>CM070579.1:33948916-35148916 GCA_036346355.1 Rhipidocladum racemiflorum
ACGCTATAAACGGCATAACGTAAAGTTTTAACCTCCATTTACATATTTTACAATGTGTTGACCTCAACATCCACATTTTATGAGATTACGACATTCCGTGGTGTCACAGATTGGTGCATATTTTTTGGTTTTTGGCTAATTTGTTCAGTTTATACTATGAGTATGGTTTTACACCCAAAAGTCCTGGAGTAGTTCGCGCTCCTTCGCGTTCGCGCTGCATCATCTTTGGAGTAAAATTTACAGGAAGCAGAAGGTCTTAGTGGGTTGTGTTGGAGATTCTTGAGATTCAATTTGTAACTCCATTTGGCTAGAGTTGCAGTTATTTGAAAAGGTGTGCGGTGTTTGAAAATGCTTCACAAGGTGGATTTTATGAATGGTTCATAAGTGATTTTGTTGGTGAAGTGTTCCCTTTTGAAATGAATTTCTCTTTCTCTTTGAAAGAAAAGAGAATTTGCGGTGGTTGTGTGTGCAGATGTTTGACTTTGGAGTCGATGTTCTGTTCCAAAAGGTTGAGTTTGATTTTGCGAGGTTTTGCAAGGTTAGTTTTAAATGGATGATGGGTTTTCACATGACGTGGTGTTTTACTGTCAACTATGCTGCCATCATAGTCTATATGAATTTCCGCAACCTTCGATGTTAATTGTGTTTCCATTATTTGATACCGAGGAAGAAGTCATTTGGTGAATGACTATTCGGTACCGTTGTTACATTATGAATGAATGGTGAAAAGGAAAACGAGACATTGTTTATGCATAATTAATCATAAAGGAGTCGATGAGCCAGGTCGGTGAGAAAGTCATATATGGATATATGACTAATCTGGAGTGCTCTTGAAAAGTGTGCATGCATGTCATGAATCGAGATGTCCATTTCTTTCTAGTATGAAAAGAAAGAATGAAGAAATTCTGGTATTTTGGTTGTGGTGTAGGGGATTTATACTTCCTTTGTGATTTGGCTTGGATGTTGCCGAATTCTTTCCAAAATGGTTGTTAACGCTTTGGGTTTGAGTTGTCGTGTGTGGTCCACTTGGGTTAAAAAGAATTGTACTCCTCTTGCTCTATAGATGGGAGTGAGGATATAAATATTCTTGGTTATGGTTGAATATGCCAAATATGTGTACACTTGGGCTTGATAACTAAGTGCTTTTGTGTGAGGGCGAAACCCTCTTAAGAAAGGAACCAATTGTGGTTTGGTACGGTTTTACAATCCTATCTTGGGGCTAGGTGTCAAACCTTAGTGGTATAAGGGTGGTTTGTGATGGAGGTCGATGATGTACGGGTTTAACCTTTATTAAGAGTAGCGATGGGTGGAACTGAAGTTGACGGTAGTTCGGTGATAATTGTCCTGCCGTGAGCAATTGTCTTAACTAGTTGTTTTTGGGTTTGAGTCTTGCCTGAGAGAGGATGGAATGAAATGTTAGCATGATCGTGTATCGGAAGGGCAAGTGTGCCTTAATGAGTTATCCCCCTCGATGGAAATTTTCGAGAATGTAGAGAGGCCGTTAAAGGAATTGTGACTCGCTTTGATTAAACTCAACATGACACAATCAAAGCGAGTCACAATTCCTTTAACGACCTCTCTACAATCTCGAAAATTTCCATCGAGGGGAATAACTCATTAAGGCACACTTGCCCTTCCGATACACGATCATGCTAACATTTCATTATATCCTCTCCCTGGCAAGACTCAAACCCAAAAACAACTAGTTAAGACAATTGCTCACGGCAGCACAATTATCACCGAACTACCGTCAACTTCACTTCCGCCCATCGCTACTCTTAATAAAAGTTAAACCCATATGTCATCAACCTCCATCACAAACCACCCTTATACCACTAAGGTTCGACACCTAGCCCCAAGCTACGATCGTAAAACCTTACCAAACCACAATTGGTTCCTTTCTTAAGAGGGTCTCGCCCTCACACAAAAACACTTAGTTAACAAGCCCAAGTGTACACATATTTCGCATATTCAACCATAAACCAAGAACATTTATATCCTCACTCCCTTCTATAGAGCAAGAGAAGTACAATTCTTTTGAACCCAAGTGGACCACACACAACAACTCAAACCCAAAGCGTTAACAACCAATTTGGAATGAATTCGGCAACATCCAAGCCAAATCACAAAGGAAGCATAAATCCCCTACACCACCACCAAAATACCAGAAATTCTTCATTCTTTTTTTTCATACTAGAAAGAAATGGACATCTCGATTCATGACATGCATGCACACTTTTCAAGAGCACTCCGGATTAGTCATATATCCATATATGACTTTCTCACCGACCTGGCTCATCGACTCCTTTATGATTAATTATGCATAAAGAATGTCTCGTTTTCCTTTTTCACCATTCATTCATCATGTAACAACGGTACTGAATAGTCATTCACCAAATGACTTCTTCCTCGGTATCAAATAATGGAAACACAATTAACATCGAAGGTTGCGGAAATTCATATGGACTATGATAGCAGCATAGTTGACAGTAAAACACCACGTCGCATCACATCCCACATCAATTGAAAACTGAACTTGCAAAACATTGCATTTCATCCAAATCCAACATTTTGGAAGAGAGCATAAAAATTTCAAGTCAAGCATCTGCTCCCACAACCGTCACAAATTTTCTTATGGAGAGGGAAACTCATTTCAAAAAAGAGAACACCTCACTAACAAAATCACTTTATAAAACATTCATAAATTCCACCTTTTTGAAGCACTCGCAAACATCACACACATTATGCAAATAAATCCATCTCTAGTCAAAAAGAGTTACAAATTAAATCTCAAGAATCTTCAATACAACCCACTAAGACCTTCTGCTTCCTTTAAAATTTACTCCAAAGATGATTCAGTGCGAACGCAAAGGAGCGTGATCCACTCAAAGACTTTTGGGTGTAAAACCATACACATAGCACAAATTAAACAAAATAGCCAAAACCAAAGATTGGCAATGATAGCTACGGGTTTTTGGGAAACTCGGAAACATAACACAAGGAATACCTTGACCGAAGGCATTCAACCAAAATAGCAAACAACCAAACCAGTCCAGAAGGTTTTAAACACCAGCTTAGCATAAATACAATCATCTCTAGTGTTCCACTACGCTTTCCATTAAAGACTTTAAAATTCACTACTTACTCATTGAGGAAGTCCAACCGAATTTAACAAAATTTACATAACAATTTCTTTCTCTAGTTACAATTCCCAACACTTATAAATAAAGTTTACGATGCTTATAAAAAAACATCCAACCAATACTACTTCATCCTGTTCCCCAAAGACAAACACATCATACAACATCCTATTCTCATTCTAAAACATAATACTTCAACAAATACTTTAGCATGATCAACCTATCAATTTTATACCATCCATAAGTCAACATCTTGACAATTGGAACCTGTTCAATCAATAAATGACTTCAACAAGTAAATATTATCTCCACAAGGCAAAGCTCGTAACTATGATTCTAAGACATACATTCATTAAGGATAAAATTCTACATCATATTAATTATCCATGGTCCACTCCATCACAACATGTTACAGTAACCTCCATTTTTAACAAGGATTTTCAACCATTAATCTAAGCAATTACCACCACTACTAAGCCATCAATATCAACAAACGGCATAATCATCAACCAACAACATTACGTTTAGCTACCCTATACATAGTTTATAACAAAATTACCACCACACAACATACTCCAACTATTGAGAATAGATTGAATACTAGCATTAACACTGCCCTTAACAACATCATTAACAATAAGTCTTATGTCTTCTCAATTGATATCAATACTAGCATTGTAGAGACACAACTGCATACATCCAAATATACTAGTAGTTTGCAACAACATAAATAGCAACTCTAATCAACTTCCAAATTAAAGCCACTAGTCAACATGATTAAATTTCTCGATTAACCCGTTAGATTAGAACATCTTTAAACAACCGGCAAAGTTTCTTTAATAGTATCATTAATTTACATCATCTTAATGTTCTAACTATGCATCAAGGTTTAATCTTTTAACATTAACAAGGATGATAAGCACTTTTAAAGCAAGGCAACAGATTCTAAGCATGTACATTAACCCATTTAATCATTCTCGCTACAGAGTGAACTACAACACTAGTAGTCTATTTATTCTCAAGCTAGAGATAACAACCGCATTGAATTGTTTAAACTCACAAATTAACTTAACAATACGTCATCCCATAAACCACATTGGTACATGCTACATAACATGCTAAACAACAATTCTTACTAGGGACAAACGATTTCAGTCAAAAGACTACTTACTTTGTTTGCAGCATTTTAGTTTTAAAACTCATCCCAAATTCATAAGGAAACTTGACTCTCAAAATAGCAATGAGACAAACCCAAACTTGGTCATGCAAAAGGAAGTCTCCAAAACACTTTTCAATCTCAAAGACTCCCACAGGAGGGAACCAAGCGATCAACTAAACCTTTGCGGACAAGGGCACAAAACAAAAATCGACACAACTTAACTTTTTGCACACGCTTCAATAACTTCTTTTAAACTCAGAGTAAGACACACAAGAACCAAAACTATACTTTTCTTTGCAAGGCAACCCACAAAACCGGTGTCCAAGCCAAAAGGCGACTAAAAAAAGGCGCAACGCTAAATTCCTCTTCTTCGTCTTCAACCAAGGAAGAAAAAACCAAGAAACACCGAAGGGACACTCCGCGAAAAACCCATTCCGAACACTTTTCATTTGATTTCAATCAACTAAAACCAAGAAAACCAACCGAAACCGACCCTTAGAACGGTAAAGAGCATACGAAGAAATCCACCACCAAACTCTTCTATTTGCCTCCAGTCAACTACCCGATCTACGATAGAAAAGGTAAGCACTTTTTCCCCACAAGGGGTTAATAGTTCTTCGGTGATGGTTTTAACCGGCCATACCGTCAAACCACACCCTTACTATGAACGAAAGTGGTGACCGAAACCCTTCGGCACCACAACCCCAGTTTATCACCACAACAAGCACAATTCAATCTTTTATCTCATAAACATAGCAACATGCATTATCAAATGAAGCATTCAACATCGAAGCTTAAATACAACGTTTAAGCGTAAAGAAACGATACCCATACCCTTTCCTACTGTGCATCCATGTGTGTCAAATTTTAGATTAGTTATTCCACTTTTGCAAGTTTTAATGTTGCTATTCTATGAAAAAATTTTAGTTAAAACCTAAGCCATGTTTCTAAGTTATTCCACATCACATTTTAGTTGTATCCTATAGCATGACACTAAAAATACACATTCCAAGGACATACAGCCCGCTCTGACACCAACTGTAACACCCCGGCATCTAGTACGCCCGAATGCTACCAAACATAGACTAAACAACATCTAAATACCGTAAATAATGATAAATTACAGCAAAGGAGTAAATGCTAAAAACCGAAATTTCGCAGCATCTCCTTTGTTTTAACATGAATTGAAGGAAACACAATAGCATAGCAATATAAGGCAATATGAGAGACATGTAAGTAGCAATAATTAAAGGTATGACGACCTTAAAAGTCTAATTCCAAACATTTAATGTCTCCATGAGCCAAACGAACAATAAGACTCTCATATCGCAAAGCTAAACCATAAAACAATAGGCATCACACTTAATTTATTATCAAGACCCAATTGAATGACTGTGGGAACAATTGAGTGACGTTACGTGTAGAAGTGTGACTAATTCCCTTCCCCGCATGCCGATCTCATGGTACCTAAAAAAAACATCATAAACACAAGCGTGAGTTCAACACTCAGCAAACATATTGCAATGGTACACAAAAATAATTACATGGTTACAACAACTTATATCATGTCTATCATCTCATTCATGATCACATATCAATATCATCACCATTATGTATGCAATGCGATGCGATGCTCATGTCTCCTTGGAAACTCATACCGGTATGGTTGAGTACACACCCATCGGTGTGCACCCTCTCCCCCCTTCCATCCCGAAGATGGAGGGTGCCTACTCATCGCTCCCAAACACCGCGGTGAATGGAATCACAATGTAGGACTTACTCATTGGCTCTCCGTAATAGTCATAACTTTCTCACCGACCTTCCCCGGACTAGTTATGACTTTCTCACCGCCCGGGCCATGTAACATGCCATGTATGCAAATATGCCAACATCATAAATAACTTGTACACTATCCCATGGCATCATAACATAATAAACATATTCATCATATCATTGGCAATCATTAAGGCATGGCATGTGAGCATATCATGTATTCAAATTCAATCTCAATCAATCTAGCAACTACAACCCGCTACCCATTCCAATACACTTGCCTCAACCACGGGCGACGGATTGGCGAGAAGTAGAAGGCACTCCCGGGGTCACACCACCTTCACATAGGTACCACACACTCACAATCAAGTCCACAAAATAGTAAGCAAACCCTCTTCTACCCCGACATCGCAAACTATTCGCTAAACCCAAAAACAGAGGTTCTGTCCCGTCGGGACAGCAGCCTTCCAAAAGGCATAACTCGGGTTCTAAAACTCCGAATCAATTAAACGAGTACATCCTCGCGTAGCTTAGGAAATTTCCTAACTTTTTCTAAGTATATGGAAAAGCTGATTCGGACACTAAAGTTGTTTAATCTACAAATTACCGTGATCTGTTTCAATCACGTCATAGATTTTAACACGCTCGATAAAACGATCATAACCTTCAAACGGCTGGGCGGAATTGGACGTTCTTTATACCCACGGAAAGATATTGAAATTACCTACAACTTCTTCAACAGACGTACGACCAAATTCCGACTCTAAATTGATGAAAATCCAAACCCTAGGTCGACTGCTCATGCTGCCCGAAACAGAGAACGTGGCAAACTCAAGATTCCATCTAATCTACTCAATTCCAGCACCACAAATTGATCTAAAAACATGATAATGACTCTAAGAATAGTACCTAGACCAACCCCAGGGAGTCCCATGGCCATACCTTCGCCCAACGCACGAAACCCAATAGATCTCCTCCCGTTTCGCGCGATCTCCTTCCTCGCTCCAATCCCGCCGGATCTCCTCATCGTGGAGCGCTCCAACGGGTGGATATTCGAGGTGTTGAGGTGGAGAACTCCCCTAGGGCAGCAAGGGAGGTGGAGAGGTGGTGGAGAGGTGCAATGGGGAGGAGGGAGGAGGAGGGTGGCGCACAAGGGGGAGGGTGGCGGCTATGGGAGGGAGAGGAGGAGGTGGGGCGCATGGGGGGAGGGTTTGGGGCGCCCTAGGCCTGGTTGGCTGCCCCTCCTCCCCTCATGGGCCCAGAATCCTCCACTTAAGGCCCGAAAAGACCCCCCAAGGCCCAAGTTTCCCCGGAAAGGCCCAAAACACCCGAAAATGGCCCGAAAACGCGAATAAACCCCGTACCGTATGGTTTCAACCTCTTATTCCATATTTCATAGTGTGTTTGACCTCAACATTCACATTATATAAGGTTACGACACTCCGTGGTGTCACAAGGAACTAGAGGTTTGTGGCTAATAAGTACCGCTGGATACGCATGTACAGTCATGTAAACTAGAGCAGGAGAGTACTACATTAGTGTATATCGATCCTACAAATGGTATCTGTGACACCTCGGAGTGTCGTATCCTTAATTTTTGAGCATGATAAGGTTAAATACAGTATGAGATGTGGAAATAAGGTTAAGATCATAAGGATCGGGGGTTAATAACGTTTCCGGGCCGTTTCCGGGCCGTTTTCGGGGTTTTGGGCCTTCCCGGGGGAGTTTTGGGCCTTGGTGGGCTTTGGTGGGATGGATTAGGACTCCGTAACGGACTAGGATTGGGTTGAGGGCTGTTAAAAGGGGCTCCCCCTGCCCCCTTGCGCCCCCACCTCAGCCCCTCGCGCCCCCCACCTCCCCCTCTTGCGCCCCTCTCCTCCCTCCCCCTCCCCTAAGCCCTAGCCCCCATAACCGTGCGCATCCCCCTCCCTTTCCTCCACCTCCACACCACCTCCCCTCCACCCCTTGCTGCCCTAGGGTGGTCTCCCCACCCCTGCACCTCGCGGAGTCATCCCGTGGAGCGAGGAGCGAGGAGCAAGGAGCGAGGAGCGAGGAACGTGGAGCGAGGAGCGATTCGCGAGGAGATTCGCGGAGATTGATTGGAGTTTTGCGCTTCGGGCAAAGGTATGATCTTGGGGATCCTTGGGGATGATCTAGGTACTGTTATTAGGGTGTTTATCAAGTTTTTAGATCAATTGGAGGCGCTGGTTTGAAGTAATTTGGGTTAGATCTAAACTTGTCCACGTTTCTGTTTTCGGGCAGATTGAGCAGTCGAACTAGGGTTCGAGTTTCCGTCGATTTAGAATCCGAATCAGACCGTACGGACTTCTAGGAAGTTGTAGATAATTTAATTATCTTTCCGTGGACGTAAAGCACGTTAATTTCCGATCAGCCGTTTGAAAGTTATGGCTGTTTTACCGAGCGCCTAAAAATCTGTGACGTAACTGGAACAGATTGTGGTAATCTGTAGATTAAACAATTTTAGAGTCCGAATCAGTCTTTCCCTATAACTAGAAAAAGTTGGGAAATTTCCTAAGCTTCGCGACGGTGTACTCGTTTATTCGATTTGGAGTCCCAGAACTCAAGTTATGCCTTTTGCAAGGCTGCTGTCCCGCCGGGACAGAACCTCCGTTTTTAGGTTTTGCGAGTAGTTGGCAATGTCGGGTTAGATGGGGGCGTGTGTACTGTTTTGAGGTTATGATTGTGAGTGTGTGATGCCTATGTGCAGGTGGTGTGACGCCGGGAGTTCCCTCTTCTTCCCGCCAATCCGTTGCACGTGGTTGAGGCAAGTGTGTTGTGATGGATAGCAAGTTGTAGGTTGCATGTTGAAATTAGATGGAATTGCCTACATGATATATGTCCACTTGCCATGTTTTAATGATTGATATGATATGATGAGCATGTTTAACATATTATGATGCCATGTGTTAATATGTGAATTGAATATGATATTTGGCATGGTTGCATGCATGTCATGAGATAGGGCGAGGCGGTGAGAAAGTCATAGCTAGTCCGGCAAGGTCGGTGAAAGTTATGACTAGTCCGAACGCCATTGAGTAAGTCCTATGTCGTGATTCCATCCACGTGGTGTTTGGAAGCGAGTAGGCACCCTCCATCTTCGGGATGGAAGGGGAAAGGGTGCACACCGACGGGTGTGTACTTCCCATACCGGTATGAGGTTCGGAGGGTCAGGAGCAATGCATTACATCGCATACAAATTGATGATGATATTGATAAGTATTCATGAATGAGATGTTATACATGCCGAAAGATGTTATTGACTTGTTGTTATGCTTGTTGTCCATGGCAAGACGCTTCTTGAGTTTTCGAACTCACCCTTGTGTTTTCTTGTTGTTTTAGGTACCATGAGAACGGCATGCGGGAAAGGGGAATAGTCACACTCTCACACGTTGCTTCACCTTAATGTTTCCCCAAGTCAATTCATTTAGTTGGATAATAAATTGCGTGTGATGGCCTTTAAATTAAGTCTTAGCTTGGTTAATGAGAGTTCTATTGTTTGTTTGACACTTGGAACTTTAAGAGCTTGATGTTAGTCTTTTATTGTCGTTAAGACTTTATTTATTGCTGTTTAGATGTTTCTCTTATTGCCATATAATGCTATATTGTTGCTGTTTCTTAAATTCATGATAAAACAAAGGAGGTGCTGCCGAAATCTCGGTTTTTAGTCTATGCACCTTTGCTGGAATTTGATGTTAAATGTGGTATTTAGATGTTGTTTAGCTTATGTTCGGTAGCATTCGGGCATACTAGATGCCGGGGTGTTACAGTATCATAGTGGGGTCTTTCTAATTAATCTTAACCGATGATTAGAAATCGTAGTGATGGATAAGTATTCAACAAAACCTTGTGTTTTCGATGGTATTGATTTTCAATTTTGGAAATTGAAGATGGAGGCATACATTCAAGCTCAGGGCTTTGCAATTTGGGAGGTGTACAAGTCTTATCAAGTACCCAAGAATAATGAAGTTGGCGACACAAATTGAACACATGTGGAAGCTAATTGTAAGGTGAGAAATCTGATTATCCAAGGATTAGGAAGGAGCGATTTTGGCCGCGTGATTCATCACAAGTACGCATATGAGGAATGGAAATATCTTTGTGATTACTATAAAGGTTCAAACATGGTAAAAGAGGTATATCAGGACATTTATAAGAAAGAATACATACGCTTTGAGATAAAGTCTGGTGAATCATTAAATGATTTCTTTACACACTTTAATAAAATTCTTAGAAATCTACGTGCTATTGGAGTTAGCTACACTGATGCTTTAAATGCTCGACAATTACTTAGTGCTTTAGACATGTCAATTTGGGAGATAAAAGTAACATCTATTAGAGAATCAATTGTCATAAGTACACTTACATTAGATTTTCTTTATTCTAAACTAAAAACTCATGAATTAGATGTTCTTGCTAAGAAGAATGATTATAACTCAATTTCTTTGATCTCTCAACCTAACATGTCTCACAATAACTCTACTTTAACAAGTTTTGCTTTGTCGTTCTTGTCTTCACTAACTGATGAACAGCTTGAGCATTCCCAAAAGAAGACTTTGTGTCACTCTCTTCTCACTTTAACAAAACTTTGCAGAATGTGAGAATGAGGAAAAGAGTTGGTGGTGATCTTCCAAGATGCTATGACTATAGTGATCTCAACCATATTCGTCCAAATTGTCCTAAACTTGCAGGTAAAACATCAAAGGAGGACAAAGACAAAAGGAAAGAGAAGTTCTTCCCAAGTGATAGTGTAACATCCCAAAATTTGGGTTTTCAAAAATTTTTGGTTTAGTTTAGCTTCCCAAAAATTTTCGTTGATTTCTCGCGTTTATAAAGCTTGATTTGAATTTTCTAAAAGCCAAAAAAATTTAATTTAATTATTATATACTTTAAAAAAAATTAATTTAATTTTATTTGGGTTCCTTGTGCTTCAAGGAATTTTTCTGTAATTTTTGAGATTTTTCGGAGCTTGTTTGCTATTATCAGATTTATTTAAAATTAATTTCCCTAAGCCTTTTATTGAAATTAATTTATTATTTGGAAAAGTTTATATAAAGTTTTGTTGCAAATATTTCTTTTGAGTTCAAAATATCTCAAAATATTTTCTAAAATTTTTCTATAATTTTTCGGATATTTTTATTGCCTCAAATGATTTATTTGAATTTTTGGAATTGTTTTTATTGGAAAAATCCAAATTTCCTGGCCGTGCCATGTGTCGCCACCAGATCGCGCCATGTGTCGCCACCAGAATCGGCCATGTCACCCAGTCCAGGTTACGCACGCCAAGTGCTCGATAAAATGCTTGTGAGACCCGTTTTTGTGTTTTTCTTGATTCTTTTTGACCTAGCCGCCACCCTAACCTCATGTAGAACTCCCATGACCCTCTCCCACGTCCTCAACCTCTAATCAATCCGTCCAAACTCCCGAGCCGCCGCCGAGAAGCCAGGATGCCGCCCGACGACGACCGAACTTTGGAACGCGACTGCCGTCAGCTCGTCGACTCTTTTTGAGATCCGTCTTTGCCATGGTGAGCCGTGATGTCCCATATGTCTCCCCTCCAAATTACAGCCAATTTGGCCCAAGGAATCAAAAGTTATGGCCGTTTCAATCTCGAATCTTGCCGAGGCCATATCTCCCTCAATTTTTCGAGTTTGACCATTAAATGTTTTGTGTAGACTCCTGGTGATGTCCTCTACATGATGCACATCCTGTCCCATGGTTTTGCCCACTGGATTTTGTGCAGAAAATTATTTTCTCCGATTAGACTGCGTTTCAGACAGCGACAATCATCCTCGCGCGTTCCCCGCTGATCCAGATGGTAACTCCGAGACACCTATGTCACGCTGTTCTTCTTGGTCCCATATAGCTCTCAGTAAAATTTCGTTAAGTTCCGATCAATATTCTAGAAGTTATGACCGTTTGATGTTTGTATCCGAAACTCGTTAATTGGCAGTTTGTGATCAATCCGGCGCGTTGCTGTAAAATCCGCCTATACCGTTGAGTTCGTCTCGTTTCGTTCTACGTGATGGACATTCCCCTTTGGCCATCCCATCCTCCAGATTTTTTTTATATAATTAGGCCGTCTTTTGCAGCCGCCGTGCGCCATCTTTTGACGCCGGCTATTTGAGCTCGCTCCGGCCGTGGTGTCGCGTCCGGTGGATCATCATGTACTATTTGTGTCCATCTTTAGAGTTCTTTTCGTCTCGGTTTGCCGTCGGAGCCCGATTCCGGCCTAAAACCGTCGTCTTTCAAACTAGCCGTTGTTATCGGTTCGCCTCTCGGTGATCCATCCTTGGTAGTGCTTTATCGTGGTCATGTCATTGCACCGACGGCCAATATCTTATTTCATGCGCATCTTGCCATCGCTTCGCGTTCGCCGTTAACGTTCCTGTAACACCCCGGCATCTAGTATGTCTGAATGTTACCAAACATAGACTAAACAACATCTAAATACTACAAATAAGGATAAATTACAGCAAAGGTGGAAATGCTAAAACCGAAAATTTCGGCAGCATCTCCTTTGTTTTTCCATGAATTGTAGCAACAACAATAATAAGGCATGATATAGCAAGATAAGAAACATCTAAAACAGCAATAACAATTGGTACAATATCACTTATGTCTAAAATAAGGAATTCAACCATTCCACCAATTATAACATAGCAAACGATGATCTTAAGTTCAAAACCAAACCATACACCAAAATTGCATGGCACTAATCATTATTATCATGACCCCAATTGATTAAACTGTCTAAGAGTGTGAAGCTACGTGTAGAAGTGTAGCTGATGCCCTTTCCTGCATGCCGGTTTCATGGTACCTAAAAACAATATAAAACACAAGCGTGAGTTCATCACTCAGCAAGTACATTGCAATGATACAAAAACAATAACAACTCACATGCATACTCAATGCCATTCACATAACCTGAGAATCAACTCATAAACTTCATTTATGCTCTCATAAACACCATCATAAACATCTCAAATAAACATCTTCATATGCATCTCATAGAACGTCATAATCATCTCATAAGACACTTCATTTATGCAATGCAATGCCATGCACATATCTCTCTGAAGCACATACCGGTATTGCCGAGTGCACACCCGTCAGCATGCACCACCTTTCCCTTCCATCCCGTAGATGGAGGGTGCCTACTCTTACTGACTCGCTCCCATGCACAACCGTGGATGGGACTACAAGGTAGGTCTTTCGTGTTCACTACGTGTGAACATAGAGGCCCGCATCAGCATGTGACGCCTCTTCCATTATGAATGCACATATGACATAAACATGTAAATATTGGCATAAACATTTAATACAACGCAATCGTGATCAATATGAAATCATGTTCATCATGTCATAAGCAAACATCAATCATGGCAAGTTAGTATGTCATGTAATCACATTGCACTTAAGCAAGTCTAGAAATTCATACAACACACAACTCATTCCAATACACTTGCCTTAACCGTGGGCGACGGATTGGCGAGAGGATGAGGGCACCCCCGGGGTTACACCACCTACACGTAAGTACCACATACTCAAAACATGCCCACAAAACAGTACATACTCGCTCATCTACCCCGATTACGCAACCTACTCCCGAAAACGAAAAACAGAGAATTTGTCCCCCCGGGACAGCAGGCTTCAATCTATCATAACTTGTGTTCTAGTTCTCCAAATCGAGTAAACGAGTACATCATCGCGAAGATTAGGAAATTTCCTAACTTTTTCTAAGTACTGGGAAAAGCTGGTTCGGCCTCTAAAATTGTTTAATCTACAAAACATTACGTTCTGTCCCAATTACATCACAGATTTGAACCCGTTCGGTAAAACAACCATAAATTTCAAACGGCTGGGCAGAATTGGACGTTCTTGGTGTCCACTGAAAGGTATTGAAGGTACCTACAACTTTCTCAACAGGCGGCCGACCAAATTCCGAATGTAAGATCGCGAAAACTCAAACCCTAGGTCGAGTGCACAATCAGCCCGAAACAGAGAACATGGCAAACTCTAGTTTTCATCCAATCTACCCAATCGTAGCACCACCACTTGATCTAAAAGCATCGAAACACCCTCTACCATAGCACCTAGACCAACCCCAGGGATCACCTATCACCATACCTTAGCCCGACGAATGAAGAACCGACGAAAACTCCTCCCGGTCGCCCGATCTCCTTCCACGCGCCAATCCTGCCGGATTTTCTCATCGCGGAGCTTCCCAATGGCGAGGACAACGGTATGGAAGGGCATGGCAGCAAGGGGAGGGGTTGGAACTCACCTAGGGCCGGCTAGAGGAGGTGGGGGAGGAAGGGGAAGGGTGGAGGCGCAACGGGGTGGAGGGGGAAGCGGCTAGGGTTGTGTGGGGAGGTGGAGGGGTGCATATGGGGAGGGGGGCGCACAAAGGGCTAGGGCAGCATCTAGTATGCCGGGGTGTTACAATTCTGCCGTTAACGTTTCGTTAACGTTTTGCCATTAACGTTTCACCGTCAACGTTCCACCGTTAACGCTCTGTCATCAACGTTCCACCGTTAATGCTCCGTCATTAACATTTCGCCGTTAACGTTTTTCCGTTAACGTTCCGCCGTTAACGTTTCATCGTTAACGCTTGGCTCTCATCGCTTCGTTGTCATCGCATGCATGCATTCATGCAAGAGCCCTAGTGCG
Organism: Rhipidocladum racemiflorum; assembly: GCA_036346355.1. Taxonomy (NCBI): domain Eukaryota; kingdom Viridiplantae; phylum Streptophyta; class Magnoliopsida; order Poales; family Poaceae; genus Rhipidocladum; species Rhipidocladum racemiflorum. The sequence goes on from CM070579.1 coordinate 33,963,680, forward strand.
ATGTCCTCATGTATTCTATCATCATGATGTGAGCCTAGCCTCATTGTCATATCATCTTCAAAGCCGAATCAAAACCCTAACCTAAGACCGGTTCAATGGACTAAGTTCGTCGTGAGCCGCGTTGTTATCTTTGCAATCTTTCCCGTTGTTTCAATCGTGGTAAGACACTTGTCTTGTCTTATCCCTGAAAATCTAATCTACCATTAATCGAGAATTCATTCGTGGACTTGGTCGATAGACCATTGGCCATCTTTCATACCCCTATGCCCGATATATCCGTGTCGGGACCCCGAATTTGCAAATCCGGACCCTCTGTGTATTCAGCACTAGTCCAGGAACACGCTAGTGCACACAGTCTTAACATCGGTAAATATCACAATCATACCACTCGATACTAATAAAGTACTTTATTTAAATAGTCAAACTGGTTACTCGACCTTATGGTCAAGTTACAAATGCATGCCTCGCAGGGCGAAACTTATTAAGAGAGAAATAGTAGCAGCGGAAAATCAAATAACTTCGTGGCGCCATCCAGTATACCACAGGCAACTGACTGGGCTCGCTTCCCTAAGTAGACGGTTCCTCTTGGAGCTCCTCCTCCAAAGCTGGTGTCGTCTCCTCTTCAACTGGTGTTGTATTGTGGCAAGGGTGAGTACTTGGTACTCAGCAAGTCATGCACAGAATGCAAGCTAATATACTATATGCATGGCTTGGTACAAAGGAATAGCTCAAGGTATTTTTGCAGTAAACAGCATTTAACAAGTATCATAAGTAGATTCGAAAGCAGTAGAAACAAGTATAGCATAATTAACTTTTCAAGGAGTTTAATAAACATCTTTCCCATCCTAATCCACATTTCCATCAACATCATTATTAATCCAACCCAACCTTTCAAATCCAAGTTATTTTTGAGAAAATCTAACCCTTGACTGTAATTCCCGAGCGATGTTCAATACCGCGGACACGGCTATTCGAATAGATTCTACACTCTGCAGAGGTTATGCACTTTACCCACAAGATACAGTCAAACACCACAAAGGCGAGTTCCCGTAACAAAGTCTTTCGGAAACTTCTAACAATACAAGTGGTCCTCCCCGGTTATTGCACACTAACCCTTCCCTTAGCTAAGGCGAAGTTTAGGCCAATCAACCGTTAGATGGGTACCTGGCCTCACCCCAGACGCTCCCCGTACAACTTACACAAAGGGTGTAGTTGACCTCCTGAGGTCCCACAGGTACGTTATTAGCAACTTAGTCAACTAGGTCCGTCCCATTACAGACATGTGGTTGCACGTTAGACCCAGTTCAAAGGCTTGCAAGGTTAAGTCCTTAGGGTGACCAGGGCAAGACTACCCGAAGAACCAAATCAACATCCCCAATGCCACAACTGGCCCACCTGATTATTCTTGCCACATGCCCCAGTCAAAAAACTATTTATCAAACCCCAGTTGATTACCATTCACCACGTGCCATCAACATCACATGATACCTTTCCAAAACAGGTTCAATATATCATTAAGTCAACATTAACATTTGTTTGTCCAAAATCATGTCATGAGCACGTAGCAGGTCTAAGCAGTTTACTACAACGGTCTAAAACCCATGTTGGCAAGTTAATAATGTAACACCCCGGCATTTACTATGCCTGAATGTTACCAAACATAAGCTAATCAACATCTAAATACCACATTTAACATAAAATTCCAGAAAAGGCGCATAGACTAAAAACCGAAATTTCGGCAGCACCTCCTTTGTTTTATCATGAAATTAAGGAACAGCAACAATATAGCATTATATGGCAATAAGAGAAACATCTAAAACAGCAATAAATAAAGTCTTAACGACAATAAGAGACTAACATTAAGCTCTTAAGGTTCCAAGTGTCAAACAAACAATAGAACTCTCATTAACCAAGCTAAGACTTAATTTTAAAGACCATCACACGCAATTTATTATCAAACTAAATGAATTGACTTGGGGAAACATTAAGGTGAAGCAACGTGTGAGCGTGTGACTATTCCCCTTTCCGCATGCCGTTCTCATGGTACCTAAAACAACAAGAAAACACAAGGGTGAGTTTGAAAACTCAGCAAGCATACTGCAATGGACAACAAGCATAACAACATGGCAATAACATCTTCCATCATGTATATCATCTCATTCATGATTACTTATCAATATCATCATCAATTTGTATGCGAAGTAATGCAATGCTCCTGACCCTCTGGAACCTCATACCGGTATGGGAAGTACACACCCGTCGGTGTGCACCCTTTCCTCCCTTCCATCCCGAAGATGGAGGGTGCCTACTCGCTTCCAAACACCACGTGGATGGAATCACGACATAGGACTTACTCAATGGCGTTCCGGATTAGTCATAACTTTCTCACCGACCTTGCCGGACTAGTTAAGACTTTCTCACCGCCCTCGCCCTATCTCATGACATGCATGCAACCATGCCAATTATCATATTTAATTCACATATTAACACATGGCATCATAATATGTTAAACATGCTCATCATATCATATCATTCATTAGCACATGGCATGTAGACATATATCATGTAAACAATTCCATCTAATCTCAACATGCAACCTACAACTCGCTATCCATCACAACACACTTGCCTCAACCACGTGCAACGGATTGGCGGGAAGAAGAGGGCACTTCCGGGGTCACACCACCTGCACATAGGCATCACACACTCACAATCATAGCCTCCAAACAGTACACAAACCCCCATCTAACCCGACATTGCCAACTACTCGCAAAACCTAAAAACAGAGGTTCTGTCCCGGCGGGACAGCAGCCTTGCAAAAGGCATAACTTGAGTTCTGGGACTCCGAATGAATTAAACGAGTACACCTTCGCGTAGCCTAGGAAATTTCCCAACTTTCTCTAGGTATAAGGAAAGTCTGATTCGGCCTCTAAAGTTGTTTAATCTACAGATTACCGAAATCTGTTCCAATTACGTCACAGATTTTTAGGCGCTCGGTAAAACAGCCATAACTTTCAAACGGCTGATCGGAATTTAACGTGCTTTACGTCCACGGAAAGATAATTAAATTATCTACAACTTCCTAGAAGTCCGTACGGTCTGATTCGGATTCTAAATCGACAGAAACTCGAACCCTAGTTCGACTGCTCAATCTGCCCAAAAACAGAAACGTGGACAAGTTTAGATCTAACCCAAATTACTTCAATCCAGCGCCTCCAATTGATCTAAAAACTTGATAAACACCCTAATAACAGTACCTAGATCATCCCCAAGGATCCCCAAGATCATACCTTTGGCCGACGAACAAATCTCCAAAGAATCCCCTCGCGAATCGCTCCTCGCTCCACGTTACTCGCTCCTCGCTCCTCGCTCCACGGGATGACTCCACGAGGTGCAGGGGTGGGGAGGCCACCCTAGGGAAGCAAGGGGTGGAGGGGAGGTGGTGTGGAGGTGGAGGAAGGGGTGGGGGCGACGGTTTGAGGAGGGGTGGCGGCTAGGGCTTAGGGGAAGAGGGAGGAGAGGTGGAGGGGCGCAAGGGGCTGAGGTGGGGCGCAAGGGGGCAGGGGAGCCTTTAACAGCCCCCACACCCTGCCCTAGTCCAATAAGAGTCCCTCTCAATCCCTCCAAAGCCCACCAAGGCCCAAAACTCCCCCGGGAAGGCCCAAAACCCCGAAAACGGCCCGGAAACGGCCCGAAAAAGCTATTAACCTCCAATTCTTATGGTTTTAACCTTATTTCCGCATCTCATACTGTATTTAACCTTATCATGCTCAATAATAAGGTTACGACACTCCGAGGTGTCACATTCTCCCCCCCTTCAACAGGATTCGACCTCGAATCTAAACGCACCAACACGAAACCCCGCAAAACCAAAGACAGCTAGGTTTTCACATCACATACCTGAGGCGAAAAGCTCGGGATACTTCTCGCGCATGCGAGATTCCAGCTCCCAAGTCGCTTCTCTCTCGGTCTGATGTGACCACAGGACCTTGACAAACTTAAGCGTCCTGTTCTTCATCACTCGCTCAAGTCCCAGAATTTCCACAGGACGGGACTCGAAGGTGAGGTCCTGCTGAAGCACTAATGGTTCCAATGGAACCACCAACTCCGGATCATGCAAGTATTTCTTCAACATCGAGACATGGAACACATTATGCACACCTTGCATGGATTCCGGTAGCTCTAGGCGATAGGCCAACCTGCCAACTTCGGCGAGGATAGGAAAAGGCCCAACATACCTTGGGTGAAGCTTTCCTTCGTGCCAAAAACGCACCACACCCTTGGTGGGAGATACTGCAAGAGTACGCTATCACCCACCTCAAACTCCAAGTCTCGCCGCCACATCAAGATAGCTCTTACATGCTCGCTTCAAGGCTGCGAGAAGGTTCTCGCTGCACTCCGCCACGCGATCAATAGTCTGCTGAACCCAATCCGGTCCAAGAATCGCTCTCTCGCCCACTGCATCCCAACAAAGTGGCGATCTGCACTTCCGGCCATATAGTACCTCATAAGGAGCAGCCGGATCTTTGGAATGATAGCCGTTATTGTAAGCAAACTCCGCAAGAGGCAAATGATCTTCCAGCTACCCTTCCAAGCCATCACACAGGCCCCGAGCATGTCCTCCAAAGTTTGATGGTACGCCAGATCGCCCATCTGTCTGAGGGTGAAAAGCGGTACTAAGGCAAAGCTGCACTCCAAAGCACTCGCAAACTCTCCTAACTTGGAGACGAACTTCGCATCCCGATCAGAGATAATGGTCTTGGGTACACCATGCAATCTCACAATCTCCCGCACATAGATGGGAGCCAACTCGCCGCTGAATTGGTCGTATGCGGATGGGAATGAAATGCGCAGACTTGCCGAGACGGTCCACCACAACCCAAACAAAGATCCTTCCTCGAGGAGTACGAGGTAAGCCGACCACAAAATCTATAGAGATGTCATCCCATGGCCACACAGGAATCTCCAAAGGTCAGAATAAAGCCGGACGCTTTATGCTCAGCTTTGATCTTCCGGCAAATCCCACAAGACGCCACATACTTGGCAATATCCACTCTCATCCTTTTCCACCGTAAATTCTTCTTCAAGTCCTCAGACATCTTGGTCTCCCAGGATGGACCGTGTACGGTGCGATGAGCTTCTTTCAGGATGTCTTCTTTCACTTGAGATTTCTGGGCATGCACAGACGGCCTGAAACCTCAAAGCTCCCAGATCATCAACAAGAAAGTCTCAGACTTGCCATCCTCAAGGCGTTTCCTCACCTGCTGGAGCAAACGATCATGCTTTGTTGTGCCTCTCGCTGACACGCTCAGAATCGACGACTCAAAAATCATTTGAGTTTCAGCCTGCACGGTCCCCGCAAAGCAATAGGAGACTCCCAAACGCTCAAAATCAGCAACAAGACAATCAACAACATGGGGCATTGTCTTGCGACTGAGGGCGTCGACCACCACATTTGCTTTCCCCGGATGATACTGGATAGTGAGGTCATAATCCTTTATCAACTCTAGCCACCTCCTCTGCCTCAAGTTCAAATCTTTCTGAGTAAAGATGTACTTGAGGCTCTTGTGATCAGTGAAAATATCACAAGACTCACCGCATGAGTAATGCCTCCATATCTTCAATGCAAACACCACGGCTAGCTCAAGATCATGGGTGGGATAGTTCGCTCATGCTTTTTCACCGCCTCAAGCATAAGCAATCACCTTGCCGTCTTGCATGAGCACACAACCAAGTCCCAACCGAGAAGCATCGAATAAACAGTGAAGCGCTTCCCAGGCTCGGGAAGGGTAAGAACAGGAGCGATCACTAACTTCTCCTTCAAAGTGCGTAAGCTGTGCTCACACTCTGCGATCCTTTGGAACTTCATCCCTTTCTCGAGTCACCGTGAAAGTGGCTTGGCAATGATAGAGAAATCCTGCACAAAACGCCGATAGTAGCCACCAACCCAAGGAAACTACGCACCTCTTTGACATTGGAAGGCCTCTTCCAATCCAAAATTGCCGAGACTTTGCTAGGATCTACAGATATGCCCTCTGGATTGATGATGTGGCCAAGAAAACCCACTTCAAATCCGTAACTCGCACTTTTTCAAATTAGCAAAGAATTGATTCCCTCAGGGTACTCAAAGACAAGCCTCAAGTGCCGCTCATGCTCCTCTTCCGATTTAGAGTAAATCGAATGTCATCGATGAACACTACTACAAACTCATCAAGGTACTTGTGTAGCATACTGTTCATCGCCTCCATAAAGACAAAGAGGGCATTAGTTAGTCCAAAAGACATAACTTTAAATTCATAATGCCCATACCTAGTGGAGAAAGCAGTCTTCTCAATGTCCCGCTTCCTCACACGGATCGATTGTACCTCGATCAAGATCAATCTTGGAGAACACCTTTGCTCCTTCGCTTGGTCAAACAGATCCTCGATGTAGGCAAAGGATACTTGTTCTTGATGTCACTTGATTAATAGCACGATAATCAATGCACATACGCCAACTTCCATCCTTCTTCGAGACGAAGAGGACGGGTGCTCCCCATGGCGAACGCTACGCCGAATGAAGCCCTTGGCCAACAGATCCTCCAATCGCTTCTTCAACTCGTCTTGAAAAGGACGAGCCAAGCGGTATGGAGAGATAGAAATAGGTCGAGTGCCGTGAACAAGATCAATACGAAACTCCACATTCCTCACAGGAGGTAGACCAGGCAACTCGTCAGGGAACACATCAACGAACTCCTTCACTACGTAAATCTCCTCAATGGAAATCGAGGAAGATGGTTTCTCGAGACAAAGTCATGAGGAAACCCAACGGCCTCAAACGCCGACCAGAAAACAAACTAGTCAAAGCAAAGACGGAATCGAGGGTATACCACCCTGAAGGTCAACTCTTCACGGACGGGCCTGCAAGGCAACCGTCTTCCGTAAACAACAGATCTTAGCAGTGCATCGATGCAGGCCAGTCCCATGCCCAAAATGACATCAAAAGGAGCCAACTGGATCACCATGAGATTGGCAAAGAAAACCTCATCATCAATGGCAATGGTACAACCAGGACAAACCAAAGAACTAGCAATCAACCCCGGAGAATCGACTAACACGAACTCGTAAATCATTGAACTCCCAACTTAGCTCTACTAGCAAACTCCGACGACACAAAAGAGTAGGATGCTCGGAATCAAAGAGAACAAAGGCATCAACGGAATCCACGAGCAGAGTACACGAAACCACCTCTGGATGCCCGGTGACTCGGCGGTCGGCAAAGCGTACACTCTGGTGGCGCTGGAAAGAAGGAGCCCGACTCGGTGATGCCCCAACAAGGCTGGGGCGGAGGAGGCAATCGAGGAGGAGCAGACGGCTACGGGCACCAAGACGCTACCGGTGGCGCCACGCAAAGGGTGGCTGAGAAACAGGGGTAGCCATCATGTGCACCGATCCTTCGGAAGACGCTACCGAGTGGGAGGAGAAGGCACCGTCTCCCACCGGATGATGCTACCGGGTTCATCCGCAGACTCGCCCCATATGGCCGGGCTTGCCCACAGTGGTTGCAACTCCCGGTCCAACCACACTCTGAAGCACGGTGCTCGCCACCGCACTTGAAGCACTTCATGCCTGCCGGCACAGAATGACGATCGCTCGCGAAGAAGACAGGGCGGCCCCATCTTAGCCCACGAGGAGGAGCCTGTCCTCCCTTGAACTTCTTGAAGGTGGGTCGAGAGGACCCACCTCCTCCACCAAAGGTCCTCTTCGGCCCCACTTTGGGCGCAGAACCCCTGAACCTCCCGGTTCTCGCTTGTCCCGGAGAGCTCCAACTCGAGCTCCATGCCCTTCGCTTGCTCCACCACAGAGCGTAAGTCACGAGGACAGCCGCCCCCATGACAACTCTGAACTCCTGGTTGAGGCCCCTACGGAACCTCCTAGCTTTCTCCCGATCGCCGGCCGCCACGCAGACGAGCGCACCACGCCGTTGAACTCCTTCTCATACTCACACCGACCTCTTTCCTGGGAAAGAGTGGTCGAGTAAGCTCCATCCTCTCAAGGAAAGACTGATGGAACTTGGCTCCTAAGCGAGCCACAAAGTCCTCAGTGTCACTGGACCCAGATCGGGGCTCTAGCGGCCAGAACCCCCTCCCACCAGATATCGCCTGGCCCTTCAAATGAAAAGCCACAAAGCGAGTCCTCTGAACCGAGGTCAAATCTAGGACCTCAAACTGCCTCTCCATGTACCGCAGCCAATCTGGACTGGATCGGCGTGCTGCTTCGTCGAAAGTGTCAAGACGGAGGGACATCCACTCCCGAGACTCATCCTCGGCCCGGTGCAGCGGGGCAACAACAGGCCATCGCAGGGGAGGCACAACAGGGCTGCCCGCACCGCCGGGCGCAGCCTCTGAATCTCCCTCTGCAGAGCCTGAACTAAATCTTCATTTGCAGCGGGCACCCCGCCCCGACTGCAGCTGGAAGCTCCTCCCGAGCTGGCCCACGAGCATTAAGCGAAACGCTACCCTCGACAACAGACTCCTCAACTCCTGGGAGCCTCGCCCCTGGCCTCCACGCCACACGGCGTCCACGGCCTCTACCCCTCGGCATGGCTGCTTTAGACAGACAACCACCCAAACACGAAAGCACACAATCAAGATCATAGATCAAACATCATCATAAGCATATTCCTTATCACATAATCAAGCGCGATGCAATGACGAACCAAAACCCATCCTACTGTGCATCCAATTGTGTCAGATTTTAGATTAGTTATACCACTTTTACAAGTTTTAACGTTGCTATCCTATAACAAGGTTTTAGTTAGAACCTAAGCCATGTTTCTAAGTTATTCCACATCATATTTTAGTTGCAACTTAAGGTATGACACTAAAAATACATATTCCAAGGACCTACAGCCCGCTCTGATACCAACTGTAACACCCCGGCATTTACTATGCCTGAATGTTACCAAACATAAGCTAATCAACATCTAAATACCACATTTAACATAAAATTCCAGAAAAGGCGCATAGACTAAAAACCGAAATTTCGGCAGCACCTCCTTTGTTTTATCATGAAATTAAGGAACAGCAACAATATAGCATTATATGGCAATAAGAGAAACATCTAAAACAGCAATAAATAAAGTCTTAACGACAATAAGAGACTAACATTAAGCTCTTAAGGTTCCAAGTGTCAAACAAACAATAGAACTCTCATTAACCAAGCTAAGACTTAATTTTAAAGACCATCACACGCAATTTATTATCAAACTAAATGAATTGACTTGGGGAAACATTAAGGTGAAGCAACGTGTGAGCGTGTGACTATTCCCCTTTCCCGCATGCCGTTCTCATGGTACCTAAAACAACAAGAAAACACAAGGGTGAGTTCGAAAACTCAACAAGCATACTGCAATGGACAACAAGCATAACAACATGGCAATAACATCTTCCATCATGTATATCATCTCATTCATGATTACTTATCAATATCATCATCAATTTGTATGCGAAGTAATGCAATGCTCCTGACCCTCTGGAACCTCATACCGGTATGGGAAGTACACACCCGTCGGTGTGCACCCTTTCCTCCCTTCCATCCCAAAGATGGAGGGTGCCTACTCGCTTCCAAACACCACGTCGATGGAATCACGACATAGGACTTACTCAATGGCGTTCCGGATTAGTCATAACTTTCTCACCGACCTTGCCGGACTAGTTAAGACTTTCTCACCGCCCTCGCCCTATCTCATGACATGCATGCAACCATGCCAATTATCATATTTAATTCACATATTAACACATGGCATCATAATATGTTAAACATGCTCATCATATCATATCATTCATTAGCACATGGCAAGTGGACATATATCATGTAAACAATTCCATCTAATCTCAACATGCAACCTACAACTCGCTATCCATCACAACACACTTGCCTCAACCACGTGCAACGGATTGGCGGGAAGAAGAGGGCACTTCCGGGGTCACACCACCTGCACATAGGCATCACACACTCACAATCATAGCCTCCAAACAGTACACAAACCCCCATCTAACCCGACATTGCCAACTACTCGCAAAACCTAAAAACAGAGGTTCTGTCCCGGCGGGACAGCAGCCTTGCAAAAGGCATAACTTGAGTTCTGGGACTCCGAATGAATTAAACGAGTACACCTTCGCGTAGCCTAGGAAATTTCCCAACTTTCTCTAGGTATAAGGAAAGTCTGATTCGGCCTCTAAAGTTGTTTAATCTACAGATTACCGAAATCTGTTCCAATTACGTCACAGATTTTTAGGCGCTCGGTAAAACAGCCATAACTTTCAAACGGCTGATCGGAATTTAACGTGCTTTACGTCCACGGAAAGATAATTAAATTATCTACAACTTCCTAGAAGTCCGTACGGTCTGATTCGGATTCTAAATCGACAGAAACTCGAACCCTAGTTCGACTGCTCAATCTGCCCGAAAACAGAAACGTGGACAAGTTTAGATCTAACCCAAATTACTTCAATCCAGCGCCTCCAATTGATCTAAAAACTTGATAAACACCCTAATAACAGTACCTAGATCATCCCCAAGGATCCCCAAGATCATACCTTTGGCCGACGAACAAATCTCCAAAGAATCCCCTCGCGAATCGCTCCTCGCTCCACGGGATGACTCCACGAGGTGCAGGGGTGGGGAGGCCACCCTCGGGCAGCATGGGGTGGTGGGGAGGTGGTGTGGTGGTGGTGGAAGGGGTGGGGGAGCGCACGGTTTGAGGAGGGGGTGGCGGCTAGGGCTTAGGGGAAGAGGGAGGAGAGGTGGAGGGGCGCAAGGGGCTGAGGTGGGGCGCAAGGGGCAGGGGAGCCCTTTAACAGCCCCACACCCTGCCCTAGTCCAATAAGAGTCCCTCTCAATCCCTCCAAAGCCCACCAAGGCCCAAAACTCGAAGGCCCAAAACCCCGAAAACGGCCCGGAAACGGCCCGAAAAAGCTATTAACCTCCAATTCTTATGGTTTTAACCTTATTTCCACATCTCATACTGTATTTAACCTTATCATGCTCAATAATAAGGTTACGACACTCCGAGGTGTCACAAATAATGTCCAACTAGTAAACCACAACTAGGGTGACAAGGGGTCATGGCACATATTTAAGTAATCAAGGTGTCATACAGCAAATTGGTATTTATCTAATTCCCCAAATTTAAATAAAGTATTTTCTAATTGAACTAGCATGCAATAGGTTAAATCAAAATAGATTTCGAAATAGGATCAACATGGTCAAAGCACAACTTGCCTTCAAAAAGTACTTGTTCTTGGTCTTGAGTTGGATCCTGAGTCAATACTTCTCCTTCAAATCCTTCCGGCACTTCAACGTCTACTCGTAAAGCGTGCAAATAGCAAATACACGAATAAACAATAGGCAAAAAGTATCCAATCATCCAAATAAAATCCATAAACAGGGAGAACATAATTTTATGAATTTTTAGAAACTGGAATCGTCAAATTTGGAGTTAAAACAGAAAAGTTATGATTATTTAAAGTTTAAATAATCAATTAAATAATTTTACAGAGAAAAACTTTAGTCCAAAAATTAAATAAAATTTATATTTAGGTAGATCTCAATTTTATACAAATTTAGAAATTTGAATCACTTAAATCGGAGTTGAAACGCAAAAGTTATAAGCGTTTGAAGTTTGAAACAAAATCTGAAATCATTATTTCGAATTAATAAATCATTTTCTTTTTCGGAAATTAATTATTGCGTCAGCCTGGACACGTGTCACCTCGATTGGTCTGGCGTCGGTAATCCATGGACTTGGTCCACGCCGGCTCGGGTCTACCGTGGACTCGGTCCACGGCTCCATGTGTCGCTGACATGTGGGTCCCCCTCGGGTGACGCCATCGGCGTCGTGAGGCTCACCACGGCCCGGCAGGTGGGACCCGGCCAGGACGTCATTGCCGACGCCGCGTTTCTACCGGGATACCACGACATGCGGGTTCGCCATGACGTCGGTGTGACGTCATGGTGCGAGTAGGGCCGGGCCGACATGCGGGCCCCGCGTGTCGGCCACACGCTGCGCTGGCGGCATCGACCGCGGTCAGCCTTCCCGACGCTGCGTGGCGCAATCTCGCCATTGATTTGAAAATCAACGGCCCAGATTAGATTCGCTCTCACGCGTTTGGGTTAACGCGTTTGATTCGACCGTTGGATCTAGATCCAACGGCCGAGATTGTATCTGGGATTTTGACGAAATCTCACCGTGAGATGACGTGGCGCAATCTGGGACGTTGGATCGGAGTCGACGGCGAGCGAGCTCGGTCCGGCGATGGCTTATGGCGGCGCTGCTCGGGATTGGGGACGACGACCACGGCAACGGCGCCGGGCGTGCTCGGCGAGGTGAGAGGTCCTTCCGACGCGGCTTGACCTCCGATTCGGATCCGACCTCAACGGGCGGCGAGGACGACGAGACAGCGGCAATCGGCGAAAAACTACGGCGAACGCTACGGCAATCTCGGCGATTGACGGCTAGACGGCGGCGGCTCGGCGACGTTGTTCAGGCTACAGCGCGCGCAATGAAGTGGCGATACAACGGCGGCGCAATAAAGAATAAATAGAGCCCTTGGCGCCTGGTAAACGACGGAAACCGAGACTGCTCGCTGCGGGCGGCGAGTCCGGCGGCGACACGGGTAGGGTGGCGTGGCACGCAAGACACCGTTGGATCGAGATCCAACGGTGCGCGAAGTTTGGGTCCGGTCGGACTCGCGAGCCGGGTCGCTCGGCCGCTCTGCTCTGACGTGGCTCCATCGTGGCCGTTGGATCAAGATCCAACGGTCACGCGGTTAGGGTTCCAGCGAGCGGGTTCGGCTTGACCATGGGCGTGGTCGGGCTCGGGTCGGACTCGAACTCGAGTCTGACTCGGGCTCGGTCGGATGAACAGTGAAACCAACTCGATTTAATTAATCCAATTAAATTCCCAGAAATTCAATTAAATCATTAAAAATAGCAAAAGACTCAGAAAAATTCCGTAAAAATTCGAAAATATTTTGGAACATTTTGGACTCAAATAAAATATTTTCAACAAATTTTTATTTGCAAAATTAAATTCTTTAATTATTTCAAAATGGAATAAATTCCAATAAATCCCAAATAAATCCAAATAAATTCCAGAAAATTCCAAAAATTCACCAAAGTACCAAATCACACATGGATTTAAGAAAAGAAAAATTTTGGGGTGTTACAATCCGTCTCACTTTTGTTTGACTATGTCCTTTCGGTCAACAAAAGTCAACTTCGAGCTCCAGTTTAGTTCATTGCGAACTAACATATCTTTATGGACCCGGTCTACAGATCGAGAGCCCATATGTCAATGTCTGTCCAATCAAGATAATAACTTCGGAAGAAATATTCTTCGAAATATTATTCTTTCTTTCCCAGTTATTAGTCTTTCCCTTTTCAGTGTTTTCCTGAAAGCCCGTTCTCTTTTGTCAACTCTTCGACCTAATCCATTCGTGTTCCCAAATCCTTCTGAGCTGTTGTCCACAATGCTATTTGTTCTTAATTTGGAGTTTATTTGATTTGTCTTTTGAATTTTATTGTATTTGTGTTTCCTTATCGTTAGACGTTTCATCCGAAAGTCGCTCGAAGGAGCCGAAGATCAAGGAAGTGACGATTGAAGATCGAGGATAAAGAGTAAAGAACAGTAAAAATTGCAAGGGCCAGGCAAGTTGTGCTTTGACCATGTTGATCTCATTTTCGAAAATTATGTTGTTTCAAATTATTGCATGCTAGTTTGAGTTAAACTAATTTCAATTAATTTGGGATTAGATAATCAACCTACTTGTTATTGCCACCTTGTCTATAATAATTGTATGCCATGATTCATTTGTCACCCTAGGATTGTTGATTAATAGTTGGTAGCTAAATACTTTACCAACAAGGGTTATTTAGACCGTTAGTAGTTTGCTTAGCCATGCAACGTACCATTGACATCATTTTGGAAATACAAAAGCTCAATATTGACTAATGGAATATGCAATGTATTTTGGAACGGTGTGATGTGTTGCCGACACTACGAAGTTGATATGTGGAGGTCTTTGTACTTCTTCAAGGATGTTGAGTTGTTGTTGGTATTGTGTTGCGCAATAATCATCTGGGGTGATAGAATGATTTAGACCGGGGCAAGTGGCAAGATTATGATCGGGTGGGCCAGGTGTGGCACCGGGAAGGTTGATTTGGTTCTTCGGGTAGTCTTGCCTTGGTCGCCCTAAGGACTTAACCTTGCAAGCCTTTGAACTGAGTCAATCATGCAACCACATGTATGTAATGCGACGGACCTAGTTGAGTAGGTTGCTGATAACTTGCATGTGGTACCTCGGGGTGTCAACTATACCTTTTGTGTAGTTGAAGGGAAAGCGTACCAGGTGCTGCGGCATGGTACCCGTCCAACGGTATGTCGGTCCCATACTTCGCATTTGCTAAGGGAAGGGATGGTGTATGGCAAAAATCGGAGAGGTTCACTTGTGTAGTTAGAAGTTTCCGAAAGGTTTTGTTATGATCACTCATTTGCATACTCTTGTATGGCGATTCACGGCTGACATAATGAGTTGATTGTATCTTGTGGGTAAAGTGTATAACCTCTGTAGAGTATAAAATCTATTCGAATAGCCGTGTCCGCGGTACTGGACAATGCTCGAGGATTACAGTCAAGGGTTAGCTTTTCATAAAATTGAACTTGGGCTTGGAGGCAGTTTGCCTGTGGAAAAGTGATAATTGGTTAAGGATGTGGTACGTTTTACTTGTGAAATAACTGTGAAATTTTATTACTATTGTTATTTGTTTTACTGCTTTACAATCTATTATGACTAATTGTGAATATTGTTTATTGCAAAATAACCCCTTCAGCTTGTCATTTTGAATAAGCCATGCATATAGTTATTAGACTTGCATTCTGTGCATGACTTGTAGAGTGCTTTATGTACTCACCCCTTGCAAACAAACAATCACTAGTGAGCAGAAGTCTACATCGTCGAACAAGAAGAAGTTCCGTGAGAAGGCGATTATCTAGGAGTCGAACCCTGTCAGTTGCCTGTGGCGTATTGATGGGATTCACCGATGTTCTTCGTTCCACTGCTGCTTATTTATTTGGAGTTGAAGCCATCAAGGCCTCACAAGTGTAAGGTTGACCTTAAGGTCGCTCAACAGTTTATATATTCTATAATTGTGTTATTTTTATTATTCCGCTGTGTATGATTGTGATATTTCATCTATGTTGAGACTGTGTGCACTAGCTTGATCCTGGACTAGTCACTACTACAGAACCGTACATCACAATCGGTTCTTTTTGGTCATCACAGTCGGTTTTGGTGGCGATACAAAGTCCAACGACAGTGATAAGGTAGATATATCACAGTTGGTTTTTAACCGACACTAATAATACATTATCACAGTCGGTTCTTAAACAAGAACCGACTGTGATATTACACATATCACAATCGGTTCTTTTTTAGAACCGATACAACTGATTACATTATCACAATCGGTTCATTTGTAGAACCGATACAACTGATTACATTATCGCAATCGGTTCATTTGTAGAACCGATACAAATGATTACATTATCGCAATCAGTTCATTTGTAGAACCGATGGGGATAAGAATAATATCACAATCGGTTCATTTGTAGACCCGATTCAAATTATTACATTATCACCATCGGTTCATTTGTAGAACCGATGGGGATAAGAATAATATCACAATCGGTTCATTTGTAGAACCGATTCAAATTATTACATTATCACAATCGGTTCTTTATGCAAACCGATTGTGATGATGTTACTGCCCATCGTCCGAAAATGGCCTCGCATTGACAATATGACACATTCATCACAATCCACAAAATCACAGAACATATACATCACAATCTACACACATTACATTCAAATTAATATTGTTTACAATCTGTAACAGATCACATTCACATTCAGATAAATTTTGTTTACACTTTATGGACTAGTATTTGCTTGAATTGTCTCTATATCTACCATCATCTATTATAATGTGACACCTCGGAGTGTCGTAACCTTATTATTGAGCATGATAAGGTTAAATACAGTATGAGATGTGGAATTAAGGTTAAAATCATAAGAATCGGAGGTTAATAGCTTTTCCGGGCCGTTTCCGGGCCGTTTTCGGGGTTTTGGGCCTTCCCGGAGGAGTTTTGGGCCTTGGTGGGCTTTGGTGGGATGGATTAGGACTCCGTAACGGACTAGGATTGGGTTGAGGGCTGGTAAAAGGGGCTTGCCCCGCCCCTTGCGCCCCACCTCCCCATATTGCGCCCCCACCTCCCCCTCTTGCGCCTCTCCTCCCTCCTCCCTAAGCCCTAGCCCCCCAAACCGTGCGCATCCCCCTTCTTTTCCTCCACCTCCACACCACCTCCCCTCCACCCCTTGCTGCCCTAGGGTGGCCTCCCCACCCCTGCACCTCGTGGAGTCATCCCGTGGAGCGAGGAGCGAGGAGCGAGGAGCGAGTAACGTGGAGCGAGGAGCGATTCGCGAGGAGATTCATTGGAGTTTTGTGCATCGGGCAAAGGTATGATCTTGGGGATCCTTGGGGATGATCTAGGTACTGTTATTAGGGTGTTTATCAAGTTTTTAGATCAATTGGAGGCGCTGGTTTGAAGTAATTTGGGTTAGATCTAAACTTGTCCACGTTTCTGTTTTCGGGCAGATTGAGCAGTCGAAATAGGGTTCGAGTTTCCGTCGATTTAGAATCCGAATCAGACCGTACGGACTTCTAGGAAGTTGTAGATAATTTAATTATATTTCCGTGGACGTAAAGCACGTTAATTTCCGATCAGCCGTTTGAAAGTTATGGCTGTTTTACCGAGCGCCTAAAAATCTGTGACGTAATTGGAACAGATCTCGGTAATTTGTAGATTAAACAACTTTAGAGGCCGAATCAGTCTTTCCTTATACCTAGAGAAAGTTGGGAAATTTCCTAGGCTACGCGAGGGTGTACTCGTTTAATTCATTCGGAGTCCCAGAACTCAAGTTATGCCTTTCGCAAGGCTGCTGTCCCGACGGGACAGAACCTCTGTTTTTAGGTTTCGCGAGTAGTTGGTAATGTCGGGTTAGATGGGGGTTTGCGTACTGTTTTGTGGGCATAAATGTGAGTGTGTGATACCTATGTGCGGGTGGTGTGACCCCGGGAGTGCCCTCTTCTTCCCGCCAATCCGTTGCACGTGTTTGAGGCAAGTGTGTTGTGATGGATAGCGAGTTGTAGGTTGCATGTTGAGATTAGATGGAATTGTTTACATGATATATGTCCACTTGCCATGTTTTAATGATTGATATGATATGATGAGCATGTTTAACATATTATGATGCCATGTGTTAATATGTGAATTTAATATGATATTTGGCATGGTTGCATGCATGTCATGAGATAGGGCGAGGGCGGTGAGAAAGTCATAGCTAGTCCGGCAAGGTCGGTGAGAAAGTTATGACTAGTACGGAACGCCATTGAGTAAGTCCTATGTCGTGATTCCATCCACGTGGTGTTTGGAAGCGAGTAGGCACCCTCCATCTTCGGGATGGAAGGGGGAAAGGGTGCACACCGACGGGTGTGTACTTCCCATACCGGTATGAGGTTCCAGAGGGTCGTGGAGCAATGCATTACATCGCATACAAATTGATTATGATATTGATAAGTATTCATGAATGAGATGTTATACATGATGAAAGATGTTATTGACTTGTTGTTATGCTTGTTGTCCATTGCAGTATGCTTGCTGAGTTTTCGAACTCACCCTTGTGTTTTCTTGTTGTTTTAGGTACCATGAGAACGGCATGCGGGAAAGGGGAATAGTCACACGCTCACACGTTGCTTCACCTTAATGTTTCCCCAAGTCAATTCATTTAGTTGGATAATAAATTGCGTGTGATGGCCTTTAAATTAAGTCTTAGCTTGGTTAATGAGAGTTCTATTGTTTGTTTGACACTTGGAACTTTAAGAGCTTGATGTTAGTCTTTTATTGTCGTTAAGACTCTATTTATTGCTGTTTTAGATGTTTCTCTTATTGCCATATAATGCCATACTATTGCTGCTCCTTAAATTCATGATAAAACAAAGGAGGTGCTGCCGAAATCTCGGTTTTTAGCCTATGCACCTTTGCTGGAATTTTATGTTAAATGTGGTATTTAGATGTTGTTTAGCTTATGTTTGGTAACATTCAGGCATAGTAAATCTGGGTGTTATTCTGATTGGTATCGAGCGGCTGTAGGTCCTTGGAATGTGAATTTTTAGTGTCATGCTATAGGGTACAACTAAAATGTGATGTGGAATAACTTAGAAACATGGCTTAGGTTCTAACTAAAACCTTGTTATAGGATAGCAACGTTAAAACTTGTAAAAGTGGTATAACTAATCTAAAATCTGACACACTTGGATGCACAGTAGGATGGGTTTTGGTTCGTCATTGCATCGCGCTTGATTATGTGATAAGGAATATGCTTATGATGAGGTTTGATCTATGATCTTGATTGTGTGTTTCTGTGTTTGGATGGTTGTCTGTCTAAGCAGCCATGCCAAGGGGTAGAGGCCGTGGACGCCATGGCCGTGGAGGCCAGGGGCGAGGCTCCCAGAGAGTTGCGGAGTCTGTCTGTATAAATGATTGGGTTGTTCCTGTTGTGGTGATAAAAGTGGGGTTGTGGTGCCGAAGGGTTTCGGTCACCTCTTTTTGGTTCATAGTAACGGTGAGGTTTGACGGTGTGGCCGGTTAGCGCCATCACCGAAGAACTATTAACCCCTGTAGGAGAAGAATGCTTATCCTTTCTGTCCTTGATCGGGTAGTTGACTGGAGTCAAATAGAAGAGTTGATGGTGGTTCCCTTCGGATGTTCTCTGCCGTTGCTCGACGGTCGGTTTCATTGTTTTTCTTGGCTTTAGTTGAGCTGAACCAAAAGAAAAGTGTTTTGTATTGGATTTTCGCGGATCGTTACGAGTGCGGTGGTGAGCACCGTGCTTCAGAGTGTGGTTGGACCGGAGTTGCAACCACCGCGTGGCAAGCCCGGCCATACGGACGAGTCTGCCGGATGAATCCCGGTAGCATCATCAAGTGGGAGACGGTGTCTTCTCCTCCCACTCGGCGGCGTCTTCCAGAGGATCGGTGCACATGATGGCTGCTCTGTTTCTCGGCCGCCCTTTGCGTGGGCGCCACTAGCGGCATCGGGTGCCCGCAGCCGTCTGCTCCTCCTCGATTGCCTCCTCCGCCCCAGCCTTGATGGGGCATCACCGAGTCGGGGCTCCTTCGTCCCGACGCCACCAGGAGTGTACGCTTTGCCGACCGCCGAGTCGGTAGGGCATCCAGAGGTGGTTTCGTACTACTGCTCGTGGATTCCGTTGATGCCTTTGTTCTGCTTGATTCCGTGCATCCTATTCCTTTGTGTCGCCTCGAGTTTGCTAGTAGAGCTAAATTGGGGTCCAAATGGATTTCGAGTCTGTGCTAGTCGGGCCTCTGGGGGTTTGATTGCTAGTTCTTTGGTTTGCCCTGGTTGCACCATTGCCATTGATGATGAGGTTTTCTTTGCCAATCTCATGGTGATCCAGTTGGCTCCTTTTGATGTCATTGTGGGCATGGGTGGCTGCATCGATCGTGCTAAGATCATTGTTTCGGAAGACGCTTTCCTTGCAGGCCCGTCCTGGGAAGAGTTGACCTTTCAGGGTGGTATACCCTCGATTCCTGTCTTTGCTTTGACTAGTTTGTTTTACGCTTTCGGCGTTTGAGGCTGTTGGGTTTCCTCATGACTTTGTCTCGAGAAACCATCTTCTTCGATTTCCATTGAGGAGATTCCTCGTAGTGAAGGAATTCGTTGATGTGTTCACTGACGAATTGCTCGGTCTACCTCCGGTGAGGAATGTGGAGTTTCGTATTGATCTTGTTCCTGGCACTCGACCTATTTCTATCTCTCCATACCGCTTGGCTCGTCCTTTTCAAGACGAGTTGAAGAAGCAGCTTGGAGGATCTCATGGCCAAGGGCTTCATTCGGCGTAGCGTTTCGCCATGGGGAGCACCGTCCTCTTCGTCTCGAAGAAGGATGGAAGTTGGCGTATGTGCATTGATTATCGTGCTCTTAATCAAGTGACGATCAAGAACAAGTATCCTTTGCCTCGCATCGAGGATCTGTTTGACCAATCAAGGGAGCAAAGGTGTTCTCAAGATTGATCTTGATCGGGTACAATCAGATCCGTGTGAGGGAGCAGGACATTGAGAAGATCGCTTTCTCCACTAGGTATGGGCATTATGAATTTAAAGTTATGTCTTTTGGACTAACTAATGCTCTATTTGTCTTTATGGAGGCGATGAACAGTATGCTTCACAAGTACCTTGATGAGTTTGTGGTAGTGTTCATCGATGACATTCTCGGTTTACTCTAAATCGAAGAGGAGCATGAGCGGCACTTGAGGCTTGTCCGAGTACCTTGAGGGAGAATCAGTTCTTTGCTAAGCTGAAAAAGTGCGAGTTCGGATTTCAGAGGTGGGTTTTCTTGGCCACATCATCAATCCAGAGGGCATATCGGTAGATCCTAGCAAAGTCTCGTGATTACGGATTGGAAGAGGCCTTCCAATGTCAAAGAGGTGCGTAGTTTCCTTGGGTTGGCTGGCTACTATCGGCGTTTTGTGCAGGATTTCTCTATCATTGCCAAGCCACTTTCGCGGTGACTCGTAAGGGGATGAAATTCCAGTGGATCGCAGAATGTGAGCACAGTTTACGCACTTTGAAGGAGAAGTTAGTGACTGCTCCTGTTCTTACCCTTCCCGAGCCGGAAAGCGCTTTCACTGCTTATTCTCGATGCTTCTCGGATGGGACTTGGGTGTGTGCTCATGCAAGAGGGCAAGGTGATTGCTTATGCTTCGAGGCGCTTGAAAAAGCATGAGCAGAATTATCCCACGCATGATCTTGAGCTAGCCGCCGTGGTGTTTGCATTGAAGATATGGAGGCATTACTCAGACGGCGAGTCTTGTGATATTTTTATCGATCACAAGAGCCTCAAGTACATCTTTACTCGTAAAGATTTGAACTTGAGGCAGAGGAGGTGGCTAGAGTTGATAAAGGATTATGACCTCACTATCCAAAGATCATCCGGGAAGGCAAATGTGGTGGCCGACGCTCTCGATCGCAAGACAATGCCCCTGTTGTTGATTGTCTTGTTGCTAATTTTGAGCGTTTGGGAGTCTCCTACGCTGCGGGGACCGTGCAGCTGAAACTCAAATGATTCTTGAGTCGCGATTCTGGCGTGCAGCGAGAGGCACAAAGAAGATGATCGTTTGCTCCAGCAGTGAGGAAACGCCTTGAGGATGGCAAGTTTGGAGACTTTACTCGTTGATGATGCGGGAGCTTTGAGGTTTCAGGGCCGTCTGTGTGTACCCTAAATCTCAAGTGAAAGAAGACATCCTGAAAGAAGCTCATCGCACCAGACACGGTCCATCTGGAGAGACCAAGATGTACAGGGACTTGAAGAAGAATTTACGGTGGAAAAGGATGAGAGTAGATATTGCCAAGTATGTGGCGTCTTGTGGGATTTGCCGTAAGATCAAAGCTGAGCATAAGCGTCCCGGCCTGTTGCAGCCCTTGGAGATTCTCGTATGGCCATGGGATGACATCTCCATGGATTTTGTGGTTGGTTTACCTCGTTCTCCACGAGGGAAGGATGCTGTTTGGGTTGTGGTGGACCGTCTCAGCAAGTCTGCGCATTTCATTCCCATCCGCACGACCAATTCAGCGAGCGAGTTGGCTCCCATCTATGTGCGGGAGATCGTGAGATTGCATGGTGTACCCAAGACCATTATCTCTGATCGGGATGCGAAGTTCGTCTCCAAGTTCTGGGAGAGTTTGCAGAGTGCTTTGGGTACGCAGCTTCGCCTTAGTACCGCCTTTCACCCTCAGACAGATGGGCAGTCTGAGCGTACCATCCAAACTTTGGAGGACATGCTCAGGGCCTGTGTGATGGCTTGGAAGGGTAGCTGGGAAGACCATTTGCCCCTTGCAGAGTTTGCTTACAATAACAGCTATCATTCCAGCATCCGGTCTGCTCCTTATGAGGTGCTGTATGGCCGGAAGTGCAGATCGCCACTTTGTTGGGATGCTGTGGGCGAGAGAGCTATTCTTGGGCCGGTTTGGGTTCAGCAGACTGTTGATCGCGTGTCGGAGGTTCGGCAGAACCTTCTCGCAGCACAGAGCAGACAGAAAAGCTATGCTGATGTGAGACGGCGAGATTTGGAGTTTGAGGTGGGCGATAGCGTACTCTTGCGAGTATCTCCCACCAAGGGTGTGGTGCGTTTTGGCACGAAAGGAAAGCTCAGTCCAAGGTATGTTGGGCCTTTTCCTATGCTCGCCCGAGTTGGCAGGTTGGCCTATCGCCTAGAGCTACCGGAATCCATGCAAGGTGTGCATGATGTGTTCCATGTCTCGATGTTGAGGAAATACTTGCATGATCCGGAGTTGGTGGTTCCATTGGAACCATTAGTGCTTCAGCAGGACCTCACCTTCGAGTCCCGTCCTGTGGAAATTCTGGGGACTTCAGAGCGAGTGATGAAGAACAGGACGCTTAAGTTTGTCAAGGTCCTGTGGTCACATCAGACCGAGAGAGAAGCGACTTGGGAGCTGGAATCTCGCATGCGCGAGAAGTATCCCGAGCTGTTCGCCTCAGGTATGTGATGTGAAAATTCGACCTTTTGGTTTTGCTGGGTTTCGTGTTGGTGCGTTTAGATTCGAGGTCGAATCCTGTTGAAGGGGGGAAGAATGTGACACCTCGGAGTGTCGTAACCTTATTATTGAGCATGATAAGGTTAAATACAGTATGAGATGTGGAATTAAGGTTAAAATCATAAGAATCGGAGGTTAATAGCTTTTCCGGGCCGTTTCCGGGGTTTTGGGCCTTCCCGGAGGAGTTTTGGGCCTTGGTGGGCTTTGGTGGGATGGATTAGGACTCCGTAACGGTCTAGGATTGGGTTGAGGGCTGGTAAAAGGGGCTCCCCCCAGCCCCCTTGCGCCCCCACCTCCCCATATTGCGCCCCCACCTCCCCCTCTTGCGCCCCTCTCCTCCCTCCCCCTCCCCTAAGCCCTAGCCCCCCCCAAACCGTGCGCATCCCCCTTCTTTTCCTCCACCTCCACACCACCTCCCCTCCACCCCTTGCTGCCCTAGGGTAGCCTCCCCACCCCTGCACCTCGTGGAGTCATCCCGTGGAGCGAGGAGCGAGGAGCGAGGAGCGAGGAGCGAGTAACGTGGAGCGAGGAGCGATTCGCGAGGAGATTCATTGGAGTTTTGTGCATCGGGCAAAGGTATGATCTTGGGGATCCTTGGGGATG
The DNA here is from genome assembly GCA_036346355.1 of Rhipidocladum racemiflorum. Classification (NCBI taxonomy): domain Eukaryota; kingdom Viridiplantae; phylum Streptophyta; class Magnoliopsida; order Poales; family Poaceae; genus Rhipidocladum; species Rhipidocladum racemiflorum. Next base: position 33,987,016 of record CM070579.1, read on the forward strand.
ATCTAGGTACTGTTTTTAGGGTGTTTATCAAGTTTTTAGATCAATTGGAGGCGCTGGTTTGAAGTAATTTGGGTTAGATCTAAACTTGTCCACGTTTCTGTTTTCGGGCAGATTGAGCAGTCGAACTAGGGTTCGAGTTTCCGTCGATTTAGAATCCGAATCAGACCGTACGGACTTCTAGGAAGTTGTAGATAATTTAATTATCTTTCCGTGGACGTAAAGCACGTTAATTTCCGATCAGCCGTTTGAAAGTTATGGCTGTTTTACCGAGCGCCTAAAAATCTGTGACGTAATTGGAACAGATCTCGGTAATCTGTAGATTAAACAACTTTAGAGGCCGAATCAGTCTTTCCTTATACCTAGAGAAAGTTGGGAAATTTCCTAGGCTACGCGAGGGTGTACTCGTTTAATTCATTCGGAGTCCCAGAACTCAAGTTATGCCTTTCGCAAGGCTGCTGTCCCGACGGGACAGAACCTCTGTTTTTAGGTTTCGCGAGTAGTTGGTAATGTCAGGTTAGATGGGGGTTTGCGTACTGTTTTGTGGGCATAAATGTGAGTGTGTGATACCTATGTGCAGGTGGTGTGACCCCGGGAGTGCCCTCTTCTTCCCGCCAATCCGTTGCACGTGTTTGAGGCAAGTGTGTTGTGATGGATAGCGAGTTGTAGGTTGCATGTTGAGATTAGATGGAATTGTTTACATGATATATGTCCACTTGCCATGTTTTAATGATTGATATGATATGATGAGCATGTTTAACATATTATGATGCCATGTGTTAATATGTGAATTGAATATGATATTTGGCATGGTTGCATGCATGTCATGAGATAGGGCGAGGGCGGTGAGAAAGTCATAGCTAGTCCGGCAAGGTCGGTGAGAAAGTTATGACTAGTCCGGAACGCCATTGAGTAAGTCCTATGTCGTGATTCCATCCACGTGGTGTTTGGAAGCGAGTAGGCACCCTCCATCTTCGGGATGGAAGGGGAAAGGGTGCACACCGACGGGTGTGTACTTCCCATACCGGTATGAGGTTCCAGAGGGTCAGGAGCAATGCATTACATCGCATACAAATTGATGATGATATTGATAAGTATTCATGAATGAGATGTTATACATGATGAAAGATGTTATTGACTTGTTGTTATGCTTGTTGTCCATTGCAGTATGCTTGCTGAGTTTTCGAACTCACCCTTGTGTTTTCTTGTTGTTTTAGGTACCATGAGAACGGCATGCGGGAAAGGGGAATAGTCACACGCTCACACGTTGCTTCACCTTAATGTTTCCCCAAGTCAATTCATTTAGTTGGATAATAAATTGCGTGTGATGGCCTTTAAATTAAGTCTTAGCTTGGTTAATGAGAGTTCTATTGTTTGTTTGACACTTGGAACTTTAAGAGCTTGATGTTAGTCTTTTATTGTCGTTAAGACTCTATTTATTGCTGTTTTAGATGTTTCTCTTATTGCCATATAATGCCATACTATTGCTGCTCCTTAAATTCATGATAAAACAAAGGAGGTGCTGCCGAAATCTCGGTTTTTAGCCTATGCACCTTTGCTGGAATTTTATGTTAAATGTGGTATTTAGATGTTGTTTAGCTTATGTTTGGTAACATTCAGGCATAGTAAATGCCGGGGTGTTACATATAACTTCTGTCCAGTACCACTGGCATAAATGGTCTCGTAATTTCTTGAGATCAGTGTTGGTTAGGCTCTTCCGGATGATATCAAGGTCCTGCAAAATAGAACGTAGTGCACTAATATATTTAAGTCTTAAATTGGTATTGTAACATGCTGATAGTATTATGCTTGTAAACAAATATCACATAGACAGTAGTGCAAATAATCTGCTTTATACCTTAGGGAAAGCATGTGAGCGACCAACCAAAATCAGCATGTGATGCATCACGTAAAAGCCACACAGATCATCGCACCCTTGTTGATGACACTGTGAACAAAGAAACTTAAATTAGGAGACGAATTAAAAATAGGTGTAAGAAAAAAATCCTATGATAGACACTTGTACCTTGAAGCGCTTCCACTCGAGTTTGGTGCCTTGTTTATCATTGTGTCGGCCACGTTCAGCAACGTAAGACATGAAAGCACTATACATTGGAGAGATGCCATGCATTGAGGTTAAAAATACCTAACGTAGTTCAATATGTAAAGTGTTAGGTTAGAGCAATGTACTTACTTCTGCAAAACAGGCTCGATCGCATAGTCCATCGGTCTATTTTCGAGTGAGTTCAACGTGTAGACCTTGTTTTGACTCGGAACAACCACAAGTAGAACCCAATGGTTGCTTATTAAACGGTACACAATGCAAGAGAATAAGTTAATACAAGGTTGAAGTGTGTACATGTAATTGAATTGTATAGTAGTACATACTCCTGGTGGTATGGGAAGAGAATGAAGTCCCTTTTTGCCTCCTCATGCAATGCCTGCTTGATGTATCCTGCAAGGAACTCCGATTGATACTTAGCCATGGTCGCAGACACCATCTCGGGGTCGACAAACCCCACAGGGTGTCGACCCGTCACGGCTCGCGGCCGCATGATCCTGCAAGTCATGTCAATTCTTAAAAATATAATACAAAATCAATAAATAGTCATCTGATTGAGTATGGTGCGAGACTCACAGGCCCGTGATCGTATGGTAGAAATATCGACGGCTTTCAAGCTGTACATAAAGTACAGATCCTCAAAATCGATCGAAGGTCCCATCCTCGTTGCGGTGGAATTGGCCCGCTCGATACTTCACTATGAAATCGTGGCGAGGCTCGGCCTCATGTGACCTATCGATGTACCATCCATGTAGGTGACGAGTGAACAAGCCCAAAGAATTCAATTCTTGGCTTGGTAGAAAGGGCTTTCCATGTATGTACCGCTTGTGATCATCAGGGTGCTCTGTGCCCACTGACAACTTTGCCTTCTTCATGGAGGGACTCTCTGAACTCTGCTTTGTATCTTTCGTCATCGTGGTAGAAGTCCTTTTGCGCCCCACCTGCGCACCAGCATTTGTAGCTGCAGGCGTAGGTGTAGGAGGTGCAGCTGCAGGCGTAGGTGCAGGAGGTGCAGCTGCAGGCGTAGGTGCAGGAGGTGTAGGTGCAGGTTGTGTAGCAGGAGCAGGAGCAGCAGTAGTAGGAGGAGCAGGAGCAGCAGCAGCAGCAGTAGTACCAGGAGCAGCAGCAGTAGTACGAGGAAGCGAATAGGAGCAGCACCGATGAGCGATAGGAGGAGCGGCAGTAGTAGGAGGAAGCGATAGCGATAACGAGGAGCGACAACGATGGCGATACCGGTACTAGCGATGCTTGATAGTAGTAGCAGCGATAGCGATAGCGATAGCAGCGATTGCGAGAGCTTGATAGCAGATAGCGATACCGATGATTGGCAGTAGTACCAGCAGATAGCGAAGTGGTAGCGATAGTACCAGGCGATGGCGGCGGCGGAGGAGGTGCTTGCACTACGACACCCGTCGCGGGCCACTTGATGAACGACATCCGTGCTTGCCCGAGAGTGGTGATATCTTCGCTCTGGGGAACTCCAGGGCATGATACATGTAAACATCGTGGACATAGTCCACCTGCACCCTCATGTATCCCATCCCCAAAGGTATACCATGCACCGTGTCATCCTCCTTGCTTGGAAATGCAACCTCGCAGCCTCAATCTGTATTCCGTCGTCGATCGAGGACTAGCCGGCACTTGGCAGGACCACGCAAGAAGTGATCAGCATCTTCATCATAATCTGTGTTAAGCTTACTCATGTACCTTTTGGTGCAAGCAGTTATTACCTTGAGGTGTGGAATGCACAGTTCCTTATTGGAAGCGCACTGCTAGGGCGTAGCATAGGCGATGGTTGAGGAATCTGATTCTGGGAGAACATCGCCATCATCTCAGCCATCATCTCAGCCTTTAACTCCTCCTTCAACTCTTCCTTCATCTGCAAACGGATCCGCGCCTCACGTGCTTCCCATGATCTTGCCCTGGCATCGACGCGCTCTCCTCTACAAAGAAGGACCTCTTCGTATACCCGCACTGCGGCAAGCACCGCCCCTTATGATCGGGCTTCCCGATTGCCGAACACAGAGATGTCCCTTGACCCTTGGCTTTCAAATACTCCTTGCTCTTTCTGCAGGCTTACCTCCTCCTCGCAGTCGCAAATATAAATTATTACTAAAATACAATGGGAATATAATATGCAATGTACTATGTTAGATATCTTACGATGGTCGTGACGATCTGTGTGGTCGCGGGGTTTGGAATGACAATCTGACCGTCAGAGGTTTTCTTCGTCCTCGCTAATACCCAGTCGCGTGCCCGCTCCTCGCATATGTGGGAGTAAGGCATCGTTGTCCCAGAGGTTGCACACTCAGAGGCTAGTCGCACCCACTCTGCCTTCTTCCCTATGTACCCACCGGAACCGAGGTGGTGCGCGTGTGTGTTACGCCTCTGTATAGCGATATTCTTCTCTCTCAGCTCCTCCGCCTCGGGCGTACTCCTCATCCTTGCGAACTCCTCCCAAACCTCGGGTGTAACAAATGGATACCTTTGGAAGGGAGTACGGTCTTTCAACACGAACTCGGCATGCATGGTCACCCTGAAATGCCTCAAAGCCACACCCATTCTCTTCAAGGCGCACTGCCTCGCATTGATTTCATCTTCCTTTGGTATAATCCATTTTCCCTTAACTTCGTCCCACAGTCGGTTCTTCTGCTCGTCGCTTACTTCCTTCCTCCAGTCCTTAATTGTGATCGGCACTCGCTCCCTCACCAATTGGCCGATAAAAGAGGAGTAGCGCCCCTTAAACGGGCCAGGACCCGTGCAAACCCCCCTGGCATTGAACTGGAGCACTTGCGGCGTTCTCCCTGTGGCTCCTTTATTCGGTCCTCTGGCCTTTCTAACCTTCCTCGATGGGGTAGCAGGACCTTCTTCTCTCTCTGGCGTTGAGCCGGTGCTCTCTCTTTGCAACATTTCGAAGTAAGTACATATATGTCAAACCTAAACTTCATGAGAGGAAGCAATTCAAATTTCACATAATAGAAAGCAATTCACATGTCTATCTGTAGACCGACTATAAGTACGTACGTACCAACGATGACTCCTAATCTCTAAGTAGGTTAGGTCCTAATCCCATTCGAGGATATGTGGTTCGAGCAAGTTCCTATGCTGTTGTACAACTCTAGAGAAAATTTCGGCAGCATCTCCCCGCTGTTCTCCAAATACACGTCTCGACAACAGGTCAAGAGGGTGTGTATTCGAAGAACACCAGGGAGATGCTGCCGAAACTTTCTCTAGAGTTTGTACAACAGCTTAGGAACTTGCCCGAGCCACATATCCTCGAACTGTCCAAAAAACGTGGACAATTCGAGACTGCTTATTTATAAATATGCCATTTTAGCATACTTATAAACAAGCACCCTCGAACAGGAGACGCATAGGTTACGCAACTAAACTCGATAATAAAGTGCGATAATATAGCATGTGTTACAAGTTTCAAATTGCAATGATGGATTGCTCTCAGATTGCTATAGAAGGGTTGCTAAATTAATTAGCCGTCCAACTTCTAGATGGCCAATATATCACCGGCTATTACTTCTAAAAATTTCAGGATTACAACCCTAGAACAAAGCCTTTGCTCTAGCACGAGAAAACAACAAGTACTGACATATACGTAATGAATATAGCACTAATCTAACCCTACCACAATGCATTAAGAGCATGTGCCACCAAATTGTCACTAAGAGCATAAAGGAATAAGCACAAGCCTTTGCTCGACCTAGAACAATGCATTAAGAGCAAGTGGCACCAAATTGTCACTAAGAGCGGTGTTGTTCTAGGTCTAGCAAGTTCCTTTAATGATCGATTAATCAAGCCTCATTCAAAGCAATCATCATCGAGCTATTTACAACCAATTACAGCCCACGATTGAAATGCATCTTACGGTCGCCGAACCGAGTCGGCAATGGGGGAGGAGCCGATGGGGGACGCGTCGATGGGGGACGCGCCGAGGAGGGGGAGGAGCCAGAGGGGGAGGCGCCGGGGGGGGGAGGCGCCGGGGGGGAGGACCCAGAGGGGGAGGCGCCGGGGGGGAGGCGCCCACGGGGTAGGCGCCGGGGGGGAGGCGCACACGGGGTAGGCGCCGGTTGGGGAGGTGGTCGAGCTAGGGTGTGGGAGGCGCCGGAGGGGGAGGCGCCCACGGGGTACCCGCCGATGGGGGAGGCGCCGGGGGGGAGGAGGCGGAGGGGGAGGCGCCGGTGCGGGAGGTGGTGGAGCTAGGGTTGTGGAATGAATTGAAACGAAATCAGTGCGCGCCGAAATGAACTGAGTGTGCGCACCGAAATGAAAATGCTCTGGGTTTTATCACGGTCGGTTCTATAGAAAAACCGATCGCAATATGTGTAGTATCTGTGTCGGTTCTATAGAAAAACCGATCGCAATATGTGGAGTATCTGTGTCGGTTCTATAGAAAAACCGATCGCAATATGTGGAGTATCTGTGTCGGTTCTTTAAAAGAACCGATTGTGATAACTATGATCCAATTTCTAATTTTTTTTAAAACAGAATCTTCATTCAAAAAAGTCGAAAAGTCAAATCTTTTTCAAATTTGCTATACTATAAGATCCATTTGACATATATATTCTACAAAATGCCACATTATACAGGGAATTCTTACAACATAATTTATTTAAAATACAACCCTTCTTGATGATCTACACGCATGTAATGTGTTCCATGTGTGCCGTCGTCACCACTAAGACATGCCCCATCTGCAAACGGAGGTGTTTCATCAAATTGGTTGTACTCTTCTTCATCTACGACATTTTCAACTCCAACAATCCTCCTCTTGCCATGAAGTACGACGTGCAACCTCGGATTGGCCGGATCACGCACGTAGAAAACTTGAGTTGCTTGCTTTGCGAGGACGAACGGTTCATCTCTGTAGGCCAATCTATTCAGATCAACAAGTGTAAAACCTGTCTTGTCGACCTTAACTCCGTGAGCAAGTCTCACCCACTTACATCGGAACAATGGAACTTGGTATATTCCGTAGTCGAGCTCCCATATTTCTTCGATCATCCCGTAATGTGATTCATTGCGATTGACGATCCTCTAATTGAGTGATCATCGGACAAAGCATCTATGCTCACACCACTGTTTTGCACTGTACTCTTTGCATCTTGACTTTCAGTATAAAATGTGTAGCCATTAATATCGTAACCTTGCCATGTCGGTATATTAAATCTTGGTCCGTCAGCCAACCATTTGACATCCTCGGTACTAACGGAGACCTTCACCTTTTCTTTGAACCATGTGAGGAATCGATCGTTGTGTTCTCGTGTGATGGAAAGCTCATCCATAAGTGGATTCTCTTCCCGTAATATCAACTTGTGCTATTGGATGTATGGATGAACTTCTGCGCTGTGTTGCAAGACTGTGAAATGCGCTTTACAGTACATATCAAATTGTGGGCTCATTAGATTTGACCCAATGGTTCCTTTGCCACCAAGTCTGCCCTCATGACGAGATATAGGAACACCAAACGGTTGTCTTTTACCTAGGTAGTCCACGCAGAACTCAATAACCTCTTCAGTCCCATAACCTTCAATAATACTACCCTCAGGCTTCGACCTATTCCGAACGTATGACTTTAATATACCCATGTACCTCTCGAACGGATACATGTAACGGAGGAATGCGGGTCCACAAATCTTAATCTCTCTAACAAGGTGAACAACGAGGTGGACCATGACATCGAAGAACGACGGGGGGAAATGCATCTCAAGCTGACAAAGAGTCTGCACCACCTCACTCTGTAAGTTGTCCAATATATCGGGATCAATAACCTTGCATGAAATCGCATTGAAGAAATAGCATAGCCGTGATTGCCAACCCGACGTCATCTGGTAGGATATTTACGATTGCAACAGGGAGCATTTGGGTCATCAAGACATGACAGTCGTGGGACTTCATACCGATCAACCTCAAATCATCCATAGACACAAGCTTCTTAATGTTTGCGGAGTAGCCCGATGGAACTTTAATATCGTGGAGACACTTGCAGAGGTCTTCTTTCTCTTTCTTGGATAAGGTGTAGCATGCAGCGGGGATGTACGGCCCTTTTCCATCCTCCTCCATCACTGCAAGCTTGGGCACGATCCCCATGTAGGTCATATCGCGGCGAGCATTCACACCATCCTTGGTCTTCCTGGTATGTTCAGCAGGATGCCTACCAAAGTCTCACACACACTTTTCTCAACGTGCATGACCTCCACACATTGACGGCCATCTAACTCCTTCCAATCTGGTAAGTCCCACAAGATCGACCTCTTTTTCCAAATGGTCCTAGGACAAACAGATTCTGGCTCTTACCATCTTGAACATCGATATCCTCTACGCGTGAATATACTTGCCTTCCGGTCATAGGCTGCGGGGCTGCACGAACTTCCCTCTTTCCATCAAATTTGTCATCCATCTTACGATATCGATGACTTCGGGTAGAAACCTCACGGTGACCCATGTACACCGTTTTCCTCGGTCGGAGCCACAAGCTATCAGTGTCCTCTTCACAAATTGGACAAGCTTTGGCTCCTTCGTGCTATAGCCCGCCAAATTGCCAAAGGCTGGAAAATCATTTATGGTGCAAAATATCATAGCAGTAGGGTGAAGTTCTCTCTTTTGTATGCATCCCACACCTCAACCCCACATTCCACAATTTTACTAAATCCTCAATTAGTGGTGATAGATACACATCAATATCATTACCCTACTGTTTGGATCTGAGATTAGCAACGACATCATGATATACTTCCGCTTCATGCATAACCAAGGAGGCAAATTGTAGATACACAACAAAAGCTGGCCAAATCTTGTGTCATTGCTCATATTACCAAACGGATTCATACCATCCGTACTCAATCCAAATCTTATGTTCCTCATCTCGCACCAAACTCCTCATGTTCCCGATTAATGTTTCTCCATTGAGCCGAATCACGGGATGTCTCAACTTGCCATCTTCCTTTCGAGATTCATAATGCCAACGCAACAATTTTGCCTCTTTAGGATTTGCAAATAACCGCTCTAAACGGGGAATGATGGGCAAATACCACAACACCTTGGCTGGTACCCCTTTTTTCACATCTTCACCGTGGTCAATTCGGTTTACGCTTCTTGTCATTACGCTTCTCATTTTGTTTGTATCGGGTACACCACAAAGCAGGACAAATGCTGTGATTCCTTATGGACGTTGCGGTATAGTATGCAATCATTTGGACATGCATGTATCCTTTCTATTTCCATTCCCATGGGACATAATAGCTTCTTCGCTTCATAAATACTTGTTGGCAACTCGTTTCCCTCTGGAAGCATATCCGATAGAAGTATTAAAAGTGCATTGAAACTTGTATCTGTCCAACGGTGTTTTGCCTTCAGTTCAAACAATGCAAGGACCGAACCCAACTTGGTGTATTCCCTTTGCAACCTGAAAACAATGGTTTGGCATCGTCATCCATCAAGCTTTTAAATTTTGAACTCTCTTTCCGTGTAATTTCCCTCCACATCCCGCAACATTTGATCTAAATTATCCTCTTCAAACATATCACGCTCCAACTCTGATCGGCTTCGGCATATCTTCGTTGCATATCACAGGGTACTACTGTCTCCCCATGATGGATCCAACACGTGTAATTCCTCACGAAGCCACGTCGAATCAAATGGCCTTCAATTTGAGATGAGTTGTTAAATCTCCTGAGATTGGTGCAATCAATACAAGGACAATATATGAACTTTACACCCCTCATAACCATATCTTCTTCTGCAATTCTTATGAACTCCTTAACTCCCCTCTGAAATTCAGCACTCACACGGCTTTTTTGATACATCCATTCTTCACGGTCCATCTACAATTAAACCACAAACAATAAATTAATAATGCCCTAATCAATGAAATAAAAGAAGGGTTGAAGCATTAACAATTATGACATGTAATGTACACATTCACGATAAAAAAAATTAATTTAAGTCCTACTGCAATATTGAAGGAAGAGATTTCTAAGAATTAATGCTGATCTAGCTCCTGAGATCAAGCTAGCTAGGGTTTCAATTAACTTTAACCTTCAACCCAGCCACTGATCTCCTCCACGATTTAATTAATTTCTCAACCATACACTCTGCTAATGACACCAAATCAAAATCGAATAATGTACATTAATACAATATTGAAGGGGTTTGAAGGAATGGCGCCCACCTTTTGAATAAAGCCACAAATAAGCTAGGCAGGAAAATAGAGAAATCTCCTCAATGTATCAATTAATTACCCCTCTTCACACACATCCTCAAGACTTTCACATCAAATCATCCAAATATAAGTTTAAACCGGAGTATTCGTTTTTTGAGGCAACGGCGGATTTATTTGGCTCCAGAACACCAACTCGACGAGAGTTAATAAGTTCATCCCGAGTCCAGACGACACATATATAAAACCTACCGAACCTCATCACAATCGGTTCTATACAAGAACCGTTTGTGATTAATTAGTTATCACCGTCGCTTATATGTAAACCCGACTGTGATAATTTGGATCCTCAACACTGTCGGTTTCTTTATAGAACCGACACAGATAATATATCAGTGTCGGTTCTCAAAAGGAACCGACTGTAAAGCAAGTCAACATCACAGTCGGTTCTTGATAAGAACCGACACGGATATCCATTCGCCCCCTCGTCTTCCCCGCCATTTTCACGTTCAAACAATACTACCATTGATCACACCATCGATCGCAGTGCAATGCTCTTCCATATAACTCCTTTCTTTCACTGCCTCCTGGTCACATCGGTACAAGTCTTCCATATAGCTCCTTTCGTTCTCTGCATCTTCGACCGGCAATGGCAGCGCCACCACCATCTCCGGCAAGTTCTGACGACTCCGTGGAGTCGCCTCTCTTCCATCCTCCTCCACCGTCCTCACCGCCCGGTAGCCGCCCTCAGCCTCCGGCGCCTCACTCCGGCGTGGCGCCAGCGCCCCACCTGTCTCCCGTCGTCCCTCCCGGCGCTTCACCCCATCCGGGCGCCTCCAAAGGCAGCAGGAATAAGCGCCCCAGAGATGACGACGACGACGACGAGGAGGACGACGACGACTATGAGGGGGACGACGAGGAGGATGACGACGACGAGGAGGAGGACGACGAGGGGGACGACGACGACGACGACGACGACGAGGAGGAGGAGGAGGAGGAGAAGGAGGAGGAGGAGGAGAAGGTGGAGGAGTACTACGCGCCGGTCACCATAGGGACCGGCGCGTCGTCTAGATCAGGTTCATCATCGGAGGATGAACCATCCCTAGTCCGCGTAGTCTCCAGCGACTCTGGCGACTCTGGCGACTCGGGTGACTCGGGTCACTCGGATGACTCGGTTGACTCGGGTTACTCGGGCGAGCATGAGTCGTAAATTTAATATATTAGGTGTAATGCAGTGATATATTGTTTACTAATTATAAACAATGGATGTGGTGATATATTGTAATGAAATACAGCTTGTTTAATATATTAGGGTTGTTGGCCTAGTGCAGATGAAATCTATTCGGCTGCCTTTACACTATTTTGAATCTCTTTTATATTTTTGTGCATTGTATCTTTCTAATGTTCTGTTGTTCCAAGTCAAAATGTTTCATGTCCTATTGATAAAAAAAACAAGTATAATGTGTGGAATGGTATATATATTATTATTATCTACTGCATGCATGCTACTATAATGTTATATATAATTTGCATCACTACATGTGTCTATATAAATTGTCTGAGAGTTGAACCGCGAGTTGGCGGGATTCTAGCAGACCGGTACTGTTCATCGTCCGAAAATACAAGTTTTGCACAAATATTAAAGCATGAATGAAGGGCACAAGAGGTCTGTGTTGGGATTCTAGCAGAGCGGGCTGTGTTGGAGTTTGTTTTTTTCTTCTTCCCTGAAGGGGAAATGTGTGAGTGGAGGATCTCACAAAAACTATGTTTCTAATGAACTGTACGTTCTTGGTTGCACGTGGTGTTGCCAAAAAATCATCTGTCGGTTCTAAAAGAAGCGATTGTGATAACCTGTGCTCATCACAATCGGTTTCTTCCCAAAACCGATTATGATAATACCTTCTCATTACAATCGGTTACGGAAAAGAACTGATTGTGATAACTCAATGCTCATCACAATCGGTTTCTTCCCAAAACCGATTGTGATAATCTACTTATTACAATCGGTTTTAGATAAAAACCGATTGTGATAACTAAAATTATTATCACAATCGGTTCTTATCTAGAACCGATTGGGATTATTATAAATATCACAATCGGTTCTCTCTAAGAACCGATTGTGATAACCTGTTACCAAGATTTCCAAATGGAATATGCTTATCACAATCGGTTCTGAAGTCAAAAGTTTAGAACCGACACAGATGAAGCGATAGTAATGTGTCATTCTGTAGTAGTGAGTGCTGAATACACAGAGGGTCCGGATTTGCATATTCAGGTCCCGATAGATAGCAAGAAGAGAAGCTTTGTGAATCACAAGACATTGCATCATGTTATCTCTATAGAGCGATATAGATTTTGAGAGTAGCGAGGATGATGCAACTCCAAGCATGTGTGATTTGACGGGATTGTGTCTCATGGCAAGCAGCAAGGATAGCTTCACCGGGGATGATCATGACAATGATTTTAATGAGGTAGATCCTCCATATGATGAATTAGCTATTGTTGTTGCTCGCCTGGGAAAATTGCTTGATAAACGTGATAAGAAAATTAAGAAACATGATTTTGTTCTTGAATTATTGAATGCTGAAATTGATAAACTTAAAACTCTGATTCCTAATGATGATGCTCGCAACTCATGTGACTTAATTTATGATGAGCTTACTTCACTTAGAAAAGAACATGCTTCCTTGATATACCAAGTTAAGGCTGAACATAAGAAAAGTGAGAAACTTATTAAAAATCATAGTTGTTCTACTATTGATTTGCATGATCCAAATCCATGTTCTAAATGTTCTACACTAGAATTGAAGTTGCATGATGCTAATGCTAGAGTTTCTTAAATAACCAATGCTTTTCTCACACAAGAGGTTCTTTCATGCTCTAATTATCGTAAGCAAAAAGAAAAGTAGATGTTACTTGTGATAATTATTTTACTCTTTCTCAAAAGGTTGATTACTTACAAGAGTCTTCAGAATGCTTCACTAAAGGGAAGAAAAAAATTTAAATATGATTTTAGACTAATCTAAGGTTAGCACAAATAAGAGAGGTTTAGGTTTTGATCCTTATGCTTCATATAAAACTAAAGCTCCCACTATTGTGAAGGCTCTTTGCAATGACAAGTTTGAGATTCTTGAAGAAGGTTATAAGAAACTTCCTGTTAAGTCTGCTGGAATTTTATCTTCTACTATGATGAATGCAAATGATGCTTATACTTCTAAAGCTAAACATCATGTTAAGTACAATTTTATCTTCTACTACGATTTGGGCTTAGATAGAGGCCGATTGATCCATTTGCCTAGAGAAGTGCAGGAAATTTCCTTTAGTTTAATAAAATGTACTTGTTTTCTTGATTTGGAGTTAGGAATCAAAAGTTACATTGTTTCAAAGTCGCTGTCCTGAATTGGGAAATTTCTGTGCAGACAGAGTTTGGTTTGTTGATTAGAGAGCATTTTGGGGACTTTAACCTTAGTTCCTGTTTATGGGGATGTGGAGTAACATTAGATTAGTCTCTTTTGGTTAATTAGAATCTAAGAACTTGAGCTTTCACCAAACCATTTAGAAGTTACACCATTTTTAGTGCTTGCTGTCCAGAAAAGATACTTATGCAAGTAGCTTGTGTTCGTTTCAAATCTAGGACTACTTGAGACAATTCCAACCTTAATGGCTTTGTGATCATCCTAGGATATCCTCTTGCGGTCGTTTAGAGTATAAGAACGCGAAATTTGGTTGAGCCAAATTAAAGTTATGCTTATTTGAGCGATCGCTGTCTCGAGTCGTGATTCAAGGGTCGTTTTAGAGCTGTTTTGAGGTGGATCGTTCTTGCGCTTTGTTTGATTGAATCTTGTCTAGTATTTTAGATAGTATATTGCAATTGTTGTTTAAGTTCAGGTGGAGTAGCCTCGAGCGGGCCTTCCTCCTCCTCGCGTCACCCCGCTCCTCGCGGGTAGAGGCAAGTGTGAAGTCACATTTTCGGTTTAATGTTGTGTGTCACTTCTTCTTTTGCTTTCAAAATTTGATTGAAGGATTATGGTTATATTGAGCAATGAGTATGCTAAGTTGTGTAAAGAGAATGATTAAGTTTATGCCATGAGTATGATTAGTGTTGTAAATGCAATTTAATTATGTTATTTGCATTTGTGCATGCATAATGGAAGAGGTGTCCCATTTTGATGCGGGCCTCTATGTTCACACGTAGTGAATACGAAAAGACCTACCTTGTAGTCTCATGCCCTCGGGTGTATGGGAGCGAGTCAGTAAGCGTAGGCACCCTCCATAGGATGGAGAGGTTGAGGGTGCACACCGACGGGTGTGCACTCGGCAATACCAGTATGAGCTGCATAAAGGACATACATGTGCATGTTTATGGCATTACATGAGATAAATGCATAAGTTGAGTTAAATTAATGAGTTGTTGAGATCATTACCTTGTATGTTCAAAAGGCTTGATGTATGTAGTACTTATCTGTTTTACAATTTTTTTGTCACTTTACACTTTGCTGGGTGATGAACTCACGCTTGTTGTTTGTTGTTTTATTTTAGGTTCCTCCTGTGACACCACGGAGTGTCGAAACCTTATAAAATGTGAATGTTGGGGTCAAAACCATTATTAAGTATGAAATTAAGGTTAAAACCATATGGTATGAGGTTTATTTGCATTTCCGGCCCATTTCTAGGGATTTGGGCCTTTCCGGGGGAGTTTGGGCCTAGGGGAAAGGGTCGTGGACCTTGGTGGGGAAGAGTTTGAGTCCTTTTGGGAGTAGGATACCAAGTTGGGGGGCTTTTCCCAGCCCTCATTGCTCCCCCAACCTGCTGGTTGCGCCCCCCACCTCCATGCCCTAGCCTCCACCCCCACTTTCCTCCTCTCCCTTGCATGCGCTACCCCTCCCCATTGCTCCCCATTGCACCACCAGATCTCCACCACCTCTCCACCTCCCTTGCTGCCCCTAGGGGAGTTCCCCACCTCAACACCTCGAAGATCCATCCGTTGGAGCGCTCCGCGATGAGAAGATCCGGCGGAATTGGAGTGAGGAAGGAGATCGCGCGAACCGGGAGGAGATCCATTGGGTTTTCGGTCATCGGGCGAAGGTATGGCCATGGGAATCCTTGGGGTTGGTCTAGGATCTGTTTTAAGGGTGATTATCACGTTTTTAGATCAATTGGTGGTGCTGGAATTGAGTAGATTAGATGAAATTTAGAAGTTGCCATTTTCTCTGTTTCGGGTAGCATGAGCAGTCGACCTAGTGTTTGGGTTTTTGCCAATTTAGATTCCGAATTTGGTCGGCTACATGTTGAAGAAGTTGTAGTTAATTTCAATATATTTCCGTGGCTATAAAGAATGTCCAATTCCGCCCAGCCGTTTGAAAGTTATCATCGTTTTACCGAACGTATTAAAATATGTGATGTGATTGGAACAGATCACGGTTTTCTGTAGATTAAACCATTTTAGATTCCAAATCAGTCTTTCCATATACTTAGAAAAAGTTAGGAAATTTCCTAAGCTACGCGAGGATATACTCGTTTAATTGATTCCGAGTCTTAGAACCCGAGTTATGCCTTTTGGAAGGCTGCTGTCCCGACGAGACAGAACCTCTGTTTTCGTGTTTAGCGAGTAGTTTGCGATGTTGGGGTAGAAGAGGGATTGCTTACTATTTTGTGGACATGATTGTGAGTGTGTGGTACCCATGTGCAGGTGGTGTGACCCCAGCAGTGCCTTCTACTTCTCGCCAATCCGTTGCCCGTGGTTGAGGCAAGTGTATTGTAATGGATAGCGGTTTGTAGGTTGCTAGTTGAGACTAGATGAAATTGATTATATGATATGATCACTTGCCATGCTTTAATGATTGCCAATGATATGATGAGTATGCTTATTATGTTATGATGCCATGTGTTAATGTACAAGTTAATTATGATGTTGGCATGTTTGCATACATGGCATGATACATGGCCCGGGCAGTGAAAAAGTCACAACTAGTCCGGGGAAGGTTGGTGAGAAAGTTATGACTATTCCGGAGAGCCAATGATTAAGTCCTACATCATGATTCCATCCACCGCGGTGTTTGGAAGCGAGGAGTAGGCACCCTCCATCTTCGGGATGGAAGGGGGGAGAGGGTGCACGCCGACAGGTGTGTACTCAACCATACCGGTATGAGTTTCCAAGGAGACATGAGCATAGCATCGCATTGCATACATAATGATGATGATAATGTTATGTGATCATGAATGAGATGATTTACATGATGTGATTTGTTATAGCCATGTAATTGTTCTTTTGTACCATTGCAATATGCTTGCTGAGTGTTGAACTCACGCTTGTGTTTTCTTGTTGTTTTAGGTACCATGAGACCGGCATGCGGGGAAGGGAAATAGTCACACTTCTACACGTAGTTTCACTCATTCGTCTCACAAAGTCATTCAATTGGGTTTTGGATAATAAACTAAGTGTGATGCTTATTGTTTTATGGTTTAGCTTTGCGTTATGAGAGTCTTATTGTTCGTTTGGCGCATGGAGACATTGAATGCTTGGAATTAGACTTATATTGTTGTCAAGTCGTTAATTATTGCTATTTTAGTTGTCTCTCATATTGCCTTATATTGCTATGCTATTGTGTTTCTTTCAATTCATGTTAAAACAAAGGAGATGCTGCCGAAATATCGGTTTTTAGCATTAGTGCCTTTGCTGTAATTTACTTGATTTTGTGGTATTTAGAGGTTGCTTAGTCTATGTTTGGTAGCATTCGGGCATACTAGATGCCGGGGTGTTACAGTCGGTATCTGAGCGGGCTGTAGGTCCCTGGAATGTGTATTTTTAGAGTCATTGTAACACCCCGGCATTTACTATGCCTGAATGCTACCAAACATAAGCTAAACAACATCTAAATACCACAAGTTACCATAAATTCCAGCAAAGGTACATATGCTAAAAACCGAAATTTCGGCAGCATCTCCTTTGTTTTAACATGAATTAAAGGAGCAACAACAGTATATCAATGTATGGATTATGAGAGACAACTAAAAATAGCAATAATTAACGACTTAGCAACAATATAAGTCTAGTTTCAAACACATAATGCCTCCAAGGGTCAAACGAACAATAAAACTCTCATATAGCAAAGCTAAACCTTAAAGCAATAATCATCACACGCAATTTATTATCAAACTAATAGAATGACTTGTGGAATCAATATGGTGAAGCTACGTGTGGGCGTGTGACTATTTCCCTTCCCCGCATGCCGTTCTCATGGTACCTAAAATAACAAGAAAACACAAGCGTGAGTTCGAAACTCAGCAAGCATATTGCAATGGACAACAAAAACAATATCATGGCAATAACATCTCCCATCATATATATTATCTCATTCATGAACACTTAACAATATCATCATCATTATGTATGCAATGTAATGCAATGCTCATGTCTCCTTGGAAACTCATACCGGTATGGTTGAGTACACACCCGTCGGTGTGCACCCTCTCCCCCCTTCCATCCCGAATATGGAGGGTGCCTACTCGTCGCTTCCGTTCACCGCGGTGAATGGAATCATGATGTAGGACTTACTCATTGGCTTTCCGGATTAGTCATAACTTTCTCACCGACCTTCCCGGACTAGTTATAACTTTCTCACCGCCCGAGCCATGTAACATGCCATGTATGCATTTATGCCAACATCATATTTAACTCACATATTAACACATGGCATCATAACATATTAAACATGCTCATCATATCATTGACAATCATAAAAGCATGGCAAGTGATCATATATCATGTAGTCAATTCCATCTATTCTCAACAAGCAACCTACAAATCGCTATCCATCACAACACACTTGCCTCAACCACGGGCAACGGATTGCCGGGAAGTAGAGGGCACTCCCGGGGTTGCACCACCTGCACATAGGTACCACACGCTCACAATCATGTCCACAAAACAGTACGCAAACCCTCATCCACCCCGACATTGCCAACTACTCGCAAAACCTAAAAACAGAGGTTCTGTCCCGTCGGGACAGCAGCCTTGCAAAAGGCATAACTTGAGTTCTGGGACTCCGAATCAATTAAACGAGTACATTCTCGCGTATCTTAGGAAATTTACCAACTTTCTCTAGGTATATGGAAAGACTAATTCGGACTCTAAAGTTGTTTAATCTACAGATTACCGTGATCTGTTCCAAATTACGTCACAGATTTTATCACGCTCGGTAAAACAGCCATAACTTTCAAACGGCTGGGCGGAATTTAACGTGCTTTATACCCAATGAAAGATAATGAAATTATCCACAACTTCTTCAACATCCGTACGGATAGATTCAGAATCTAAATTGACGAAAACGCAAACCCTAGGTCGACTGCTCATGCTGTCCCAAAAACAGAACGTGGCAACATCTAGATCTAATCCAAATTACTCAATTCCAGCACCACCAATTGATCTAAAAACTTGATAAACACCCTTAGAACAGTACCTAGATTAACCCCAAGGATTTCCATGGACATACCTTTGCCCGACGCACGAAAACCCAATAGATCTCCTCCCGGTTCGCGCGATCCCCTTCCTCGCTTCCAAATCCACCGGATCTCCTCATCGCGGAGCGCTCCAATGGATGGATATTCGAGGTGGTGAGGTCAAGAACTCACCTAGGCGCAGCAAGGGAGGTGGAGAGGTGGTGGAGAGGGTGGTGGCGCAAGGGGAGAGGCTTGGGGGAGGTGGGGAGGTGTGGGAGGCGGCTAGGGCACTTGGGGGCGCAAGGGGCAGGGGGAGGACGCCCAAAAGGGCAGGGAAACCCCCCTTTAACCAGCTCTAAGCCCCTTTCCTAATCCTAAATGGATTCCCACTCAATCCCACGAAAGCCCACAACCCCCTCTTTAAGGCCCAAACTCCCCCGGGAAGGCCCAAAACCCCGGAAACGGCCCGGAAACGGCCCGACAACGCTATTAACCTCCATACCTTATGGTTTTAACCTCCCATATCATATTTCAATATGTTTTTGACCTCATCATGCACCTTTTATAAGGTTACGACGCTCTGTGGTGTCACAAAACTTCAAAAGGCCCAAAAACGCGAGTAAACCTCAAGCCGAAAGGTTTTATTCTCTAATTTCACATTTTATAATGTCACACCATACCGTAGTGTCACAGTCATGCTATAGGGTACAACTAAAATGTGATGTGGAATAACTTAGAAACATGGCTTAGGTTTTAACTAAAATTTTGTCATAGGATAGAAACATTAAAACTTGCAAAAGTGGTATAACTAATCTAAAATTTGACACACATGGTTGCACAGTAGGAAAAAGGGTATGGGTATCGTTTCCTTACGCTTAAATGTTGTATTTAAGTTTTGATGTTGAATGCTTCATTTGATAATGCATGTTGCTATGTTGTCGGGACCCCGAATTTGCAAATCCGGACCCTCTGTGTATTCAGCACTAGTCCAGGAACGCGCTAGTGCACACAGTCTTAACATTGGTAAATATCACAATCATACCAATCGATATTATCAAAGTACTTTATTTAAATAACCAAATCAAGTTACTCGACCTTATGGTCAAGTTACAAATGTATGCCTGCAAGGCGAAACTTATTAAAAGAGAAATAATAGCGGCGGAAAATCAAATAACCGTGGCGCCATCCAAAGATACCACAGGCAACTGATCGGGCTCGCTTCCCTAAGTAGAGCGGATCCTCTTGGAGTTCCTCCTCCAAAGTAGTGCGATCTCCTCTTCAAGCGATATTGTGTTGAGGCAAGGGTGAGTACTTGGTACTCGGCAAGTCATGCCTGAATGCAAGCTAATATACTATATGCATGGCTTGGTACAAAGGAATAGCTCAAGGTATATTTGCGAAACTTGACATTTGAAAAGTAATATAAGTAGATTCGAAAGCAGTAGAAACAAGTAAAGTATAAATAACTTTTCAAGGAATTTAATAAACACTTTTCCCCATCCTAAACCACATTTCCGTCATCTTCATTATTAAACCAACGCAACTTTTCAAACCAAAGTTATTTTTGAGAAAATCTAACCCTTGACTGTAATTCCCGAGCGATGTCCAATACCGCGGACACGGCTATTCGAATAGATTCTACACTCTGCAGAGGTTATGCACTTTACCCACAAGATACAGTCAAACACCACAAAGGCGAAGTTCCCCAGAATAAAGCCTTTCGGAAGCCTCAAACAACACAGGTGGTCCTCTCCGGTTCGTGCTCTACACCATCCCTTCCCTTAGCCAAGGCGAAGTATGGGACCAACACACCGTTAGATGGGTATCTGGCCACAGCCACGATACGCTCCCCCGTACAATCACACAAACGGTGTAATTGACACCCTGAGGCTCCACAAGTGAGTCCTTAGCGACTTAGTCAACTAGGGCCGTCCCATTCCAGCCATGTGGTTGCAAGTATGACCCAGTTCAAAGGCTTGCAAGGTTAAGTCCTTAGAGTGACCAGGGCAAGACTACCCGAAGAACCAAATCAACATCCCCAGTGCCACACTGGCCCACCTGATTACTCTTGCCACATGCCCCGGTCGAAAACCGTTTATCGAACCCCAGTTGATTACCATGCACCACGTGCCATCAACATCACATGATACTTTTCCCAAAACAGGTTCAATATATCATTAAGTCAATATTAACATTTGATTGTCCAAAACCATGTCATGAGCACGTAGCAGGTCTAAGCAGTATACTACAACGGTCTATAACCCATGTTGGCAATTTAATAATGTCCAACTAGTAATCCACAACTAGGGTGACAAGGGTCATGGCAATACTTAAATAATCAAGGTGTCATCTGACAAATTGGTACTTATCTAACCCCATGTTTAAACAAAGTATTTTTCTAATTGAACTAGCATGCAATAGTTTAAATCAAAATAGATTTGAAATAGGATCAACATGGTCAAAGCACAACTTGCCTTCAAAAGTACTTGCTCTTGGTCTTGAGTTGGATCCTGAGTCAATACTTCTCCTTCGAATCCTTCCCAAGACTTCAACGTCTACTCGTAAAGCGTGCAAATAGCAAATACACAAATAAACACTAGGAAAAAGTGTCCAAACATCCAAATAAAATCCACAAACAGAAAGAACATAATTTTATGGATTTTTAGAAACTGGAATAAATCAAATTTGGAGTTAAAGCATAAAAGTTATGATTATTTAAAGTTTAAATAATCAATTAAATAATTTTTGCAGAGAAAAACTTTAGTCCAAAAATTAAATAAAATTCATATTTAGGTAGATCTCAATTTTATACACATTTAGAAATTTGAATCACTCAAATCGGAGTTGAAACGCATAAAAGTTATAAGCGTTTGAAGTTTGAAACAAAATCAAATCTTTAATTCGAATTAATAAATCATTTTCTTTTGGAAATTAATTATTGCGCCAAAGATGGACACGTGTCGGCTCTGATTGGCTGGTCGACGTCAGTGGCTCATGGGCTCGGCCACGCGGATTGGTCCACGGTGGACCGGTCCCACGGCTCGGGTGAGGTCGACAGGTGGGACCCACTGTCGATAAGGGGTCTCACGCAAACGCCGGGCCGACGCGTGTGGGCCCTCGACATGCGGGGCCAGCGTGTCGTGGACACGCGCTCACACGCGTCTGGCGCTGACCGCCGGGTCCATCTTCCCGACACGTGGCGCAATCCCGCCGTTGATTTGAAATTCAACGGCGCGGATTAGATCTAGTGTTGACGCGTTTGGGTTAACGCATTGATTTCGGACCGTTGGATCTAGATCCGACGGTGGAGATTGGATCTAGGATTTGGAACGGGATCTCACCGTGAGATGACGTGGCGTGTCTGGGCCCTTGGATGAAGATCCGACTACCGAGGAAGCTTGAAGTCCGCGATGGCCTCACTGCGCCGGCTTGACGGAGCTGGAGACGATGACCACGGCTACGGCGTTGCGGGACCCTTCCGGCGAAGTGAGAGGTAGCTCCGGGTGCGCCTCGACGCGAGGAGTCCGGTTCTGGACACAACGGCGGCGGAGGACGACGGAGATGGCCGCAATCGGCAAGGAACCGCGGCGGAGGGAAGAGACAACTCCGGCGAGCGATTGCGGCTCAACGGCGGCGGCTCAGGCGACGTTGTCTAGGGTTACGGGTGCGCTAGGTCAAGGCGATCCTCGGGGTGTGAGCCGGTCATTAAATAACCTCGGCGTCCGTGCGGAAAACGGAGACCTAGTTCTTCACGGCGGCGGGCGCGGCGGCGGAGTCCGGCTCGGACTCGGCGGGTGTAACACCCCAAAATTTTGCTTTTCTTGAATTCATGTGTGATTTGGCACTTTGGTGAATTTTTGGAATTTTCTGGAATTTATTTGGATTTATTTGGAATTTATTTGAATTTATTCCATTTTGAAATAATTAAAGAATTTAATTTTGCAAATAAAATTTTGTTGGAAATATTTTATTTGAGTCCAAAATGATCCAAAGTATTTTCCAGAATTTTTCTGGAATTTTTCTGAGTCTTTTGCTATTTTTAATGAATTAAATGAATTACTGGGAATTATTTTAAATATTAAATCGCTGGAAATCCAACTCGGTCGAGTATCGTTTCATCCGATCGAAGTCGGAACCAGTCGGACTCGAGTCCGACCGAGCCACGTGACTCGATCAAACCAGCTCAAAACCCTAATCGATCCCAACCGTTGGATCAAGATCCAACGGTGAGATCCGCCTGCACGGTTCGAGCCGTATCGGCCGGATCCGATCGCGCCCGGCGATCGTGGCCGTTGATCGTGCCACGTGGGCGGTGGCGTCATCGTCTCCGCGAGTCGAGCCGGACTCCGCGCCGCGCGCGCTTGCCGTGTAGAATTAGGTTTCCGTCTCGCACGAACGCCGAGGCTATTTAAAGCCCTGGTCACGCCCGAGGTTGCCCTCATCCTTGCGCACCCGTTTCCCGAGCCATCTCGCCGAGCCGTCGCTGCTTTGCCGTGCGAGCTCGCCGTAGTTGAGCGCCACTCCGCCATGAGTTTTGCCCGCCTCGCCGCCGTCCGTTGTCTTCCGCCGAAGGAGCCCAGATCCGAGTCCCGCTTGAGACGCACCGAAGAGACCACCCACTTCGCCGAACGACCGGAGCGCCATCGGGCTCGTCGTCGTCTCCGTCTCCGGTGGCTGCAGCCCCGCCGCGTCGCCCTCACCCTCGCAAGCGCTGTGGCCCGTCCGATCTTGATCGTGCGGTTGAGGTGAGTTCACGTGTTCCAAACCCGGTTAGATCTGGACCGTTGGATCAAGATCCAACGGTTCACAATCGCCACGTGCCGTAGTAGTGATTATTATAGGATTAGATCTGGACCGTCCGATCTAGATCGAACGGCCCACGATCATCGAGTAGATTCAACGCGTTAACCCTGGATCTAATCGCGACCGTTGAATTTCAAATCAACGGCCGGGATTGCGCCACGTGTCGGGAAGCTCGACCGCCGCGTCGCGGCCGCCCACGCTGGCAGCGTGTGACGCTGACACGCGGGGCCCGCGTGTCAGAGGGCCCGCATGTCAGTGGCTAATCCAGCCAAGCGCTGACGTCACCCATGACGTCACAGCGGGTCCCACCTGTCAGCACCGTGGGCTGAGTCCCCGCTGACGTCAGCAATGACGTCACCCGAGTGGGCCCACATGTCAGCGACACGTAGAGTCGTGGACCGAGTCCACGGTGGACCCAAGCCGAGCGTGGACCGAGTCCATGGACCGGCTGACGTCAGCCAACCAATCAGAGGCTGCCACGTGTCTATGCTGACGCAATAATTAATTTCCGAAAAAGAAAATGATTTATTAATTCGAAATAATGATTTCAGATTTTGTTTCAAACTTCAAACGCTTATAACTTTTGCGTTTCAACTCCGATTTGAGTGATTCAAATTTCTAAATTTGTATAAAATTCAGATCTACTTAAATATAAATTTTATTTAATTTTTGGACTAAAGTTTTTCTCTGTAATATTATTTAATTGATTATTTAAACTTTAATAAATCATAACTTTTGCATTTTAACTCCGATTTGAACGATTCCAGTTCCTAAAAATCCAGAAAATTATGTTCTCTCTGTTTATGGATTTTATTTGGAGTTTTGGGATGTTTTTGCCTATTGTTTATTTGCGTATTTGCTATTTGCACGCTTTACGAGTAGACGTTGAAGTGCCGGAAGGATTCGAAGGAGAAGTATTGACTCAGGATCCAACTCAAGACCAAGAGCAAGTACTTTTTGAAGGCAAGTTGTGCTTTGACCATGTTGATCCTATTTCGAAATCTATTTTGATTTAAACTATTGCATGCTAGATCAATTAGAAAGATACTTTGTTTAAACATGGGGATAGATAAATACCAATTTCTTTGTATGACACCTTGATTATTTAAGTATGTGCCATGACCCTTGTCACCCTAGTTGTGGATTACTAGTTGGACATTATTAAATTGCCAACATGGGTTATAGACCGTTGTAGTATCTTTGCTTAGACACTACGTGCTCATGACATGGTTTTGAACAATCAAATGTTAATATTGACTTAATGATATATTGAACCTGTTTTGGGAAAAGTATCATGTGATGTTGATGGCACGTGGTGCATGGTAATCAAGCGGGTTTGATAAACGATTTTCGGCCAGGGGCATGTGGCAAAGAGTAATCAGGTGGGCCAGTTGTGGCATTGGGAGTGTTGATTTGGTTCTTCGGGTAGTCTTGCCCTGGTCACTCTAAGGACTTAACCTTGCAAGCCTTTGAACTGGGTCATACTTGCAACCACATGGCTGGAATGGGATGGCCCTAGTTGACTAAGTCGCTAAGGACTCACTTGTGGAGCCTCAGGGTGTCAATTACACCGTTTGTGTGATTGTACGGGGGAGCGTATCGTGGGCGTGGGCCAGATACCCATCTAACGGTGTGTTGGTCCCATACTTCGCCTTGGCTAAGGGAAGGGATGGTGTAGAGCACGAACCGGAGAGGACCACCTGTGTTGTTTGAGGCTTCCGAAAGGCTTTGTTACGGGAACTCGCCTTTGTGGTGTTTGACTGTATCTTGTGGGTAAAGTGCATAACCTCTGCAGAGTTTAGAATCTATTCGAATAGCCGTGTCCACGATACTGGACATCGCTCGGGGATTACAGTCAAGGGTTAGACTTTCTGAAAATAATTTGGATTTGAAAGGTTGGTTTGGTTTAGTAATGAAGATGATGGAAATATGGTTTAGGATGGGGAAAATGTTTATTAAACTTCTTGAAAAGTTATTTATGCTTTACTTATTTCTACTGCTTTCGAATCTACTTATATTATTTGTCCAATGCTGTTTACTGCAAATATACCTTGAGCTATTCCTTTGTACCAAGCCATGCATGTAGTATATTAGCTTGCATTCTGTGCATGACTTGCTGAGTACCAAGTACTCACCCTTGCCTCAACACAATATCAGTTGAAGAAGAGATCGCACTACTTTGGAGGAGGAACTCCAAGAGGATCCGTCTACTTAGGGAAGCGAGCCCGATCGGTTGCTGTGGTATCTTTGGATGGCGCCAATGGGTTATCTTATTTTCCGCTGCTAGTCTTTCTCTTTTAATAAGTTTCGCCTTGCGAGGCATACATTTGTAACTTGGCCATAAGGTCGAGTAACCAAGTTTGGTTATTTAAATAAAGTACTTTATTGGTATCGAGTGGTATGATTGTGATATTTACCAATGTTAAGACTGTGCACTAGCGCGTTCTGGACTAGTGCTGAATACACAGAGGGTCGGATTTGCAAATTCGGGTCCCGACAGAGGTGGTATCGAGCCATACTTGTTGTAGGCTCAACCCTAGCTAGAATGGTCGTAGTGAGGATAAAACCTATTTTCTAAAGCTAAAAATTTGTGAAGACAAGAAATGACATCTCGACTTATCCCCTTCTCTCTTTTCTTGCCTCTTGCTGAAATTTTTCTTACCTTGTCACAATTCAAAAATTCCGAGTTCTTACGCAAAGCACTCTTGTGACAGATGGGGGAAGAGTTCAACTACGTTGATCTGGGAGTTGGTCACGCTGCAGAACTTTGGCATATGCTACAGACTCTCGGAGATTTTGAGAAGCCCCAATACCAAGTGGAAGTGATCAGACAAGTGGGATTGATCAAGGCTTGTGACGTGAGGATTGAGGTACTGCTAGGAAAAGGGCCAGGCAATCGCCTCGATACAACTGACCGCCGGAGATCTACAATGCAGATGGGTATCCAAGAAGTATCACGACGAGCAATGCGGCACATTACCCGTATCTACGCCAGAGAATTGGAGAGTACGGTGTTCCGTTACCATCCGCGCAGCGATAACCTTCTTGACCCGAAGGCGATTCAGGATGAGGATGCCACGGTTACACAGTTGGCACGATTTGTCGTCGCCCAGGAGGATGTACTAGATAATACAAGCAAGGAGCTACAGAAGGCCCGCAAGGAAATCACGACAGAGAAGAACAGATGGCGGGAAGCTCAAGAGTATGTGGCACACCTTCTACGAAGGATTGACGAGTTGGAGATGACTTTGTACGGACTGCACCCAGATCCAAGATGCTCGAGCTACACGAGCCAGGATCCAGAGGAGTCGGATCTCGATGGGGACATCGCTTCTTCGACTACCACAGAGGACACGATCATTTGGACATGGCGATCGTTTCGCGCCTATGCCACAGCACCCGTACCCAGGCCGTGGAGGTTTTCTCGATGAGTGAGCATAGGTTCTTTAGTGAGACTCCTACGCCGAGTCGCGTCATAGAATAAAGAGTCACCCTCTAGGCGTTAGACTCCAGAGTTAGTTCGATTTGGATTTGTTTTGTTTGCTGAGTGTGCACTATGTGTTGCAAGGCCCTTAGGCATTGTAAGCAGCCATACCAAGTTATTAATAATAAAGTTGGACCTTAAAGTTACACCTTTCGCCCCGCATAAGTTCCATATTACTTGTCTATTCTTGTTTCCCTCTCATCTCTAAACCTAGAGCAAACCGACAGATGGTGAACACCCGTGGAAACTTTGGAAGCAATGGGAGTGGTTCTCGCCCAGCAGAAAACCCCAATGATGGAGCACCAGCACCGCCACTGGATGTGCAGAATTTTGGAGCATTTCTTGCTGCCTGACTCGATTGATGCATGCTATGATGCAACAAATGCAGCACGTCCATCGCTCAGGCCGCTGCTAATCAAGTTAATCAGGGACAACGCCAGGAATACAAGGTGTCGAGTTCATGAGAACTCACCCACCCACTTTCTCTCGGGAATGCCAATCCATTGGAGGCCGATGATTGGTTAAGATCAATCGAGAGGAAGCTACACATAGCTCAATGCATAGGGAATGAGAAGGTACTCTACGCTTCTCATCACCGGAAGGAACAACATTACGAATGGTGGGAGAACTGCGTACACGCAAGAGAACCCTCAAGATATCACTTGGGAAGAGTTCACAAATGCATTCGACAAGATCACGTGCCTGAAGGGATCATGGACCTTAAGAAGGAGGAGTTCAGAGCATCAAACAAGGTAATCAGCTGGGTCGACTACGAACAAGTTCACACAGCTAGCACGCTACGCACTGAGGATGTAGCGACAGATAAATCCAGGCAGCCTCGCTTTTATGAAGGGACTCAACTCAGGATTGCAAGTAGGATTGATCACCCACACCTTTCCAGATTTCCAAGAGTTGGTGAATAAGGCGCTTATTCTTGAGGACAAGCGCAAGGAACCGGATGAGAACAGAAGCGCAGGATGCAACGCAAGGATCACGCCAGAGGAACGCAATGGCGTCGAGAGTTGCACCAAATCAATTCTTGATTCCAACCACGTAACGCGACAAGGACACCATTCCCGGCACCAAGACCTGTCAATCGAACTACTGCACTTCACCCCGCTAGAAACACTACTCTGTGCAACAGAGGAACAATGAGACGCTACAATCAAGAACGAGCCAGACACTTTGCCAACAGCTTGTCCAAAGAAGACAGCAGGAGTGACCCCAGTTCGCTTCAACCTAGGAACCACCCAGCTAGGACGTCAAGACCAGTGAGCCACACCCAGCACCGTGGTGAGAGGCCGAGTCAACCATGTCACCGCAGATGCACCGCAGAATGCTACTGACGTCAGATCGGGTAAGTTACTTGTTAACTCGATACACTGCTTGATTTTGTTTGACTCGGAGCTTCGCATTCGTTTGTTTCGCAAGGCTTTGCTACTAGAAATGATTTGAGGATTGCAAGACTTAAGTGCATGCTTTTAGTTCAAACCCTGGTTGAACTCGAGCGAAAGTAGGATGTTCCGGGTGAGAATCTTGATAGATGGAATAGAGTTCCTAGCAAACCTTATAATTTTAGAGACCCGGACCTTAGACGTCATATTGGGAATGGATTGGTTATCCAAACACAAGGCCGTATTGGATTGTGGACGAAGGACTATCTCGATTGAGAGCCCGTGTGGGAAGAAAGTGGAATTTCAAGCCACCGCAGTTAGAGATGGGCAGTTGATGGTTAACAGCATCAAGGCAATCAGCATAGAGGATGTCTCAAAGAGTGAATGAGTACCCAGATGTTTTCACGAAGATCTACGGTATGCCGACAGGGGACATAGAGTTTGTGATAGAGCTTGTACGGTACAAAGACCGATAGCAAAGAGACCCTATCGGATGTCCACCGAGGAGTTGGTAGAGATGAAGAAACAGCTAGAAGAGTTAATGGAGAAAGGATTTATCAGACCGAGTTCGTCGCCGTGGGAGCACCATTTTGTTTGTCAAGAAGAAGGGCGGGAGTTTCGGATGTGCATTGACTACCGTGCACTCAACGAAGTCACCGTGAAGAATAAGTATCCGCTACCCAGGGATTGATGATTTGTTCGATCGGTGAGAGGAGCGGAGTTTTCTCCAAGATCGATCTGAGATCAGGATACCATCGATTGAAGATCCGATCGGAAGATATTCGAAAGACGCATTCTCGTCCAAGATATGGACATTACGAGTTTCTGATTATGTCCTTTGGGCTGACGAATCGCCAGCCTTATTTCATGAATATGATGAATAAGGTGTTCATGGAATATTTGGACAAGTTTGTCGTCGTGTTCATAGACGATATCCTAATCTACTCCAAGGCAGGAGGATGAACATGCCGAACACTTAAGGCGAGTTTTGGAAAAGGCGAGGAACAGCAACTTTTCGCCAAGTTCAGCAAGTGTGATTTTTGGAAGGACAAGGTGGAGTTTCTTGGACATGTAATGACCGCTTGAAAGGAGTCGCCAGTAGATCCAAGCAAAGTAGAAGGCGTGTTACATTGGGAGCACCGAAGATCGTGACCCAGATTCGAGTTTCCTTGGAATGGCAGGATACTACCGCCCGTTTCATCGAAGGCTTTCGACAATTGCGAAACCTCTTGCATAGCTCTTTGAAGAAGGAAAAGAAGTTTGCATGGGCGCTTGAGAATGTGAGAAAGGATTTGAGGAGTGAAGAAGCGATTGGCGTCGGCACGGTGTTAGTTCTGGATGTTGCTCAAAGCTCGATATTTATTGTGACGCATCGCGCCAAGGACTTGGATGTGTCTTGTCTGAGAATGGAAAGGTCGTCGCTTATGCATCAAGGCAGTTGAGGCCGCATGAGGAAAATTATCCGACACATGACTTAGAGTTAGCTGCCGTAGTGCATGCCTTGAAGATATGGCGTCACTATCTGATTGGAAACAGATGTGAAGTGTATACGGATCATAAGAGCCTTAAGTACATATTCACGATCGGATCTGAATATGAGGCAGAGGAGATGGTTAGAGTTGATCAAAGACTATAATGTTGGAATCCATTATCATCCCGGGAAGGCCAACGTAGTAGCCGATGCCCTGAGTCGGAAAAGCCATACCGTGAGTACGTTGCTATCCACAAGTCAGGACGAGTTATGTGAGGATTTTCAGAAAATGAAGATTGAGGTAGTACCTAGCGGATTCTTGGCCACATTAGAAGTAAAGCCTACCCTAGAGGATCAGATCCGAGAAGGACAGAAGGATGATGACAAGATCCGCAGGATTAAGTCCATCAAGGAGGAAGGCAAGGCAGAGGACTTCAAGTTGGATGAGCAAGGCACGTTGTGCATGAAGGATCGCATTTGTGTGCCTAACAAAAAGGAGTTAAAGCAAGCGATTACGGAAGAAGCCCATGACTCCAAGTACTCAATTCATCCGAAGCGCCAAGATGTATCAGGATCTGAAGGAGAGATGCGGTGGCGAGAGTATGAAACGTGAAGTTGCCGAGCATGTTGCATTGTCACGGCGTATGCCAGAGAGTCAAGGCAATGCATCGAGAGACCAGCAGGATTGCTACAACCGTGAAAATACCTGAGTGGAAGTGGGAGGAAATCGGAATGGATTTCATTACCGGTTTCTTAGAAGACTCAAGGAGGTTATGACTCCATATGGGTTATAGTGGATCGCTTGACTAAAGTAGCCCATTTTATCCCGTGAAGACCACTTACTCGGGAGATAAATTAGCGAGAATTGTACATGATCAGATTGTCTGTTTGCACGGAGTGCCAAAGAGGATTATGTCAGACAGAGGTACCCAATTTACCTCAAGGTTCGGAATAAGTTGCATGAAGCCATGGGAACCCGTTTGAACTTCAGTCTGACTTATCATCCACTGAGGCGGATGGAGCCAGGCAGAAAGAGTCAACCAGATTACGGAGGATATGTTGAGAGCTTGTGCATTGGCTTATGCTACCTCTTGGGATAGGAGTTTGCCGTATGCCGAGTTCGATTACAACAATAGTTATCGAGGCTAGTTTCTGAGATGTCACCTTTTGAGGCCTTTGTATGGTCGACTGTCGGACGCCATTGAGTTGGAATGAGGCCGTGGCCAGTGTCTTTGGGCTGATATTCTTCAAGATTTGAAGAAGCGGTCGCCATGATTAGGGAAAGGTTGAAGATAGCCCAATCTCGACAGAAGAGTTATCTCGACAATCGTCGCCGAGACTTGAGTTTTGAACCGAAGACTTTGTATACCTCGAGTTCGCCTCTCGGGGAGTTAAGAGGTTCCATGCCAAAGGAAACTCGCACCCGTTATGTTGGACCATTTAAGATTTTGAGTCGCAGAGGCGAAGTTGCTTATCAATCGAGTTGCCACGATCGTTGGCGAGGAGTGCATGATGTATTCCATGTGTCGATTGAAGAAGTGTCTTCGAGTTCTGAGCAGATCGCTAGAGTCAATCGAGTTGCAAGAGGATTTGACTTATAAGGAGCATCCGTTAGGATTCTAGACACAATGGATCGAGAAACTAGAAACAAGTCAACCCGTTTTTGTAGAGTTCGATTGGAGCAACCATGAAAGCGAAGCGACTTGGAGCGTGAAGAGGATTTGAAGAAAGAGTTTCCAAACCTATTCGTAGTGAGCCTGAATCTCGGGGCGAGATTCTATTAAGAGGAGGTTTGTAACACCCAAAATTTTGCTTTTCTTGAATTCATGTGTGATTTGGCACTTTGGTGAATTTTTGGAATTTTCTGGAATTTATTTGGATTTATTTGGAATTTATTTGAATTTATTCCATTTTGAAATAATTAAAGAATTTAATTTTGCAAATAAAATTTTGTTGGAAATATTTTATTTGAGTCCAAAATGATCCAAAGTATTTTCCAGAATTTTTCTGGAATTTTTCTGAGTCTTTTGCTATTTTTAATGAATTAAATGAATTACTGGGAATTATTTTAAATATTAAATCGCTGGAAATCCAACTCGGGTCGAGTACTGTTCATCCGACGGTTAGATCTGGATCTAATCCTATAATAATCACTACTACGGCACGTGGCGATTGTGAACCGTTGGATCTTGATCCAACGGTCCAGATCTAACCGGGTTGATTTTCCAGCGATTTAATATTTAAAATAATTCCCAGTAATTCATTTAATTCATTAAAAATAGCAAATGACTCAGAAAACTTCCAGAAAAATTCTGGAAAATATTTTGGAACATTTTGGACTCAAACAAAATATTTCCAACAAAATTTTATTTGCAAAATTAAATTCTTTAATTATTTCAAAATGGGATAAATTCAAATAAATTCCAAATAAATCCAAATAAATTCCAGAAAATTCCAAAAATTCACCAAAGTGCCAAATCACACATGAATTCAAGAAAAGCAAAATTTTGGGGTGTTACAAACCTCCCTTAATAGAATCTCGCCCCAGAGATTCAGTGGCTCACTGACGAATAGGTTTGGAAACTCTTTCTTCAAATCCTCTTAGCTCCCAAGTCGCTTCGCTTTCTTCATGGTTGCTCCACCGAACTCTACAAACGGGTTGACTTGTTTCTAGTTTCTCGATCCATTGTGTCTAGAATCCTCACGGATGATCCTTATAAGTCAAATCCTCTTGCAACTCAATTGACTCTAGCGGTGTCTGCTCCTCAGAACTCTGAGACACTTCTTCAACTCGGGACACATGGAATACGTCATGCACTCCTCGCCAACGATCATGCAACTCGGTGATAAGCAACTTCGCCTTTGTGGCTCAAAATCTTAAATGGTCCAACATAACGGGTGCAAGTTTCCCTTTGGCATGGAACCTCTTAACTCCCGAGAGGCGTAACTCGAGGTATACAAAGTCTTAGTTCAAAACTCAAGTCTCCGGCGACGATTGTCAAGATAACTCTTTGTGGTGATTGGGCTATCTTCAACCTTTCCCTAATCATGGCGACCGTTCTTCGACCTCTTGAAGAATATCAGCCCAAAGACACGGCGCCACGGTCTCATTCCAATTCAATGGCGTCCGACAGGTCGACCATACAAAGGCCTAAAAAGGTGACATCTCAGAAACTAACTTGGTAGCTATTGTTGTAATCGAACTTCGGCATACCAGAAACTCTTATCCCAAGAAGTAGCATAAGCCAATGCACAAGCTCTCAACATATCTTCCAGACTGGTTGACTCTTTCTTGCGATCCATCCATCTCGTGGATGATAAAGGCTATCTTTGAAATTCAAACGGGTTCCCATGGCTTCATGCAACTTATTCCTTAACCTTGAGGTAAATTGGGTACCTCTGTCCGACACAATCCTTTTGGTATTCCATGCAAACAGACGATCTGATCATATATAATTCGCTAATTTATCTCCGAGTAAGTGGTCTTCACGGGATAAAATGAGCTACTTTAGTCAAGCGATCCACTATAACCCATATGGAGTCGTAACCTCCTTGAGTCTTGGGTAAACCAGTGATGAAATCTATTCCGATTTCCTCCCACTTCCACTCAGGTATTTTCAGCGGTTGTAGCAATCCCGCTGGTCTCTCGATGCATTGCCTTGACTCTCCGGCATACGCCGCACAATGCAACATGCTCGGCAACTTCACGCTTCATACTCGCCACCGAATCTCCTTCGATCCCGATACATCTTGGCGCTGTGATGAATTGAGTACTTGGAGTCATGGGCTTCTTCCAAAATCAGTTGCTTTAACTCCTTTTGTTAGGCACACAAATGCGATCCTTCATCCACAACGTGCCTTGCTCATCCAACTTGAAGTCCTCTCGCTTTGCCTTCCTCCATGATGGACTTAATCCTGCGGATCTTGTCATCATCCTTCCGGCCCTTCTCGGATCTGATCCTCTAGGGTAGGCTTTACTTCTAATGCGGCCAAGAATCCCCTAGGTACTACCTCAATCTTCATTTTCTGAAAATCCTCACATAACTCATCCTGACTTGTGGCTAGCAACGTGCTCACGGTATGGCTTTTCCGACTCAGAGCATCGGCTACTACGTTGGCCTTCCCGGGATGGTAATGGATTCCAACATTGTAGTCCTTGATCAACTCTAACCATCTCCTCTGCCTCATATTCAGATCCGACTGGGTGAATATGTACTTAAGGCTCTTATGATCCGTATATACTTCACATCTGTTTCCGATCAGATAGTGACGCCATATCTTCAAGGCATGCACTACGGCAGCTAACTCTAGGTCATGTGTCGGATAATTTTCCTCATGCGGCCTCAACTGCCTTGATGCATACGCGACGACCTTTCCATTCTGCATCGACACATCCAAGTCCTTGGCGCGATGCGTCACAATAAATATCGAAGCTTTGAGCAACATCCTGTAGAACTAACACTCTTGGCGACGCCAATCGCTTCTTCAGCTCTGAAATCCTTTCTCACATTCAGCGCCCATGCAAACTTCTTTTCCTTCTTCAAAGATTGCGTAAGAGGTTTCGCAATTGTCGAAAAGCCTTCGATGAAACGGCGGTAGTATCCTGCCATTCCAAGGAAACTCCGAATCTGGGTCACCGTCTTTGGCTGTTCCCAATGTAACACCGCTTCTACTTTGCTTGGATCTACGGCGACTCCTTCTGCGGTCATTACATGTCCAAGAAACTCCACCTTGTCCTTCCAAAAATCACACTTGCTGAACTTGGCGAAAAGTTCTTTGTTCCTCGACTTTTCCAAAACTCGCCTTAAGTGTTCGGCATGTTCATCCTCCTGCCTTGGAGTAGATTAGGATATCGTCTATGAACACGACGACAAACTTGTCCAAATATTCCATGAACACCTTATTCATCATATTCATGAAATAAGTGGCGCATTAAATCGACCAAAGGACATAGCGTAAACTCGTAATGTCCATATCTTGACGAATGCGATCTTGAATATCTTACGATCGGATCTTCAATCGATGGTATCCCGATCTCAGATCAATCTTGGAGAAAACTCCGGCTCCTCTTAACTGATCAAACAAATCATCAATCCTGGGTAGCGGATACTTATTCTTCACGGTGACTTCGTTGAGTGCACGGTAGTCAATGCACATCCTGAAACTCCCGTCCTTCTTCTTGACAAATAAAACTGGTGCTCCCCACGGCGACGAACTTGGCCTGATAAATCCTTTCTCCATTAACTCTTCTAGCTGTTTCTTCATTTCTACCAACTCCTCGGTGGACATCCGATAGGGTCTCTTTGCTATCGGTGCTGTACCCGGTACAAGCTCTATCACAAACTCTATGTCCCTGTCTGGCGGCATACCAGGTAGATCTTCGGGAAAAACTGTCGGGACCCCGAATTTGCAAATCCGGACCCTCTGTGTATTCAGCACTAGTCCAGGAACGCGCTAGTGCACACAGTCTTAACATCGGTATATATCACAATCATACCAAACGATACTATCAAAGTACTTTATTTAAATAATCAAAGGGTTACTCGACCTTATGGCCAAGTTACAAATATATGCCTTGCAAGGCAGAACTTATTAAAAGAGAAATAATAGCAGCGGAAAATCAAATAACCTTCGTGGCGCCATCCAAAGATACCACAGGCAACCGATCGGGCTCGCATCCCTAAGTAAACGGGTCCTCTTGGAGTTCCTCCTCCGAAATCGGCGTAGTCTCCTCTTCAAGCGGTATTGTGTTGAGGCAAGGGTGAGTACTTGGTACTCAGCAAGTCATGCACAGAATGCAAGCTAATATACTATATGCATGGCTTGGTACAAAGGAATAGCTTAAGGTATATTTGCGGTAAACAGCATTTGACAAGTAATATAAGTAGATTCGAAAGCAGTAAAAACAAGTAAAGCATAAATAACTTTTCAAAAAGTTTTAATAACATTTTTCCACATCCTAAACAATATGTCCTTCATCTTCTTTGTTAAACCAACCCAACTTCTCAAATCCAAGTTATTTTGAGAAAATCTAACCCTTATTGTAATTCCGAGCATTGTCGATCACAGTGGACTCGGCTATTCAAATAGATTCTACACTCTGCAGAGGTTATGCACTTTACCCACAAGATACAATCCACTCACCACGTCGGTAGTGAATCGCCATACAAGAGTATGCGAATGAGCGATCATAACAAAGCCTTTGGAAGCCTCAAACAACACAGGTGGTCCTCTCAGGTTCGTGCTCTACACCATCCCTTCCCTTAGCCAAGGCGAAGTATGGGACCAACACACCGTTAGATGGGTACCTGGCCCACGGCCACGATACGCTCCCCGCACAATCACACAAAAGGTGTAATTGACACCCTGAGGCTCCACAAGTGAGTCCTTAGCGACTTAGTCAACTAGGGCCGTCCCATTCCAGCCATGTGGTTGCACGTATGACCCAGTTCAAAGGCTTGCAAGGTTAAGTCCTTAGAGTGACCAGGGAAAGACTACGAAAAACCAAATCAACACTCCCAATGCCACACTTTTGCCCACCTGATTACTCTTGCCACATGCCCGGCCGAAAGCTGTTTATCAAACCCAGATTGATTACCATGCACCACGTGCCGTCAACATCACATGATACTTTTCCAAAACAGGTTCAATATATCATTAAGTCCATATTATCATTTGATTGTCCAAAATCATGTCATGAGCACGTAGCAGGTCTAAGCAGTATACTACAACGGTCTAAACCCATGTTGGCAATTTAATAATGTCCAACTAGTAAACCACAACTAGGGTGACAAAAGGTCATGGCACATACTTAAGTAATCAAGGTGTCATATAGCAAATTGGTATTTATCTAACCCCCTTGTTTAAACAAAGTATCTTTCTAATTGAACTAGCATGCAATAGTTTAAATCAAAATAGATTTCGAAATAGGATCAATATGGTCAAAGCACAACTTGCCTTCAAAAAGCACTTGCTCTTGGTCTTGAGTTGGATCCTGAGTCAATACTTCTCCTTCGAATCCCTCCGGCACTTCAACGTCTACTCGTAAAGCGTGCAAATAGCAAATACACAAATGAACACTATGCAAAAAGATCCCAAAACTCCAAATAAAATCCATAAACAGAGAGAACATAATTTTCTGGATTTTTAGAAACTGGAATCGTTCAAATCGGAGTTAAAATGCAAAAGTTATGATTATTTAAAGTTTAAATAATCAATTAAATAATATTACAGAGAAAAACTTTAGTCCAAAAATTAAATAAAATTCATATTTAGGTAGATCTTAATTTTATACAAATTTAGAAATTTGAATCGCTCAAATCGGAGTTGAAACGCAAAAGTTATAAGCGTTTGAAGTTTGAATCTAAATTTGAAATCATTATTTGAATTAATAAATCCTTTTCTTTTTCGGAAATTAATTATTGCGTCAGCATGGACACGTGGCAGCTCCTGATTGGCTTCTTGGCGTCGGTAGTCCATGGGCTCGGTCCACGCTCGGCTCGGGTCCACGGTGGACTCGGTCCACGGCTCCACGTGAGGCCCGACATGTGGGCCTACGAGATGACGTCATTCTTGGCGTCGGCCGCTTCTTTGGGACAGCTGGCGACAGCGGCCCGCCATGGCGTCGGCGTGGCGTCATGGTGTGGTTCGGCCGAGCCGCTGACACGCGGGCCCAGCGTGTCAGCGTCACGCGCGTACGGCGCTGACCGCGTCGGTCCAACTTCCTGGACGCGTGGCTCGATCTCGACCGTTGATTTGAAAATCAACGGCGCGGATTGGATCCAGGGTTAACACGTTGAAACTACTCGATGCTCGTGGGCCGTTCGATCTAGATCGGACGGTCCAGATCTAATCCTATAATCGCACTGCTACGGCACGTGGCGATTGTGAACCGTTGGATCTTGATCCAACGGTCCAGATCTAATCGGGTTTGGAACACGTGATCTCACCTCAACCGTTCGACCGATCTCGACGGTCCTCCGAGCTCGCGGACGGCGATGGTTTCACGGCGGCGCTGGCTTGACGGAGCTGGAGACGATGACCACAGCTACGGCGCCACGGGGCTTCTCCGGCGAGATGAAACCTCCCTTCGGGTGCGTCTCGTCGCGGGGACTCCGGATCTGGGCTCCTTCTCGGCGGAAGACGACGGACGACGGCGGAAAGCGGCAGAAACCGCGGCGGAGGAAGAGACAACTCCGGCGAGCGATTGCGGCTCAACGGCGGCGGCTCAGGCGAGATGGCTCGGGGAAACGAGTGCGCAAGGATGAGGGCAACCTCGGGGGACGTCTCACGCTTTAAATAGCCTCGGCGTTCGTGCCCTAGACGGAAACCTAGTTCGTTTCTGGCGGCGGGGCGGGCGTGAGTCCGGCTCGGACTCGGCGAAGACGACGAATCGTGGCCGTCCACGTGGCACGATCGACGGCCACGATCGACGGGCGCGATCGGATCCGGGCGGATCTGGCTCGAGCCGTCTGGTGATCTCGGCCGTTGGATCTTGATCCAGCGGTTGGGATTGATTAGGGTTAGGAGTGGGTTTGGTCGAGTCACGTGGCTCGGGTCGGACTCGAACTTCGAGTCCGACTCGGGCTCGATCGGATGAGCGATGCTTAGGCCGGTCGGTCCTTTTCAATAATTAATATTTAAAATAATTCCCGATAATTCATTTAATTCATTAAAAATAGCAAAAGACTCAGAAAAATTCCAGAAAAATTCTGGAAAATATTTTGGATCATTTTGGACTCAAATAAAATATTTCCAACAAAAATTTATTTGCAAATTTAAATTCTTTAATTATTTCAAAATGGAATAAATTCAAATAAATTCCAAATAAATCCAAATAAATTCCAGAAAATTCCAAAAATTCACCAAAGTGCTAAATCACTCATGAATTTAAGAAAAGCAAAATTTTGGGGTGTTACAAACCTCCCCCCCTTAATAGAATCTCGTCCCCGAGATTCAGGGCTTACTAAAGGAATAGGTTTGGAAATTATTTCTTCATATCCTCCTCGGGCTCCCAAGTCGCTTCACTTTCTTCGTGGTTGCTCCATTGAACTCTCGTAAAGCAGGTTAACTTGTTTCTAGTTTCCCGATCCATTGTGTCTAGAATCCTCACGGGATGCTCCTTATAAGTCAAGTCCTCTTGCAACTCAATTGATTCTAACGGTGTCTGTTCCTCAGGAACTCGGAGACACTTCTTTAACTGGGACACATGGAATACATCATGTACTCCGCCAACGATTGTGGCAACTCCGGTGATAAGCAACCGCCTCTGCGGCTCAAAATCTTAAATGGTCCAACATAGCAGGGTGCAAGTTTCCCTTTGGCATGGAACCTCTTAACTCCCCGAGAGGCGTAACTCTGAGGTATACAAAGTCTTACGGTTCAAAACTCAAATCTCGGCGACGATTGTCGGCATAACTCTTCTGTCGAGATTGGGCTATCTTCAACCTTTCCCTAATTATGGCGATCGCTCTTGACCTCTTGAAGAATATCAGGCCCAAAGACACGGCGCCACGCGGTCTCATTCCAATTCAATGGTGTCCGACAGGTCGACCATCTGATGCCTCAAAGGTGACATCGTAGAACTAGCACGATAACTATTGTTGTAATCGAACTCGGCATACGGCAAACTCTTATCCCAAGAGGTAGCATAAGCCAATGCACAAGCTCTTAACATATCTTCGAATCTGGTTGACTCTTTCGGTCTGTCCATCCGTCTGTGGATGATAAGTACATCTTGAAGTTCAAGCGGGTCCCAGAGCTTCATGCAACTTATTCCGAATCTTGAGGTAAATTGGGTACCTCGGTCCGATACAATCCTCTTTGGCACTCCGTGCAAACAAACAATCCCGATCATGTACAACTCGCTAACTTATCTCCCGAGTAAGTGGTCTTCACGAGGATAAAATGGGCTACTTTAGTCAAGCGATCCACTACAACCCATATGGAGTCATAACCCCTTGAGTCTTGACAAACCGGTAATGAAATCCATTCCGATTTCCTCCCACTTCCACTCGAGGTATTTTCAAATTTGTAGCAATCCTGCTGGTCTACGATGCATTGCCTTGACTCTACGGCATACGTCGCACAATGCAACATGGTCGGCAACTTCACGTTTCATACTCGGCCACGAATCTCTCCTTGAGATCTGATACATCTTGGCGCTTCGGGATGAATCGAGTACTTGGAGTCATGGGCTTCTTCGTAATCGATTGCTTTAACTCCTTTTTGTTAGGCACACAAATGCGATCCTTCATCCACAACGTGCCTTGTTCATCAATTTGAAGTCCTGCCTCGCCTTCCTCCTTGATGGACTTAATCCTGCGGATCTGTCATCATCATACATCCTTCTCGGATCTGATCCTCTAGGGTAGGCTTTACTTCCAATGCGGCCAAGAATCCGCTAGGTACAACCTCAATCTTCATCTTTCGAAAATCCTCACATAACTCATCACGACTTGTGGCTAGCAACGCACTCACGGTATGGCTTTTCCGACTCGAGCATCGGCTACCACGTTGGCCTTCCCGGATGGTAATGGATTCCAACATTATAGTCCTT
This sequence comes from Rhipidocladum racemiflorum, assembly GCA_036346355.1. NCBI lineage: Eukaryota > Viridiplantae > Streptophyta > Magnoliopsida > Poales > Poaceae > Rhipidocladum > Rhipidocladum racemiflorum. Next base: position 34,027,394 of record CM070579.1, read on the forward strand.
GATCAACTCTAGCCATCTCCTTTGCCTCATATTCGAGATCCATTGGGTGAATATGTACTTAAGGCTCTTATGATCCGTATACACCTCACATCTGTTTCCAATCAGATAGTGACGCCATATCTTCAAAGCATGCACTACGGCGGCTAACTCTAGGTCATGTGTCGGATAATTTTCCTCATGCGGCCTCAACTGCCTTGATGCATAAGCGACGACCTTTCCATTCTGCATCAAGACACATCCAAGTCCTTGGCGCGTCGTCACAATAAATATCGAAGCTTTGAGCAACATCCGGTAGAACTAACACGGTCTTGATGTCAATCGCTTCTTGACTCTGAAATCCTTCCTCACATTCAAGGCGTCCATGCAAACTTCTTTTCCTTCTTGACAATTGCGTAAGAGGTTTCGCAATTGTCGAAAAGCCTTCGATGAAACAGCGGTAATACCTGCCATTCCAAGGAAACTCGAATCTGGGCCCACGATCTTGGTGCTCCCAATGTAACACGCTTCTACTTTGCTTGGATCTCGGCGACTCCTTCTGCGGTCATTACATGTCCAAGAAACTCCACCTTGTCCTTCCAAAAATCACACTTGCTGAACTTGGCGAAAAGTTCTTTGTTCCTCGACTTTTCCAAAACTCGCCTTAAGTGTTCGGCATGTTCATCCTCTGTCTTGGAGTAGATTAGGATATCGTCTATGAACACGACGACAAACTTGTCCAAATATTCCATGAACACCTTATTCATCATATTCATGAAATAAGTGGCGCATTAAATCGGCCCAAAGGACATAGCGTAAACTCGTAATGTCCATATCTTGACGAGAATGCGGTCTTGAATATCTTACGATCGGATCTTCAATCGATGGTATCCCGATCTCGAGATCAATCTTGGAGAAAACTCCGGCTCCTCTTAATCGATCAAACAAATCATCAATCCTGGGTAGCGGATACTTATTCTTCACGGTGACTTCATTGAGTGCACGGTAGTCAATGCACATCCTGAAACTCCGTCCTTCTTCTTGACAAACAAAGCGGTGCTCCCCACGGCGACGAACTTGGTACGATAAATCCTTTCTCCATTAACTCTTCCAATGTTTCTTCATCTCTACCAACTCCTCGGTAGACATCCGATAGGGTCTCTTTGCTATCGGTCTTGTGCAGTACAAGTTCTATCACAAACTCTATGTCCCTGTCGCGGCATACGAGGTAGATCTTCGGGGAAAACATCGGGTACTCACTCACTCTGGAACATCCTCTATGCTGATTGCCTTGGTACTGTTAACCATCAAGCTGTCCATCTCTAGCTGCAGTGGCTTGAAATTCCACTTTCTTCCCATACGGCTCTCAACTGAGATAGTTCTTCGTCCACAATCCAATACTGACCTTGTGTTTGGATAACCAATCCATTCCCAATATAACATCTAAGGTGCAGGTCTCCAAAATTATAAGGTTTGCTAGGAACTCTATTCCATCTATTAGTATTCTCACCGGAACATCCTACTTCCGTTCGGAGTTCGGAACCAGGGGTTTGAACTAACGACATGCACTTAAGTCTTGCCATTCTTAAGTCATTTCTAGTAGCAAAGCCTTGCGAAACAAGCGAATGCGAAGCTCGAGTCAAACAAAGCTGTTGCAGTCTTGAGTTAACAAGTAACTTACCCGATCACGACGTCCGTAGCATTTCGCAGGTGCATCTGCGGTGACATGGTTGACTCGGCCTCTCACCACGATGCAGGGTGTGGCTCTGGTCTTTGGCGTCCTAGCTGAGGTGGTTCCTAGATTGAAGCGGCGGGTCGCTCTGCTGTCTTCTTTGGACAAGCTGTTGGCAAAGTGTCTGGCTCGTTGCGATTGTAGCAGCGTCTCACTGTTCCTTCTTTGGCTGCACAGGTAGCGTTTCTAGCGAGGCTGGAGTGCAGTAGTTATTGGCGGAGTCTTGGTCTTTGAGGATGGTGTCCTTGTTGCATTACGTGGTTGGAATCGAAGAATTGATTTGGTGCAACTCTCAAGCGGCTGCGTTCCTAAGCGTGATCCTTCTTTGTTGCATCCTGCGCTTCTGTTCTCATCCAGTTCCTTGCGCTTGTCCTCAAGAATAAGCGCCTTATTCACTAACTCTTGGAAATCTGGAAAGGTGTGGGTGATCAACCCTACATGCAATCTGAGTTAAGTCCCTTCATGAAACGAGGTATGCGGGATTTATTTGTCGCTACATCCTCAGTGCGTAGCGTGCTAAGCTGTGTGAACTTGTTCGTAGTCGGCCACCGGCTGATTACCTTGCCTCGATGCTCTGAACTCCTCCTTCTTAAGGTCCATAATTCCTTCAGGCACGTGATCTTTGTCGAATGCGGTGTGAACTCCTCCCAAGTGATATCTTGAGGGTTCTCTGCGTGTACGAAGTTCTCCCACCATTCGGCGGTGTTCCTTCCAAGCGATGAGAAGCGTAAAGTACCTTCTCATTCCCTATGCATTGAGCTATGTGTAGCTTCCTCTCAATTGATCTTAACCAATCGTCGGCCTCCAACGGATTGGCATTCCCAGAGAAAGTGGGTGGGTGAGTCCTCATGAACTCTGACGACCTTGTATTACGGCGTGGTCACTGATTAACTTGATTAGCCGTGGCCTGAGCAAAGGACGTGCTGCATTTGTTGCATCATAGCATGCATCAACTGGTCTCGAGCAGCAAGAAATGCTCCAAAATTCTGCACATCCAGTGGCGGTCTTTGGTGCTCCATCATTGGGGTTTTACATTGGGCGAGATCCACTCCCATTGCTTCCAAGGTTCCCACGGGTGGTTACCATCATGGCCGATTGCTCTAGGTTTAGAGATGAGAGGGAAACGAGAATAGACAAGTAATATGGAACTTATGCGGGGCGAAAGGGGTAACTTTAAGGTCCATCTTTATTATTAATAACTTGGTATGGCTGCTTACAATGCCTAAGGGCCTTGCAACACATACTGCACACTCAGCAAACAAAGCAAATCCAAATCGAACTAACTCTGGAGTCTAACGCCTAAAGGGTGACTCTTTATTTTATGACGCGACTCGGCGAAGGAGTCTCACTATAGAACCTAAGCTCACTCATCGAGAAAACCTCCACGGCCTGGGTACGGGTGCTGCGGCATAGGCGCGAAACGATTGCCATGTCCAGCGACTATGTCATCTGTGGTAGTCGAAGAAGCAGTGTCCTCATCGAGATCTGACTCCTCTGGATCTGGCTCGTACAAAGTCATCTCCAACTCGTCAATCCTTCGTAGAAGGTGTGCCACATACTCTTGAGCTTCCCGCCATCTGTTCTTCTCTGTCGTGATCTCCTTGCGGGCCTTCTGTAGCTCCTTGCTTGTATTATCTAGTACATCCTCCTAGGCGACGACAAATCGTGCCAACTGTGTAACCGTGGCATCCTCATCCTGAATCTCCTTCGGGTCAAGAAGGTTATCGCTGCGCGGATGATAACGGAACACCGTGCTTTCCAACTCTCTGGCGTAGATACTGGTAATGTGCCGCATTGCTCGTCGTGAAACTTCTTGGATACCCATCTGCATTGTAGACCTTCTAGCAGTGCAGTGTATCGGGCGATTGCCTGGGCCCTTTTTCCTAGCAGGTACCTCAATCCTCACGTCACAAGCCTTGATCAATCCCGCTTGTCTGATCACTTCCACTTGATATTGGGGCTTCTCAAAATCTCCGAGAGTTTGTAGCATGTGCCAAAGTTCATGGCGTGACCAACTCCTAGATCAACGTAGTTGAACTCTTCCTCCATCTGTCACAAGAGTGCTTTACGTAAGAACTCGGAATTTTTGAATTGTGACAAGGTAAGGAGAAATTTTAGCAAGAGACAAGAAAAGAGAGAAGGGGATAAGTCGAGATGTCATTTCTTATCTTGACAAATTTTTAGCTTTAGAAAATAGGTTTTATCCTCACTACGACCATTCTAACTTAGGGTTGAGCCTACAGTCAAGTATGGCTCTGATACCACCTCTGTCGGGACCCCGAATTTGCAAATCTGGACCCTCTGTGTATTCAGCACTAGTCCAGGAACGCGCTAGTGCACACAGTCTTAACATCGGTATATATCACAATCATACCAAACGATACTATCAAAGTACTTTATTTAAATAATCAAAGGGTTACTCGACCTTATGGCCAAGTTACAAATATATGCCTTGCAAGGCGAACTTATTAAAAGAGAAATAATAGCAGCGGAAAATCAAATAAACCGTGGCGCCATCCAAGATACCACAGGCAGGCGACGGGCTCGCATCCCTAAGTAAACGGGTCCTCTTGGAGTTCCTCCTCCAGCTGGCGTAGTCTCCTCTTCAACTGGTATTGTGTTGAGGCAAGGGTGAGTACTTGGTACTCAGCAAGTCATGCACAGAATGCAAGCTAATATACTATATGCATGGCTTGGTACAAAGGAATAGCTTAAGGTATATTTGCGGTAAACAGCATTTGACAAGTAATATAAGTAGATTCGAAAGCAGTAAAAACAAGTAAAGCATAAATAACTTTTCAAAAAGTTTGAATAACATTTTTCCCCATCCTAAACCATATTTCCATCATCTTCTTTGTTAAACCAACCCAACTTCTCAAATCCAAGTTATTTTCAGAAAATCTAACCCTTATTTGTAATTCCGAGCATTGTCGATCCGTGGACTCGGCTATTCAAATAGATTCTACACTCTGCAGAGGTTATGCACTTTACCCACAAGATACAATCCACTCACCACGTCGGTAGTGAATCGCCATACAAGAGTATGCGAATGAGCGATCATAACAAAGCCTTTGGAAGCCTCAAACAACACAGGTGGTCCTCTCAGGTTCGTGCTCTACACCATCCCTTCCCTTAGCCAAGGCGAAGTATGGGACCAACACACCGTTAGATGGGTACACGGCCACGACCACGATACGCTCGTACAATCACACAAAGGTGTAATCGACACCCTGAGGCTCCACAAGTGAGTCCTTAGCGACTTAGTCATCTAGGGCCGTCCCAATCCAGCCATGTGGTTGCAAGTATGACCCAGTGCAAAGGCTTGCAAGGTTAAGTCCTTAGAGTGACCAGGGCAAGACTACGCGAAAAACCAAATCAACACTCCCAATGCCACACTGGCCCACCTGATTACTCTTGCCACATGCCCCGGCCGAAACTGTTTATCAAACTGATTGATTACCATGCACCACGTGCCGTCAACATCACATGATACTTTTCCAAAACAGGTTCAATATATCATTAAGTCCATATTATCATTTGATTGTCCAAAATCATGTCATGAGCACGTAAGCAGTCTAAGCGATACTACAACGGTCTAAACCCATGTTGGCAATTTAATAATGTCCAACTAGTAAACCACAACTAGGGTGACAAAAGGTCATGGCACATACTTAAGTAATCAAGGTGTCATATAGCAAATTGGTATTTATCTAACACCCAGGTTTAAACAAAGTATCTTTCTAATTGAACTAGCATGCAATAGTTTAAATCAAAATAGATTTCGAAATAGGATCAATATGGTCAAAGCACAACTTGCCTTCAAAAAGCACTTGCTCTTGGTCTTGAGTTGGATCTGAGTCAATACTTCTCCTTGAATCCCTCGGCACTTCAACGTCTACTCGTAAAGCGTGCAAATAGCAAATACACAAATGAACACTATGCAAAAAGATCCCAAAACTCCAAATAAAATCCATAAACAGAGAGAACATAATTTTCTGGATTTTTAGAAACTGGAATCGTTCAAATCGGAGTTAAAATGCAAAAGTTATGATTATTTAAAGTTTAAATAATCAATTAAATAATATTACAGAGAAAAACTTTAGTCCAAAAATTAAATAAAATTCATATTTAGGTAGATCTTAATTTTATACAAATTTAGAAATTTGAATCGCTCAAATCGGAGTTGAAACGCAAAAGTTATAAGCGTTTGAAGTTTGAATCTAAATTTGAAATCATTATTTGAATTAATAAATCCTTTTCTTTTTCGGAAATTAATTATTGCGTCAGCATGGACACGTGGCAGCTCCTGATTGGCTTGCTGACGTCAGCCGGTCCATGGGCTCGGTCCACGCTCGGCTCGGGTCCACGGTGGACTCGGTCCACGGCTCCACGTGAGGCCCGACATGTGGGCCTCTGAGATAGCGTCATTCGCGGCGTCGACACCTTGGGCATTGGCGACAGCGGCCCGCCATGGCGTCGGCGTGGCGTCATGGTGTGGTTGGCCGAGCCGCCGACACGCTGAGCCCGGCGTGTCACGCCAGCAGCGTCTGGCCGACCGCGTCGGTCCAACTTCTGGGCGCGTGGCTCGATCTCGGCCGTTGATTTGAAAATCAGCGGCGCGGATTGGATCGAGGGTTAACACGTTGAAACTACTCGATGCTCGTGGGCGTTCGATCTAGATCGGGCGGTCCAGATCTAATCCTATAATCGCCTTTGCTACACGACGTGGCGATTGTGAACCGTTGGATCTTGATCCAGCGGTCGAATCAATCGGGTTTGGAACACGTGATCTCACCTCAACCGTTCGTCTGATCGGCGGTCCTCCGAGCTTCATGACGGCGATAGTTTCACGGCGGCGCTGGCTTGACGGAGCTGGAGACGATGACCACGGCTACGGCGCCACGGGCTTCTCGGCGAGATGAAACCTCCTTCGGTGCGTCTCGTCGCGGGGACTCGGATCTGGCTCCTTCGGCGGAAGACGACGGACGACGGCGGAAAACGGGCGCAAACCGCAGCGGAGGGAAGAGACAACTCGGCGGCGATTGCGGCTCAACGGCGGCGGCTCAGGCGAGATGGCTCGGGAAGCGAGTGCGCAAGGATGAGGGCAACCTCGGGGGCGTCTCACGCTTTAAATAGCCTCGGCGTTCGTGCCTAGGCGGAAACCTAGTTCGTTCTGGCCCGGCGCGCGGCGGAGTCCGGCTCGGACTCGGCGAAGACGAAAATCGTGGCCGTCCCACGTGGCACGATCGGCGGCCACGATCGCCTGGCGCGATCGGATCCGGCCGGATACGGCTCGAGCCGTCTGGTGATCTCGGCCGTTGGATCTTGATCCAGCGGTTGGGATTGATTAGGGTTAGGAGTGGGTTTGAGTCGAGTCACGTGGCTCGGTCGGACTCGAACTTCGAGTCTGACTCGGGCTCGGTCGGATGAAACGATAACCGACCGGTCGGTCCTTTTCCAGTAATTAATATTTAAAATAATTCCCAGTAATTCATTTAATTCATTAAAAATAGCAAAAGACTCAGAAAAATTCCAGAAAAATTCTGGAAAATATTTTGGATCATTTTGGACTCAAATAAAATATTTCCAACAAAAATTTATTTGCAAATTTAAATTCTTTAATTATTTCAAAATGGAATAAATTCAAATAAATTCCAAATAAATCCAAATAAATTCCAGAAAATTCCAAAAATTCACCAAAGTGCCAAATCACTCATGAATTTAAGAAAAGCAAAATTTTGGGGTGTTACAAAAACATCGGGGTACTCATTCACTACTGGGACATCCTCTATGCTGATTGCCTTGGTACTGTTAACCATCAACTGTCCATCTCTAACTGCAGTGGCTTGAAATTCTACTTTCTTCCCACACGGGCTCTCAACTGAGATAGTCCTCCGTCCACAATCCAATACGGCCTTGTGCTTGGATAACCAATCCATTCCCAATATAACGTCTAGGGTCTGGGTCTCCAAAATTATAAGGTTTGCTAGGAACTCTATTCCACCTATCAGTATTCTCACCCCGGAACATCCTACTTTCGTTCGGAGTTCGGAACCAGGGGTTTGAACTAAAAGCATGCACTTAAGTCTTGCAATCCTCAAATCATTTCTAGTAGCAAAGCCTTGCGAAACAAACGAATCTGAAGCTCGAGTCAAACAAAATCAAGGTGCATCTTGAGTTAACAAGTAACTTACCCAAGACGACGTCCGTAGCATTCTGCGGTGCATCTGCGGTGACATGGTTGACTCGGCCTCTCACCGCAGTGCAGGGTGTGGCTCTGATCTTTGGCGTCCTAGCTGGGGTGGTTCCTAGATTGAAGCGAACTGGGGTCACTCCTGCTTTGTCTTCTTTGGACAAGCTGTTGGCAAAGTGTCTGGCTCGTTGCGATTGTAGCGGCGTCTCACCGTTTCCTTCTTGCCGATTGCACGAGTAGTGTTTCTAGCGGGGTGGGGTGCAGTAGTTACGATTGGCAGGTCTTGGTGCTTTGGGATGGTGTCCTTGTTGCATTACGTGGTTGGAATGCTGAAGAATTGATTTAGTGCAACTCTCGGTATTTGCTATGCGTTCACTGGCGTGATCCTTCTTTGTTGCATCCTGCGCTTCTGTTCTCATCCAGTTCCTTGCGCTTGTCCTCAAGAATAAGCGCCTTATTCACCAACTCTTGGAAATCTGGAAAGGTGTGGGTGATCAACCCTACTTGCAATCTGAGTTAAGTCCCTTCATAAAACGAGGTATCTGGATTTATCTGTCACTACATCCTCGGTGCGTAGCGTGCTAGCTGTGTGAACTTGTTCGTAGTCGACCTTTGGCTGATTACCTTGTTTGATGCTCTGAACTCCTCCTTCTTAAGGTCCATGATTCCTTTAGGCACGTGATCTTTGTCGGAATGCATTGTGAACTCTTCCCAAGTGATATCTTGAGGTTCTCCTGCGTGGCACGAAGTTCTCCCACCATTCGGCGGTGTTCCTTCGGTGATGAGAAGCGTAGAGTACCTTCTCATTCCCTATGCATTGAGCTATGTGTAGCTTCCTCTCAATTGATCTTAACCAATCATCGGCCTCCAATGGATTGGCATTCCCGGAAGAAAGTGGGTGGGTGAGTTCTCATGAACTCGATAGTCTTGTATTCGGCGTTGTCCATGATTAACTTGATTAACAGTGGCCTGGCGGTGGCGTGCTGCATTTGTTGCATCATAGCATGCATCAACTGAGTCTGGGCAGCAAGAAAAGCTCCGAAATTCTGCACATCCAGTGGCGGTGCTGGTGCTCCATCATTGGGGTTTTCTGCTGGGCGAGAACCACTCCCATTGCTTCCAAAGTTTCCACGGGTGTTCACCATCTGTCGATTTGCTCTAGGTTTAGAGATGAGAGGGAAGCAAGAATAGACAAGTAATATGGAACTTATGCGGGGCGAAAGGTGTAGCCTTAAGGTCCAACTTTATTATTAGTAACTTGGTATGGCTGCTTACAATGCCTAAGGGCCTTGCAACACATACTGCACACTCAGCAAACAAAGCAAATCCAAATCGAACTAACTCTGGAGTCTAACGCCTAAGGGTGACTCTTTATTCTATGACGCGACTCGGCGAAGGAGTCTCACTATAGAACCTATGCTCACTCATCGAGAAAACCTCCACGGCCTGGGTACGGGTGCTGTGGCATAGGCGCGAAACGATCGCCATGTCCAGCAACTGTGTCCTCTATGGTAGTCGAAGAAGCAGTGTCCTCATCGAGATCTGACTCCTCTGGATCTGGCTCGTGTAGCTCAAATCTTGGCTCTGGAGTGCAGTCCGTACAAGGTCATCTCCAACTCGTCAATCCTTCGTAGAAGGTGTGCCACATACTCTTGAGCTTCCCGCCATCTGTTTTTCTCTGTCGTGATCTCCTTGCGGGCCTTCTGTAGCTCCTTGCTTGTATTATCTAGTACATCCTCCTGGGCGACGACAAATCGTGCCAACTGTGTAACCGTGGCATCCTCATCCTGAATCGCCTTCGGGTCAAGAAGGTTATCGCTGCGCGGGTGATAACGGAACACCGTACTCTCCAACTCTCTGGCGTAGATACTGGTAATGTGCCGCATTGCTCGTCGTGATACTTCTTGGATACCCATCTGCATTGTAGATCTCCTGGCAGTGCAGTGTATCGGGCGATTGCCTGGGCCCTTTTTCCTAGCAGGTACCTCAATCTTTATGTCACAAGCCTTGATCAATCCCGCTTGTCTGATCACTTCCACTTGGTATTGGGGCTTCTCAAAATCTCCGAGAGTCTGAAGCATATGCCAAAGTTCCGCGGCGTGACCAACTCCCAGATCAACGTAGTTGAACTCTTCCTCCATCTGTCACAAGAGTGCTTTACGCAAGAACTCGGAATTTTTAAATTGTGACAAGGTAAGGGAAAATTTCAGCAAGAGACAAGAAAAGAGAGAAGGGGGTAAGTCGAGATGTCATTTCTTATCTTGACAAATTTTTAGCTTTAGAAAATAGGTTTTATCCTCACTACGACCATTCTAGCTTAGGGTTGAGCCTACGGTCAAGTATGGCTCTGATACCACCTCTGTCGGGACCCCGAATTTGCAAATCCGGACCCTCTGTGTATTCAGCACTAGTCCAGGAACGCGCTAGTGCACACAGTCTTAACATTGGTAAATATCACAATCATACCAATCGATATTATCAAAGTACTTTATTTAAATAACCAAACTGGTTACTCGACCTTATGGTCAAGTTACAAATGTATGCCTCGCAAGGCGAAACTTATTAAAAGAGAAATAATAGCAGCGGAAAATCAAATAACCCGTGGTGCCATCCAGATACCACGAGCAATGATCGGGCTCGCTTCCCTAAGTAGAGCGGATCCTCTTGGAGTTCCTCCTCCAAAGCCGGTGCGATCTCCTCTTCAACCGATATTGTGTTGAGGCAAGGGTGAGTACTTGGTACTCAAAGCAAGTCATGCACAGAATGCAAGCTAATATACTATATGCATGGCTTGGTACAAAGGAATAGCTCAAGGTATATTTGCGATAAGACATTTGAAAAGTAATATAAGTAGATTCGAAAGCAGTAGAAACAAGTAAAGTATAAATAACTTTTCAAGGAATTTAATAAACACTTTTCCCCATCCTAAACCACATTTCCGTCATCTTCATTATTAAACCAACCCAACTTTTCAAACCAAAGTTATTTTTGAGAAAATCTAACCCTTATTGTAATTTGAGCGATGTCAATACCGCGGACACGGCTATTCGAATAGATTCTACACTCTGCAGAGGTTATGCACTTTACCCACAAGATACAGTCAAACACCACAAAGGCGAGTTCCCGTAACAAAGCCTTTCGGAAGCCTCAAACAACACAGGTGGTCCTCTCCGGTTCGTGCTCTACACCATCCCTTCCCTTAGCCAAGGCGAAGTATGGGACCAACACACCGTTAGATGGGTATCGGCCACAGCCCACGATCGCTCCCCGCACAATCACACAAGCGGTGAAATTGACACCCTGAGGCTCCACAAGTGAGTCCTTAGCGACTTAGTCAACTAGGGCCGTCCCATTCCACCCATGTGGTTGCAAGTATGACCAGTTCAAAGGCTTGCAAGGTTAAGTCCTTAGAGTGACCAGGGCAAGACTACCCGAAGAACCAAATCAACATCCCGATTGCCACACCGCCCACCTGATTACTCTTGCCACATGCCCGGCCGAAAACCGTTTATCGAACCCCGCTTGATTACCATGCACCACGTGCCATCAACATCACATGATACTTTTCCCAAAACAGGTTCAATATATCATTAAGTCAATATTAACATTTGATTGTCCAAAACCATGTCATGAGCACGAGTGAGTCTAAGCGATACTACAACGGTCTATAACCCATGTTGGCAATTTAATAATGTCCAACTAGTAATCCACAACTAGGGTGACAAGGGTCATGGCAATACTTAAATAATCAAGGTGTCATACTGACAAATTGGTACTTATCTAACCCCATGTTTAAACAAAGTATTTTTCTAATTGAACTAGCATGCAATAGTTTAAATCAAAATAGATTTGAAATAGGATCAACATGGTCAAAGCACAACTTGCCTTCAAAAAGTACTTGCTCTTGGTCTTGAGTTGGATCTGAGTCAATACTTCTCCTTGAATCCTTAGGCACTTCAACGTCTACTCGTAAAGCGTGCAAATAGCAAATACACAAATAAACACTAGGCAAAAAGTGTCCAAACATCCAAATAAAATCCACAAACAGAAAGAACATAATTTTATGGATTTTTAGAAACTGGAATAAATCAAATTTGGAGTTAAAACGCAAAAGTTATGATTATTTAAAGTTTAAATAATCAATTAAATAATTTTTGCAGAGAAAAACTTTAGTCCAAAAATTAAATAAAATTCATATTTAGGTAGATCTCAATTTTATACAAATTTAGAAATTTGAATCACTCAAATCGGAGTTGAAACGCAAAAGTTATAAGCGTTTGAAGTTTGAAACAAAATCTGAAATCTTTAATTCGAATTAATAAATCATTTTCTTTTTCGGAAATTAATTATTGCGCCAAAGATGGACACGTGTCAGCTCTGATTGGCTGGTCGACGCCACCGCTCATGGGCTCAGCCCACGGCGCGGTTTGGTCCACGGTGTACCCGGTCCACAGCTCGGGTGAGGCTGACAGGTGGGACCCACCTATCAGTGCGGGGTCTCACGCAAACGCGGCTGACGTGTGGGCCCTCTGACATGCGGGGCCCGTGTGTCAGGGACACGCGCTCACACGCGTACGGCGCTGACCGCGTCGGTCCATCTTCCCGACACGTGGCGCAATCCCGGCCGTTGGTTTGAAATTCAACGGCGCGGATTAGATCTAGTGTTGACGCGTTTGGGTTAACGCATTGATTTCGGACCGTTGGATCTAGATCCGACGGTGGAGATTGGATCTAGGATTTGGAGGCAGGATCTCACCGTGAGATGACGTGGCGTGTCTGGGCCCTTGGATGAAGATCCGACTACCGAGGAAGCTTGAAGTCCGGCGATGGCCCACTACGCGCCGCTTGACGAGCCGGAGACGATGACCACGGCTACGGCGTTGCGGGACCCTTCCGGCGAAGTGAGAGGTAGCTCGGTGCGCCGACGCGAGGAGTCGATTCTGACACAACGGCGGCGGAGGACGACGGAGATGGCCGCAATCGGCAAGGAACCGCGGCGGAGGGAAGAGACAACTCCGGCGAGCGATTGCGGCTCAACGGCGGCGGCTCAGGCGACGTTGTCTAGGGTTACGGGTGCACTAGGTCAAGGCGATCCTCGGGGTGTGAGCCGGTCATTAAATAACCTCGGTGTCCGTGCGGAAAACGGAGACCTAGTTCTTCACGGCGGCGGGCGCGGCGGCGGAGTCCGGCTCGGACTCGGCGGGGACGACGATCGAGAACCGTCCACGTGGCGCGATCGATGGTCACGATCGCGCGGGCGCGATCGGACCCGATCCGGTTTCGGCTCGAACCGGTACGGTCAATTCTGGACCGTTGGATCTTGATCCGACGGTCGGGATCGATTGGGGTTAGGAGTGGGTTCGGTCGAGTCAACTGGCTCGGGTCAGACTCGAACTCGAGTCTGACTCGGGCTCGGTTGGATGAACAGTAACCGACTCGGTTTGATTTTCCAGCGATTTAATATTTAAAATAATTCCCAGTAATTCATTTAATTCATTAAAAATAGCAAATGACTCAGAAAAATTCCAGAAAAATTCTGGAAAATATTTTGGAACATTTTGGACTCAAATAAAATATTTCCAACAAAATTTTATTTGCAAAATTAAATTCTTTAATTATTTCAAAATGGGATAAATTCAAATAAATTCCAAATAAATCCAAATAAATTCCAGAAAATTCCAAAAATTCACCAAAGTGCCAAATCACACATGAATTCAAGAAAAGCAAAATTTTGGGGTGTTACATATGTCAATGAGATAAATGATTGAATTGTTCTTGTTGTTGTGATAGAGTGGGGTTGTGGTGCCGAAGGGTTTCGGTCAACTCTTTTTTTTCATAGTAAGGGTGAGGTTTGACGGTGTGGCCGGTTAGCGCCATCACCGAAGAACTATTAACCCCTGTAGGAGAAGAGTTGTTACCCTTTCTGTCGTAGATCGGTAGTTGACTGGAGTCAAATAGAAGAATTTGGTGGTGGATTCCTTCGGATGTTCTTTATCGTTCTGTGGTCGATCTTGGTTGGGTTTCTTGGTTTTAGTTGACTGAAACCAAAAGAAAAGTGTTTGGCATTGGATTTTTTCGCGGATTGTTCCGTATGCGGTGTGTGGTTTTGTCTTCCTCGGTTGAAGGCGAAGAAGAAGAGTCTAGTGTTGCGCTTCTTTTGGTCGCCTTTCCAGCTTTGATGCTTAGTTTGTTGATTTCTTTATGGGGGAGAAGCTTTCAATCTATTCCTGTGTTTGTCTTTCTCCAAGGTCAAAGGAGTTATTGCGGTGTTATGCCAGACCTGGCTGTCAGGGCTGAAGTTCTGTGGCTTTGTAGGAGTAAGTGGTGTTTGATTTCGTCATTTTACTAGTTTAAGACATCATTCTTGAAAAACCCTTCTTGTTTCGTGGAAGTTTGGGGTTTGGTGTTAAGGTTTTAATTGCAAAGGAGTACTTGATCGCCTGGTTCCGTCTTAAGAAAATTGTCTTTCAACCATTTTCCTCTATGGGAGTCTTGAGATTGAAAAGTGTTTTGGAGAATTTCCTTTTTGCATGACCCAGTTTGGGTTTGTCTCATTGCAACTTTGAGAGTCAAGTTTCTTTGTGAATTTTTGGTTGAGTGATAAAAAAGAAAATGCTGCAAATAAAGTAAGTAGTCATTTGACTGAAAGTAGTTGTCAAAAGTGAAAACTGTTGTTTAGCATATTATGAAATATGTAACAGTGTGGTTTATGGAAATGTTGTACTCCTAAGCTAATTTGCGAGTTGAATCAACGTAATTTTTATCTGTAGCTTAAGATTAAATGAACTTCTAGTGCCGTAGATTCATTTCTATAGCGAGTAATGATCAAATGTGTTAATGAACATGCTTAGAGTTTGTTGCTTTATTTTGAAGTGAGGTAGTACGCCCCATTTATTAAATGTGTAGCTGAACATTGTTAATGTTTAAAATTTTAAACTACTGATATTGTTAAGGAAACCATGTTGGTTGATTAAAGACGTTTTAATTTAACGTGTTAGTAGAGAAATTTAATCATGTCGGTTTGTGACCTTAATTTGGAAGTTGAATAGAGTCGTTATTTTTATGTTGCAAACTATTAGTATATTTGGAAGTATGCAGTGGTGTTCCTATATTGCTAGTTTCAATGTCAATTGGAAAGATATAGGTTTTATTGTTGCTTTAAGAGCGTCGTGATGGTCTAGCTTATTAAATTCATTTTAATAGTTAGAGTATGTTGAGTAGCGGCAACTTGTTATAACCTATGTATGGGGTAGCTTAAAGCAATGTTGTTGTTTATAATTATGCCGTTTATTGATACTGGTGACTAAGTAGTGGTGGTAACTGTTTAGATTACTCGTTGGAAAACCATGGTTAAAATAGAGGAAAATTTTAACATGTTGCGATGGAGTGAGCTTTGGATAATTAACCTGATGTAGAATTTTATCCTTAATGAATGTATGTCTTAGAATCATAGTTATGAATTTTATTGTGTAGAGATAATACTTATTTGTTGAAGTCATTTTATTGATTGAACGAGTTTTAATCGTCAAGATGTTGATGTATGGATGGTATAAAATTCATAAGTTGATCATGCTTAAGAATCTGTTGAAGTGCTATGTTTCAAATTTAGAATAAGATGTATTATGTGTTGGTGATCCGTGGGGATCATGTCAATGTAGTCTTGGTTGGGTGCCTTTTTGATAAGCATCATAAACCCTAATTAAAAGTGTTGGGAATGGTAACTAAAGGAAGAATTTGTTGTGAAGCTTTTGGTTGAATTGTGTTGGGGCTTCTCAGGGAGTAGATAGTGATTATTGAAGTCTTTTATGGAAAGCGTAGTGGAGTACTAGAGATGGTTCTTTTTATGCTGAGTTTGTGTTTAAAAGCTTTTGGACTGGTTTGGTTGTTTGCCATTTTGGTTGAAGGGTTTTCGGTCAAGGTGTTCCATATGCTGTGTTTCAGAGTTTCCCTAAAACTCGTAGAAATTGGTGCAAATATTTGGTTTTGGCTAATTTGTTTAGTTGGTGCTATGAGTATGGATTTACACCCCAAAAGTTTTTGATTGGATCGCGCCCTTTCGCGTTCGCCCTGAATTATCTTTTGGAATAAATTTTAAAGGAAACAAATGGACATAGAGGGTTATGTTGGAAAACTCACGAGGTTTAATTTGTAATCTTTTCTTTGCTAGAGGTGGAGTTATTTGGAAAAATCTGTGTAGAGTTTGCAAGTGCTTCAAAAGGTGGATTTGTGAATGTTTCATCGGCGATGCTGTTAGTGAAGTGTTCTCTTTTGAAAATGAGTTTCCCTTTCTCTTTGAGAAAATTTATGGCGGTTGTTTGTGCAGATGTTTGACTTTGGAGTCGATGTTCTTTTCCAAAATGGTGATTTTGGTTAAAATGCGATGTTTTGCAAGTTTAGCTATCTATCGTTGGTGGGTTCTGTTATGATGTGGTGCCTTAACTGTTACCTATGCTGCCGTCATAGCTTATATGAATTAGCGCAACTCTCGATGTTATTCGAGATTTATTCATGAGATACCGAGAAAGAAGTTGTTATGTGAATGACTTTTCGGTAGTGTTGTTACATGATGATGAAATGGTGAAAAGTAAACAGGACATCGTTTTTAGATGTTAATTGATAAAAGAGTCATTGAGCCAGGTCGGTGAGAAAGTCATATATGGAGACATGACTAATCCGGAGTGCTCTTGAAGAATGTGCATTCACGTCATGAAACAAGATTTCCCTTGCTTCCTAGTATGAAAGGAAAGAATGAATAATTTGTGGTATTTTGGCTGTGGTGTTAGAAGTTTGAGTTTTATTTGCGATTTGGCTTAGAAAAAAAATGAAATGTGTGCTCTTTGGATATTACCGGATCCTTTCCAAAGTGGTTTTAGTGCTTTGGGGTTTGAGTTGTTGTAGGTGGACCAATTGGGTTCATGATTATGGTTGAGCTCACTCAATGATTGTACTCTTTATCGTGGTCCATTGAGTGAAAGGTTGTGTATGACTCAATGCAAACCTTCTTGGAGAATTGTGTCGTTGAGATGTTCCTCGGTAGGGCTGACCAAATTGTTAGTGGACCACTTGGTGGTTGCTAGTGATCGCTTTTCCTTTTGAAGTATATTGGATCTTTTGTCGCCGAGCTCTGAGCGAGTTGTGTCAACCGATGTGGATTGCTCGGTTGATATTGTTTTTGCGGGTTTTAAGGACCCTGGTTATAAA
Organism: Rhipidocladum racemiflorum; assembly: GCA_036346355.1. NCBI lineage: Eukaryota > Viridiplantae > Streptophyta > Magnoliopsida > Poales > Poaceae > Rhipidocladum > Rhipidocladum racemiflorum. Next base: position 34,044,496 of record CM070579.1, read on the forward strand.
GTAGGTTTTTCCTTCGGTGGTAGTGGTGGGTATTGGTCTTTTGTAAAAGGTCAATCTTTTGCAAGGTGTTAGCTAATTGTTCAAGCAGTTGGTAGTCTTGGAGTGTTGTGTCTTTCTTGGTTCGCGTCGTCTAGAATACGACGAACCACAGTAGAGAGGTTGAGGTGTGAAAGCACTTTTGTGCGTGGGAGCTGAAGAGGGTTCTAGAGGTTGGTGCCGTGTTCTTCTGAGGAGAAACATCGGTCAAAGGGATCGGGCACTTTAGTGCCAAGGAATGCATAAAAATGAGGAATATGAGACCGTTTCCCTTCATTGTCAGCTTAGGAAGTTATCCTTTTGCTTGGGACGTTCTGAATCCTTATGTTTGTACTCGGTGTTTCAAAGTGGAGTAAGAATTCTAGCAAGTTTTGAATGTGAGTTATCTTTAGAGCTGTCAGTCTTCGATCCTAAGCTCCTTGCTTCTGAGTGCTGGCTGGTGCAAATCGTAGGGGCTTCTAAGCGGGTTCTGAGGCGTGAACCATAGCTCCCTTCGATTTGGTTGTTTGCGAAGTGGCGTGTCTCGGATTCGGGGTCGAATCCTATTGAAGGGGGGAGAATGTGACACCACGGAGTGTCGTAATCTTATAAAATGTGGATGTTGAGGTCAAAACATTATAAAATATGTAAATGGAGGTTAAAACTTTGCGTTATGCCGTTTATAGCGTGTTTTGGGCCGTTTTCGGCTATTTGGGCCTCTCCGGGGGACTTTGGGCCATAGGGGTTGACTTGGGCCTCCGGTAGAAGGGTTTGGGCCCAAGGGGGGGACTTTTGGGCATCCAAATCTGGCCTCCACCCCTTGGCGCGCCCCAAACTCCCTCTCCCAACCCTAGCCGCCACCCCCTAGCCCCCCCATGCGCCTCCACCCTTCCCCTTCCTCTCCATCTTCCCCCATGGCGCCACCACCCGTCTCAACCCCTCTCCACCTCCCTTGCTGCCCCTAGGGGAGTTCTCCACCTCACCAACCCGAAGATCCATCCATTGGAGCGCTCCGCGACGACGAGATCCGGTGGATTTGGAGCGAGGAAGGAGATCGCGCGAACCGGGAGGAGATCTATTGGGTTTTCGTGCGTCGGGCGAAGGTATGGCCATGGGACTCCTTGGGGTTGGGATAGGTACTGTTCTAAGGATCATTATCAAGTTTTTAGATCAATTGGTGGTGCTGGAATTGAGTAGATTAGATGTAATCTAGAAGTTGCCACGTCCTCTGTTTCGGGCAGCATGAGCAGTCGACCTAGGGCTTAGGTTTTCGCCAATTTAGAATCGGAATCTGGTCGTACGGATGTTGAAGAATTTGTAGATAATTTCATTATATTTCAGTGGATATAAAGAACGTCCAATTCCGCCCAGCCGTTTGAAAGTTATAGCTGTTTTACCGAGCATGTTAAAATCTGTGATGTGATTGGAACAGATCACGGTATTTTGTAGATTAAACAACCTTAGATTCCGAATCAGTCTTTCCCTATACCTAGAAAAAGTTGGGAAATTTCCTAAGCTACGCGAGGATGTACTCGTTTAATTGATTCGGAGTCTTAGAACCCGAGTTATGCCTTTTGGAAGGCTGCTGTCCCGACGGGACAGAACCTCTGTTTTTGGGTTTTGCGAGTAGTTGGCAATGTCGGGGTAGATGAGGGTTAGCGTACTGTTTTGTGGACATGATTGTGAGTGTGTGGTACCTATGTGCAGGTGGTGTGACCCCGGGAGTGCCCTCTACATCTCGCCAATCCGTTGCCCGTGGTTGAGGCAAGTGTATTGGAATGGGTAGCGGGTTGTAGTTTATTTGATTGAGTGAGATTGAAATTTGAATATATGATATGTTCACATGCCATGCTTTAATGTTTGCCATTGATATGATGAATATGTTTATTACGTGATGATGCCATGTGTTAATGTACAAGTTATCTATGATGATGCCATGTGTTAATGTACAAGTTATTCATGATGTTGGCATATTTGCATACATGGCATGATACATGGCCCGGGCGGTGAGAAAGTCATAACTAGTCCGGGGAAGGTCGGTGAGAAAGTTATGACTATTCTGGAGAGCCAATGAGTAAGTCCTACATCGTGATTCCATCCACCGCGGTGTAGGGAAGCGAGGAGTAGGCACCCTCCATCTTTGGGATGGAAGGGGGGAGAGGGTGCACACCGACGGGTGTGTACTCAACCATACTGGTATGAGTTTCCAAGGAGATATGAGCATCGCATCGCATCGCATTGCATACATAATGATGATGATAATGATTTGTGAACATGAATGAGATGATATACATGATGTGAGTTGTTGTAGCCATGTAATTATTTTTGTTTGTACCATTGCAATATACTTGCTGAGTGATGAACTCACGCTTGTGTTTATGTTGTTTTCTTTAGGTACCATGACACCGGCATATGGGAAAGTGCATTAGCTACACATCTTCACGTAGTTCCAGTCACAATTACCAACCTTTAGTCATGATCATAATAATAGTGCCCTGAACTAGGTGTATGGATTAATTTTAATGTGCTGTTGATCCTCTTTGCTTAGCTATAGATGTTTGTGTGGTTGGTTTTTGGTTTAATTGTTTATGATGATGTTTTATCTATTATATATTGCTGCTTTAGATGTCTTATGTTATGAAATATTTTGCTATGGTATTGCTATTGTTCAAATCATGATAAAACAAAGGAGATGCTGCCGAAATTTCGGTGTTTAGCATTTGTGCCTTTGCTAAGATTTGTCTTCATGTATGGTATTTTGTTGATGTTTAATCTATGTTTGGTAGCATTCAGGCATACTAGATGCCGGGGTGTTACATTCGGAGTCTTAGAACCCGAGTTATGCCTTTTGGAAGGCTGCTATCCCGACGGGACCGAATCTCTGTTTTTGGGTTTAGCGAGTAGTTTGCGATGTCGGGGTAGAAGAGGGATTGCTTACTATTTTGTGGACATGATTGTGAGTGTGTGGTACCCATGTGCAGGTGGTGTGACCCCGGGAGTGCCTTCTACTTCTCGCCAATCCGTTGCCCGTGGTTGAGGCAAGTGTATTGTAATGGATAGCGGTTTGTAGGTTGCTAGTTGAGACTAGATGAAATTGATTATATGATATGATCACTTGCCATGCTTTAATGATTGCCAATGATATGATGAGTATGGTTATTATGTTATGATGCCATGTGTTAATGTACAAGTTAATTATGATGTTGGCATGTTTGCATACATGGCATGATACATGGCCCGGGTGGTGAGAAAGTCATAACTAGTCCGGGGAAGGTCGGTGAGAAAGTTATGACTATTCCGGAGAGCCAATGAGTGAGTCCTACATCGTGATTCCATCCACCGCGGTGTTTGGAAGCGAGGACTAGGCACCCTCCATTTTCGGGATGGAAGGGGGGAGAGGGTGCACGCCGACGGGTGTGTACTCAACCATGCTGGTATGAGTTTCCAAGGAGACATGAGCATAGCATCGCATTGCATACATAATGATGATGATAATGTTATGTGATCATGAATGAGATGATTTACATGATGTGATTTGTTATAGCCATGTAATTGTTCTTTTGTACCATTGCAATATGCTTGCTGAGTGTTGAACTCACGCTTGTGTTTTCTTGTTGTTTTAGGTACCATGAGACCGGCATGCGAGGAAGGGAAATAGTCACACTTCTACATGTAGTTTCACTCATTCGTCTCACAAAGTCATTCAATTGGATTTTGGATAATAAACTAAGTGTGATGCTTATTGTTTTATGGTATAGCTTTGCGTTATGAGAGTCTTATTGTTCGTTTGGCGCATGGAGACATTGAGTGCTTGGAATTAGACTTATATTGTTGTCAAGTCGTTAATTATTGCTATTTTAGTTGTCTCTCATATTGCCTTATATTGCTATGCTATTGTGTTTCCTTCAATTCATCTTAAAACAAAGGAGATGCTACCGAAATATCAGTTTTTAGCATTAGTGCCTTTGTTGTAATTTACTTGATTTTGTGGTATTTAGAGGTTGCTTAGTCTATGTTTGGTAGCATTCGAGCATGTTAAATGCCGGGGTGTTACACCTCCTGAGCGGCATCGTGGGGTTTGGGCTAGCACTTCACTCACACCAACTAAATGTAGCTCAAATAGTTGTGTTAACCATCTTTTGCTTATGTTTCTATGAGTAATGGAATCTGATTTTGTTTAGGTAAATTGTAAGTAGTGGTGCTATGTGGTTGCCTCCTTAAGTGTACTAGTGAAACTAGTGGTCTTCCTTTATATGTATCTTGTTTATCCCTTCTAATCATGTTGTTCTCATGTACTTATGGTTAGTTGAAGGTATTTTGTTGTTTGGTGGTTAGTGATACCATATCTTGTTATAGTTTGTTGTTATTAGCTATTTATTATCTTTTGCCGGCTGAGTGGATGTCCTATTTTTAGGAGGTGCTGCCGAAATTTTGGTAGTCCTCTACGATGATAGTATTGTTTTGCTTCTGCTATCTAGTGTCTTTGGCATGCTTGTTTGTTAAGGGTGTAACATTCAGGGCACGCAGGCGCCGGGGTGTTACAGTAGTTTTTGTTAAATCCTGATGGGGCTTCTCAAGAGGTAAACAGTGAATATTGAAACCTTTAATGGTAAGCATAGTGGAACACTAGACATGGCGGGATTTATGCTGAATTTATGTTTAAATGTATATGGATTGGTTGGTTCATATGTTCGTTTGGATGAATTGCCTTTTGGCTAAGGCATTCGGTATTATGTGTATTAGAACTTCTCTAAATTACTGTGAATGTTGCCAAACTTGGGATTAACCTTGAGGCTTGAAAATAAGGATGAACAAATGAATAAATAGGAAGAAACTTGTTGGTGGATTTTGAATGCGTTTCATTTAACACCGCAATTCATTTTTTTTTTGCTAAGAAAATTAGCTTAAGTTATGAATGAGAGATTTATGCTCAAGGTTGTATGATTGGATTGCGCTCGTTAGTTTTCAAGGATGAGTTATCGGTTGCATTATTGGTTAAAGGGATTAGCTAAATTTAATGTATTGTTTTAAAAGTTCTTGATTTGGAGATTTGTATATCACTAGTTTGTCTAGAGATAGATTTTATTAAAATGGGTGAGGTTTGGTGAATGCTTCTTAAAGATGATTATTATGATTGTTTCATAAGTGACTTCTGCTGGTAAAGAAGTTTTCTATCGAGAAATGAGTTTCCCCTTTTTCTTAAAAAAAATAATTGTTGTGTGGAGGTGTTTGATTCCTTGATCGGTTTCCTCTTTTCGAAATGTTGACTATGGGTAAAAGTGAGATGCTTCTATAAGAGCGTTATGTGGTATTCCTCTTTTAAGTTGAGTTTCCATGCATGTGAATTTTAGCGCCTTGGTTTAAAGGTGGTGATTGTGGTTCATTGTGTTAAAGAGAATTGAGATTTCTTTTGCATTCAAGCTTGGGATAAGAAATGAATGTTTATGGTATATGGTTGAGTGTATTAAAAGATTATACTTTTTATCCTGGTTCTTTGTGTAACACCCCGACATTTAATATGCCTGAATGCTACCAAACATAAGCTAAAAAACATCTAAATACCACAATTAAACATAAATTCCAGCAAAGGCGCACATGCTAAAAACCGAGATTTCGGCAACATCTCCTTTGTTTCAACATGAATTGAAGGAGCAACAACAGTAACACAAGTTATATCATAATGGAAAGCATCTAAAACAGCAATAATTAACGACTTAGCAACAATGTAAGTCTAGTTCCAAACATATAATGTCTCCAAGAGTCAAACGAACAATAAAACTCTCATTAAGCAAGCTAAGCCTTAAATCAAAGATCATCACACACAATTTATCATCAAACTAATAGAATGACATGTGGAATCAACATGGTGAAGCTACGTGTGGGCGTGTGACTAATCCCCTTTCCCGCATGCCGTTCTCATGGTACCTAAAACAACAAGAAAACACAAGCGTGAGTTCGAAACTCAGCAAGCATATTGCAATGGACAACAATAACAATATCATGGCATTAACATCTCCCATCATGTATATCATCTCATTCATGAACACTTAACAATATCATCATCATTATGTATGCAATGTAATGCAATGCTCATGTCTCCTTGGAAACTCATACCGGTATGGTTGAGTACACACCCGTCGGTGTGCGCCCTCTCCCCCCTTCCATCCCGAAGATGGAGGGTGCCTACTCCTCGCTTCCGTTCACCGCGGTGAATGGAATCACGATGTAGGGCTTACTCATTGGCTCTCCGGATTAGTCATATCTTTCTCACTAACCTTCCGGATTAGATATTGACTTTCTCACCGCCCGGGCCATGTAACATGTTATGTATGCAAGCATGCCAACATCATATATAACTCATATATTACCACATGGCATCATAACATCTTAAACATGCTCATCATATCATAGCAATCATTAAAACATGGCAAGTGATCATATATCATGTAGACAATTCGATCTAATCTCAACATGCAACCTACAACTTGCTATCCATCACAACACACTTGCCTCAACCACGTGCAACGGATTGGCGGGAAGTAGAGGGCACTCCCGGGGTCGCACCACCTGCACATAGGTACCACACGCTCACAAACATAACCACAAAACAGTACGCAAGCCCTCATCTACCCCGACATTGCCACCTACTCGAAAAACCTAAAAACAGAGGCTCTGTCCCGGCGGGACAGCAGCATTGCGCAAGGCATAACTTGAATTCTGGGACTCCGAATCAATTAAACGAGTACATCCTCACGTAGCTTAGGAAATTTCCCAACTTTCTCTAGGTATAAGGAAATACTGATTCGGATTCTAAAGTAGTTTAATCTACAGATTACCGTGATCTTTTCCAATTACGTCACAGATTTTAACACGCTCGGTAAAACAGTCATAACTTTCAAACAGCTAGGCGGAATTTAACGTTCTTTATATCCACGGAAAGATAATTAAAGTATCTACAACTTATTCAAAGTCCGTATGGTCAGATTCGAAATCTAAATTGGCGAAAACAGGAACCCTAGGTCGACTGCTCATGCTGTCCCAAAACAGAAACGTGGCAACGTCTAGATCTAACCCAAATTACTCCAATCCAGCACCACCAATTGATATAAAAACTTGATAAACACGTTAAGAACAGTACCTAGATCAATCCCAGGGAACCCCATGATCGTACCTTTGCCCGACGCACGAAAGCTCCAATGGATCTCCTCGCTCCTCGGTCCTCGCTCCTCGCTCCTCGCTCCACAGATTGATCCACGAGGAAGCAGGGGTGGGGAGGCCACCCTAGGGCAGCAAGGGGGTGGAGGAGGGGTGGAGAGGAGAGAGCAAGGGGGGGCGCACGGCACAAGGGGGAGGTGGGGTGCGCGGCTATGGCAAGGAGGGTGGGGTGTGGGCACAACAAGGGCAGGGGTGGCCGCAAGAGGGCAGGGGGGAGTCCTTTTGCCAGCCCCTAATCTGAATCCTAGTCCTAAATGGACTCCTACTCCATCCCACCAAAGCCCACAACCCCCCCCCTTAAGGCCCAAAATCCCCCGGGAAGGCCCAAAACCCCCGAAACGGCCCGGAAACGTTATTAACCTCCAAACCCTATGGTTTTGACCTTATTTCCACATCTCATACTGTTTTTGACCATATCATGCACGTTAAATAAGGTTACGACACTCCGTGGTGTCACATTCTTCCCCCCTTCAACAGGATTCGACCTCGAATCTAAATGCACCAACACGCAACCCAGCAAAACCGAAGATAGCTAGGTTTTCACATCACATACCTGAGGCGAAAAGCTCGGGATACTTCTCGCGCATGTGAGAATCCAGCTCCCAAGTCGCTTCTCTCTCGGTCTGATGTGTCCACAGGACCTTGACAAACTTAAGCGTCCTATTCTTCATCACTCGCTCCGAAGTCCCCAGAATTTCCACAGGACGGGACTCGAAGGTGAGGTCCTGCTCAAGCACTAATGGTTCCAACGGAACCACCAATTCCGGATCATGCAAGTATTTCCTCAATATCGAGACATGGAACACATATGCACACCTTGCATGGATTCCGGTAGCTCCAGACGATAGGCCAGCCTACCAACTAGGGCGATGATAGGAAAAGGCCCAACATACCTTGGACTGAGCTTTCCTTTGGTGCCAAAACGCACCACACCCTTGGTGGGAGATACTCGCAAGAGTACGCTATCACCCACCTCAAACTCCAAGTCTCACCGCCTCACATCAGCATAGCTTTTCTGCTCGCTTCAGGCCGCGAGAAGGTTCTGCCGAACCTCCGACACGCGATCAACAGTCTGCTGAACCCAATCCGGTCCAAGAACTGCTCTCTCGCCCATAGCATCCCAACAAAGTGGCGATCTGCACTTCCGGCCATACAGTACCTCATAAGGAGCAGCCCGGATGCTGGAATGATAGCTGTTATTGTAAGCAAACTCCGCAAGAGGCAAATGATCCTCCTAGCTACCTTTCCAAGCCATCACACAGGCCCTGAGCATGTCTTCCAAAGTCTGGATGGTACGCTCAAACTGCCCATCCGTCTGAGGGTGAAAGGCGGTACTAAGGTGAAGTTGCGTACCCAATGCACTCTGCAAACTCTCCCAGAACTTGGAGACGAACTTCGCATCCCGATTAGAAATAATGGTCTTGGGTACACCATGCAGTCTCACAATCTCCCGCACATAGATGTGAGCCAACTCGATCGCTGAATTGGTAGTGCGGATAGGAATGAAATGCGCAGACTTGCTGAGACGATCCACCACAACCCAAACAGCATCCTTCCCTCGTGGAGAACGAGGTAAACCAACCACAAAATCCATGGAGATGTCATCCCATGGCCACACAGGAATCTCCAATGGCTGCAACAGATGGCCGTGGACGCTTATGCTCAGCTTTGATCTTCTGACAGATCCCACAAGACGCCACATACTTGGCAATATCCACTCTCATCCTTTTCCACCAGAAATTCTTCTTCAAGTCCCTATACATCTTGGTCTCCCCAGGATGGACCGTGTACGGGGTGCGATGAGACTCTTTCAAACTGTCCTCTTTCACTTGGGATTTCTGAGGCACGCACAGACGACCCTGAAACCTCAAAGCTCCCGCATCATCAATGGTAAAGTCTCCAGACTTGCCATCCTCAAGGCGTTTCCTCACCTGCTGGAGCAAACGGACCTGCTGTTGTGCCTCTCGCACACGCTCGGGAATCGCTGACTCAAGAATCAATTGAGTTTCAGCTTGCATGGTCCCCGCAAAGCAGTAGGAGACTTCCAAACGCTCAAAATCAGCAACAAGACAATCAACAACAGGGGGCATTGTCTTGCGACTGAGAGCGTCGGCCACCACATTTGCCTTCCCCGGATGATACTGGATAGTGAGGTCATAGTCCTTTATCAACTCTAGCCACCTCCTCTGCCTCAAGTTCAAATCTTTTTGAGTAAAGATGTACTTGAGGCTCTTGTGATTAGTGAAAATATCACAAGACTCGCCGTACAGGTAATGCCTCCATATCTTCAATGCAAACAACACGGCGGCTAGCTCAAGATCATGAGTGGGATAGTTCTGCTCATGCTTTTTCAGCTGTCTCGACGCATAAGCAATCACCTTTTATCTTGCATGAGCACACAACCAAGTCCCAACCGAGAAGCATCAGAATAAACAGTGAAGCGCTTCCCCGGCTCGGGAAGGGTAAGAACAGGAGCAGTCACTAACTTCTCCTTCAAAGTGCAGAAACTGTGCTCACACTCTGCGATCATGGAATTTCATCCCCTTCTGAGTCAGCTGCGAAAGTGGCTTGGCAATGATAGAGAAATCCTGCACAAAACGCCGATAGTAGCCAGCCAACCCAAGGAAACTACGCACCTCTTTGACATTGGAAGGCCTCTTCCAATCCAAAACCGCTGAGACATTGCCAGGATCTACAGATATGCCCTCTGGATTGATGATGTGGTCAAGAAAACCCACTTCTGAAATCCAGAACTCGCACTTTTTCAGCTTAGCAAAGAACTGATTCTCCCTCAAGGTGCTCAGCACAAGCCTCAGATGTCGCTCATGCTCCTCTTTTGATTTAGAGTAAACCAGAATGTCAACAATGAACACTACCACAAACTCATCAAGGTACTTGTGTAGCATACTGTTCATCGCCTCCATAAAGACAGCAGGAGCATTAGTGTCGGGACCCCGAATTTGCAAATCCGGACCCTCTGCGTATTCAGCACTAGTCCAGGAACGCGCTAGTGCACACAGTCTTAACATTGGTAAATATCACAATCATACCACTCGATACCAATAAAGTACTTTATTTAAATAACCAAACTGTTTACTCGACCTTATGGCCAAGTTACAAATATATGCCTCGCAAGGCGAAACTTATTCAGAGAGAAAGAATAGCAGCGGAAAATCAAATAACTTCGTGGCGCCATCCAGTATACCACAGGCAACTGACTGGGCTCGCTTCCCTAAGTAGACGGATCCTCTTGGAGTTCCTCCTCCAAAGCTGGTGCAGTCTCTTCTTCAACTGATATTGTGTTGAGGCAAGGGTGAGTACTTGGTACTCAGCAAGTCATGCACGGAATGCAAGCTAATATACTATATGCATGGCTTGGTACAAAGGAATAGCTTAAGGTATATTTGCAAAGAAACAAGATTTGACAAGTATCATAAATAGATTCGAAAGCAAAGAGAAACAAGTAAAGCATAAATAACTTTTCAAGAAGTTTAATAAACATTTTCCCCATCCTAAACCACATTTCCATCATCTTCATTACTAAACCAACCCACCTTTCAAACCAAAGTTATTTTTGAGAAAATCTAACCCTTGACTGTAATTCCCGAGCATTGTCGATGCAGTGGACTCGGCTATTTAAATAGATTCTACACTCTGCAGAGGTTATGCACTTTACCCACAAGATACAGTCAAACACCACAAAGGCGAAGTTCCTCAGAATAAAGCCTTTCGGAAGCCTCAAACAACACAGGTGGTCCTCTCCGGTCAGTGCTCTACACCATCCCTTCCCTTAGCCAAGGCGAAGTATGGGACCAACACACCGTTAGATGGGTATCGGCCACAGCCACGATCACGCTCCCCGCACAATCACACAAACGGTGTAATTGACACCTGAGGCTCCACAAGTGAGTCCTTAGCGACTTAGTCAACTAGGGCCGTCCCATTCCAGCCATGTGGTTGCAAGTATGACCCAGTTCAAAGGCTTGCAAGGTTAAGTCCTTAGAGTGACCAGGGCAAGACTACCCGAAGAACCAAATCAACATCCCCAGTGCCACACTGGCCCACCTGATTACTCTTGCCACATGCCCCGGTCGAAAACCGTTTATCAAACCCCAGTTGATTACCATGCACCACGTGCCATCAACATCACATGATACTTTTCCAAAACAGGTTCAATATATCATTAAGTCAATATTAACATTTGATTGTCCAAAATCATGTTATGAGCACGCAAAGCAGTCTAAGCAAAGATACTACAACGGTCTAAACCCATGTTGGCAATTTAATAATGTCCAACTAGTAATCCACAACTAGGGTGACAAGGGTCATGGCACATACTTAAATAATCAAGGTGTCTTACAGCAAATTGGTACTTATCTAACCCCCATGTTTAAACAAAGTATTTTTCTAATTGAACTAGCATGCAATAGTTTAAATCAAAATAGATTTCGAAATAGGATCAACATGGTCAAAGCACAACTTGCCTTCAAAAAGTACTTGTTCTTGGTCTTGAGTTGGATCCTGAGTCAATACTTCTCCTTCGAATCCTTCCGGCACTTCAACGTCTTCTCGTAAAGCGTGCAAATAGCAAATACACGAATAAACAATAGGCAAAAAGTATCCAAACATCCAAATAAAATCCATAAACAGAAAGAACATAATTTTATGGATTTTTAGAAACTGGAATCGTCAAATTTGGAGTTAAAACGCAAAAGTTATGATTATTTAAAGTTTAAATAATCAATTAAATAATTTTTGCAGAGAAAAACTTTAGTCCAAAAATTAAATAAAATTCATATTTAGGTAGATCTCAATTTTATACAAATTTAGAAATTTGAATCACTCAAATCGGAGTTGAAACGCAAAAGTTATAAGCGTTTGAAGTTTGAAACAAAATCTGAAATCTTTAATTCGAATTAATAAATCATTTTCTTTTTCGGAAATTAATTATTGCGCCAGCATGGACACGTGTCATCTCCTGATTGGCTGGTGGCGTCGTCACCGGCTCATGGGCTCGGCCCACGGCGCAGTTTGGTCAAGGTGGACCCGGTCCACGGCTTCGGGTGAGGTCGGCGGTGGGACCCACTGTCGATCGCGAGGGTCTCACGCAAAGCGGTGGCGTGTGGGCCCTCGACATGCGGGGCCCGGCGTGTCGGGACACGCTCACACGCAGCGTCTGGCTGGCCAGCGTCGGTCCATCTTCCCGACACGTGGCGCAATCCCGGCCGTTGGTTTGAAATTCAACGGCGCGGATTAGATCTAGTGTTGACGCGTTTGGGTTAACGCATTGATTTCGGACCGTTGGATCTAGATCCGACGGTGGAGATTGGATCTAGGATTTGGAACGGGATCTCACCGTGAGATGACGTGGCGTAATCTGGGCCCTTGGATGAAGATCCGACGGTTGAGAAGCTTGAAGTCCGGCGATGGCCCACTACGCGCCGCTTGACTGAGCCGAGACGATGACCACGGCTACGGCGTTGCGGGACCCTTCCGGCGAAGTGAGAGGTAGCTCGGTGCGCCGACGCGAGGAGTCCGATTCGACACAACGGCAATGAGGACGACGGAGATGGCCGCAATCGGCAAGGAACCGCGGCGGAGGGAAGAGACAACTCCGGCGAGCGATTGCGGCTCAACGGCGGCGGCTCAGGCGACGTTGTCTAGGGTTACGGGTGCGCTAGGTCAAGGCGATCCTCGGGGTGTGAGCCGGTCATTAAATAACCTCGGCGTCCGTGCGGAAAACGGAGACCTAGTTCTTCACGGCGGCGGGCGCGGCGGCGGAGTCCGGCTCGGACTCGGCGGGGACGACGACGGAGAACCGTCCACGTGGCGCGATCGACGGTCACGATCGCGCGGGCGCGATCGGACCCGATCCGGTTTCGGCTCGAACCGGTACGGTCAATTCTGGACCGTTGGATCTTGATCCGTTGGATCTTGATCCGACGGTCGGGATCGATTGGGGTTAGGAGTGGGTTCGGTCGAGTCAACTGGCTCGGGTCGGACTCGAACTCGAGTCTGACTCGGGCTCGGTCGGATGAACAGTAACCGACTCGGTTTGATTTTCCAGCGATTTAATATTTAAAATAATTCCCAGTAATTCATTTAATTCATTAAAAATAGCAAATGACTCAGAAAAATTCCAGAAAAATTCTGGAAAATATTTTGGAACATTTTGGACTCAAATAAAATATTTCCAACAAAATTTTATTTGCAAAATTAAATTCTTTAATTATTTCAAAATGGGATAAATTCAAATAAATTCCAAATAAATCCAAATAAATTCCAGAAAATTCCAAAAATTCACCAAAGTGCCAAATCACACATGAATTCAAGAAAAGCAAAATTTTGGGGTGTTACAAACCTCCCCCCCTTAATAGAATCTCGTCCCCGAGATTCAGGGCTTACTAAAGGAATAGGTTTGGAAACTCTTTCCTCAAATCCTCTTCGCGCTCCCAAGTCGCTTTGCTTTCTTCATGGTTGCTCCACTGAACTCTACAGAAACGGGTTGACTTGTTTCTAGTTTCTCGATCCATTGTGTCCAGAATCCTCACGGGATGCTCCTTACAAGTCAATTCCTCTTGCAACTCAATTGACTCTAGCGGTGTCTGTTCCTCAGGAACTCGGAGACACTTCTTCAACTGGGATACATGGAATACATCATGTACTCCTGTTAACGCATCGTGGGCAACTCCGGTGATAAGCAACTTCGCCTACGGCTCAAAATCTTAAATGGTCCAACATAACGGGGTGCAAGTTTCCCTTTGGCATGGAACCTCTTAACTCCCCTGAGAGGCGTAACTCTGAGGTATACAAAGTCTTCTGGTTCAAAACTCAAGTCTCGGCGACGATTGTCAGCATAACTCTTCTGTCGAGATTGGGCTATCTTCAACCTTTCCCTAATCATGGCGATCTGCTCTTCAGCCTCTTGAAGAATATCAGGCCCAAAGACACGGCGCTCGCCGGTCTCATTCCAATTCAATGGCGTCCGACAGGGTCGACCATACAGTGCCTCAAAAGGTGACATCTGTAAACTAACTTGGTAGCTATTGTTGTAACTGAACTCGGCATACGGTAAACTCTTATCCCAAGAAGTAGCATAAGCTAATGCACAAGCTCTCAACATATCCTCCAGAATCTGGTTGACTCTTTCGGTCTGTCCGTCCGTCTGTGGATGATAAGCTGTACTGAAGTTCAAACGGGTTCCCATGGCTTCATGCAACTTATTCCAGAACCTTGAGGTAAATTGGGTACCTCTGTCCGACACAATCCTTTTTGGTATTCCATGCAAACAGACGATCCTGATCATATATAATTCTGCTAATTTATCTCCCGAGTAAGTGGTCTTCACGGGGATAAAATGGCCTACTTTAGTCAAGCGATCCACTATAACCCATATGGAGTCATAACCTCCTTGAGTCTTTGGCAAACCGGTAATGAAATCCATTCCGATTTCCTCCCACTTCCACTCAGGTATTTTCAGCGGTTGTAGCAATCCTGCTGGTCTCTGATGCATTGCCTTGACTCTCTGGCATACGTCGCACAATGCAACATGCTCGGCAACTTCACGTTTCATACTCGGCCACGAATCTCTCCTTGAGATCTGATACATCTTGGCGCTTCCAGGATGAATTGAGTACTTGGAGTCATGGGCTTCTTCCAAAATCAGTTGCTTTAACTCCTTTTTGTTAGGCACACAAATGCGATCCTTCATCCACAACGTGCCTTGCTCATCCAACTTGAAGTCCTCTGCCTTGCCTTCCTCCTTGATGGACTTAATCCTGCGGATCTTGTCATCATCCTTCTGTCCTTCTCGGATCTGATCCTCTAGGGTAGGCTTTACTTCTAATGCGGCCAAGAATCCCCTAGGTACTACCTCAATCTTCATTTTCTGAAAATCCTCACATAACTCATCCTGACTTGTGGCTAGCAACGTACTCACGGTATGGCTTTTCCGACTCAGAGCATCGGCTACTACGTTGGCCTTCCCGGGATGGTAATGGATTCCAACATTGTTGTAACATCCCAAAATTTTGCTTTTCTTAAATTCATGTGTGATTTGGCACTTTGGTGAATTTTTGGAATTTTCTGGAATTTATTTGGATTTATTTGGAATTTATTTGAATTTATTCCATTTTGAAATAATTAAAGAATTTAATTTTGCAAATAAAATTTTATTGGAAATATTTTATTTGAGTCCAAAATGATCCAAAATATTTTCCAGAATTTTTCTGGAATTTTTCTGAGTCTTTTGCTATTTTTAATGAATTAAATGAATTACTGGGAATTATTTTAAATATTAATTCGCTGGAAAAGGACCGACCGGGTCGGTTACTGTTCATCCGCCCGAGCCCGAGTCAGACTCGAGTTCGAGTCCGACCGAGCCGCTTGACTCGACCGAACCCACCTAACCTAATCGATCCCAACCGTTGGATCAAGATCCAACGGCCGAGATCACCAGACGGCTCGAGCCAGATTCGCCCGGATCCGATCGCGCCGCGCGATCGTGGCCGTCGATCGTGCCACGTGGACGGCCACGATTTCGTCGTCTTCGCCGAGTCCGAGCCGGACTCGCCGCCGCCGCCGCCAGAACGAACTAGGTTTCCGTCTAGGGCACGAACGCCGAGGCTATTTAAAGCATGAGACGTCCTCGAGGTTGCCCTCGCCCTTGCGCACTGCTTCCCGAGCCATCTCGCTGAGCCGCCGCCCGTTGAGCCGCAATCGCTCGCCGGAGTTGTCTCTTCCTCCGCCGCGTTTGCGCCGTTTCGCCGTCGTCCGTCGTCTTCCGCCGAAGGAGCCTGTGATCCGAGTCCCCGCGACGAGACGCACCCGGCGGGAGGTTTCATCTCGCCGAGAAGCCCCGTGGGCGCCGTAGCTGTGGTCATCGTCTCCAGCTCCGTCAAGCCGCCGCTGCGTGAAACCATCGCCGTCGCGAAGCTTCGGAGGACCGTCGATCCAGATCGAGCGGTTGAGGTGAGATCACGTGTTCCAAACCCGATTAGATCGGACCGTTGGATCAAGATCCAACGGTTCACACCGCCACGCGCCGTAGCAAAGGCGATTATAGGATTAGATCTGGACCGTCCGATCTAGATCGAACGGCCCACGAGCATCGAGTAGTTTCAACGTGTTAACCCTGGATCCAATCCGCGCCGTTGATTTTCAAATCAACGGTCGAGATCGAGCCACGCGTCCAGGAAGTTGGACCGACGCGCCGGGCCAGACGCTGTGACGCTGACACGCTGGGCCCGCGTGTCAGCGGCTCGGCCGAACCACACCATGACGCCACGCCGACGTCATGGCGGGCCGCTGTCGCCAGCTGTCCCAAAGAGCAGCCGACGCCAAGAATGACGTCATCTGTAGGCCCACATGTCAGTCACGTGAGCCGTGGACCGAGTCCACCGTGGACCCGAGCCGAGCGTGGACCGAGCCCATGGACCGGCTGACGTCAGCAGGCCAATCAGGAGCTGCCACGTGTCCATGCTGACGCAATAATTAATTTCCGAAAAAGAAAATGATTTATTAATTCGAATAATGATTTCAAATTTAGATTCAAACTTCAAACGCTTATAACTTTTGCGTTTCAACTCCGATTTGAGCGATTCAAATTTCTAAATTTGTATAAAATTAAGATCTACCTAAATATGAATTTTATTTAATTTTTGGACTAAAGTTTTTCTCTGTAATATTATTTAATTGATTATTTAAACTTTAATAAATCATAACTTTTGCATTTTAACTCCGATTTGAACGATTCCAGTTTCTAAAAATCCAGAAAATTATGTTCTCTCTGTTTATGGATTTTATTTGGAGTTTTGGGATCTTTTTGCATAGTGTTCATTTGTGTATTTGCTATTTGCACGCTTTACGAGTAGACGTTGAAGTCTGGGAGGGATTCGAAGGAGAAGTATTGACTCAGGATCCAACTCAAGACCAAGAGCAAGTGCTTTTTGAAGGCAAGTTGTGCTTTGACCATATTGATCCTATTTCGAAATCTATTTTGATTTAAACTATTGCATGCTAGTTTAATTAGAAAGATACTTTGGTTTAAACACAGGGGTTAGATAAATACCAATTTGCTATATGACACCTTGATTACTTAAGTATGTGCCATGACCCTTTGTCACCCTAGTTGTGGTTTACTAGTTGGACATTATTAAATTGCCAACATGGGTTTAGACCGTTGTAGTATCTTTGCTTAGACACACTACGTGCTCATGACATGATTTTGGACAATCAAATGATAATATGGACTTAATGATATATTGAACCTGTTTTGGAAAAGTATCATGTGATGTTGATGGCACGTGGTGCATGGTAATCAAGCGGGGTTTGATAAACGATTTCGGCCAGGGCATGTGGCAAGAGTAATCAGGTGGGCGGTGTGGCATTGGGAGTGTTGATTTGGTTTTTCGGGTAGTCTTGCCCTGGTCACTCTAAGGACTTAACCTTGCAAGCCTTTGAACTGGGTCATACTTGCAACCACATGGCTGGAATGGGACGGCCCTAGTTCACTAAGTCGCTAAGGACTCACTTGTGGAGCCTCAGGGTGTCGATTACACCGCTTGTGTGATTGTACGGGGAGCGTATCGTGGTCGTGGGCCAGTACCCATCTAACGGTGTGTTGGTCCCATACTTCGCCTTAGCTAAGGGAAGGGATGGTGTAGAGCACGTCTTAGGAGAGGACCACTGTGTTGTTTGAGGCTTCCGAAGGCTTTGTTATGATCGCTCATTCGCATACTCTTGTATGGCGATTCAATACCGACGTGGTGAGTGGATTGTATCTTGTGGGTAAAGTGCATAACCTCTGCAGAGTGTAGAATCTATTTGAATAGCCGAGTCCACGGTCTTGGACAATGCTCGGAATTACAAATAAGGGTTAGATTTTACGAAAATAACTTGGATTTGAGAAGTTGGGTTGGTTTAACAAAGAAGATGATGGAAATATGGTTTAGGATGGGGAAAAATGTTATTTAAACTTTTGAAAAGTTATTTATGCTTTACTTATTTCTACCGCTTTGAATCTACTTATATTACTTGTCAAAAGTCAAGCATCGCAAATATACTGAGCTATTCCTTTGTACTAAGCCATGCATATAGTATATTAGCTTGCATTAATGCATGACTTGCCGAGTACCAAGTACTCACCCTTGCCCCAACACAATATCAGTTGAAGAGGAGATTACGCCACTTTGGAGGAGGAACTCCAAGAGGACCCGTCTACTTAGGGATGCGAGCCCGATCAGGTTGCCTGTGGTATCTTTGGATGGCGCCACGAAGTTTATTTGATTTTCCGCTGCTATTATTTCTCTTTTAATAAGTTCTGCCTTGCAAGGCATATATTTGTAACTTGGCCATAAGGTCGAGTAACCCTTTTGATTATTTAAATAAAGTACTTTGATAGTATCGTTTGGTATGATTGTGATATATACCGATGTTAAGACTGTGTGCACTAGCGCGTTCCTGGACTAGTGCTGAATACACAGAGGGTCCGGATTTGCAAATTCGGGGTCCCGACAGAGGTGGTATCAGAGCCATACTTGACTGTAGGCTCAACCCTAAGTTAGAATGGTCGTAGTGAGGATAAAACCTATTTTCTAAAGCTAAAAATTTGTCAAGATAAGAAATGACATCTCGACTTATCCCCTTCTCTCTTTTCTTGTCTCTTGCTAAAATTTCTCCTTACCTTGTCACAATTCAAAAATTCCGAGTTCTTACGTAAAGCACTCTTGTGACAGATGGAGGAAGAGTTCAACTACGTTGATCTAGGAGTTGGTCACGCCATGAACTTTGGCACATGCTACAAACTCTCGGAGATTTTGAGAAGCCCCAATACCAAGTGGAAGTGATCGGACAAGCGGGATTGATCAAGGCTTGTGACGTGAGGATTGAGGTACTGTCGGGAAGAGGGGCCAGGCAATCGCTCGATACATCAGACCGCTAGAAGATCTACAATGCAGATGGGTATCCAAGAAGTTTCACGACGAGCAATGCGGCACATTACGATATCCACGCCAGAGAGTTGGAAAGCACGGTGTTCCGTTATCATCCGCGCGCAGCGATAACCTTCTTGACCGAAGACGATTCAGGATGAGAATGCCACAGTTACATACGCTTGGCACGATTCGTCGTCGCCCAGGAAGATGTACTAGATAATACAAGCAAGGAGCTACAGAAGGCCCGCAAGGAGATCACGACAGAGAAGAACAGATGGCGGGAAGCTCAAGAGTATGTGGCACACCTTCTACGAAGGATTGACGAGTTGGAGATGACTTTGTACGGAAAAGACCCAGAGCCAGTACTCGAGCTACACGAGCCAGATCCAGAGGAGTCAGATCTCGATGAGGACACTGCTTCTTCGACTACCACAGATGACATAGTCGCTGGACATGGCGATCGTTTCGCGCCTATGCCGCAGCATCCGCACCCAGGCCGTGGAGGTTTTCTCGATGAGTGAGCATAGGTTCTATAGTGAGACTCCTTCGCCGAGTCGCGTCATAGAATAAAGAGTCACCCTTTAGGCGTTAGACTCCAGAGTTAGTTCGATTTGGATTTTCATTGTTTGCTGAGTGTGCAGTATGTGTTGCAAGGCCCTTAGGCATTGTAAGCAGCCATACCAAGTTATTAATAATAAAGTTGGACCTTAAGGCTACACCTTTTTCGCCCGCATAAGTTCCATATTACTTGTCTATTCTTGTTTCCCCCTCATCTCTAAACCTAGAGCAATCAACAGATGGTGAACACCCGTGGGAACTTTGGAAGCAATGGGAGTGGATCTCGCCAATGTAAAACCCCAATGATGGAGCACCAGCACCGCCACTGGATGTGCAGAATTTTGGAGCATTTCTTGCTGCTCAGACCCAGTTGATGCATGCTATGATGCAACAAATGCAGCACGTCACCGCTCAGGCCACTGCTAATCAAGTTAATCAGGGACCACGCCAGAATACAAGGCTGTCAGAGTTCATGAGGACTCACCCACCCACTTTCTCTGGAAATGCCAATCCGTTGGAGGCCGACGATTGGTTAAGATCAATTGAGAGGAAGCTACACATAGCTCAATGCATAGGGAATGAGAAGGTACTTTACGCTTCTCATCAGTTGGAAGGAACAAATTACGAATGGTGGGAGAACTTCGTACACGCAGAGAACCCTCAAGATATCACTTGGGAGGAGTTCACAATGCATTCCGGCGATTATCACGTGCCTGAAGGAATTATGGACCTTAAGAAGGAGGAGTTCAGAGCATCAAGCAAGGTAATCAGCCGGTGGCCGACTACGAACAAGTTCACACAGCTAGCACGCTACGCACTGAGGATGTAGCGACAGATAAATCCAGGCATACCTCGTTTCATGAAGGGACTTAACTCAGGATTGCAAGTAGGGTTGATCACCAACACCTTTCCAGCATTTCCAAGAGTTGGTGAATAAGGCGCTTATTCTTGAGGACAAGCGCAAGGAACTGGATGAGAACAGAAGCGCAGGATGCAACAAAGAAGGATCACGCCAGTGGAACGCAATGCCGCTTGAGAGTTGCACCAAATCAATTCTTCAGATTCCAACCACGACGCAACAAGGACACCATCCCCAAAGACCAAGACTCGCCAATCAAAACTACTGCACTTCACCGCTAGAAACGCTACCCCAGGCAACAAGAAGGAACAAGTGAGACGTCATAACCGCAACGAGCCAGACACTTTGCCAACAGCTTGTCCAAAGAAGACAGCAGAGCGACCCCGCCGCTTCAATCTAGGAACCACCCCAGCTAGGACGCCAAAGACCAGGAGCCACACCCTGCACCGTGGTGAGAGGCCGAGTCAACCATGTCACCGCAGATGCACTGCAGAATGCTCTGAGATGTCGTCTTGGGTAAGTTACTTGTTAACTCAAGCACTGCAACAGTTTTGTTTGACTCTGGAGCTTCGCATTCGTTTGTTTCGCAAGGCTTTGCTGCTAGAAATGACTTGAGAGTTGCAAGACTTAAGTGCATGCTTTTAGTTCAAACCCCTGGTTCCGAACTCCGAACGGAAGTAGGATGTTCCGGGGTGAGAATACTAATAGATGGAATAGAGTTCCTAGCAAACCTTATAATTTTGGAGACCCAGACCTTAGATGTTATATTGGGAATGGATTGGTTATCCAAACACAAGGCTGTATTGGATTGTGGACGAAGAACTATCTCAGTTGAGAGCCCGTGTGGGAAGAAAGTGGAATTTCAAGCCACTGCGGTTAGAGATGGACAGTTGATGGTTAACAGTACCAAGGCAATCAGCATAGAGGATGTTCCGGTAGTGAGTGAGTACCCCGATGTTTTTCCCGAAGATCTACCTGGTATGCCGCCAGACAGGGACATAGAGTTTGTGATAGAGCTTGTACTGCACAAAGACCGATAGCAAAGAGACCCTATCGGATGTCCACCGAGGAGTTGGTAGAAATGAAGAAACAGCTAGAGGAGTTAATGGAGAAAGGATTTATCAGACCAAGTTCGTCGCCGTGGGGAGCACCAGTTTTGTTTGTCAAGAAGAAGGACGGGAGTTTCAGGATGTGCATTGACTACCGTGCACTCAATGAAGTCACCGTGAAGAATAAGTATCCGCTACCCAGGATTGATGATTTGTTTGATCAGTTAAGAGGAGCCGGAGTTTTCTCCAAGATTGATCTCGAGATCGGGATACCATCGATTGAAGATCCGATCGTAAGATATTCAAGATCGCATTCTCGTCAAGATATGGACATTACGAGTTTACTGATTATGTCCTTTGGGCCGATTTAATGCGCCAAATTTTATTTCATGAATATGATGAATAAGGTGTTCATGGAATATTTGGACAAGTTTGTCGTCGTGTTCATAGACGATATCCTAATCTACTCCAAGACAGAGGATGAACATGCCGAACACTTAAGGCGAGTTTTGGAAAAGCTGAGGGAACAGCAACTTTTCGCCAAGTTCAGCAAGTGTGATTTTTGGAAGGACAAGGTGGAGTTTCTTGGACATGTAATGACCGCAGAAGGAGTCACCGTAGATCCAAGCAAAGTAGAAGCTGTGTTACATTGGGAGCAGCCGAAGACTGTGACCCAGATTCGGAGTTTCCTTGGAATGGCAGGATATTACCGCCGTTTCATCGAAGGCTTTTCGACAATTGCGAAACCTCTTACGCAATTGCTGAAGAAGGAAAAGAAGTTTGCATGGACGCCAGAATGTGAGGAAGGATTTCAGGAGCTGAAGAAGCGATTGACATCAGCACCAGTGTTAGTTCTACCGGATGTTGCTCAAAGCTTCGATATTTATTGTGACGCATCGCGCCAAGGACTTGGATGTGTGCTGATGCAGAATGGAAAGGTCGTCGCTTATGCATCAAGGCAGTTGAGGCCGCATGAGGAAAATTATCCGACACATGACCTAGAGTTAGCCGCCGTAGTGCATGCTTTGAAGATATGGCGTCACTATCTGATTGGAAACAGATGTGAGGTGTATACGGATCATAAGAGCCTTAAGTACATATTCACCCAGTCGGATCTGAATATGAGGCAAAGGAGATGGTTAGAGTTGATCAAGGACTATAATGTTGGAATCCATTACCATCCCGGGAAGGCCAACGTGGTAGCCGATGCTCTGAGTCGGAAAAGCCATACCGTGAGTGCGTTGCTAGCCACAAGTCAGGATGAGTTATGTGAGGATTTTCGAAAGATGAAGATTGAGGTTGTACCTAGCGGATTCTTGGCCGCATTGGAAGTAAAGCCTACCCTAGAGGATCAGATCCGAGAAGGACAGAAGGATGATGACAGGATCCGCAGGATTAAGTCCATCAAGGAGGAAGGCAGGGCAGAGGACTTCAAATTGGATGAACAAGGCACGTTGTGGATGAAGGATCGCATTTGTGTGCCTAACAAAAGGAGTTAAAGCAATCGATTCTGGAAGAAGCCCATGACTCAAGTACTCGATTCATCCCGAAGCGCCAAGATGTATCAGGATCTCAAGGAGAGATTCGGTGGCCGAGTATGAAACGTGAAGTTGCCGACCATGTTGCATTGTGCGACGTATGCCCGAGAGTCAAGGCAATGCATCGAGACCAGCAGGATTGCTACAAATTGCTGAAAATACCCGAGTGGAAGTGGGAGGAAATCGGAATGGATTTCATTACCGGTTTGCCGAAGACTCAAGGGGTTATGACTCCATATGGGTTGTAGTGGATCGCTTGACTAAAGTAGCCCATTTTATCCCGTGAAGACCACTTACTCGGAGATAAGTTAGCGAGTTGTACATGATCAGATTGTCTGTTTGCACGGAGTGCCAAAGAGGATTGTATCAGACGAGGTACCCAATTTACCTCAAGGTTCTGGAATAAGTTGCATGAAGCCATGGGGACCCGCTTGAACTTCAAGATACCTTATCATCCATGCTACGGATGGACAGACCGAAAGAGTCAACCAGATCTCGGAAGATATGTTAAGAGCTTGTGCATTGGCTTGTGCTACCTCTTGGGATAAGAGTTTGCCGTATGCCGAGTTCGATTACAACAATAGTTATCGAGGCTAGTTTACGATGTCACCTTTTGAGGCCTTTGTATGGTCGACTCGCCTGACGCCGTTGAATTGGAATGAGACCGGCGAGCGCCGTGTCTTTGGGCCTGATATTCTTCAAGAGGCCGAGGAACAGATCGCTATGATTAGGGAAAGGTTGAAGGTAGCCCAATCACGACAAAAGAGTTATCCGACAATCGTCGCCGAGATTTGAGTTTTGAACCGTAAGACTTTGTATACCTCGAGTTACGCCTCTCGGGGGAGTTAAGAGGTTCCATGCCAAAGGGAAACTTGCACCCGTTATGTTGGACCATTTAAGATTTTGAGTCACAGAGGCGAAGTTGCTTATCGGCTAGAGTTGCCACAATCGTTAGCGAGGAGTACATGATGTATTCCATGTGTCCCGATTGAAGAAGTGTCTCCGAGTTCTCGAGGAATGCAGACACTGGAGTCGATTGAGTTGCAAGAGGATTTGACTTATAAGGAGTATCCCGTGGGGATTCTAGACACAATGGATCGAGAAACTAGAAACAAGTCAACCCGTTTCAGTAGAGTTCAAAGGAGCAACCATGCAGAGAGCGAAGCGACTTTGGGAGCGCGAAGAGGATTTGAAGAAAGAATTTCCAAACCTATTCCTTTAGTAAGCCCCGAATCTCGGGACGAGATTCTATTAAGGGGAGGTTTGTAACATCCCAAAATTTTGCTTTTCTTAAATTCATGTGTGATTTGGCACTTTGGTGAATTTTGGAATTTTCTGGAATTTATTTGGATTTATTTGGAATTTATTTGAATTTATTCCATTTTGAAATAATTAAAGAATTTAATTTTGCAAATAAAATTTTATTGGAAATATTTTATTTGAGTCCAAAATGATCCAAAATATTTTCCAGAATTTTTCTGGAATTTTTCTGAGTCTTTTGCTATTTTTAATGAATTAAATGAATTACTGGGAATTATTTTAAATATTAATTATTGAAAAGGACCGACCGGGTCGATTCATCGTTCATCCGACCGAGCCCGAGTCGGACTCGAGTTCGAGTCCGACCGAGCCGATTGACTCGACCGAACCCACTCCTAACCTAATCGATCCCAACCGTTGGATCAAGATCCAACTACCGAGATCACCAGACGGTTCGAGCCGTATTCGGCCCGGATCCGATCGCGCCCGTGCGATCGTGGCCGTCGATCGTGCCACGTGGACGGCCACGATTTCGTCGTCTTCGCCGAGTCCGAGCCGGACTCCGCCGCCGCGCCGCCAGAATTTAACTAGGTTTCCGTCTAGGGCACGAACGCCGAGGCTATTTAAAGCATGAGACGTCCCCCGAGGTTGCCCTCATCCTTGCGCACCCGTTTCCCCGAGCCATCTCGCCTGAGCCGCCGCCGTTGAGCCGCAATCGCTCGCCGGAGTTGTCTCTTCCCTCCGCTGCGGTTTGCGCCGTTTTCGCCGTCGTCCGTCGTCTTCCGCCGAGAAGGAGCCCAGATCCGGAGTCCCCGCGACGAGACGCACCCGAAGGGAGGTTTCATCTCGCCGGAGAAGCCCCGTGGCGCCGTAGCTGTGGTCATCGTCTCCAGCTCCGTCAAGCCAGCGCCGCCGTGAAACCATCGCCGTCCGCGAGCTCGGAGGACCGTCAGATCCAGATCGAACGGTTGAGGTGAGATCACGTGTTCCAAACCCGATTAGATCTGGACCGTTGGATCAAGATCCAACGGTTCACAATCGCCACGTGCCGTAGCAGTGCGATTATAGGATTAGATCTGGACCGTCCGATCTAGATCGAACGGCCCACGAGCATCGAGTAGTTTCAACGTGTTAACCCTGGATCCAATCCGCGCCGTTGATTTTCAAATCAACGGTCGAGATCGAGCCACGCGTCCAGGAAGTTGGACCGACGCGTCGGCGCCAGACGCTGCAGCGTGACGCCGACACGGGCCCGCGTGTCGGGCCGCTCGGCCGAACCACACCATGACGCCACGCCGACGTCATGGCGGGCCGCTGTCGCCAAATGCCCAAGAAGGCAGGCCGACGCCAAGAATGACGTCATCTGTAGGCCCACATGTCAGTCACGTGAGCCGTGGACCGAGTCCACCGTGGACCCGAGCCGGCGTGGACCGAGCCCATGGACCGCCGACGCCAAGAAGCCAATCAGGAGCTGCCACGTGTCCATGCCGACGCAATAATTAATTTCCGAAAAGAAAATGATTTATTAATTCGAATAATGATTTCAAATTTAGATTCAAACTTCAAACGCTTATAACTTTTATGCTTCAACTCCGATTTGAGCGATTCAAATTTCTAAATTTGTATAAAATTAAGATCTACCTAAATATGAATTTTATTTAATTTTTGGACTAAAGTTTTTCTCTGTAATATTATTTAATTGATTATTTAAACTTTAATAAATCATAACTTTTGCATTTTAACTCCGATTTGAACGATTCCAGTTTCTAAAAATCCAGAAAATTATGTTCTCTCTGTTTATGGATTTTATTTGGAGTTTTGGGATCTTTTGCATAGTGTTCATTTGTGTATTTGCTATTTGCACGCTTTTACGAGTAGACGTTGAAGTGCCTGAGGGATTCAAGGAGAAGTATTGACTCAGGATCCAACTCAAGACCAAGAGCAATTGCTTTGTGAAGTCATGTTGTGCTTTGAACATATTTTTCCTATTTCTAAATCTATTTTTATTTAAACTTTTTCATGCTAGTTTAATTAGAAAGATACTTTGGTTTAAACCTGGGGGTTAGATAAATACCAATTTGCTATATGACACCTTGATTACTTAAGTATGTGCCATGACCCTTTGTCACCCTAGTTGTGGTTTACTAGTTGGACATTATTAAATTGCCAACATGGGTTTAGACCGTTGTAGTATGCTGCTTAGACCTGCTACGTGCTCATGACATGATTTTGGACAATCAAATGATAATATGGACTTAATGATATATTGAACCTGTTTTGGAAAAGTATCATGTGATGTTGATGGCACGTGGTGCATGGTAATCAACTGGGGTTTGATAAATGATTTCGACCGGGGCATGTGGCAAGAGTAATCAGGTGGGCGGTGTGGCATTGGGAGTGTTGATTTGGTTTTTCGGGTAGTCTTGCCCTGGTCACTCTAAGGACTTAACCTTGCAAGCCTTTGAACTGGGTCATACTTGCAACCACATGGCTGGAATGGGACGGCCCTAGTTGACTAAGTCGCTAAGGACTCACTTGTGGAGCCTCAGGGTGTCAGTTACACCGTTTGTGTGATTGTACGGGGGAGCGTATCGTGGCTGTGGCCAGGTACCCATCTAACGGTGTGTTGGTCCCATACTTCGCCTTAGCTAAGGGAAGGGATGGTGTAGAGCACGTACCGGAGAGGACCACCTGTGTTGTTTGAGGCTTCCGAAAGGCTTTGTTATGATCGCTCATTCGCATACTCTTGTATGGCGATTAACTTCTGACGTGGTGAGTGGATTGTATCTTGTGGGTAAAGTGCATAACCTCTGCAGAGTGTAGAATCTATTTGAATAGCCGAGTCCACGGTACTGGACAATGCTCGGGAATTACAGTCAAGGGTTAGATTTTCTGAAAATAACTTGGATTTGAGAAGTTGGGTTGGTTTAACAAAGAAGATGATGGAAATATGGTTTAGGATGGGGAAAAATGTTATTTAAACTTTTTGAAAAGTTATTTATGCTTTACTTATTTCTACTGCTTTCGAATCTACTTATATTACTTGTCAAAAGTCACATCGCAAATATACCCTGAGCTATTCCTTTGTACTAAGCCATGCATATAGTATATTAGCTTGCATTCTGTGCATGACTTGCTGAGTACCAAGTACTCACCCTTGCCCCAACACAATATCAGTTGAAGAGGAGATTACGCCAGCTTTGGAGGAGGAACTCCAAGAGGACCCGTCTACTTAGGGATGCGAGCCCAGTCAGTTGCCTGTGGTATACTGGATGGCGCCACGAAGTTTATTTGATTTTCCGCTGCTATTATTTCTCTTTTAATAAGTTCTGCCTTGCAAGGCATATATTTGTAACTTGGCCATAAGGTCGAGTAACCCTTTTTGATTATTTAAATAAAGTACTTTGATAGTATCGTTTGGTATGATTGTGATATATACCGATGTTAAGACTGTGTGCACTAGCGCGTTCCTGGACTAGTGCTGAATACACAGAGGGTCCGGATTTGCAAATTCGGGGTCCCGACAATTGTAGTCCTTGATTAACTCTAACCATCTCCTCTGCCTCATATTCAGATCCGACTGGGTGAATATGTACTTAAGGCTCTTATGATCCGTATACACTTCACATCTGTTTCCAATCAGATAGTGACGCCATATCTTCAAGGCATGCACTACGGCAGCTAACTCTAGGTCATGTGTCGGATAATTTTCCTCATGCGGCCTCAACTGCCTTGATGCATACGCGACGACCTTTCCATTCTACATCAGCACACATCCAAGTCCTTGGCGCGATGCGTCACAATAAATATCGAAGCTTTGAGCAACATCCGGTAGAACTAACACCGGTGCTGATGTCAATCGCTTCTTCAGCTCCTGAAATCCTTTCTCACATTCTGGCGTCCATGCAAACTTCTTTTCCTTCTTCAGCAGTTGCGTAAGAGGTTTCGCAATTGTCGAGAAGCCTTTTGTAACACCCCTTAAAACTAATCTAAAGAACAAGAAAATTTCGACAGCATCTCCTCTAAAACAGAACGTCACGGAAGCAATTCATGATAAACAATTCATCCAAGAATATAAGCAATTCAACAATACTAACGACAGCAAGTCTAAACCAACCATAAGCAAGAATAAGTTTAGCCATAACAACAAATAGTCTAAGTGTAAATAAAATTCAGCAAGCTAATGCATTAAATAAACACTAGTTCATGGGAGCTGTGAAGACATTCGAAGGTTTATTGTGTTGCTAGCCCACCCCTCATGCTTATGTCTCTTGCACGCTACCTGAAAACAACAAAACACAAGCAGTGAGATTGGATAATCTCAGCAAGCGGAACAATTAACGCATAAACACCTCCATCAAGAATTTAACACACCACAACATCAATTACCACAACCTCAGTAAAATGCTCATGATTATGCATATGCTTATGCCATGATCCTCCTCACCGTTCTTTCTCGTGAACACACGGTGTTGTACTGCACGGTCGCAAGACGCCAAGGCGTCGACAAACTTCCAATGCATGAATGTGCAGTTAATGCTTCATGCATGAATTCATTCATAATTTTCCACATTGAGTCCACATGTTTGCATACCATCATATAGCATGGATAGAAAACAAATATCAATGAGACGAACTACTTAAACAATTCAACCGTAGACAACGCTATCCTTCTCTTTACTCATGATTCATTGACAAAGCTCATCATCACAATGCTAACCTAAATATTGCAATCATCAAAGCAATTGATTAAACCATGTATGGTTTATGTAATCGGAGATTATAACGAAGGCAATGCAAACAACAATGTATAGCTCAACCATAACACCGCTTCCACTTGCCTTTACCGACGAGACGACGGATCTAGATGCGCCCAGAAGGGGCACCACCTGTACAATCATAATTTCAGTATGTAACAGCAGCACAACAGATCACACGACTCAAACACGCAATTCCTACAACCCGTTCCCCCTTTCCAACACCGAAACCCCGTTCTGACCAGACCGAACAGCAGCAACCCCATTCTCTTTTTCGTATCTTTTTTCTACAGAACATAAAAATATGAAAAATTACAGGAGCTAGATATTGACGAGATCTACAACTTTCCAGAAGATCATAAATTCTAATTCCTCTGCTAAATATGCCTAAACAGTCGTCCAACACAGTGGATGAAATCTGTTCCCAGATTCTGTTCGTCGGTTTGCAACAGCGATAACTCTCAGAACACTTCCCCAAAAATTCTGAACAAAATACAGAAGCTAGGTCTCGACGTTATCTACAACTTTCTAGTTATAGGTTTTGGCAGGAAAAATCATCTATGCCACGAAAAACGCGAAACAATCCGCGCTGCACAAATCCCCCTCCAGAAACAGCACCACGTGAACAACTACCCTTCTTCCCCATCAAGATCCATCCAAAACCCTCACCACCAGATCTAATACACTCCTAATCCCTAGGTAAAACAGAGGTAAAATTTTGGGAATTTTACCTAGTGATCTCCCTTGCAAACCCACGAGGAACACGCGAAGAACCCCGAATCGGCGATCTGCTCGTCCTCCACGCCTCCACGGAGTCGCTCCTCGCCTTCTCCTTCGCGAATCGCGGTGGTTCTTGAGCCACCACGTGGGGAGAGGAAGGGGAGGGAGAGGTGGCTGCTAGGGGAGGGAGTGGGAGAGGGTGGAGGCGCCCTAGGGTTGGAGGGGGGTGTGGCCGGCCACGGGGGGGCGCACTAATGGGCCGGCCCACTAGGGGGTGGGAAGGTGGAAGTGGGATGGGAATTCCCGGTCCAAGCCCAGGTTTTCTTCGGCCTTTTGCCCCAGCCCGAAACTCCAAGATTAAATTTAAATGCAGCATTTTCTTCAATTATTTCATTCCCCGACAATTCCGTCAATCCTCTCCGAAACAAAACAAGGAAGAAAAGTTCTAGGGCATCACACCTTTGATGAAACGGCGGTAGTATCCTGCCATTCCAAGGAAACTCCGAATCTGGGTCACAGTCTTCGGCTGCTCCCAATGTAACACAGCTTCTACTTTACTTGGATCTACGGCGACTCCCTCTGCGGTCATTACATGTCCAAGAAACTCCACCTTGTCCCTCCAAAAATCACACTTGCTGAACTTGGCGAAAAGTTGCTGTTCCCTCAGCTTTTCCAAAACTCGCCTTAAGTGTTCGGCATGTTCGCTCTCTGTCTTGGAGTAGATTAGGATATCGTCTATGAACACGACGACAAACTTGTCCAAATATTCCATGAACACCTTATTCATCATATTCATGAAATAAGCCGGGCGCATTCGTTACCCAAAGGACATAATCAGAAACTCGTAATGTCCATATCTTGACGAGAATGCGATCTTGAATATCTTCTCGATCGGATCTTCAATCGATGGTATCCCGATCTCGAGATCAATCTTGGAGAAAACTCCGGCTCCTCTTAATCGATCAAACAAATCATCAATCCTGGGTAGCGGATACTTATTCTTCACGGTGACTTCGTTGAGTGCACGGTAGTCAATGCACATCCCGAAACTCCCGCCCTTCTTCTTGACAAACAAAACTGGTGCTCCCACGGCGACTAACTCGGTCTGATAAATCCTTTCTCCATTAACTCTTCTAGCTGTTTCTTCATCTCTACCAACTCCTCGGTGGACATCCGATAGGGTCTCTTTGCTATCGGTCTTGCATCTGCACAAGCTCTATCACAAACTCTATGTCCCTCGTCATGCGGCATACTGTAGATCTTCGGGAAAAACATCGGGTACTCATTCACTAATGAGACATCCTCTATGCTGATTGCCTTGGTATGCGTTAACCATCAACCGCCCATCTCTAATCAAAGTGGCTCGAAATTCCACTTTCTTCCCACACGGGCTCTCAATCGAGATAGTCCTTCGCCCACAATCCAATACACCTTGTGCTTGGATAACCAATCCATTCCCAATATAACGCCTAAGGTCCGGGTTTCCAAAATTATAAGGTTTGCTAGGAACTCTATTCCATCTATTAGTATTCTCACCCGGAACATCCTACTTTCGCTCGGAGTTCTAACTGAGGGTTTGAACTAAAAGCATGCACTTAAGCCTTGCAATCTGAGTTAAGTCCCTTCATAAAACGAAACTGCCTGGATTTATCCGTCGCTACATCCTCAAAAGCGTAGCGTGCTAGCCGTGTGAACTTGTTCGTAATCGGCCACCGGCCGATTATCTTGCTTCGTGCTCGAACTCCTCCTTCTTAAGGTCCATGATTCCTTCAGCACGTGATACTTTAATGCAATTGTGAACTCTTCCCAAGTGATATCTTGAGGGTTCTCTTGCGTGGCACGAAGTTCTCCCACCATTCTGGCCATTGTTCCTTCCATTGATGAGAAGCGTAGAGTACCTTCTCATTTCCTATGCATTGAGCTATGTGTAGCTTCCTCTCGATTGATCTTAACCAATCATCGGCCTCTAATGGATTGGCATTCCCAGAGAAAGTGGGTGGGTGAGTTCTCATGAATTCTGACAGTCTGGTATTCTGGCGTTGTCCCTGATTAACTTGATTAGCAGTGGCCTGAGCAGTGACGTGCTGCATTTGTTGCATCATATCATGCATCAACTGAGTCTGGGCAGCAAGAAAAGCTCCGAAATTCTGCACATCCAGTGGCGGTGCTGGTGCTCCATCATTGGGGTTTTCTGCTGGGCGATGTAACACCCCAAAATTTTGCTTTTCTTAAATTCATGTGTGATTTGGCACTTTGGTGAATTTTTGGAATTTTCTGGAATTTATTTGGATTTATTTGGAATTTATTTGAATTTATTCCATTTTGAAATAATTAAAGAATTTAAATTTGCAAATAAATTTTTGTTGGAAATATTTTATTTGAGTCCAAAATGATCCAAAATATTTTCCAGAATTTTTCCGAATTTTTCGAGTCATTTGCTATTTTTAATGAATTAAATGAATTACTGGGAATTATTTTAAATATTAATTCGCTGGAAAATCCAAATAGGGTCAAGTATCGTTCATCCGACCGAAGTCGGACTCGAGTCCGACCGAGCCGCTTGACTCGACCGAACCCACTCCTAACTCCTAATCGATCCCAACCGTTGGATCAAGATCCAACGGCCGAGATCCGCCTCGACTTCGACCGAAAGCCGTGTCCGACCGGACCGATCGCGCCGCGGCGATCGTGGCCGTTGAGCGCGACACGTGGACGGCCACGATTTCGCTGCCTTCCCAGAATCGAAGTTGGACTCCGCCGCCGCGTAGCCGCCGCGTCCGATTAGGTTTCCGCCGTGTGCACGCCTGCCGAGGCTATTTAAGGCGTGGGTTATCGCCCGAGGATCGCCGTTCGTGTGCGCGCCTATTGCCCTAGTTTCCAACGCCCAAGCCGCCGTCGCCTCGCGATTTCTCGCCGAAGTTTGGGGAGTGCCGCCACGGTTTTCGCTTCCGCGCCGCTCGTCATCCTCCGCCGCCTTCAAGCCCGGATTCGAGAACCTTGCGCCGAGGCGCACTGGGGTGCACTCACTTGGCCGAGACGCCCAAGCGCCGTTAGGGTGGTCGCTGCCTCGCCGGCAGCCGCAACGCCGCCGCAAGCCATCGCCGCTCGCGAAGCTTCGGTGCACCGTTGGATCAAGATCCAACGCACGAGGTGAGGCCACGCCGCCTGCTATTCTTGTTTCCGTTCTTGATTAGGTTTCAACCGTTAGATTTAGATAAATGCGGTTGTGGTTAGTTGCGTTAGAAGCGATAGGGTTAGATCTGGACCGTCCGATCTAGATCGAACGCCCGGATCAACCGTGTAGTTTTGAACGTGAGGTCTAGATTCAACGACCGCTGATTTTCAAATCAACTACGAGATTGTGCCACGTGTGCTCACCGCGCCCACGCCGTGGGGAGCGTCTTCGACACGCGGACCCGCGAGTCGAGGGCCCACGTGTCACCGCAGCCACGCTGCGGCGTGAAACCCAACACGCGGTGGGGCCCACATGTCGGGCCTCACGTGGAGCCGTGGACCGAGTCCACCGTGGACCCGAGCCGAGCGTGGACCGAGCCCATGGACCTACCGACGCCAGCAAGCCAATCAGAGCTGCCACGTGTCCATGCCGACGCAATAATTAATTTCCAAAAGAAAATGATTTATTAATTCGAATAATGATTTCAAATTTAGATTCAAACTTCAAACGCTTATAACTTTTATGCTTCAACTCCGATTTGAGTGATTCAAATTTATAAATTTGTATAAAATTAAGATCTACCTAAATATAAATTTTATTTAATTTTTGGACTAAAGTTTTTCTCTGTAATATTATTTAATTGATTATTTAAACTTTGATAAATCATAACTTTTGCATTTTAACTCCGATTTGAACGATTCCAGCTTTCTAAAAATCCGTAAAATTATGTTCTCTCTGTTTATGGATTTTATTTGGAGTTTTGGGATCTTTTGCATAGTGTTTATTTGTGTATTTGCTATTTGCACGCTTTTACGAGTAGACGTTGAAGTGCCTGAGGGATTCGAAGGAGAAGTATTGACTCAGGATCCAACTCAAGACCAAGAGCAAGTGCTTTTGAAGGCAAGTTGTGCTTTGACCATATTGATCCTATTTCAAATCTATTTTGATTTAAACTATTGCATGCTAGTTCAAGTAGAAAGATACTTTGTTTAAACATGGGGTTAGATAAATACCAATTTGCTATATGACACCTTGATTACTTAAGTATGTGCCATGACCCTTTGTCACCCTAGTTGTGGTTTACTAGTTGGACATTATTAAATTGCCAACATGGGTTTAGATCGTTGTAGTATAACGCTTAGACTGGCTACGTGCTCATGACATGGTTTTGGACAATCAAATGTTAATATTGAATTAATGATATATTGAACCTGTTTTGGAAAAGTATCATGTGATGTTGATGGCACGTGGTGCATGGTAATCAACTGGGGTTTGATAAACGATTTTCGGCCAGGGGCATGTGGCAAGAGTAATCAGTGGGCCATGTGGCATTGGGAGTGTTGATTTGGTTTTGGGTAGTCTTGCCCTGGTCACTCTAAGGACTTAACCTTGCAAGCCTTTGAACTGGGTCATACTTGCAACCACATGGTCGGAATGGGACGGCCCTAGTTGACTAAGTCGCTAAGGACTCACTTGTGGAGCCTCAGGGTGTCGCTTACACCTTTTGTGTGATTGTACGGGAGCGTATCGTGGCTGTGGCCAGGTACCCATCTAACGGTGTGTTGGTCCCATACTTCGCCTTGGCTAAGGGAAGGGATGGTGTAGAGCACGTACCGGAGAGGACCACCTGTGTTGTTTGAGGCTTCCGAAAGGCTTTGTTATGATCGCTCATTCGCATGCTCTTGTATGGCGATTCACGGCTGACGTGGTGAGTGGATTGTATCTTGTGGGTAAAGTGCATAACCTCTGCAGAGTGTAGAATCTATTTGAATAGCCGAGTCCACGGTACTGGACAATGCTCGGGAATTACAGTCAAGGGTTAGATTTTCTGAAAATAACTTGGTTTTGAAAAGATGGGTTGGTTTAACAAGGAAGATGATGGAAATATGGTTTAGGATGGGAAAAATGTTTATTAAACTTCTTGAAAAGTTATTTATGCTTTACTTATTTCTACTGCTTTCGAATCTACTTATATTACTTGTCAAAAGTCACATCGCAAATATACCCCGAGCTATTCCTTTGTACTAAGCCATGCATATAGTATATTAGCTTGCATTCTCAGGCATGACTTGCTGAGTACCAAGTACTCACCCTTGCCTCAACACAATACCAGTTGAAGAGGAGATTACGCCAGCTTTGGAGGAGGAACTCCAAGAGGACCCGGCTACTTAGGGATGCGAGCCCAGTCAGTTGCCTGTGGTATACTGGATGGCGCCACGAAGTTTATTTGATTTTCCGCTGCTATTATTTCTCTTTTAATAAGTTTCGCCTTGCAAGGCATATATTTGTAACTTGGCCATAAGGTCGAGTAACCCTTTGATTATTTAAATAAAGTACTTTGATAGTATCGTTTGGTATGATTGTGATATATACCGATGTTAAGACTGCGGTGCACTAGCTGCCTCCTCGACTAGTGCTGAATACACAGAGGGTCCGGATTTGCAAATTCGGGGTCCCGACAGAGGTGGTATCAGAGCCATACTTGACTGTAGGCTCAACCCTAAGTTAGAATGGTCGTAGTGAGGATAAAACCTATTTTCTAAAGCTAAAAATTTGTCAAGATAAGAAATGACATCTCGACTTATCCCCTTCTCTCTTTTCTTGTCTCTTGCTAAAATTTCTCCTTACCTTGTCACAATTCAAAAATTCCGAGTTCTTACGTAAAGCACTCTTGTGACAGATGGAGGAAGAGTTCAACTACGTTGATCTAGGAGTTGGTCACGCCGCGGAACTTTGGCACATGCTACAAACTCTCGGAGATTTTGAGAAGCCCCAATACCAAGTGGAAGTGATCAGACAAGCAGGATTGATCAAGGCTTGTGACGTGAGGATTGAGGTACCTGTCAGGAAGAGGGGCCCAGGCAATCGCCCGATACACTGCACTGCTAGTAGATCTACTATGCAGATGGGTATCCAAGACGTTTCACGACGAGCAATGCGGCACATTACCAAGATCCACGCCAGAGTTGGAAAGCACGGTGTTCCGTTATCATCCACAAGAGCGATAACCTTCTTGACCCGAAGACGATTCAGGATGAGAATGCCACGGTTACACAGTTGGCACGATTCGTCGTCGCCCAGGAAGATGTACTAGATAATACAAGCAAGGAGCTACAGAAGGCCCGCAAGGAGATCACGACAGAGAAGAACAGATGGCGGGAAGCTCAAGAGTATGTGGCACACCTTCTACGAAGGATTGACGAGTTGGAGATGACTTTGTACGGACTGCACCCAGAGCCAAGATTGAGCTACACGAGCCAGATCCAGAGGAGTCGGATCTCGATGTGGACACTGCGTATTCGACTTGCACAGATGACATAGTCGCTGGACATGGCGATCGCTTCGCGCCTTATGCCGCAAAGATCCGCACTCCAGGCCGTGGAGGTTTTCGATGAGTGAGCTTAGGTTCTATAGTGAGACTCCTTCGCCGAGTCGCGTCATAAAATAAAGAGTCACCCTTTAGGCGTTAGACTCCAGAGTTAGTTCGATTTGGATTTGCTTTGTTTGTCGAGTGTGCGATGTGTTGCAAGGCCCTTAGGCATTGTAAGCAGCCATACCAAGTTATTAATAATAAAGATGGACCTTAAAGTTACCCCTTTCGCCCGCATAAGTTCCAAATTACTTGTCTATTCTTGTTTCTCTCATCTCTAAACCTAGAGCAAATCAACAGATGGTGAACACCCGTGGGAACTTTGGAAGCAATGGGAGTGGATCTCGCCAAATGTAAAACCCCAATGATGGAGCACCAAAGACCGCCATCGGATGTGCAGAATTTTGGAGCATTTCTTGCTGCTGCACTCCGCTTGATGCATGCTATGATGCAACAAATGCAGCACGTCACCGCCAGGCCACCGCTAATCAAGTTAATCGTGACCACGCCGTAATACAAGGCCGTCGAGTTCATGAGGACTCACCCACCCACTTTCTTCGGGAATGCCAATCCGCTGGAGGCCGACGATTGGTTAAGATCAATTGAGAGGAAGCTACACATAGCTCAATGCATAGGGAATGAGAAGGTACTTTACGCTTCTCATCGCTTGGAAGGAACAAATTACGAATGGTGGGAGAACTTCGTGCCACGCAGAGAACCCTCAAGATATCACTTGGGAGGAGTTCACAGCAAAGATTCCGACAAAGATCACGTGCCTGAAGGAATTATGGACCTTAAGAAGGAGGAGTTCAGAGCACCGAGGCAAGGTAATCAGCCGGTGGTCGACTACGAACAAGTTCACACAGCTTAGCACGCTACGCACTGAGGATGTAGCGACAGATAAATCCGCATACCTCGCTTCATGAAGGGACTTAACTCAGGATTGCAAGTAGGGTTGATCACCCACACCTTTCCAGATTTCCAAGAGTTGGTGAATAAGGCGCTTATTCTTGAGGACAAGCGCAAGGAACTGGATGAGAACAGAAGCGCAGGATGCAACAAAGAAGGATCACGTCGTGGAACGCAACACGCTTGAGAGTTGCACCAAATCAATTCTTCAGATTCCAACCACGTATCACAACAAGGACACCATCCCCAAAGACCAAGACCTGCCAATCAAAACTACTGCACTTCAGCCCCGCTAGAAACGCTACCCTGTGCAACAAACAGGAACATTGAGACGCCGCTACAATCGCAACGAGCCAGACACTTTGCCAACAGCTTGTCCAAAGAAGACAGCAGGAGCGACCCCAGCCGCTTCAATCTAGGAACCACCCCACCGGGACGCCAGCATCAGGAGCCATACCCTGCATCGTGGTGAGAGGCCGAGTCAACCATGTCACCGCAAATGCACCGCAAAATGCTACAGACGTCGTGATCGGGTAAGTTACTTGTTAACTCAAGACTGCAACAGCTTTGTTTGACTCGAGCTTCAGATTCGCTTGTTTCGCAAGGCTTTGCTACTAGAAATGACTTGAGAATTGCAAGACTTAAGTGCATGCTTTTAGTTCAAACCCTGGTTCCGAACTCCGAACGGAAGTAGGATGTTCCGGGTGAGAATACTAATAGATGGAATAGAGTTCCTAGCAAACCTTATAATTTTGGAGACCTGCACCTTAGATGTTATATTGGGAATGGATTGGTTATCCAAGCACAAGGTCTGTATTGGATTGTGGACGAAGAACTATCTCGCTTGAGAGCCCGTATGGGAAGAAAGTGGAATTTCAAGCCACCGCAGCTTAGAGATGGACAGCTTGATGGTTAACAGTACCAAGGCAATCAAAGCATAGAGGATGTTCGGTAGTGAGTGAGTACCTGATGTTTTCCCGAAGATCTACCCGGTATGCCGCCAGACAGGACATAGAGTTTGTGATAGAGCTTGTACTGCACAAAGACCGATAGCAAAGAGACCCTATCGGATGTCTACCGAGGAGTTGGTAGAGATGAAGAAACAAATGGAAGAGTTAATGGAGAAAGGATTTATCGACCAAGTTCGTCGCCGTGGGGAGCACCAGCTTTGTTTGTCAAGAAGAAGGACGGAGTTTCAGGATGTGCATTGACTACCGTGCACTCAATGAAGTCACCGTGAAGAATAAGTATCCGCTACCCAGGATTGATGATTTGTTTGATCAGTTAAGAGGAGCCGGAGTTTTCTCCAAGATTGATCTCGAGATCGGGATACCATCGCTTGAAGATCCGATCGAAGATATTCAAGACCGCATTCTCGCCAAGATATGGACATTACGAGTTTACGCTTATGTCCTTTGGATCGATTTAATGCGCCAGCCTTATTTCATGAATATGATGAATAAGGTGTTCATGGAATATTTGGACAAGTTTGTCGTCGTGTTCATAGACGATATCCTAGTCTACTCCAAGACAGAGGATGAACATGCCGAACACTTAAGGCGAGTTTTGGAAAAGCCGAGGAACAAAGCAACTTTTCGCCAAGTTCAGCAAGTGTGATTTTTGGAAGGACAAGGTGGAGTTTCTTGGACATGTAATGACCGCAGAAGGAGTCGCCAGAGATCCAAGCAAAGTAGAAGCTGTGTTACATTGGGAGCACCAAGATCGTGACCTGCATTCGGAGTTTCCTTGGAATGGCAGGTATTACCGCCGTTTCATCGAAGGCTTTTCGACAATTGCGAAACCTCTTACGCAATTGTCAAGAAGGAAAAGAAGTTTGCATGGACGCTAATGTGAGGAAGGATTTCAGAGCTGAAGAAGCGATTGACATCAAGACCGTGTTAGTTCTACCTGATGTTGCTCAAAGCTTCGATATTTATTGTGACGACGCGCCAAGGACTTGGATGTGTGCCGATGCAGAATGGAAAGGTCGCCGCTATGCATCAAGGCGCTTGAGGCCGCATGAGGAAAATTATCCGACACATGACCTAGAGTTAGCCGCGTAGTGCATGCTTTGAAGATATGGCGTCACTATCTCGATTGGAAACAGATGTGAAGTATATACGGATCATAAGAGCCTTAAGTACATATTCACCCACCGGATCTGAATATGAGGCAAAGGAGATGGCTAGAGTTGATCAAGGACTATAATGTTGGAATCCATTACCATCCCTGAAGGCCAACGTAGTAGCCGATGCCCCGAGTCGG
Source organism: Rhipidocladum racemiflorum (assembly GCA_036346355.1). NCBI lineage: Eukaryota > Viridiplantae > Streptophyta > Magnoliopsida > Poales > Poaceae > Rhipidocladum > Rhipidocladum racemiflorum. The sequence continues at coordinate 34,084,119 of CM070579.1, forward strand.
AAAAGCCATACCGTGAGTGCGTTGCTAGCCACAAGTCGGATGAGTTATGTGAGGATTTTCGAAAGATGAAGATTGAGGTTGTACCTAGCGGATTCTTGGCCGCATTGGAAGTAAAGCCTACCCTAGAGGATCAGATCCGAGAAGGATGTATGATGATGACAGGATCCGCAGGATTAAGTCCATCAAGGAGGAAGGCAGGCAGAGGACTTCAAATTGATGAACAAGGCACGTTGTGGATGAAGGATCGCATTTGTGTGCCTAACAAAAAGGAGTTAAAGCAATCGATTCTCGAAGAAGCCCATGACTCCAAGTACTCGATTCATCCCGAAGCGCCAAGATGTATCAGATCTCAAGGAGAGATTCTCGTGGCCGAGTATGAAACGTGAAGTTGCCGACCATGTTGCATTGTGCGACGTATGCCAGAGAGTCAAGGCAATGCATCGAGACCAGCAGGATTGCTACAAATTACCGAAAATACCTGAGTGGAAGTGGGAGGAAATCGGAATGGATTTCATTACCGGCTTGTCAAGACTCAAGGAGGTTATGACTCCATATGGGTTATAGTGGATCGCTTGACTAAAGTAGCCCATTTTATCCCCGTGAAGACCACTTACTCGGAGATAAATTAGCGGAATTATACATGATCAGATTGTTTGTTTGCACGGAGTGCCAAAGAGGATTGTATCGACAGAGGTACCCAATTTACCTCAAGGTTCCGGAATAAGTTGCATGAAGCTATGGGAACCCGCTTAAACTTCAAGATACCTTATCATCCACAGACGGATGGACAGACCGAAAGGGTCAACCAGATTCGAGGATATGTTAAGAGCTTGTGCATTGGCTTATGCTACCTCTTGGGATAAAAGTTTGCCGTATGCCGAGTTTAGTTACAACAATAGTTATCGTGCTAGTTTACGATGTCACCTTTGAGGCAATCAGTATGGTCGACTCGCTTGACACCATTGAATTGGAATGAGACCGCGAGCGCCGTGTCTTTGGGCCTGATATTCTTCAAGAGGTCAAGAGCAGATCGCCATAATTAGGGAAAGGCTGAAGATAGCCCAATCTCATGAAGAGTTATGGCCGACAATCGTCGCGAGATTTGAGTTTTGGAACCGTAAGACTTTGTATACCTCAGAGTTACGCCTCAGGGGAGTTAAGAGGTTCCATGCCAAAGGGAAACTTGCACCTGCTATGTTGGACCATTTAAGATTTTGAGCCGCAGAGGCTAAGTTGCTTATCACCGGAGTTGCCACAAATGCTAAGGTGAGTACATGATGTATTCCATGTGTCCCAGCTTAAAGAAGTGTCTCCGAGTTCCCGAGGAATGACACCGCTAGAGTCAATTGAGTTGCATGAGGACTTGACTTATAAGGAGCACCCTGTGAGGATTCTAGACACAATGGATCGAGAAACTAGAAACAAGTCAACCTGCTTCAGAGAGTTCAAAGGACCAACCATGAAGAAAGTGAAGCGACTTGGGAGCGCGAAGAGGATTTGAAGAAAGAATTTCCAAACCTATTCTTTTAGTGAGCCCCGAATCTCTGGGACTAGATTCTATTAAGGGGGAGGTTTGTAACACCCCAAAATTTTGCTTTTCTTAAATTCATGTGTGATTTGGCACTTTGGTGAATTTTTGGAATTTTCTGAATTTATTTGGATTTATTTGGAATTTATTTGAATTTATTCCATTTTGAAATAATTAAAGAATTTAAATTTGCAAATAAATTTTTGTTGGAAATATTTTATTTGAGTCCAAAATGATCCAAAATATTTTCCAGAATTTTTCTCGAATTTTTCTCGAGTCATTTGCTATTTTTAATGAATTAAATGAATTATCGGGAATTATTTTAAATATTAATTGCTGGAAAATCCAACTCGGGTCAAGCATCGTTCATCCGACCGAAGTCGGACTCGAGTCCGACCGAGCCGCTTGACTCGACCGAACCCACTCCTAACCCTAATCGATCCCAACCGTTGGATCAAGATCCAACGGCCGAGATCCGCCTGACTTCGACCGAGCCAGAAACCGACCGACCCGATCGCGCCGCGGCGATCGTGGGCTATTGAGCGACACGTGGACGGCCACGATTTCGCTGCCTTCCAGAATCGAAGCCGACTCGCCGCCACAGAGCCGCCGCTGTCCGATTAGGTTTCCGCCAGGTGCACGCCGCGAGGCTATTTAAGGCGTGGGTTATCGCCGAGGATCGCTGCTCGTGTGCGCGCTTATTGCCCTAGTTTCCAACGCCCAAGCCGCCGTCGCCTCGCGATTTCTCGCGAAGTTTGGGGAGTGCCGCCACGGTTTTCTTCGCTTCGCGCCGCCGTCATTATCCTCCGCCGCTTCAAGCCCGGATTCGAGAACCTTGCGCCGAGGCGCACTCGGGGTGCACTCACTTGGCCGGAGACGCCCAAGCGCCGTTAGGGTGGTCGCTGCCTCGCCGGCAGCCGCAACGCCGCCGCAAGAAGCCATCGCCGCCGCGAAGCTTCGGTGCACCGTTGGATCAAGATCCAACGCACGAGGTGAGGCCACGCCGCCTGCTATCGCTTTCCGTTTGATTAGGTTTCAACCGCTAGATTTAGATCGCACGGTTGTGGTTAGTTGCGTTGTAGCGATAGGGTTAGATCTCGACCGTCCGATCTAGATCGAACGCCCGGATCAACCGCGGTAGTTTTGAACGTGAGGTCTAGATTCAATCCGACCGCTGATTTTCAAATCAACTACGAGATTGTGCCACGTGGTGCTCACCGCGCCCACGCTGGGGAGCGTGTCTCGACACGCGGACCCGCGAGTCGAGGGCCCACGTGTCACCGCAGCCACGCTGCGGCGTGAAACCCGCCACGGCGGTGGGGCCCACATGTCGGGCCTCACGTGGAGCCGTGGACCGAGTCCACCGTGGACCCGAGCCGAGCGTGGACCGAGCCCATGGACCTACCGACGCCAGCAAGCCAATCAGGAGCTGCCACGTGTCCATGCCGACGCAATAATTAATTTCCGAAAAGAAAATGATTTATTAATTCGAATAATGATTTCAAATTTAGATTCAAACTTCAAACGCTTATAACTTTTATGCTTCAACTCCGATTTGAGTGATTCAAATTTCTAAATTTGTATAAAATTAAGATCTACCTAAATATAAATTTTATTTAATTTTTGGACTAAAGTTTTTCTCTGTAATATTATTTAATTGATTATTTAAACTTTAATAAATCATAACTTTTGCATTTTAACTCCGATTTGAACGATTCCAGCTTTCTAAAAATCCGTAAAATTATGTTCTCTCTGTTTATGGATTTTATTTGGAGTTTTGGGATCTTTTTGCATAGTGTTTATTTGTGTATTTGCTATTTGCACGCTTTACGAGTAGACGTTGAAGTGCCGGAGGGATTCGAAGGAGAAGTATTGACTCAGGATCCAACTCAAGACCAAGAGCAAGTGCTTTTTGAAGGCAAGTTGTGCTTTGACCATATTGATCCTATTTCGAAATCTATTTTGATTTAAACTATTGCATGCTAGTTCAAGTAGAAAGATACTTTGTTTAAACATGGGGGTTAGATAAATACCAATTTGCTATATGACACCTTGATTACTTAAGTATGTGCCATGACCCTTTGTCACCCTAGTTGTGGTTTACTAGTTGGACATTATTAAATTGCCAACATGGGTTTAGATCGTTGTAGTATACTGCTTAGACCTGCTACGTGCTCATGACATGATTTTGGATAATCAAATGCTAATATTGACTTAATGATATATTGAACCTGCTTTTGGAAAAGTATCATGTGATGTTGATGGCACGTGGTGCATGGTAATCAATCGGGTTTGATAAATGATTTTCGACCAGGGGCATGTGGCAAGAGTAATCAGTGGGCCAAAGTGGCATTGGGAGTGTTGATTTGGTTTTTCGGGTAGTCTTGCCCTGGTCACTCTAAGGACTTAACCTTGCAAGCCTTTGAACTGGTCATACTTGCAACCACATGGCTCGAATGGGACGGCCCTAGTTGACTAAGTCGCTAAGGACTCACTTGTGGAGCCTCAGGGTGTCGTTACACCTTTTGTGTGATTGTACGGGGAGCGTATCGTGGTCGTGGCCAGTACCCATCTAACGGTGTGTTGGTCCCATACTTCGCCTTGGCTAAGGGAAGGGATGGTGTAGAGCACGAACCGGAGAGGACCACCTGTGTTGTTTGAGGCTTCCGAAAGGCTTTGTTATGATCGCTCATTCGCATGCTCTTGTATGGCGATTCACTACCGACGTGGTGAGTGGATTGTATCTTGTGGGTAAAGTGCATAACCTCTGCAGAGTGTAGAATCTATTTGAATAGCCGAGTCCACGTGATCTTGGACAATGCTCGGAATTACAATAAGGGTTAGATTTTGAAAATAACTTGGTTTTGAAAAGATGGGTTGGTTTAACAAGGAAGATGATGGAAATATGGTTTAGGATGGGAAAAATGTTTATTAAACTTCTTGAAAAGTTATTTATGCTTTACTTATTTCTACCGCTTTCGAATCTACTTATATTACTTGTCAAAAGTCAAGCATCGCAAATATACCTCGAGCTATTCCTTTGTACTAAGCCATGCATATAGTATATTAGCTTGCATTCTGTGCATGACTTGTCGAGTACCAAGTACTCACCCTTGCCTCAACACAATACCGCTTGAAGAGGAGACTACGCCAGCCGGAGGAGGAACTCCAAGAGGACCCGCTACTTAGGGGATGCGAGCCCGCCATTGCCTGTGGTATACCTGGATGGCGCCACTAAGTTTATTTGATTTTCCGCTGCTATTATTTCTCTTTTAATAAGTTCTCGCCTTGCAAGGCATATATTTGTAACTTGGCCATAAGGTCGAGTAACCCTTTGATTATTTAAATAAAGTACTTTGATAGTATCGCTTGGTATGATTGTGATATATACCGATGTTAAGACTGTGTGCACTAGCGCTGCCTCGACTAGTGCTGAATACACAGAGGGTCCTGATTTGCAAATTCGGGTCCCGACAAAGTAGAACCACTCCCATTGCTTCCAAAGTTTCCACGGTATTGACCATCCTGTCGATTTGCTCTAGGTTTAGAGATGAGAGGGAAACAAGAATAGACAAGTAATATGGAACTTATGCGGGCGAAAGGTGTAGCCTTAAGGTCCAACTTTATTATTAGTAACTTGGTATGGTCACATAATGCCTAAGGGCCTTGCAACACATAATGCACACTCAAAGAAACAAAGCAAATCCAAATCGAACTAACTCGGGGTCTAACGCCTAAGGGTGACTCTTTATTCTATGACGCGACTCGGCGAAGGAGTCTCACTATAGAACCTATGCTCACTCATCGAGAAAACCTCCACGGCCTGGGTACGGTCTTTGTGGCATAGGCGCGAAACGATTGCCATGTCCAAAGAATCGTGTCCTCTATGGTAGTCGAAGCAAAGGTGTCCTCATCGAGATCCGACTCCTCCGGATCTCGCTCGTAGCTCGAGCATCGCCTGGGTCCGGTCCGCATAAGGTCATCTCCAACTCGCCAATCCTTCGTGAGAAGGTGTGCCACATACTCTTGAGCTTCCCGCCATCTGCTTTTCTCTCGCCGTGATCTCCTTGGCGGGCCTTCTCGTAGCTCCTTGCTTGTATTATCTAGTACATCCTCCTGGCGACGACAAATCGTGCCAATCGTGTAACCGCGGGCATCCTCATCCCGAATCGCCGGGTCAAGAAGGTTATCGCTGGCGCTGATGGTAACGGAACACCGCATTTCCAATTCTCTGGCGTAGATACGGTAATGTGCCGCATTGCTCGTCGTGATACTTCTTGGATACCCATCTGCATTGTAGATCTCCGGCAAAGGCAAAGGTATCGGCCGATTGCCTGGGCCCTTTTTCCTAGCAGGTGCCTCAATCCTCACGTCACAAGCCTTGATCAATCCTGCTTGTCTGATCACTTCCACTTGGTATTGGGGCTTCTCAAAATCTCCGAGAGTCTGTAGCATATGCCAAAGTTCCGCGGCGTGACCAACTCCCAGATCAACATAGTTGAACTCTTCCTCCATCTGTCACAAGAGTGCTTTACGTAAGAACTCGGGATTTTTGAATTGTGACAAGGTAAGAAAAATTTCAGCAAGAGGCAAGAAAAGAGAGAAGGGGATAAGTCGAGATGTCATTTCTTGTCTTGACAAATTTTTAGCTTTAGAAAATAGGTTTTATCCTCACTACGACCATTCTAGCTTAGGGTTGAGCCTACGGTCAAGTATGGCTCTGATACCACCTCTGTCGGGACCCCGAATTTGCAAATCCGACCCTCTCAGGTATTCAGCACTAGTCCAGGAACGCGCTAGTGCACACAGTCTTAACATTGGTAAATATCACAATCATACCACTCGATACCAATAAAGTACTTTATTTAAATAACCAAACTGTTTACTCGACCTTATGGCCAAGTTACAAATATATGCCTCGCAAGGCGAAACTTATTCAGAGAGAAAGAATAGCAGCGGAAAATCAAATAACTTCGTGGCGCCATCCAAAGATACCACAGTAACTGACTGGGCTCGCTTCCCTAAGTAGACGGATCCTCTTGGAGTTCCTCCTCCAAAGCTGGTGCAGTCTCTTCTTCAACTGATATTGTGTTGAGGCAAGGGTGAGTACTTGGTACTCAGCAAGTCATGCACAGAATGCAAGCTAATATACTATATGCATGGCTTGGTACAAAGGAATAGCTTAAGGTATATTTGCAGTAAACAAAGATTTGACAAGTATCATAAATAGATTCAAAGCAAGAGAAACAAGTAAAGCATAAATAACTTTTCAAGAAGTTTAATAAACATTTTCCCCATCCTAAACCACATTTCCATCATCTTCATTACTAAACCAACCCACCTTTCAAACCAAAGTTATTTTTGAGAAAATCTAACCCTTGACTGTAATTCCCGAGCATTGTCCAAAGACTGGACTCGGCTTATTTAAATAGATTCTACACTCGCAGAGGTTATGCACTTTACCCACAAGATACAACAAACACCACAAAGGCGAAGTTCCTCAGAATAAAGCCTTTCTAAGCCTCAAACAACACAGTGGTCCTCTCCTGCTCAGGCTCTACACCATCCCTTCCTTAGCCAAGGCGAAGTATGGGACCAACACACCGTTAGATGGGTATCCGGCCACACCCACGATACGCCCCCCGCACAATCACACAAACGGTGTAATTGACACCCTGAGGCTCCACAAGTGAGTCCTTAGCGACTTAGTCAACTAGGGCCGTCCCATTCCACCATGTGGTTGCAAGTATGACCCAGTTCAAAGGCTTGCATGGTTAAGTCCTTAGAGTGACCAGGGCAAGACTACCCAAGAACCAAATCAACATCCCCAAAGGCCACACCGCCCACCTGACATTACTCTTGCCACATGCCCTGGCCGAAACTGTTTATCAAACCCCAGTTGATTACCATGCACCACGTGCCATCAACATCACATGATACTTTTCCAAAACAGGTTCAATATATCATTAAGTCAATATTAACATTTGATTGTCCAAAATCATGTTATGAGCACGCAGCAGGTCTAAGCAGTATACTACAACGGTCTAAACCCATGTTGGCAATTTAATAATGTCCAACTAGTAATCCACAACTAGGGTGACAAGGGTCATGGCACATACTTAAATAATCAAGGTGTCATACAGCAAATTGGTACTTATCTAACCCCCATGTTTAAACAAAGTATTTTTCTAATTGAACTAGCATGCAATAGTTTAAATCAAAATAGATTTCGAAATAGGATCAACATGGTCAAAGCACAACTTGCCTTCAAAAAGTACTTGTTCTTGGTCTTGAGTTGGATCCTGAGTCAATACTTCTCCTTCGAATCCTTCCGGCACTTCAACGTCTACTCGTAAAGCGTGCAAATAGCAAATACACGAATAAACAATAGGCAAAAAGTATCCAAACATCCAAATAAAATCCATAAACAGAAAGAACATAATTTTATGGATTTTTAGAAACTGGAATCGTCAAATTTGGAGTTAAAACGCAAAAGTTATGATTATTTAAAGTTTAAATAATCAATTAAATAATTTTTGCAGAGAAAAACTTTAGTCCAAAAATTAAATAAAATTCATATTTAGGTAGATCTCAATTTTATACAAATTTAGAAATTTGAATCACTCAAATCGGAGTTGAAACGCAAAAGTTATAAGCGTTTGAAGTTTGAAACAAAATCTGAAATCTTTAATTCGAATTAATAAATCATTTTCTTTTTCGGAAATTAATTATTGGCGCCAAAGATGGACACGTGTCATCTCTCGATTGGCTGGTCGACGCCACCGCTCATGGGCTCACCCACTCGGCGGTTTGGTCCACGGTGGACCCGGTCCCACACTTCGGTGAGGTCGACAGGTGGGACCCACCTGCCGCTAAGTGGTCTCACGCAAACGCTACCGACGTGTGGGCCCTCGACATGCGGGGCTCACAGTGTGGGACACGCCGCCACACGCCAGACGGCGCTGACCGCCGGTCCATCTTCCCGACACATGGCGCAATCCGGCCGCTGGTTTGAAATTCAACCCGCGGATTAGATCTAGTGTTGACGCGCTTGGGTTAACGATTGATTTCGGATCGCTGGATCTAGATCCGACGGTGGAGATTGGATCTAGGATTTGGAACGGATCTCACCGTGAGATGACGTGGCGTAATCTGGGGCCCTTGGATGAAGATCCGACTACCGAGGAAGCTTGAAGTCCGCGATGGCCCACTGCGGCGCTGCTTGACGGAGCCGAGACGATGACCACGGCTACGGCGTTGCGGGACCCTTCCAAATAAGTGAGAGGTAGCTCGGTGCGCCGACGCGAGGAGTCCTGCTCGACACAACGGCAATGAGGACGACGGAGATGGCCGCAATCGGCAAGGAACCGCGGCGAGGGAAGAGACAACTCCGGCGAGCGATTGCGGCTCAACGGCGGCGCTCAGCGACGTTGTTCAGGGTTACGGGTGCGCTTAGGTCAAGGCGATCTCGGGTGTGAGCCGGTCATTAAATAACCTCGCGTCCGTAAGGAAAACGGAGACCTAGTTCTTCACGGCGGCGGCGGCGCGGCGAGTCTCGCTCGGACTCGGCGGGGCAACGACGGAGAACCGCCCACGTGGCGCGATCGACGGTCACGATCGCGCGGGCGCGATCGGACCCGATCCGGTTTCGGCTCGAACCGGTACGGTCAATTCTGGACCGTTGGATCTTGATCCGTTGGATCTTGATCCGACGGTCGGGATCGATTGGGGTTAGGAGTGGTTTCGGTCGAGTCAATCAAGCTCTGCCTGACTCAACTCGAAGTCCGACTCGCTCTGGCCGATGAACAAGAATCGACTTCGCTTTGATTTTCCAGCGATTTAATATTTAAAATAATTCCCAGTAATTCATTTAATTCATTAAAAATAGCAAATGACTCAGAAAAATTCCAGAAAAATTCTGGAAAATATTTTGGAACATTTTGGACTCAAATAAAATATTTCCAACAAAATTTTATTTGCAAAATTAAATTCTTTAATTATTTCAAAATGGGATAAATTCAAATAAATTCCAAATAAATCCAAATAAATTCCAGAAAATTCCAAAAATTCACCAAAGTGCCAAATCACACATGAATTCAAGAAAAGCAAAATTTTGGGGTGTTACAATTAGTTAGTCCAAAAGACATAACTTTAAATTCATAATGCCCATACCTACTGGAGAAAGCAGTCTTCTCAATGTCCTGCTCCCTCACACGGATCTGATTGTACCCCGACTGAAGATCAATCTTGGAGAACACCTTTGCTCCCTTTAGTTGGTCAAACAGATCCTCGATGCGAGGCAAAGGAAACTTGTTCTTGACTGTCACTTGGTTAAGAGCACGATAATCAATGCACATACGCCAACTTCCATCCTTCTTCGAGACGAAGAGGATGGGTGCTCCCCATGGCGAAACGCTACGCCGAATAAAGCCCTTGCCAACAGATCCTCCAACTGCTTCTTCAACTCGTCTTGAAAAGGATGAGCCAAGCGGTATGGAGAGATAGAAATAGGTCGAGTGCCAGGAACAATATCAATACGAAACTCCACACTCCTCACAGGAGGTAAGCCAGGCAACTCGTCAGGGAACACATCGACAAACTCCTTCACAACAGGAATCTCCTCAATGGAAACTGAAGAAGATGGCTTTTCTGACAAAACCATGAGGAAACCCAAATGCCTCAAACGGCGACCAGAAAACAGACTAGTCAAAGCAAAGACGGAGCTAGAAGGTATACCACCCTGAAAGGTCAACTCTACCCCTGACGGGGCCTGCAAGGCAACCGTCTTCCAGAAACAACAGATCTTGGCACGGTACTGATGCAGCCAGTCCATGCCCAAAATGACATCAAAAGGAGCCAACTGGATCACCATAAGATTGGCAAAGAAAACCTCATCATCAATGGCAATGGTGCAACCCGGGCAAACCAAAGAGCTAGCAATCAAACCCCCAGGAGAACTGACTAGCACAGACTCAGAAATCCGCTGAACTCCCAACTTAGCTCTACTAGCAAACTCCGACGACACAAAGGAACAGGATGCTCCAGAATCAAATAAAACAAAGGCATCAATGGAATCCACGAGCAGAGTACCTGAAACCACCTCTGGATGCCCGGCTGACTCGGCGGTCGGCAAAGCGTACACTCCTGGTGGCGCCGAGACAAGAGGGAGCCCCGACTCGGCCGATGCCCCAACAGAGCTGGGGCGGAGGAGGCAATCGAGGAGGAGCCGACGGCCGCGGCAACAAGACACCGGTGGCGCCCACGCAAAGGGCGGCCGAGAAACAGAGCAGCCATCATGTGCACCGATCCTCTGGAAGACGCTACCGGAGTGGGAGGAGAAGGCACCGTCTCCCACTTGATGATGCTACCGGGATTCATCCGGCAGACTTCGCCCCATGTGGCCGGGCTTGCCACAAAGTGGTTGCAACTCCTGGTCCAAACACACTCAAGCACGGTGCTCACCACCGCACTTGAAGCACTTCATGCCCTCGCCCGGCACAGACTAACAGCCGCGAAGAAGACGACTGGGGTGGCCCCATCTTAGCTCCTGAGGAGGAGCCCTGTCCTCCCTTGAACTTCTTGAAGGTGGGTCGCTGAGAAGACCCACCTCCTCCACCAAAGGTCCTTTTCTGGCCCCCGCCTGGGTTTTGCTTATCCCGGGAGAACCCCTGAACCACCCGGGTTTTGCTTATCCCGGGAGAGCTCCAGCTCGAGCTCCATGCCCTTCGCCTGCTCCACCACGGAGCAGAAGTCACGAAGGACAGTCGCCCCTATGACAACTCTGAACTCCAGGTTGAGGCCCCTACGGAACCTCCTTGCCTTCTCCCGATCATCGGCTGCCACAGCTGGTACGAAGCGCACCACGCTGTTGAACTCCACCTCATACTCTGCCACCGACCTCTTTCCTTGGGAAAGAGTCGTCAGAGTATGCACCATCTGCTCAAGGAAAGACTCTGGGTAGAACTTGGCTCGGAAGCGAGCCACAAAGTCCTCCCAGGTGGCTGGACCAAGATCGGGGGCTCTAGCAGCCAGAACCCCCTCCCACCAGATGTCAGCTTGGCCCTTCAGCTGAAAGGCCACAAAACGAGCCCTCTGGACTGAGGTCAACTCTAGGACCTCAAACTGACTCTCCATGTACCGCAGCCAATCTGCGGACTGGATCGGCATGCCCGGTCCGTCAAAAGTGTCAAGACGGAGGGACATCCACTCCCGGAGACTCATCCTCGGCTCTGACACAACGGGGGCAACAACTAGGGCCACTGCAGGGGGAGGCACAACAGCAGGGGCTGCCCGCAACTGCTGGCGCAGCTCCTGAATCTCCCTCTGCAGAGCCTGAACTAAATCTTCATTGGCGGCGGTACCCCGCCGATCAGTAGCCGAAGCTCCTCCTAAGCTGGCCCGCGAGCATTGAGCGAAACGCTACCCTCCGCAACAGACTCCGCAACTCCCTAGGAGCCTCGCCCCTGGCCTCCACGGCCACGGCGTCCACGGCCTCTACCCCTCGGCATGGTCGCCTGCATGCACAACCATCCAAACACATAAACATAAACACAACATCATACAATCAAGAACATAGATCAAACATCATCATAGCATAGTGTTCATCAAATAATTAAGCGCAATGCAATGATGAACCAAAACCCCAACCTACTGTGCAACCAAGTGTGTCAAATTTTAGATTAGTTATACCACTTTTGCAAGTTTTAATGTTGCTATCCTATAACAAAGTTTTAGTTAGAACCTAAGCCATGTTTCTAAGTTTTTCCACATCATATTTTAGTTGCAACTTAAGGTATGACACTAAAATACTTATTCCAAGGACCTACAGCCCGCTCTGATACCAACTGTAACACCCCGACATTTAATATGCCTGAATGCTACCAAACATAAGCTAAACAACATCTAAATACCACAATTAAACATAAATTCCAGCAAAGGCGCACATGCTAAAAACCGAGATTTCGGCAGCATCTCCTTTGTTTTAACATGAATTGAAGGAGCAACAACAGTAACACAAGTTATATCATAATGGAAAGCATCTAAAACAGCAATAATTAATGACTTAGCAACAATGTAAGTCTAGTTCCAAACATATAATGTCTCCAAGAGTCAAACGAACAATAAAACTATCATTAAGCAAGCTAAGCCTTAAATCAAAGATCATCACACACAATTTATTATCAAACTAATAGAATGACTTGTGGAATCAACATGGTGAAGCTACGTGTGGGCGTGTGACTAATCCCCTTTCCCGCATGCCGTTCTCATGGTACCTAAAACAACAAGAAAACACAAGCGTGAGTTCGAAACTCAGCAAGCATATTGTAATGGACAACAAGAACAATATCATGGCAATAACATCACCCATCATGTGTATCATCTCATTCATGAACACTTAACAGTATCATCATCATTATGTATGCAATGTAATGCAATGCTCATGTCTCCTTGGAAACTCATACCGGTATGGTTGAGTACACACCCGTCGGTGTGCACCCTCTCCCCCCTTCCATCCCGAAGATGGAGGGTGCCTACTCCTCGCCTGCTCACCACGGTGAATGGAATCACGATGTAGGACTTACTCATTGGCTTTCCGGATTAGTCATAACTTTCTCACCGACCTTCCCGGACTAGTTATGACTTTCTCACCGCCCGAGCCATGTAACATGTTATGTATGGAAGCATGCCAACATCATATATAACTCATATATTACCACATGGCATCATAACATCTTAAACATGCTCATCACATCATAGCAATCATTAAAACATGGCAAGTGATCATATATCATGTAGACAATTCCATCTAATCTCAACATGCAACCTACAACTCGCTATCCATCACAACACACTTGCCTCAACCACGTGCAACGGATTGGCGGGAAGTAGAAGGCACTCCCGGGGTCGCACCACCTGCACATAGGTACCACATGCTCACAAACATAACCACAAAACAGTACGCAAGCCCTCATCTACCCCGACATTGCCACCTACTCGAAAAACCTAAAAATAGAGGCTCTGTCCCGGCGGGACAGCAGCCTTGCACAAGGCATAACTTGAGTTCTGGGACTCCGAATCAATTAAACGAGTACATCCTCGCGTAGCTTAGGAAATTTCCCAACTTTATCTAGGTATAAGGAAAGACTGATTCGGACTCTAAAGTTGTTTAATCTACAGAGTACCGTGATCTGTTCCAATTACGTCACAGATTTTAACACGCTCGGTAAAACAGTCATAACTTTCAAACGGCTGGGTGGCATTTAACGTTCTTTATATCCACGGAAAGATAATTAAATTATCTACAACTTCTTCAAAGTCCGTACGGTCAGATTTTAACTCTAAATTGGCAAAAACAGGAACCCTAGGTCGACTGCTCATGCTGTCCCAAAACAGAAACGTGGCAACGTCTAGATCTAACCCAAAATACTCCAATCCAGCACCACCAATTGATCTAAAAACTTGATAAGCACTTTAATAATAGTACCTAGATCAATCCCAGGGAACCCCATGATCGTACCTTTTCCCGACGCACGAAAGCTCTAATGGATCTCCTCGCTCCTCGCTCCTCGCTCCACGGATGGATCCACGAGGAAGCAGGGGTGGGGAGGCCACCCTAGGGCAGAAAGGGGGTGGAGGAGGGGTGGAGAGGTGGAGAGGTGGAGAGGAGAGAGCAAGGGGGGCGCACGGCACAAGGGGGAGGTGGGGTGGGCGGCTAGGGCAAGGAGGGTTGGGTGGGGGTGCAACAAGGGCAGGGGTGGGCGCAAGAGGGCAGGGGGGAGTCCTTTTACCAGCCCCTAATCTGAATCCTAGTCCTAAATGGACTCCTACTCCATCCCACCAAAGCCCACAACCCCCCCTTAAGGCCCAAAATCCCCCGGGAAGGCCCAAAACCTCGGAAACGGCCCGGAAACGTTATTAACCTCCAAACCCTATGGTTTTGACCTTATTTCCACATCTCATACTGTTTTTGACCATATCATGCACGTTAAATAAGATTACGACACTCCGTGGTGTCACACTTTGTGTGGAAGAATTTCAGGGTGAGACCTTCTTAGAAAGAGAAATCTAGTGTGGGTTGATATTGACCTAAGTTCCTAGGTGTTGTTAGTGGTTGATCGTAAATAGCTCAAGAGTATATGGTTGAGTGTATTAAAAGATTATACTTTTTGTCCTAGTTCTTTGTGTGGAAGAATTTCAGGGTGAGACCTTCTTAGAAAGAGAAATCTAGTGTGGGTTGATATTGACCTAAGTTCCTAGGTGTTGTTAGTGGTTGATCATAAATAGCTTAAGAGTGGAGAGTAATGGGGGTTCTTGCATGTTTCAGTCCAAGACCTCCTTGGGAGGATCGTCTAGTGTTTATATTCCTTGGTAGTGCTCGTTTAAGCTATAACGGTGAACCACTTGGAGTACAACTAATGTTATGACAAGCTAAAGTGAAATATTCTGTTGTGAATATGTATCTTTGGTAGTTGTCTTTTGGTGTGAGATGGACCTGGAAGAAGATAGAGTAAAAGTTTTATTGTGGTTTGGTGGTGGAAGAAGAATTGGGCCATAGTGGGATATTCCTCTCAATGGTAAGGGTCTCTTGGTTAAGAGGTCTATAAGTTGTAAGAGATGAAAATCGGTACCTTAATTTTTTGGGGGTACAAGTTGGAACCCGAGATGTTCAAGCGGTTTGTATGGGTGATTTGTTGAATAATGGTTAGGGGCTTATTGGAGTGAAGTGTTTCACGTTGTTCAAGTTGTCTTGAGTGTGATGAACCACAGTAGAGGGGTTGAGATGGGAAATCACAGTTATGCGAGGGAGCTGAAGAGGGATCTAGAGTTGGAGTTAGAGGTTGGTACAGTGTTCTACTGGAGAGTAGCATTAGTTAAAGGGGTCAGACACTTTAGTGCCAAGAAATGTTTAGAATGAGGAGCGTGAGACCATTTTCGTTCTTGGTCTGGTTAGGAATTTATCCTATCGCTTGGGTCATTCTAAATCCTTATGTAAGTGCTTTGTGTTTCGATGTTGAGTAAGGTTCTTGCAAGTTTTGAACGTGAGTTATCATTAGAGCTATTAGTCTTCGAGCCTTAGCACCTTGCTTTCGACTCCTGGCTAGTGCAAGTCTTAGGGACACTTGAGCGGGTACTGAAAAAAACTGGACGCTCAAATTTGTTAAAGTCTTGTGGTTGTACCCATCTGAGCGAGAAGCGGCTTGAGAATTGGAATCTCGCATTCGCGAGAAGCATCCAGAGTTATTTCCTCCGAGTATGTTTTTAATGTTATCTTCCTTTTATTTGTTTCTTACAGCGTTGTGGTGTGCTTAGAATTCGGGGTCAAATTCTGTTAAGTGGGGGGGAGAATTTAATATTCGAGGAGAACTTTAGAGGTAAAAATATAATCTTTAGGTAGAAATTCTAAATTTTTGGAGGCGTTTTTCAGTCGTGGGCCAATTCTGGGCCTTCGGGCTAGCCTTTTTGGGTCTGGAGGGGGGGAACTCCCCTCCCCCAAACCCTAGGGTGCCCCAGCCTCCTCCCAGACGCCTCCCACCCCCTAGCCACCCCTCTCTCTTGCTACTTAGCGCAAAAAATAGCAGCCCTCCACTCGCTTGTGTCTCCTCCTCCCCTCCCCCATTGCGGTGCCCATCCTTCCTCCTTGGCACATCCACTCCTCCTAAAACCGGTGCATCCTCTTCCTCCTAAGGTGCCCTCCCCTGCTCAAATTCACCTACTCTCCTTGCACTTGGATTGCCCGACGCGCTCTACCATGGATCGAGGTTGAAGGGTTGAAGACGAGACGAGAAGCCGCGTTCGTTGATCTCGCTCTACTTCGGGAAGGTGGTGTGACCCCAACAGAGGCATCAACTTCTGCTACACCATTTCGTGGGGTTTAAGGCAAGTGTATTGTGATGTGGGTTGGATGGTAGTGCAATGGTGGTCCTTTTGTTATGACTTACCTCCATGATTGAAATGATGTGTTGAGTTACTATGTTCTTACTCTTGAATTTGATTAGGTTAATATGAATGACTATTTATGGATGTGAGAATTGGTTAATGGTTCTGTTGTAACACCCCGGCATCTAGAATGCCTTAATGCTACCAAACATAGACTAAACAACAACATAATACCATAATTTATAATAAATTACAGCAAAGGAGCACGCCAATAATACCATGTTCAATCACTTCATAAGCTATAACGAAGCCAATAAGGAATCACAAGCATGCTAAATTAAACCATACATTAAATTTATGGCACAACTCTTAATATCATGTCTCCAAGTGATTAATCATAGACTATGATTGTGGAGCTACGTGTAGAAGTGTAGCTAAACCCCTTTTTCCCGCATGCCGATCTCAAAGTACCTAAAAACCACATAAAACACAAGCATGAGTTCATCACTCAGCAAGTATATTGCAATGGAACAAAAGAACAACTTACATTGCAACAACACACAACATGTTTATCATCTCATTCATAATCACATATCTTTATCATCATCAAATATGCAATGCGATGCGATGCTCATAT
Organism: Rhipidocladum racemiflorum; assembly: GCA_036346355.1. Classification (NCBI taxonomy): domain Eukaryota; kingdom Viridiplantae; phylum Streptophyta; class Magnoliopsida; order Poales; family Poaceae; genus Rhipidocladum; species Rhipidocladum racemiflorum. The sequence continues at coordinate 34,101,161 of CM070579.1, forward strand.
CTCCTTGGAAACTCATACCGGTATGGTTGAGTACACACCCGTCGGTGTGCACCCTTTCCCCCCTTCCATCCCGAAGATGGAGGGTGCCTACTCCTCGCTTCCACAACCCACGGTAGATGGAATCACGATGTAGGACTTACTCTATTGGCTCTCCGGATTAGTCATAACTTTCTCACCGACCTTCCCGGATTAGTTAATGACTTTCTCACCGCCCGGGCCATGTGTCATGCCATGTATGCATATATGCCAACAACATAGATAACTTGTACGTGATAACAAGGCATCATAACATAGTGAGCACATTCATCATACCAACGGCAATCATTAAAGCATGGCAAGCTCACATAACATGGAAACAGTTTGCATTTAAACAAGGCAAACAATCAAACCACATGCTACCATTCCAATACACTTGCCTCAACCACGTGCAACGGATTGGCGGGAAGTAAAGGGCACTCCCGGGGTTGCACCACCTGCACATAGGTACCACACGCTCACAAACATAACCACAAAACAGTACGCAAACCCTCATCTACCCCGACATTGCCAATTTCTCGCAAAACCTAAAAACAGAGGTTCTGTCCCGTCGGGACAGCAGCTTTGCAAAAGGCATAACTTGGGCTCTGGGACTCCGAATGAATTAAATGAGTACATCCTCGCGTAGCTTAGGAAATTTCCCAACTTTCTCTAGGTATAAGGAAAGACTGATTCGGCCTCTAAAGTTGTTTAATCTACAGATTACCGAGATCTATTCCAATCGCGTCACAGATTTTAATACGCTCGGTAAAACAGTCATAACATTCAAACGGCTGGGCGGAATTTAACGTTCTTTATATGCACGGAAAGATAATGAAATTATATAATACTTCTTAAAAGTCCGTACATTCAATCATTCTCGCTAAGAGTAAACTACAACACTAGTAGTCTATTTATTCTCAAGCTAGAGATAACAACCGCATTGAATTGTTTCAACTCACAAATTAACTTAACAATGCATCATCCCATAAACCACATTGGTACATGCTACATAACATGCTAAACATCAATTCTTACTAGGGACAAACGATTTCAGTCAAAAGACTAGTTACTTTGTTTGCAACATTTTAGTTTTAAAGCTCATCCCAAATTCATAAGGAAACTTGACTCTCAAAATTGCAATGAGATCGACAAACCCAAACTTGGTCATGCAAAAGGAATTCTCCAAAACACTTTTCAATCTCAAAGACTCCCACAGGAGGGAACCAACCGATCAAATAAACCTTTGCAAATAAAACCCTAACACCAAACTCCAATCTTTCACGAAACAAGAAGGGTTTTCCAAAGATGATTTCTCAAACCAGTAAAATGACGAAATCAACCACCATTTACTCCTACAAAGCCACGTAAATTCAGCCCTCGACAGCCAGTGTCCGGCACAACTCCACAAAAACTCCTTTAACTCCTGAGAAAGACAACCACAGGAATAAATCGAATGCTTCTTCCCCATAAAGAAATCAACAAATTAAGCATTAAAACTGGAAAGGCGCCCGAAAGAAGCACAGCCCTAGACTCCTCTTCTTCGTCTTCAACCAAGGAAGACAACCCACACACCGCATACGGAACGATCCGCGAAAATCCAATACAAAACACTTTTCTTTTGGTTTCCATCAACTAAAACCAAGAAAACCATCCAAGACCGACCACAGAACGATAAAGAACATCCGAAGGAATCCACTACCAAACTTTTCTATTTGACTCCAGTCAACTACCCGTTTTACGACAGAAAAGGGTAAGCACTCCTCTCCTACAGGGGTTAATAGTTCTTCGGTGGTGGCGCTAACCGGCCACACCGTCAAACCTCACCCTTACTATGAAATAAGAGAGGCGGCTGAAACCCTTCGGCACCACAACCCACTTTATCACAACAACAAGAACAATTCAATCATTTATCTCATAGACATAGCAACATGCTTTATCAAATGAAGCATTCAATATCAAAGCTTAAATACAACATTTAAGCGTAAGGAAACGATTTCCATACCCTTTCCTACTGTGCATCCAGCGTGTGTCAAATTTTAGATTAGTTATACCACTTTTGCAAGTTTTAATGTTGCTATCCTATGACAAAATTTTAGTTAAGACCTAAGCCATGTTTCTAAGTTATTCCACATCATATTTTAGTTGTACCCTATAGCATGACACTAAAAATACTCATTCCAAGGACCTACTGACCGCCTCGATACCAATCGTAACACCTCAAAGATCTAGAATGCCTTAATGCTACCAAACATAGACTAAACAACAACATAATACCACAATTTATCATAAATTACAGCAAAGGAGCAAATGCTACAAATCGAAATTTCGGCAGCATCTCCTTTGTTTTAACATGAATTAACACAATATCAATAACATGGCAAGATATATCATAGCACACGACATCTAAAACATCAACATAAATGGATATATCATCAAATTACGCCAATAATACCATGCTCAATCACTTCATAAGCTATAACGAAGCCAATAAGGAATCACAAGCATGCTAAATTAAACCATACATTAAATTTATGGCACAACTCTTAATATCATGTCTCCAAGTGATTAATCATAGACTATGATTGTGGAGCTACGTGTAGAAGTGTAGCTAAACCCCTTTTTCCCGCATGCCAATCTCAAAGTACCTAAAAACCACATAAAACACAAGCGTGAGTTCATCACTCAGCAAGTATATTGCAATGGAACAAAAGAACAACTTAGATTGCAACAACACACAACATGTTTATCATCTCATTCATAATCACATATCTTTATCATCATCAAATATGCAATGCGATGCGATGCTCATATCTCCTTGGAAACTCATACCGGTATGGTTGAGTACACACCCGTCGGTGTGCACCCTTTCCCCCCTTCTATCCCGAAGATGGAGGGTGCCTACTCCTCGCTTCCACAACCCACGATAAATGGAATCACGATGTAGGACTTACTCTATTGTCTCTCCGGATTAGTCATAACTTTCTCACCAACCTTCCCGGATTAGTTAATGACTTTCTCACCGCCCGGGCCATGTGTCATGCCATGTATGCATATATGCCAACAACATAGATAACTTGTACGTGATAACATGGCATCATAACATAGTGAGCATATTCATCAGACCAACAGCAATCATTAAAGCATGGCAAGCTCACATAACATGGAAACAGTTTGCATTTAAACAAGGCAAACAATCAAACCACATGCTACCATTCCAATACACTTGCCTCAACCACGTGCAACGGATTGGCGGGAAGTAGAGGGCACTCCCGGGGTCGCACCACCTGCACATAGGTACCACACGCTCACAAACATAACCACAAAACAGTACGCAAACCCTCATCTACCCCGACATTGCCAATTTCTCGCAAAACCTAAAAACAGAGGTTCTGTCCCGTCGGGACAGCAACATTGCAAAAGGCATAACTTGGGCTCTGGGACTCCGAATGAATTAAACGAGTACATCCTCGCGTAGCTTAGGATATTTCCCAACTTTCTCTAGGTATAAGGAAAGACTGATTCGGCCTCTAAAGTTGTTTAATCTACAGATTACCGAGATCTATTCCAATCGCGTCATAGATTTTAATACGCTCGGTAAAACAGTCATAACTTTCAAACGGCTGGGCGGAATTTAACGTTCTTTATATGCACGGAAAGATAATGAAATTATCTACAACTTCTTAAAAGTCCGTACGGTCCGATTCGAACACATTAGTAAGAGGTATACCTTACTCTTTAAATTGATCATAAGCATGTAATTCACTTCCATACAGTGGCTATATGATATTGATAGTTATTATGCTCTGATACACATATTTGCTATATGATCTTTGTCATGATTTAAGCATCTCTTACATTCTTGTGAATCATGACTTCATTTGAATTGGTATCATCGATTGGTATCTTATTCAATTGCCATGTTTGAGCTTCACTTATATCTTGTTAATCATGACAACTTTAAATTTGTTCAATTGGAAATATCAATCACCTAAATCTTGGATATAATTGATATCATATCTTGCCTAGATTTAGGGGGAGCTTAATATCATTGATATCATTGTCTTATTACTAGCTCCTTTGTTTTATTTTGTTCTTCCTAATCTTTTTATTGAGTGTTCAATCTAGAGGGAGAAAAGATTATTCTTTTTTGGGATTAATGACAAAGGGGGAGAATTTATGGATTTATCAATGGATTTATCAATTGCCCCCTAATCGATTGACAAAAAGAGGCAGAATATTTGGGGAGAATTTATGGACTTATCAAATGCCCAATAATCGATTGACAAAATGGGACAATGAAAAAGAGGGAGAATATTTGTAAGTATGATCTTTTACTCATTCTCCGTGTTCATTTCAATGCTAAATATCTTTATATTGTCCTTTGGTGCATTTGTTAAATCGTTTGTCATAAATCACCAAAAAGAGGGAGATTGAAAGTGCATCTAGGCACTTATGTTGTTTTGGTGATTAATGATAAACGATTAATGACAAATGCATGTAATGTCAATGTAATTGTACAAATGCTTAACTTAATGCTTAACAAAAGACAAACCTCTAATATGTTTATATTGTTATGAGACTAACATGTTTATTGCCTAGTTGAATATTAGTCTCATCTATTTTAGAGGAAAATCAATTGGGATGGTTAAGCAAAAATGAGGTATGCAATCTCGGTATTCCTTCCATATTTGTCATTGCATTCTTCTTTAGCAAATGCATATTGAACTCTAAGTAACTTGTTGATTTCATATGTGCACATTGATTCTTGTCATAATTGCTTGTGCATATATATATTCATTTGAGTTCATTATGTGCTTTGTTTTTAATATACTTGTGTTAACTAGAGTTAAACTTCATTGCTTCATATTGACTTGGTGCATACATGTTTTAGTTGTGTATCTTCTAATGCACCTCTCTTAGTGAAGTTTAATCTAGAATTGGATCACATTATTTACTCTCATTCCAAATATTGTTTGCACATGTGTAATTCGTGTATATTCTATCATGTGCTTCATTTAAGCAAAGTTTGTGGTCCTTGCCATGATTTAATTGATTCTTCATATTGGCAATTCTCTCTCTAGTGCAGTTAGATCAATCATATATTCATCATAATGCACTTAGTAGAGAATATTTCTATTGTCAAGTGTTTCCATTCATATTGTGCTTCTTGATATGAAACACTTGTTATTATCAATCTATTCAATATATCTTTTAAGCTTGTGGGACTAATATGTTTGCTGAGTGCTTTGATAAGAGTTAGGTCCCAAAGCTGTGTGTATGATGACCAAGATGGTTTGAAGGATGACAAGCGAGTCAAAATCAAATAAGACGGCGGTGTCACCAAGAGCTGAGGACTAAGTCAAGAACGACTTGGCGTGAGGATCGTCTTGGTGATGATCGAGGTCAAGGTCGGAGAAGATGAGAGTCTCATGAGGTGAATCGCGTCAAGGTTGACAAGACGAAGGGCGTCATCAATCTTTGTGGAAGCGTCATCATGCACCGTGCATCCAAGAAGTCGGCATGTAAGCTTAGTGTAAGACTTAGATTTTGTGTTAAATTTGAGTCTAAGGATTGCCGTACTATTAAGAGGGATGCAATCGTTGAAATCACTTAGATAAGTCTCAAGTGCTCAAAAGTGGTCTATCCTTGTCTAAGGTTGAGAAACCCAAGTCACACTTTGTTCACCTAAGTGTATGTGGGTTGGTGTGAGGGTTAGAAAGTGTTGGTGGTATCGGAAAGTGAGAATTTGAGGTCTCCTTGAGGATTCTTTGTGCAATCAAATTTTATCCTTTGGGATTTGGGTAGTGAGACCTTGTTAGTTGGATAGCCACCGTTCATAGCTTTCCGAAAAGTCCGAATTCGTCGAAATCGGAGTCTGGGATCAAAAGTTATGCCCGTTTTCGTCGGACTGCCGTGTGCTGCCTGGGAGATCCGGAGTATCCGGGTTGTAACCCGGAGTCTCCGGGTTATCCGGAGTATCCGGATGATTCCGGAGTATCCGGATGATCCAGAGTCTCCGGGGTTTTTTCCGGAGTCTCCGGGTTGCCCAGTTCGGTCCCAAACGGCTAGTTTTTTGGGTTCCTCTATTTAAGGCCCCTTTCTTGCCCTCTTCAAAGTAGCCATTGGGGGATGTTTTGCTGGGCATTAGAGGTGTTCTTTGTGAGTGTTTGAGCCCCCAATACTCCTCCCTACTCCTTAGATCTTAGTGATCCCCTTTTGTGAAGGGTTGGGTAGAGGAGAGAGGTATTTTGGATTGAGGATTGATTTGAAGAGTGGATGGTTGGGAGATAGTTTCCTTGGTGCTTTGAGGTGTATGCTTAGTGATCTTTAGCTCCCAAAAGCCCCTCTAACCCTAGATCTTAGTGATCCCTTTTGAGTGAAGGTTTGGGTGTGAGAGTGGGTAGTGATCGGATTGAGTGTGATTAGTGTGTTGAGCACTTGAGGTGGACTCTAAGTGAGTTCTTCGGGAGCATTTATTGCTCTTGGAGGTTGAGGTCTTCTAGACGGCTAGGAGTTGCCGGTGAGCTTCCAAGCTTTGTGTGGAAGGCCACCGAAGGTTTGTAAAGGTCCGATTCCGCCTCCGCAAGGAAAGGAATCAAAGAAGTGAAGACCGGCGAGTGCATTGTGCAACACCGGGAGGAAGAGGGTTGAAAGAGACCCCGGCTCAAGTGTGACCGAGCCGCCTCAACGGAGACGTAGGATCCCCTCAAGGATCCGAACTTCGGGATAAAATCTTCGTGTCTCCTTCCTTACTTCGGTTTCCTCTTTTGCTCATCCGCTTAACTTGCTTTCGATTCTTGTGATTAGATCAATTAGATTGTATCTACTGCATCTATTCTTGCTTATATACTTGATTCATTGCAGTAGAGTAATTTGTATCACTAGAATCAAAGAAGCGCTTCAATTTATTGTCTCTCTCTATTCTGGCCGAACCAGGCAACCCGGAGTATCCGGTATATTGATCCGGAGTATCCGGACATACCAGAGTATCCGGACTAAATATCCGGAGTCTCCGAGTTACCTGTCTCGGGCTGAATTATTTAAATTGCAAAACTTAATTATCCCAATTGCTTCCGCATTTTCTCTGATAGATTAATTTAAATTGGGTATAATTTTGTAATCGCCTATTCACCCCCCCTCTAGGCCGACATCCCCGTCCTTTCAATTGGCATCAGAGCCAAGGTCTCTCATTTTATTAGACTTAACCGTCTAGAGAGTAAGGGATGGCGACTAGAGGTTTAGTGCACTCACATGATCTACTTATGCTAGATGGATCTAATTATGCTTCATGGAAATTAATCATGATTTCTCATTTTAAATCCATGGGCCCCCAAATTTGGTGGATCGTAGATGTCGGCTTTTCATCTCCATTGAATGAAGTTGATCCAACTAACGGAGAGATGAAATGCCTACATCTCGACGCTCAAGCTACTAATGTTTTATTTAATGTTGTGAGCGAAGATATATTTGATGAAATATGCAATCTCAAGAGCGCTCATGATATGTGGACAATGCTTCAAGACAAATATGATGTGTCCACATCATCAAGTGAGGATTGCATTGAGGAATGGATGTCGGTTGATGATTCTTCAACCTCTACATCAAGTGATGATGAACCGACATCACCATCTACCTCCTCTTCTGCCTCAAGCAATGACGACACTTCTATTTGCCTTATGGTAAAGGAGAAGAAGGTATCACACACATCCAAATCTAAAAATGTAGATGATTTAGGTAAAAGTGATAATGATAGTGATACCGATTATGATGGTAGGTATGGTGATATTAGAAAAATATCACCATCTAAATTGCTTGTCTTGCTTGATACAATAGAGAAGCAAGAGGACACTCTCGAGAGGCAAGAAGATTTGCTCATCTTTGAAAAAGAAAGAAATCTTGAACTTGAGAGTGTTCTTGCTAAAGAAAAAGCGAAAAATGAATCTCTTGAGAAGGAGAAAACTAGATATGAGATTTTGAAGGTTGGGTATGACTCACTTCAAAAGAATTATGATGTTCTTAAGGAAAATCATGAAAGTATCCTTCTCAAGGAATTCATTAAGCCTAGAGTAGACATTAGTACTCAATGTGATTTAATTGATATGTCTACCTCTAGCATTGCTTTACCTTGTTGCTCTAACATTGCTTCTAGTTCCTCTAGTTGTTTAGATGCTAATCTTGTAGAGGAAAACAATGAGCTCAAGGCCCAAGTCATTAGATTGGAAAATGACTTGGAGAAGTGCTACAAGGGCAAAGCCGTCCTCAACAAGATCTTGAGCGAGCCTCGGGCACCTCAAGATAGAAGAGGACTTGGCTACATCTCCAAGAGGGAGAAGAGCAAGAAGAAGCACAATGCAAGAATGAAGACGATTGTGTGCTTTGGATGCAACAAGAAGGGCCACTTCGCCTCCGTGTGCCCCAATAAAGTGGATAACAAGGCCACAAGTCCAACTTTGAGGCAAGCCGACAAGAAGCAAAACAAGAGGAAGAGGCGTTCAAAGCCTACTTGCTTCAATTGTCGGGAAAAGGGACACATCGGTAAGGATTGTCCCAAAGGTATAATCCCTAAGCCTACTCATCACTGTAATGATCATTTGCTTAGGAAGGACAAGAATGTCAATGTATTTGCCAAGCTTGTCAAGTTCCCTATGCCCGCTCAAAATGATAATATTCATTTGCATAGGAAGAGTAAGTCTAGAAATGGATTTGCTAAAATTGTTAGGACTCCTAAGCCCACTCAAAGCAATTCCAACAAATTGCTTAGGAGAAATAACAATAGCAATCAATTTGCTAGACTTGCTAGATCCTCTAAGCTTTTCTATTATGATGATCATCATATGCTTAGAAGGGAGCAAACTAGAAATAGTTTTGCAAAGTATCATTGTCCTCCTAAGCCTTGTTATAAAAATGCCAATCAATTGCTTAGGAGGAACAATTATCGCAAAACTATTGCTAGTTATGTTAGTCAACTCAATAATGCAAATATTAGGACCATTTGGGTTCCTAAGTCTATTGTGACTAACATTGTTGGACCCAACAAAGATTGGGTACCAAAGAGTGCCTAAAAGAACTATTAGGTACTAAGAGATGGATTGGATGCTTGATCTCCACAAGAAGAAAAATGAACTATCAATTGCAATTGGAGCCAAGCATGAAGATAATCAAGTCAATCATAAGCCAATGCCATCTCGGTAACAAGTATTTAAATTGATTACATTATTGCTTCTAGCCTTGTGTAGGTTTAGACGCTTTAGTATCATGCAAATTCAATTTAATTGCTTGTTGTGTGTACTTGCTCTTGCTTCATAGTTGTGCTTTAATTGTAATCTTGAGCAAGTTAAGAGTGGCACATTTAGGGGGAGTGCTAATTCATATTCATGTGTATCACATCCCTACATGTGCCCATATGTATATAAGTGCATAATATATAATTTCAAAATCAACCTTTTAGCCAAAACTCAAAACTTGTGTACTTACTAGTAATCTTTTGAAAAACTAGTTGAAATTGATATACAAATGTCTTTAAAATGTTTTCCAAAGGTTTTGGCTTCTCAAAATCTATTTTGAAAAGAAAATGAGTTTCAAGCCCAAAATCTAGATAGTAGTATCTTGTTTTGGATTTAAACTTATAATTTTCATAGAATTAAAAGTAAAAGGATTTTGAAAATAATCTTAAAGCAAAACTCCTAGAGTTGGTCATTCTTAATATCTTTTGTGTTCAAAAGTTTTTCAAAAGACCAACCAAACAAAAGCTATTTGCTTTCGAAATTCCCCGAAAATCTTAGTTTGACCTATATCGGTCAAAATATTGCACTTAATGAGTATTGCCATTTGGACCGGATCCTTTGCTATATCTAAGTCCAAAATGGTATTTCAAACTCAGACATAAAGTTTCAAATCTCTAACTCTTATCCCATTCTCTTAAGATGGATTTGATTCTTTGTGTTAATTGAATTTGACTTTGTTGGTTTTCATTTCGTTCTTCAAAAGGACCTTCTTTGGACAAAAGTCAAAATCTTGTTTAAAAGGTCAAAATTTGCAAAAAGGTTTGTAAAACTATCCTACTATGTATTTGAAAGGTTTTACAAGCTTTGAAAATGAAAATTCCTATTTTAGAAAATATTTTGGCCTAAAACAATTTGTGCTTTAACTCAAACATACCTAATATAGGATTTTGGCTTTCAAATCGGATTCTATTGTTTTTATAAGTGGTCATGGCTTCAAAAATGTATTTCAAATCCTTCAAGCCATGAGGGTTCAATTGTGGATGAAATCCGAGTTGAAATTGCACTTTGAGGACTTTTCGAGTTTCGATTTCATTTTTATGCCTCAAAGCGCATTTCGCCAAAATTAAGTTAAAAGAAAATTCTTTTAAAGCAAAACTTGTTTCAAAACCTTCAAAATGTCCAAAGTTAGTTCTCTAAAATTTTCAAATCATTTGGACTTCATTTGAATAAAATTTGACTATTTGCAAAAAGTTTCAGTTCAATCGTGCCAAAGTCGGCACTACCGCACCTGACAGGCAATAGTATCGGAGGTTGGCACTACCGCACCTGAACGGTGGTAGTACCGGATCCCCTGGCACTACCGGTGTTGTGTGCGCTGTAGTGCCGGTCTGGCAGACAAGACTGAAAATTCTGAAAATTTCGGATTTTCGAATTTGGTTTTGGGGATATTTTTAATTTGGTACTTCCTTTTTCAAGAATTCTTTTTGGAAAAAGATTCTTGCAATCCCAAAGCATCTTTTTGCACAAATTCAAATGTTTTTGAAAATATTTGAAGGAGTTTACTAGTGGTATCAGTTTTGAAGAGTTATTTGGTTGCAAGGGGATTTGTTCTTTTCAAGTGGTTTCCTTGTACCCCTTTGCTTGTTCTCAAAATTTTTCAGCTCTGATACCTTTCTAAATCTTTGTGATTTAGATTTTCTTGTATTTGCATTTGCCCTATTACCTGTCAGTGTTTATTGCTCTGATACCCTTCAAGCTTATCGATTTTCTTTTAAGTGGTATCATTGGCTAGACAAAACTTGAGCAATTCAAATGCAAAATAGCTTCATGATTCTTTTATTGAATATCTTGTGGAGCGTATTTATGTCAAGTTTTGGGCATTTACATGTTTTCAAGTGGTATCCTCATTTGTTTGACTCTAAAGCTTTCAGGTTGCTCTTTGATACCCTTAAATGGTTAATTGCTCTGATACTCATCGATTCAATCGAATATCTTTTTTCTTTTGGTATCAATATCTTTGTGATTTGATCCAATAAGAAGTATCAAAAGAGCGTTATTCATTTATCGTGTTTCCAAGGGGTTTCATCTTATTTGATTTATCCAATTGGTATCAATGAACTTCAAGTTTCCTTCAAGTGGTATATGTTGCCTCTTTGAAGCATTGTTTTGATACCCAAAGTCTTTTGAGTTGGATTCTCCATAAGCTTAAATTGTAAGTTCAATCGCTTAAGAACTCTCTATGTGAGGTTCTTTATGAATTGAAATGCATAAAGAGGAGAAATTCCATTTGAGCATTGTTCGTTAATGAAAATTTCTTTATGCTCTTTCTCGAAAGAAGTTCTTCAAGCATCTCCCTTGAGATAGTTTTTTCAATTGGTATCTAATTTCTCAAGTGGTATTTGCGTTGGGTTTCTCGCTTAACCCTATTAGGCAAGAGTTTGGATTCTGCAAGAGAATCACGATGTTTATCATAAAGCCTAATAAAATGAAGTGAGTTATTTGAATTAGTTTCAAATAACCTTGAGATACCTTCCTTTGCTTTGAGCTTTAGTTCTTTCATTTGGTATCTTGGCAAGCCTTTCAAGGATGAAAACTAAGCGAGCTTTTTCATTGCTCCAAGCTTCTAAGTGGAGCTTATCTATTTAAGTTTTTATTCCATTGAAAGTGCATCCTTTGGCTAAGTTCTTTTAGAAACTGGATTTAATTGTATCTTAGCCTCAAAGTGATTCCTCTCTTGAATGTATTGAAGATAATTGCTAAAAGAGGATTTCAAGAGTTAAAATTGAATGTGTATCAATCCTTCTTGTAAGTTAAAATTACAAGATCTTCAATTGGTAATATCATGCTTATCATCTATATCTTGCATATTGTACCTAGACATTATCAAACTAACTTGGGTCAAGTTGAAAGATACTTGTTCCCGGAAATCGTGTGCTTGTCTGTTGATGTTCAAGGTTTCGGAAAAGGTGTCAACTTCGACGGTGAGATGAAGGAAAGGAGTGTAGCTCCAAAGTCCGAGGGATCCGAGGCCGTGCGACTTGACCATGACCGATTCGAACATGCAATAGACAAGAACCGACTGAAGGGACGTATTTCTTTCTGACCATATTTTAATAATGTCTTTGTACACCATTATGCTAGTTGTCTTAAATTTTAAATGGTGTAATGTTTATCATGTTAAGTCTTCCAATTGATATCAATTCTTTCAATCATTATGTATTTCAATTGGTAATTAGATTGCTCTGATACTACTTCAATTGCTTATCAATTGGTATCCTCTCATTGTAAATAGCATTTTCTCTCTATTTAAGTGTCATCTAACTTTTTGCCATATTAGTATGATTGGTACGGATGACACCATGCTTAAGGAGGAGGAAATGTAAGTTGAAGAACACATTAGTAAGAGGTATACCTTACTCTTTAAATTGATCATAAGCATGTAATTCACTTCCATACAGTGGCTATATGATATTGATAGTTATTATGCTCTGATACACATATTTGCTATATGATCTTTGTCATGATTTAAGCATCTCTTACATTCTTGTGAATCATGACTTCATTTGAATTGGTATCATCGATTGGTATCTTATTCAATTGTCATGTTTGAGCTTCACTTATATCTTGTTAATCATGACAACTTTAAATTTGTTCAATTGGAAATATCAATCACCTAAATCTTGGATATAATTGATATCATATCTTGCCTAGATTTAGGGGGAGCTTAATATCATTGATATCATTGTCTTATTACTAGCTCCTTTGTTTTATTTTGTTCTTCCTAATCTTTTATTGAGTGTTCAATCTAGAGGAGAAAAGATTATTCTTTTTGGGATTAATGACAAAGGGGAGAATTTATGGATTTATCAATGGATTTATCAATTGCCCCTAATCGATTGACAAAAAGAGGCAGAATATTTGGGGAGAATTTATGGACTTATCAAATGCCCAATAATCGATTGACAAAATGGGACAATGAAAAAGAGGGAGAATATTTGTAAGTATGATCTCTTACTCATTCTCCGTGTTCATTTCAATGCTAAATATCTTTATATTGTCCTTTGGTGCATTTGTTAAATCGTTTGTCATAAATCACCAAAAAGAGGGAGATTGAAAGTGCATCTAGGCACTTATGTTGTTTTGGTGATTAATGATAAACGATTAATGACAAATGCATGTAATGTCAATGTAATTGTACAAATGCTTAACTTAATGCTTAACAAAAGACAAACCTCTAATATGTTTATATTGTTATGAGACTAACATGTTTATTGCCTAGTTGAATATTAGTCTCATCTATTTTAGAGGAAAATCAATTGGGATGGTTAAGCAAAAATGAGGTATGCAATCTACGGTATTCCTTCCATATTTGTCATTGCATTCTTCTTTAGCAAATGCATATTGAACTCTAAGTAACTTGTTGATTTCATATGTGCACATTGATTCTTGTCATAATTGCTTGTGCATATATATATTCATTTGAGTTCATTATGTGCTTTGTTTTTAATATACTTGTGTTAACTAGAGTTAAACTTCATTGCTTCATATTGACTTGGTGCATACATGTTTTAGTTGTGTATCTTCTAATGCACCTCTCTTAGTGAAGTTTAATCTAGAATTGGATCATATTATTTACTCTCATTCCAAATATTGTTTGCACATGTGTAATTCGTGTATATTCTATCATGTGCTTCATTTAAGCAAAGTCTGTGGTCCTTGCCATGATTTAATTGATTCTTCATATTGGCAATTCTCTCTCTAGTGCAGTTAGATCAATCATATATTCATCATAATGCACTTAGTAGAGAATATTTCTATTGTCAAGTGTTTCCATTCATATTGTGCTTCTTGATATGAAACACTTGTTATTATCAATCTATTCAATATATCTTTTAAGCTTGTGGGACTAATATGTTTGCTGAGTGCTTTGATAAGAGTTAGGTCCCAAAGCTGTGTGTATGATGACCAAGATGGTTTGAAGGATGACAAGCGAGTCAAAATCAAATAAGACGGCGGTGTCACCAAGAGCTGAGGACTAAGTCAAGAACGACTTGGCGTGAGGATCGTCTTGGTGATGATCGAGGTCAAGGTCGGAGAAGACGAGAGTCTCATGAGGTGAATCGCGTCGAGGTTGACAAGACGAAGGGCGTCATCAATCTTTGTGGAAGCGTCATCATGCACCGTGCATCCAAGAAGTCGGCATGTAAGCTTAGTGTAAGACTTAGATTTTGTGTTAAATTTGAGTCTAAGGATTGCCGTACTATTAAGAGGGATGCAATCGTTGAAATCACTTAGATAAGTCTCAAGTGCTCAAAAGTGGTCTATCCTTGTCTAAGGTTGAGAAACCCAAGTCACACTTTGTTCACCTGAGTGTAGGTGGGTTGGTGTGAGGGTTAGAAGTGTTGGTGGTATCGGAAAGTGAGAATTTGAGGTCTCCTAGAGGATTCTTTGTGCAATAAAATTTTATCCTTTGGGATTTGGGTAGTGAGACCTTGTTAGTTGGATAGCCACCGTTCATAGCTTTCCGAAAAGTCCGAATTCGTCGAAATCGGAGTCCGGGATCAAAAGTTATGCCCGTTTTCGTCGGACTGCCGTGTGCTGCCTGGGAGATCCGGAGTATCCGGGTTGTAACCCGGAGTCTCCGGGTTATCCGGAGTATCCGGATGATTCCGGAGTATCCGGATGATCCAGAGTCTCCGGGGTTTTTTCCGGAGTCTCCGGGTTGCCCAGTTCGGTCCCAAACGGCTAGTTTTTTGGGTTCCTCTATTTAAGGCCCCTTTCTTGCCCTCTTCAAAGTAGCCGTTGGGGGATGTTTTGCTGGGCATTAGAGGTGTTCTTTGTGAGTGTTTGAGCCCCCAATACTCCTCCCTACTCCTTAGATCTTAGTGATCCCCTTTTGTGAAGGGTTGGGTAGAGGAGAGAGGTATTTTGGATTGAGGATTGATTTGAAGAGTGGATGGTTGGGAGATAGTTTCCTTGGTGCTTTGAGGTGTATTCTAAGTGATCTTTAGCTCCCAAAAGCCCCTCTAACCCTAGATCTTAGTGATCCCTTTTGAGTGAAGGTTTGGGTGTGAGAGTGGGTAGTGATCGGATTGAGTGTGATTAGTGTGTTGAGCACTTGAGGTGGACTCTAAGTGAGTTCTTCGGGAGCATTTATTGCTCTTGGAGGTTGAGGTCTCCTAGACGGCTAGGAGTTGCCGGTGAGCTTCCAAGCTTTGTGTGGAAGGCCACCGAAGGTTTGTAAAGGTCCGATTCCGCCTCCGCAAGGAAAGGAATCAAAGAAGTGAAGACCGGCGAGTGCATTGTGCAACACCGGGAGGAAGAGGGTTGAAAGAGACCCCGGCTCAAGTGTGACCGAGCCGCCTCAACGGAGACGTAGGATCCCCTCAAGGATCCGAACTTCGGGATAAAATCTTCGTGTCTCCTTCCTTACTTCGGTTTCCTCTTTTGCTCATCCGCTTAACTTGCTTTCGATTCTTGTGATTAGATCAATTAGATTGTATCTACTGCATCTATTCTTGCTTATATACTTGATTCATTGCAGTAGAGTAATTTGTATCACTAGAATCAAAGAAGCGCTTCAATTTATTGTCTCTCTCTGTTCTGGCCAAACCAGGCAACCCGGAGTATCCGGTATATTGATCCGGAGTATCCGGACATACCGGAGTATCCGGACTAAATATCCGGAGTCTCCGAGTTACCTGTCTCGGGCTGAATTATTTAAATTGCAAAACTTAATTATCCCAATTGCTTCCGCATTTTCTCTGATAGATTAATTTAAATTGGGTATAATTTTGTAATCGCCTATTCACCCCCCCTCTAGGCCGACATCCCTGTCCTTTCAGAAAGGCCCAAAACTCCAGAAACGGCCCGAAAACGCTATAAACCTCCAAGCCCTATGGTTTAAACCTTATTTCCACATCTCATACTGTTTTTGACCTTTTCATTCACATTATATAAGGTTCCGACACTCTGAGTGACACAACTCTTCAAAAGGCCCAACAACGCGAGAAAACCTCAAGCCGAAAGGTTTTATTCTCTAATTTCACATTCTATAATGTCACACCATACCGTAGTGTCACATCTGTATTGGGATATGGCTATGCAAATGTTTACGAATGAAGTTTGCAATTTATTTATGACAATTGCATTTGTGCATTCATGATGGAAGAGGCGACCCATGCTGATGCGGGCCTCTGTGCTCACATGTAGTGAGCACGAAAGTCCTACCTCGTTGTCCCATCCACAGATGTGAATAGGAGCGAGTCAGTAAGAGTAGGCCCCTCCATGGGATGGAAGGGAATGAGAGGGTGCACACCCACGGGTGTGCACTCAGCAATACCGGTATGTGCTAAGAAAAGGAGCATTTTATGAGCATGCATGATGCATTACATAAATGAGAATGTGAATGAAGGATTTGTGTGAACTTTCCCTCGCATGGTTAAAGTCGTGAAGTGCATTTGTATGTATGTTACATGTTTATGCCTTGTCTCTCATTGGAATACACTTAGCTAAGTGATGAACTCACGCTTGTTGTTTAATGTTTTTTTAGGTACCATGAATACGGCATTTGGGAAAGGGAGATAGAATCACCACTTCACTTAGCATCATTTCACTAGATGAATTCATAATTGATCCACCTTGTGTTGGTTTACTTTACTAAGGTTTATGTCGTGTTGGTTATCGTGGTTAATTGTTCATTCCGTAATCATTCATGTGAGGATTAAATTTATGTTCTTGTCATGAGATGGTTCTGAAATCCTTGATTTACAACATTGTTGTTATCTTTCATTATTTCGTTGCGCTATGAAACTATTGTTGATGCTTTAAACCTTGTTAAAAAGATTATATGCTACCAAAATTTTGTTTAAACAACTAATGTAGTTGTTGTAATCTACTTATATTATTGCTATTTGGTTGTTAGTATTGCTCTTTGTGGTGACATTCTGGGCACAATAGGTGCCGGGGTATTACATTTATGCTATAAAGTCTTTGCAACTTCATGTTTATGCATATGTGGTTTAGATTATGACATAACTATTTAAATAGAATGAAAACATGAATTAAATCTTGTCATGGTTGAACATTTTTGGCTATCTTGAACCTGCCCAAAAAGTGCTAAATGTGAAAGTTATCAAAGTTAAAGAGCTAAAAGCTCAAGGAATGATAGTTGATAGATGCAAGATCAAGGAAGTATGTACTATCGCACTTCTTTTTTATGAAATTGCTTATCATTACATTTTGATATGAACTTGGAAGAGATTGTGTATCACCAAAACCATGAAACCTTAAGATTATGATTGTCTAATTACTGACTTAGGTTGGCATGGTTGGAAAGTAAGGCTAATAATGCATATATTTCCTTGTAGTTTTTATATTATGTTGCAATCAATCAATAAATCAGTTTTTCAAGCACCAATGAAGTGCACAAAATTTCAATGTTTTCAGGTTTTGAGGTAGTTAAGGAAGAGAGATTATGTCATGTAAAAATCATTAATAGTACTTGATTTCTAGTTATGCTTACTCAACATTTTCTATGTGTAGATTTGAGGGTGCAAGTTTTTTTGATAGCATTACTTGGTGATGAATTTGCTACATTTATGGATGACTTATAATCCTTAGTACTTAAAAAATGACAAACAAGAAACAAAGAAAAAGATTTTGTTCTCTCTTTTGTATTTTTGATGAATCCATTGTCAAAGGGGGAGAATTTTGGACACATATTGCACATTCACACACATATTTTCCTTTTTTCACTTTGCTTTTTGATTTTAAAATTTCTTAAAAATTTTCTTGTGAGGTGAATGACAATGCTCAGTTCTAAGTGGTGTTGCCAATGTTTTTATTAAGGGGGAGATTGTGAAATCATGTGCTGAAAAATTAACTTAGTGATGAATTTAGCATTGCAAAGTGGTTGTGCTCATGGCATGTTTGGTGCTTGTACATGTGTTATTTTAGATGATTACTTGATATGCTTGTGATAGCATGGTAATTATTTTTCTTAATGCAATGCACTCGTGTGAGTGGTTGGACTGATCTTGGGTCAAGTCGTGGATTTGTGCTCGTACATGGTCTCGTGTTTGTTCATGTGCAGATGTTGCTTGAGGGCGAACATAGCTGATGACGGGGATCAGAATTAGGTTCTGGGATGAATCGAGATTCAGATGATCAAGGATGTCATGCGGAACGTTCACACTAGAGAACAGTGCACGTGGAGTCAAGGATGATGTAGTGTAGCAGCCAGCGGGCTGTGCATACGAGTGAGTCACGCGAGAGTGGTAGGTTGGTTGTACGCATGTATATGTGAGTTTTGGGCTGTATATGCATGTATTTAGCCATGTGTAATTAGGCCAGGTGGATATACATGTATGTACTTAATTAGAGATAAGAATTTTAGGGTTAAATGGTTATTTAAAGAGAGCTGTACTCTTGGTTGAGTGTGGCAATAGAAAACAAAAACTGCACAGGGGCCATACTCTTGGTTGAGTGTGGCAATAGAAAACAAAAACTACACAACTTTCTAATCTGGAGGAACTAGTTAACAACTTCCACTTATGAAATATGCTTCCGCTTGTATAGAAAGTACATACTCCTGGTAGAATGCTTATATATATCTAGTGAAAACCTCTCTTACCGTGAAAACTTCGTGAAACCCATATGTAAAAGTTTTGAAAAATTCTCAAAAATTACCATACGTAGGGGATGTGAGGTTCTACAACACTATGAAATTTGAAGATCAAACTCAATCGCATTTGGAAGTTATGAAAAAGACAAATTGAAAAATAAACTGTAACACCCCGGCATTTAATATGCCTGAATGCTACCAAACATAAGCTAAACAACATCTAAATACCACAATTAAACATAAATTCCAGCAAAGGCGCACATGCCAAAAACCGAGATTTCGGCAGCATCTCCTTTGTTTTAACATGAATTGAAGGAGCAACAACAGTATAGCAATATAAGGCAATATGAGAGACAGCTAAAACAGCAATAATTAAAGACTTAACGACAATATAAGTCTATTATCAAGCACTTAATGTCTCCAAGTGTCAAACAAACAATAAAACTCTCATAAAGCAAAGCTAAACCTTAAAGCAATAATCATCACACGCAGTTCATTATCAAAACTAATAGAATGACTTGTGGAATCAAAATGGGTGAAGCTACGTGCGGACGTGTGACTATTTCCCTTCCCCGCATGCCATTCTCATGGTACCTAAAACAACAAGAAAACACAAGCGTGAGTTCAAAACTCAGCAAGCATATTGCAATGGTACAACAAGAACAATTACATAGCAATAATATCTCACATCATGTAAACCATCTCATTCATGGTCACATATTATCATCATCATCAATATGTATGAAGTGCAATGCGATGCTCATGTCTCCTTGGAAACTCATACCGGTATGGTTGAGTACACACCTGTCGGTGTGCACCCTCTCCCCCCTTCCATCCCGAAGATGGAGGGTGCCTGCTCCTCGCTTCCGTTCACCACGGTGAATGGAATCACGATGTAGGACTTACTCATTGGCTCTCCGGATTAGGCATAACTTTCTCACCGACCTTCCCGGACTAGTTATGACTTTCTCACCGCCCGGGCCATGTAATCATGCCATGTATGCAAATATGCCACATCATAATCAACTTGTACATTAACACATGGCATGATAACATGATAAACATACTCATCATATCAATGGCAGTCATTAAAGCATGGCAAGTGATCATCACATATAATCAATCTCATCTAGTCTCAACTAGCAACCTACAAATCGCTATCTATTACAATACACTTGCCTCAACCACGGGCGACGGATTGGCGAGAAGTAGTAGGCCCTCTCGGGGTCACACCACCTGCACATAGGGACCACACACTCACAATCAAGCCCACAAAACAGTACGCAAACCCTCATCTACCCCGACATTGCCAACTACTCCCAAAACCCGAAAACAGCGGTTCTGTCCCGTCAGGACAGCAGCCTTCCAAAAGGCATAACTTGGGTTCTAGGACTCCGAATCAATTAAACGAGTACATCCTCACGTAGATTAGGAAATTTCCCAACTTTTTCTAGGTATAGGGAAAGACTGATTCGGAATCTAAAGTTGTTTAATCTACAAAATACCGTGATCTGTTCCAATCACATCACAGATTTTAATACGCTCGGTAAAACAGCCATAACTTTCAAACGGCTAGGCGGAATTTAAAGTTCTTTATATCCACTGAAAGATAATGAAATTATCTACAACTTCTTCAACAGCCGTACGACCAGATTCCAATTCTAAATTGGCGAAAACCTAAGCCCTAGGTCGACTGCTCATTCTGCCCGAAACAGAGAGCGTGGCAACTTCTAGATTTCAACTAATCTACTCAAATCCAGCACCACCAATTGATCTAAAAACTTGATAAACACCCTTATAACAGTACCAAGAACAACCCCAAGGATTCCCATGGCCATATCTTTGCCCGACGCACGAAAACTGAAAGGATCTCCTCCCAGTTCGCTCCTCGCTCCAAAGGATGGATCCTAGAGGTGCAGGGGTGGGGAGGCTACCCTAGGCCAGCAAGGGGGGTGGACGAGAGGTGGTGTAGAGGTGGGGAGCAATGGGGGCAAGGGAGAGGGGGCGCACGACCAAGGGAGAGGGAGGTGGGGCGGCTAGGCAAGGGAGGAGGAGGTGGGGGCGCACAACCAAGGGTGGGGGCGCAAAGAGGGCCGGGGGAACCCCTAATAACCAGCCCAACCAGGAATCCTAGTCCTAAATGGACTCATACTCCATCCCACGAAAGCCCACAACCCCCTCTTTTAGGCCCAAACTACCCCGGAAAGGCCCAAAACCCCGGAAACGGCCCGAAAACGCTATTAACCTCCATACCATATGGTTTTACCCTTAATTCCACATTTCATAATGTTTTTGAGCTCAACATTCACTTTTTATAAGGTTACAACACTCCGTGGTGTCACATTCTTCCCCCCTTCAACAGGATTCGACCTCGAATCTAATTCGCACCAAGACGCAACCCAACAAAGCAAAAGATAGCTAGGTCTCACATCACATACCTGAGACGAAAAGCTCGGGATACTTCTCGCGCATGCGAGACTCCAGCTCCCAAGTCGCTTCTCTCTCGGTCTGATGTGACCACAGGACCTTGACAAACTTAAGCGTCCTGTTCTTCATTACTCGCTCCGAAGTCCCCAGAATTTCCACAGAACGGGACTCGAAGGTGAGGTCATGCTCAAGCACTAGTGGTTCCAATGGAACCACCAACTCCGGATCATGCAAGTATTTCCTCAACATCGAGACAAGGAACACATTATGCACACCTTGCATGGATTCCGGTAGCTCCAGACGATAGGCCAGCCTTCCAATTCGGGCGATGATAGGAAATGGCCCAACAAACCTCGGACTGAGCTTTCCTTTGGTGCCAAAACGCACCACACCCTTGGTGGGAGATACTCGCAAGAGTACGCTATCACCCACCTCAAACTCCAAATCTCGCCGCCTCACATCAGCATAGCTTTTCTGTCTACTCTGCGCTGCGAGAGGGTTCTGTCGTACCTCCGCCACGCGATCAACAGTCTGCTGAACCCAATCCGGTCCAAGAACTGCTCTCTCGCCCACAGCATCCCAACAAAGTGGTAATCTGCACTTCCGGCCATACAGTACCTCATAAGGAGCAGCCCAGATGCTGGAATGATAGCTGTTATTGCAAGCAAACTCTGCAAGAGGCAAATGATCTTCCCAGCTACCTTTCCAAGCCATCACATAGGCCCTGAGCATGTCTTCCAAAGTCTGGATGGTACGCTCAGACTGCCCATCCGTCTGAGGGTGAAAAACGGTACTAAGGCGAAGCCGCGTACCCAAAGCACTCTGCAAACTCTCCCAGAATTTGGAGACAAACTTCGCATCCCGATCAGAAATAATGGTCTTAGGTACACCATGCAGTCTCACAATTTCCCGCACATAGATGGGAGCCAAGTCGCTCGCAGAATTGGTAGTGCGTATAGGAATGAAATGCGCAGACTTGCTGAGACGGTCCACCACAACCCAAACAGCATCCTTCCCTCGTGGAGTACGAGGTAGGCCAACCACGAAATCCATGGAGATGTCATCCCATGGCCACACAGGAATCTCCAATGGTACCTTGAGACCCGGCGGGACGCTTATGCTCAGCCTTGATCTTCTGACAAATCCCACAAGACGCCACATACTTGGCAATATCCACTCTCATCCTTTTCCACCAGAAATTCTTTTTCAAGTCCCTGTACATCTTGGTCTCCCCAAGATGGACCGCGTACGGGGAGCGATGAGCCTCTTTCAAAATGTCCTCTTTCACTTGGGATTTCTGAGGTACGCACAGACGACCCTAAAACCTCAAAGCTCCCGCATCATCAACGGTAAAGTCTCCAGACTTGCCATCCTCAAGGCGTTTCCTCACCTGCTGGAGCAACCGATCATGCTGTTGTGCCTCCCGCACACGCTCGGGAATCGCTAACTCAAGAATCAATTGAGTTTCAGCTTGCACGGTCCCCGCAAAGCAGTAGGAGACTCCCAAACGCTCAAAATCAGCAACAAGACAATCAACGACAGGGGGCATTATCTTGCGACTGAGAGCGTCAGCCACCACATTTGCCTTCCCCGGATGATATTGGATGGTGAGGTCATAATCCTTTATCAATTCTAGCCATCTCCTTTGCCTCAAGTTCAAATCTTTCTGAGTAAAGATGTACTTGAGGCTCTTGTGATCAGTGAAGATATCACAAGACTCACCATACAGATAGTGCCTCCATATCTTCAATGCAAACACCACAGCGGCTAGCTCAAGATCATGTGTGGGATAGTTCTGCTCATGCTTTTTCAGCTACCTCGATGCATAAGCAATCACCTTGCCATCTTGCATGAGCACACAACCAAGTCCCAACCGAGAAGCATCAGAATACACAGTGAAGCGCTTCCCTAGCTCGGGAAGGGTAAGAACAGGAGCAGTCACTAACTTCTCCTTCAAAGTGCAGAAACTGTGCTCACACTCTGCAGTCCACTGGAATTTCATCCCCTTCTGAGTCAGCTACGAAAGTGGCTTGGCAATGATAGAGAAATCCTGCACAAAACGCCGATAGTAGCCAGCTAACCCAAGGAAACTACGCACCTCTTTGACATTGGACGACCTCTTCCAATCCAAAACTGCTGAGACTTTGCTAGGATCTACGGATATGCCCTCTGGATTGATGATGTGGTCAAGAAAACCCACTTCTGAAATCCAGAATTCGCACTTTTTCAGCTTAGCAAAGAACTGATTCTCCCTCAAGGTGCTCAGCACAAGCCTCAAGTGTCGCTCATGCTCCTCTTCTGATTTAGAGTAAACCAGAATGTCATCAATGAACACTACCACAAACTCATCAAGGTACTTGTGTAGCATACTATTCATCGCCTCCATAAAGACAGCAAGAGCATTAGTTAGTCCAAAAGACATAACTTTAAATTCATAATGCCCATACCTAGTGGAGAAAGCAGTCTTCTCAATGTCCTGCTCCCTCACGCGAATCTGATTGTACCCCGACTGAAGATCAATTTTGGAGAACACCTTCGCTCCCTTCAGTTGGTCAAACAGATCCTCAATGCGAGGCAAAGGATACTTGTTATTGACTGTCACTTGATTAAGAACACGATAATCAATGCACATGCGCCAACTTTCATCCTTCTTCGAGACGAAGAGAACGGGTGCTCCCCATGGCGAAACGCTACGCCGAATAAAGCGATTGGCCAACAAATCCTCCAACTCGTCTTGAAAAGGACGAGCCAAGAGGTATGGAGAGATAGAAATAGGTCGAGTGCCAGGAACAAGATCGATACGAAACTCCACATTCCTCACAGGAGGTAAACCAGGCAACTCGTCAGGGAACACATCAACAAACTCCTTCACTACAGGAATCTCCTCAATGGAAACTGAAGAAGATGGTTTTTCTGACATAGCCATGAGGAAACCCAACTGCTTCAAACGGCGACCAGAAAACAGACTAGCCAAAGCAAAGACGGAATTGGAGGGTATACCACCCTGAAAGGTCAACTCTACCCCTGACGGGGCCTGCAAAGCAACCGTCTTCCAGAAATAACAGATCTTGGCACGGTACTGATGCAGCCAGTCCATGCCCAAAATGACATCAAAAGGAGCCAACTGGATCACCATAAGATTGGCGAAGAAAACCTCGTCATCAATGGCCATGGTGCAACCCGGGCAAACCAAGGAACTAGCAATCAAACCCCCAGGAGAACTGACTAACACAGACTCAGAAATCAGCTAAACTCCCAACTTAGCTCTACTAGCAAACTCAGACGACATAAAAGAATAGGATGCTCCGGAATCAAACAGAACAAAGGCATCAACGGAATCCACGAGCAGAGTACCTGAAACCACCTCTGGATGCCCAGCTGACTCGGCGATCGGCAAAGCGTACACTCCTGGTGGCGCTGAGACAATAGGAGCCCGACTCCTGGCTGATGCCCCAACAGAGCTGGGGGCGGAGGAGGCAACTGCGGAGGAAGCGGCAGTGCGGGCACCGATAAGGCCGTGGTGGCGCCCACGCAAAGGGCGGCTGAGGAGCAGGAGCAACCATCATGTGCACCGATCCTCTGGAAGACGCCGCTGGAGTGGGAGGAGAAGGCACCATCTCACACTTGATGATTCTACCGGGATTCATCCGGTAGACTCGTCCCATGTGGCCAGGCTTGCCAAGTGGTTGCAACTCCCGGTCCAACCACACTCTGAAGCACGGTGCTCACCACCGCACTTGAAACACAACATGCCCTGCCCAGGCACAGGACGAACAGCCGCTCACGAGGAAGACAACTGGGGCGGCCTCATCTTAGCCCCTGAGGAGGAGCCCTGTCCCCCCTTGAACTTCTTGAAGGTGGGTCGCTGAGAAGACCCACCTCCTCCACCAAAGGTCCTCTTCTGGCCCCCGCCTGGGGCCGCAGGAACCCCTGAACCACCTGGATTTTGCTTATCCCGGGAGAGCTCCAACTTGAGCTCCATGCCCTTCGCCTGCTCCACCACAGAGCAGAAGTCACGAGGGACAGTCGCCCCCATGACAACTCTGAACTCCTGGTTGAGGCCCCAACGGAACCTCCTTGCCTTCTCCCGATCGTCGGCTGCCACAGCCGGCACGAAGCGCACCACGCTGTTGAACTCCACCTCATACTCTGCCACCGACCTCTTTCCCTGGGCGGAATTTAACGTTCTTTATATCCACTGAAAGATAATGAAAGTATCTACAACTTCTTCAACAGCTGTACGAGCAGATTCCGACTCTAAATTGGCGAAAACCTAAGCCCTAGGTCGACTGCTCATGCTGCCCGAAACAGAGAACGTGGCAACTTCTAGATTTCAACTAATATACTCAAATCCAGCACCACCAATTGATCTAAAAACTTGATAAACACCCTTAGAACAGTACCTAGACCAACCCCAAGGATTTCCATGGCCATAGCTTTGCCCGAAGCACGAAAACTGAAAGGATCTCCTCCTGGTTCTCTCCTCGCTCCTCGTTCCTTGCTCCTCGCTCCAAAGGATGGATCCTTGAGGTACAGGGGTGGGGAGGCTACCCTAGGCCAGCAAGGGGGGTGGAGGAGAGGTGGTGGAGAGGTGGGGAGCAATGGGGGCAAGGGAGAGGGGGCGCACGGCCAAGGGAGAGGGAGGTGGGGCGGCTAGGCAAGGGAGGAGGAGGTGGGGGCGCTCAACCAAGGGTGGGGGCGCAAGGAGGGAAGGGGGAACCCCTAATAACCAGCCCAACCAGGAATCCTAGTCCTAAATGGACTCATACTCCATCCCACCAAAGCCCACAACCCCCTCTTTTAGGCCCAAACTCCCCCGGAAAGGCCCAAAACCTCGGAAACGGCCCAGAAACGCTATTAACCTCCATACCCTATGGTTTTACCCTTAATTCCACATTTCATAATGTTTTTGAGCTCAACATTCACTTTTTATGAGGTTACGACACTTCGTGGTGTCACATTAATAGTGCTAAATAGTGAAAAATCACTCTTTTATCACCTTCAGTATAGCTCTTAAATGATGTTGTTATACCTCTTTATCTTTTCAAGCATACTCTAATCATGATTATAAGATATTCCAAAGTGAGTTCCACGAAAAATTTCATCTAAGTCCACTCTTTATACCATAATTTATTTATATACTCCTTTTACATATGGAGAAAGATATATAGCAAAAAAATAAAGGGTTTCGATAAATTTTTTTCAACCATGTCACATTGGAGTATCTTACAATTATTATTGAAGTATACTGAAAGTGATAAAAAAGTATAACAAGTTTGTTTAAGTGGTATATTAGATGTGAGAGTATGTACTCTGTTATGGGCTTTGATAATGTGTATTATCGGAGAAGGACTCCTTGTTAGTGTTATGCCCTTGAGGCAGTCATATAGATGATTGTAACATGACTATGTTTATGAATAATAATATGATTATTGGTCCAATGAATGTATATCATTATATTGATCAGTAAGTATGTGACTTTATTATGAAACTCTCTACTTATTTATATAATTCTGTAAGTATCTCTGATCGGATATCATCGTAGTGGACAACGATGAATAGATCAGCACATGTACTGATCGATGATCATGTTTCATAGATCATGGGATATGGAGATATCATCAATACATTGTGAACACATGTTGAATAACATGGGTTAGATAGACCCACAATGAGACACTGCGAGAATGTTACATTCTTGTGTGTCTTCAGTGTATCCCATACATAGTAGATGTATGATCCTTAGATATGAGATTGTCACATTCCCTACATATGTAATAGTTTATCTTGGGATTACCAAACACTATTTCCTAACCAGATAGTTATAAAGGTAGCTTTCATGTTTACTATGAAACATGCAGAGGGAAGTGAGCAGTCAAGATGGAATTTGTCACTCTAGTGTAATAGAGATATATGTCTAGGCCACTCGTGTGATATGATGAAGGAAGTGCATGGCCATGCCGTGATTGAGAAGTCAATCACAACTTATTAATATATCACGGATACGAGAGATGGATTGAACTGTCAAAGGATGACATGCTTCTCGCCTTGAGTTTGATCTTCGTATAGTTTGGTAAAGGGATTATTACATCAGTACTTTGATCATATGCGTTTGGGAGTTGGCATGCTCTACAAGGAGCCGCTACCAACTATTGGATTAGAAAAGGGTTTTCTGAATATATGTCCAAATGCGCATGAACCTACAGGGTCACACACTTAACGGGCTGGGACGCATTAATTCGGATTGGATCCGTAATTAATGAACCTTGTGGGCTTAACGCGCTGATGGGCCCTAGCTTAGGGTTTCATCGCGTGGCTATATAAGGAGAGGAGAAGGGTGGGCATCACACATCTCTTTCGTCTAGAACCCTAGCCTCCACCTCTTGTTGCCCCTGCCGAGCGACACAGTGCTTGCACGCTGACGCACGGTGTTCCATCCCCGGACGTGTGGACTGTTGTGGTGACGCTGCTACTACTGCGGCATGGAGAAGACGATTCACAGCGAGGACGATCCGCGGCGAGGACGATCCGTGGTGAGGACGATCCACGCTAAGAACGATCCACTACATCAACGCGCGAAGGATTCTGCAACTGCGCGGCTAGTGGTAATTGATCTATGATCACCTTTTTGTGAGTAGCTTGTCTGGTTTGCGGTAGAATTTTTAATTTGTGCTAGAGTAGTGTCGCTCCCGAAATCAGAATTCCGAACACTCTATGTGACACACTAGTCCAGGATCACGTTGGTGTTCACAGATACAACAGAGATGAATACCATTACACATACACATCGGAAATAATAAAAATAAATTATTCAACTCATATAAAAATTGTTAAGACCTTAAGGTCAGCCTTACAATTATAAGCCACGCAGGGCTAAGTTCAGAGTAACATTAAAATAGCAATGGAATGAAAATTATTCGTGGCACCTCAGTTTGCCACAGGCAACTGACTAGGCTTGCCCCTAGTTGTTCGCCTCACTGTTCTGCTCTTCATCGTTGGATCGTAGATCTTCTTCTTCTGGTGTTGTGATTTTGAAGGGGTGAGTACATTGGTACTCAACAAGCTATGCACAGAATGCAACCTAATATGCTACATGCCAAGCTTATTCCAATGGAATGGCTTAACAGGTTTATTTTGCAGTAAAGTAGCATTTAACAAGTGTAGGACCGAATATAGCAATCAGAGGGGGGTGAATGATTGTGCGGAAGCTAAAACCAAATTCTTGATCTATTAAAAGTTTACCCCAAAATAGAACCAAATAATTGCCTCGTTTTCGAAAAAAAACAGAATGATAGAGGTTTGGTAAAACGCGAATTCCCGAAGATCCAACCGTCTGATCGATCTAAAATTTGGACACAAGAAACTAGATTCCAATACGAATCAAACCCAAAAAGAATCAGCTCAATCAGACTTATGGATCAAAAGTTATGACCTTCGCAAGCTTAATATTCCAGAAGATGGCGAGAATAAATCTAACTAGAATTGTAGCTCGCCGAAAGATTTGATGAACTTGATTTTTATTTCTCCTTTCTTTTGTCTAAAATACTCCAAACAAAAGAGTACAACCCTAAAGCTTGCTCAAAGCTTGATTGCCTTCAACAGGAGGCAACCCCTCTATTTAAAGAAGGCAAACCCTCTGCAACCCCTCTATTTAAAGAAGGCAAACACACCTAATCCTAGAAGGAGTCCTAATCCTAGAAGGATTCCTAATCCTAAAAGGATTCCCACTCCTAATCCTAGAAAGAGCATGTATTCAACACAACTCCACTTGGCCCAACCTGGCCGAGTACAACTCTTGCACGCGTATGACAACCCTACCATACTCACGTGACTAACACTTTGCACGCGAATGACCTCATGCCATTCTCACGTGACTAACCATTCTTCATGTGCACCATTCTCTTAGCCCGAACGTCCCGCATGACATTCTTGACCACCAAGACCTCAGTTCCCCCTGAACCTAGTCCTGAACCTCAGTTCCTCCATGAACCTAGTTCCAGTCCCGTCATCGACCACATTCGCCCTCGAGCAATACCTGCACATGAACAAACCACAAAACGATTCCGAGCACAAGTCCGCGACTTGACTCACATTAAACCATGCAACCACTCACAGGAGTGCATTGCATTAAATATTCTAAGAACACGATTTCAAAACACGAACAAAAACCTTTGCAAAAATCAAAAAGCTTTTCAAATAATCAAACTGATTTCAGATCTTTTCAAATAAAAATCAAAAAGCTTTGCAAAAATCAAAAAGCTTTTCAAATACCGTGGACTCGGCTATTCGAATAGTTTGTACACTCTGCAGAGGTTATACACTTTACCCACATGATATAGTTAAACACCACATAGGCGAGTAACCATAACAAAGTCTTTCCAAAACCTCTATCCTCGCATGCGTACCTCCCGGTATAGTTCCCACTGTCCCTTCCCTTTTGCGACGCGGAAGTACAGGGCCAACGTATACCGTTGAAGAGATGTAAGACCGATCCGGTAAACACTACACCCTTCTTTCCACATTCACAGCTACACAAAAACCACCTGAGATCTCACATGCTAAGACTTCGGAATCATACTCAACTAGGTCTGTCCCACTCCAAACATGTGGTTGTATGTTAGGCCCAGTTCAAAGGCTTGCAAGGTTAAGTCCTTAGGTTGACCGTGGCAAGACTACCCAAAGTTCACAAAACCAAATTCAACAACATCACTCCCATGTGCCACATCTTTCCCACCCGATTGGTTACCATGCACCATGTGCCACCAGTATATCAACAACACTTGTCACATTCTTTCAAAACAGGTTTCATAGTTCAGTAGTCAGTATTCAGCCTACTTCCAAATTTGTATCATTAATTCGAATGGCATGGCTAAGCTGAACTACCACGTTCTAACTACCCCATTCTAGTGATTAGTATTAACCAGTATATATAATCCAACCTAGGGTGCCAAATGGTTTATTGGCATACAAGTATTATGGGCAAGGTGACAATATCAAGTGGTATTTATCTAATTCCAAATTTACTCGAAAGCATCATAATTAAATTAGCATGCATAATTTAAAACAAACTAATATTTAAAAACATGGGAACAAAATGGTCAAAGCATAACTTGCCTTCAAAGATCAGCTGGTTTTGATCTAGATCCTGATCTTGAGCTTGTTCCTCGAAATCAACTCCCTCACACAGTTCGACGTCTACGCGCAGCAGTTAAAGAACCAAATAAACACGCAAATCAACGTACAACACACATTCAGAAAACACTACAAATCAAACTAATTTGTAATTTCATGAAAACTTCAAGATAATTAGTTTAGCATTTTCTAAGATTTATAAAATTTATTTTGATATTTTTGGACGTGTAGTTTACGAGCTACAAAATTCATAATTTGTACTTTCCGCGAATAATTTAACAGTATAAATATAATTATAAAATTTCATAAGAATTACTATAGAAAGGTATTAATTTTTACTAATTAACAAAATTTATTCCAAATGATTTGGACTTAAAACGAATTTGTAGCGAAAAAGACAAAATTCACAATTCCTGGAAATCAACACGTACAACTAACTTTCCATTTTCCTTGCATGGCACTATTCATCATATATACACATTCTTCATTCATGTATTCCAGAACAGTTTGGTACATGTTAATATATATATGAAGACATTTTAAGTTACGCGCTTAACAATTGATTATGAGCCATTGGCTTAAACAGAGTACAGGATGTGTGATCGGCTTGAGATCGGATCGTGTACATGTCAAATACAACAGTACAACAGATGGCAGGTAAATCTTCTAATCTAAGAAATTATCTCCTGAGATTTGGCCATAATCTTCGGAAGGGTTGGTGGCGGCAGGCAGGACATGCACGTATCGTGCATGGTCTTGTTTGGCTAACAATATATGTATACATATATATGTATACTCATGTGAAGACGACAGAGACTAGTATATATATACTTGCACAATTATACACGACGAGGCCAACTGATCGACGGAATAAAGCGCGCAAAATAGAAAAAGAAATATTGGTTCGACAGCAGCGGCGCGGAAGCGTCGATGCAGGAGAAGACAAGGTCGAGGAGTGCGCCAGCAGCGGCAACGACGGCGACGGCCAAGTCAGAGGAAAATGGCAGGAAGGCATGGATGTAACAGAGAAGGTAGCCAAGACCTTGAGGAGTGGAAGAAAGAGCTAGGAGTTCACGCGCACAGAGGAAAGAAAAATGGGTGGAAGTTCATGCCGTGAATGGTTGCTTGTAATGGAAACGTTGCTAGTAAATAGAAAATGGCTAGAAGTGCTTCATGCATACGTATGTATTCACGCAGGTAGTGACGTTGATTAAGGAACAACGCACTTCATGCATACATGCATTTGAAACGGCTGGACGGAAATGAGCAGAACTACTAGAACGGCTAGAATGAATGGAATCGTCATGCATGGCAAATGGAAACGGCAAGGAGTATTCATGCGTTGGGATGCTTCGTGCCTGGAAAATGCTTGAAGTGCTTCATACATGGGGAATTGGAAACGGCTGGGAGGATGCATTGCTAGTAAAGAAAAGAGAAAATGGCTGGAAGCTAAGTAGATAGAACGTCCTAGCCACATGGTTCATGCATACAAGTATATATGCATACACAGATATGCATATACGTTCGCAAAACGTGTTGGGGAAAAAATAATAAAGAGGTTCTAAAAATTTGGAAAATTCCTCTAAAATACTAGGAACTATTTGGAACTTAACAAAGTTGGTTTCGCAATTTTTCAATGTATAGATTTTTTGTAAAAAATCTTTTCGTGAATCAGACACCTGTACATATTCTTATCAAATCAATGACTTAAGTTATATAATATGTTTTTCGAAAACATTTGAGGAGAACACTCTCGTTTTCCAATTTTCTTTATTTTAAACAAAATTTTGAGTTTTATACGTATGCGGAAATGTAGGATCTTTATTTAATGCGATTAGTTCAACAAGCTTGAATTCGAACTACTCTCGAGGACTTTAAATAATTTCTGAAAAATTTCAAATAAACCCAGAAACACACTGAATATATTAAAAGCAAATTTTGGAATGTTACAAGTAGCATATCATGTTCCTCTTCACTCCTGACATGGAAGCACCAGTAGGCGCAAAGGAGAAGGAGATTCCGAAGGGCAGTTGAGGAACGACATATTAGTCTCTATCTCGTAGCTTCTTATTGCTAAATATTGTTAGCTTTATCTCTTCAAATTGCTGCTTATCTCAGCGTTAGTTAGTTGCGATTCCTCTTCATTATTGAGGAGGATCTCTATTTATAAGGGAGAAAAATAAATGAAAAGGCATTCAGTATTTGTGCCACAAACATACCTCTCGACAGTGTCTTCCAATTAACAAGATCGGTAGCTCCGTACAGCTATTTATCCGTCGATCGTCACTACGGCCTTGACGTCCACCCAAGCTCGCGTGGGTCTTCGACTCTGCACTCGTCTTGACATGCAGACCCACAACAAATTGGTATCAGATTCAGGCAATCCTTCGACCATGGGGCAATCTTCCTTATAAGATCACGTCGGCCATCTGGAGGTAGCCCTAGAAGAGCTCAAGACATCCCTAACCAAGCTGCTGGCTATCACTAAGGCGGCCCAGGAAGTCCTGGACAATTGGATGTTGGAGGAGGATTGGATCCCCTGGGAAGATTTCTTCGATACTTTCCTCCAACGCTTCACTCGTCACTCCGGAGCAGGACCCTTAGGGGATTTGGTCAACCTCAAATAGGGCGCCAATCGAGTCGACATCTATGCCCACGAGTTTCAATGCCTGCTCGCTCGCGCTCCACGAATGGGGCGTGCTGACCAGGTCGAGACTTTCACGGTAGGACACGCCAAGGCATTGGCAGCGGACGTCCGGCGCGAACGACCTCGCGACCTGGCGGAAGCGGTTTGTCTCGCTCGAGATGCAGAGGAATGGAAGGACTTATGGGTTGCTAAAGCAATATAGGGCTATGCGTCCCAGGGGCGAGGAAGACCGACCTTCAGCAAGGGAGCAGCGTCTTTCGCAGCACATCTAGTAGCGGCGCCTAGCAACCCCTCTGTGAATTCCTCACACATCACTATGGGCAACAGTCAGCCACCGGCCGGCACGGCATCCAGCATAAGCTCCACCGCATCGTCTTCTTCCAAGTTGCGCCTCATGGCCGAGCAGCTCGCTGACCGCCGTGCGAAAGGACTCTGCTATCACTGTGATGAATTTTATACCAGGACTCATCGCTGCAAGAGACTATTCTCTATCGAGATTGAGAGCATTGATAGAGAAGCACTACAAGAAACGAGCTCAGTGTCCTCGGCCGAAATATTTGTGTCCTCGGTAAAATTGCCGACGACACAAAATTTTACATCTCTCGACGGCGTCAATAAAAATCGACGACATATACACGCCAAGCAGAGCTATGTCGTCGGCAACACCTAAACCGCCGATACAGAGAGAGATCTGTGTCCTCGGTCCAACTAGCCCGCCGACACAGAGGGAGATCTGTGTCCTCCGCCTACCTACCCCGCCGACACAGAGGCAGACCTGTGTCCTCAGCCCACATACCCCGCCGACACAGGAACTCCACCCCAGAGGGGGAACATCGGCGCGTGATGAAATTTGAATTTCACATCCCGCCAACACAAGCTGTGTCCTCGGCCCACATACCCCGCCGACACAGATGCAGAGCTGTGTCCTCGGCCCACCTACCCCGCCGACACAGGCACTCCGACATGTGGGACCAACATGCAGGATGCTCAGCCGACCAAAGGGCAAGAAGACTCTTTGTCGTTTGGGGAAGAAACAAATGACGACACAAACATTTCTATGTCGACGGGACAAAGCTAGCCGACTACACAGAGAACATTTTGTCCACGGCTTTATTTTAGCTGACGATAATAATAATTCCAGATTAATTCAGAAAACCAATTTGAAAATGTTTTTTTTGTTTTTAAAATTAAGAAAAATGAAATAGAGCTTTAGAATAGTTGTTAGGCAACATACATATATATGACATGTAATTTTTTATTATTTAATTAATTGGTATGTTACTATTTGTGTGTATGTGTCTCCGTAACGTTACCTCGAGTACTTTGAGTAGAACCTTGTGACGATCCAACGCAGACCAATTGAAAGAGTGAGGAATGACCTGGAATAGGCTGTGAGTGTTGTAAAACCTTTAAATGACCGTGACAAATGTCTCGCTCGACCCGTCAGAGGCGACAAAAATATCGAAGAACGACGGCGGTGGTGATGACTCTGTTACTCTCCTTGAGTTTTCGGGATGAATTTGTTGTGATGATGAAATGCCAAGTAAAGAAGAGCGAGCAATTAGCTGGAATAGGTTGTGCATGTTCTAAAACCTTAAACCGGCCTTAAAAATCTCGGAGAAAGAAGAGCGAGCACGACTGCGGTCCCAAGATCTCGACGGTGGGCCCATGAGTGCCGCTCGTGTCCACGGCAAACAATGTTACCGACGACACAAGATGTACCTGTGTCCTCGGCTCTAACAATGCCGACGACACAAGATAGCCCTGTGTTACGGCACTAGGAAAGTGCAGGTCGTCGGCATAGTTAAAGCCGAGGACACAGATGTCACCTGTGTCCTCGGCTCTAACCATGCCGACGACACAAGATATCTTCGTTTTTGTGTTTCAAAATGTCAGAATATTATATAAAAGTTGAACCTGTGTCCTCGGCTCTAACCATGCCGACGACACAAGATAGCCCCAGGTTCTGGCACCAGAAGGGGTCTGTGTCGTCGGCATAGTTAAAGCCGAGGACACAGATGTCACCTGTGTCCTCGGCTCTAACCATCCCGACGACACAAGATAGCCCCAGGTTCTGGCACCAGAAGGGGTCTGTGTCGTCAGCTATAGCTCAGGCCGAGGACACAGATGTCACCTGTGTCCTCGGCCCTAACCAAGCCGACGACACAAGATAGCCCCAGGTTCTGGCACCAGAAGGGGTCTGTGTCGTCGGCATAGTTAAAGCCGAGGACACAGATGTCACCTGTGTCCTCGGCTCTAACCATGCCGACGACACAAGATAGCCCCAGGTTCTGGCACCAGAAGGGGTCTGTGTCGTCGGCTATAGCTCAGGCCGAGGACACAGATGTAGCTAGTAGGTAGCTAGTTCGATCTTGGATCCAACTATTAAAATTGGACACTTAATTAAAATTTGAAGCACCCATATCATAGTAAAATTGAACACTTAGTTGAAATTTGAAGCATCCATGCCATGGTAAATTCAAAATATAAGAATACTAAAATTAGAGTTTTGGTCATTTGTGAGGTTAAGAGGAGGGGGACACGTTATATTTCAAATGTGATCATACCAACACTCTGGTACTAGATCATATAAGAATTCTGAAGTTAAGCGTGCTTGGCTGAGAGTAGTATTAGGATGGGTGACCTCATGGGAAGTGCTCATTTGCATTAAAATTAATGGTAGAACTCACTAGTTAAGCGTGCTTAGGCGAGAGTAGTACTAACTAGGATATGGGTGAGGGTTGATCTCTTGGAAAATATCTTCGTTTTTGTGTTTCAAAATGTCAGAATATTACATAAAAGTTGAACCTGTGTCCTCGGCTCTAACCATGCCGACGACACAAGATAGCCCCAGGTTCTGGCACCAGAAGGGGTCTGTGTCGTCGGCATAGTTAAAGCCGAGGACACAGATGTCACCTGTGTCCTCGGCTCTAACCATGCCGACGACACAAGATAGCCCTGTGTTCGGCACTGGAAGGGGTCCGTGGTCGGCAGATAGTTAAAGCCGAGGACACAGATGTCACTGTGTCCTCGGCTCTAACCATGCCGACGACACAAGATAGCCCTGTGTTCCGCACCGTAAGGGTCCGTGGTCGTCGGGATAGTTAAAGCCGAGGACACAGATGTCCACTGCGGTCGGCAAAGATTAATTAGGCCGAGGACACAGATGTCCACTCTGTGTCGCAAAGATTAATTAGGCCGAGGACAGAAGTGTCTCCTCTCAGACGGGCAGCTTTAAGTTCGCCGACGACAAATGTCTGGGTGTCGGGTCGGCCCCGGATGGCATCTGTGTCGTCGGGATTTATTGTGGCCGTGGACATAGGTTGGTTGTGTCGTCGACTCTGTGTCGTGGGACTTGTGTCGTCGGGAGCCCGACGACACAGCCCTGTGTCGGCGGTTTTGGCATCTGTGTCGTCGGTAAAAGCCGAGGACACTGAGCAAGATCCTTGTAGTGAAGATGCTACTACACCACTGCCAGGAAGCGAATTGCCGACGGACACAAAAGACAACTCCACCCCGTCACTCTCCTTACTTGCAGTCCTTGGGCCCAAACCGGGGGGCACGATTCAAGTGCTGATGCTCATGCAAGGACGCCAACTTTTGGGTCTGATCGATAGCGGCAGCACTCATAATTTCATCAGCAGCCACACCGCGATGGCCATGGCACTCGACCACGGTCAGGCATCCGCGCAAAGGGTCAAGGTTGCAAATGGGTGTCAGTTATCATGCCTCGGCGAGATTCTAGTAGTGGGATTTCAAATCGCCATATACTCATTCACGGCACCAATCTTGGTCATTCCTTTGGCAGGCTTCGATGTGGTTCTTGGGGTTCAATGGCTGCAGACATTGGGTGATATACAATGGAACTTTCTCACTCTCACAATGTCATTTGATCATCAAGGTTCGCGAGCTTGTTTGGAAGGCTGCTCATGCACACAACAATCCCACCTCCTACACCTTCAGGCATCCTGCAACCAAAGCATAAACAAGCTATTGACAACGTTCTCGACCGTGTTCGCTGAACCACAAGGGCTTCCTCCACCTCGAGCTTATGATCACAGCATCTGCTTACTGGAAGGTACTAACCCAGTGGTATTCTGGACGTACGATACCCATATCATCAGAAGGATGAAATCGAGCGACAATGCAAAGAGATGCTGGCTCAAGGCATTATTCGGCCTAGCAGATCGCCTTTTTCTTCATCGGTATTGCTAGTCAAAAAGAGGGATGGTAGATGGCGATTCTACGTCCATTATAAGGCCCTCAATGCCCAGACAGTGAAGGACAAATTTACCATCCCGGTGGTTGAAGAACTATTAGATGAATTGCATGGCGCCACTTTCTTCTCCAAGCTTGACCTATGTTCAGGGTATCATCAGGTGCGCATGCATAATGCCAACATCGCCAAGACTGCCTCCCGCACACATCATGGGCATTACGAGTTTCTTGTGATGCCCTTTGGTCTGTCCAATGCTGCGTCCACATTTCAAGCTATCATGAATGCAGTTCTCCACGACTTCCTTCGGAAATTCATCCTCGTCTTCTTCGACGACATCCTCATATACAGCCAGTCCTTCAGAGATCACATGATACAACTTCAACTCGTGTTGGGACACCTCCAACATCATCAGCTATACCTCAAGGAGTCCAAGTGTGCATTCGCCCAAAACAGCATACGCTACTTGGGCCACATCATCTCGGCCAAGGGTGTGGGGGCCGACCCTGACAAGTTGCAGGCTGTTGATGCATGGGTTCGACCTACGACGGTCACGGCTCTTCGTGGCTTTCTAGGACTCACGGGGTACTATCAGAGATTCATTAGCAAGTATGTCGACATCGCCGAGCCTTTGACGTCGATGCTGCGCCGAGGAAACTTCCACTGGACTCGAGAAGAGGATGTTGCCTCCCTCCAACTCAAAGCGGCCCTCACATCTGCACCAGTCCTCCATTTGCCAGACTTTATAGCTCAGTTCATCGTCGAATGTGATGCATCAGGGCAAGGTATCGGGGCGGTACTTCAACAAGAAGGCCATCCAGTGGCTTTCTTCAGCCGCAAGTTGGCCAACTAGCATACCAAGCTCGCCGCGTATGAGCGAGAACTCATCGGCCTTTCCAAAGCAGTACGCCACTGGCGACCGTACCTTTGGGGTCGCGCATTTGTCGTTCGCACCGATCATGCCAGTCTTAAATTCTTGTTGGAACAGGCCTTTATCACCCCACCACAACAACACTGGCTCAACAAACTTATGGGCTTTGATTTTCGTGTGGAGTTCAAACTGGGCCATTCCAACAAAGTGGCTGATGCTTTATCCCAATGTGAAGGAGCGGCTCCTACTTGTGCGGCATTATCCGTTCCTCAACTGGTAGCCACCGATCGTTGGCGGGAGTGCCTCCGCGCCAACCCAGAATTCATCCAGCACTGCTCCAAGCTCCAACAATAGACAGCACCGATGCCATTCACTCCACCTTCACCGACCTCTTCCGGCCAGCACAACCCGACTTCTCCAGCGGCTCCGGTAGACATGTCCATCTCACCCTCTCATGGGATGCCGCACATCATCTGGCAGGTTTGAGATGGTCTTCTCTTCCGCAATAACTGTCTTGTGGTGCCCAAAAAATCCCCCCTCATCCCGAAAATTGTGGTGGCAGTACATGAGCTCACGCACGAAGGGGTGCACAAAACATTGCATCGTCTTCGATAGGCTTATTTCTAGCCGCATCAGCGACGATCCGTTGAAGAGTACACTGCATGTTGCGCCGTCTGTCAATGCCACAAATCCAGTTTACTCTCTCCAGCAGGACTCCTTCAACCACTTCCAGTACCCCATCAGGTTTGGGCAAACATCTCGATGGAGTTCATCATTGGACTTCCGAAATCGCAGGGCAAAATGGCCATTCTGGTGGTGGTCGATCGCCTGTCCAAGTATGCACACTTTGTTCCCTTGGCCAAGCCATCCGCAGCCCCCGTGGTAGCACAACTCTTCTTCGACAACATTGTCCGCCTACACGGCATGCCCGAGTCCATTGTGTCCGACAGAGACCCCATCTTCACCAGTGCATTCTGGAAGGACCTCCTCAAACGATGTGGCACTACACTCCTCATGTCCACAGCATACCACCCGCAAATGGACGAACAAACGAAAATTGTCAACAGAACGGTCGAGATGTACCTCCGGTGTTTGACTGCTGACAACCCCCAGACTTGGGTGCGTTGGCTTCTGTGGGCAGAATTCTGCTACAACACCTCCTTCCATACGGCCCATCGCATGACGCCATTTGAGTTAGTCTACGGCCGACCGCCTTCGCCGCTACTTCCCTACAACCAAAAGGCGATGGTCGTTGATGCTGTCGATTGTCATCTCGCCGACCGAGACACGCTCCTCCAATGCACACGCCAGAATCTCCTCCAGGCCCAGAACAGGATGAAACAGTATTATGACTCTCACCATCGGGAGGTCAAGTTCGAAGTTGGCGAATGGGTTTGGCTCCGCCTACAACGCCACCGTTAGCATACGATACGTTCCGCAGGTCCACACAAGCTTTCGCCTCGGTTCTTCGAACCATACCGTATATCCGAACGCATAGGTCTAGTGGCGTATCAACTTCAATTACCAGTAACGGCCCGGCTCCATGACGTCTTCCACGTATCGTTGTTGAAAATATACAAAGGCGAACCGTCGACCACCGCGCCTCCGCTTCCATCCGATCTAACAACCAACACCGACACAAGGTCTACAGAGCCTTATCTCATTTTAGGCCAAAGGTTCATCAAGGGCAAGCGTCAAGTATTAGTTCAGTATTTGTGCCACAAACATACCTCTCAGCGGTGTCTTCCGATTAACAAAACCGGTAGCTCCGTACAGCTGTTTATCCGTCGATCGTCATTACGGCCTCGATGTCCACCCAATCTCACGCGGGTCGAATCGCACTCGTCTCTACATGCAGACCCACAACATACTCCCAAAGACAATTTGTTCCCTGCTGATTGATGTCCCAATCCCCCAAATAATGCTACAGGTATTATTCCCTCCAACTGATTATAGGACAGGTCGACCCATAGAGAGGGTAGTAGTGCTAAACAATTCCTTGGGGATTGCACCACCCAATCGGTTGAGCAAAAGGTTCCAGCATCACCAGTAACTGCATGCTTCGCATGGCCATCGGTAGCGTACCATTGAGTCCATTGTTTTGTACATAAAGCTCAAACAGTTGATGAGATTTATTCGAGTAGACGGGAGCTGTTCATTGAAATAATTTCCTGAAAGGTCCAACCTTTGCAACTTTTAAAGCTTTCACAAGGAAGAAGGGATATTTCCAGAGAGAGCCATTGGCAGGATGGAGAGCACTAAGATTGAAAAGATCTGCAATCCCCACATGAAGTATTCCTGAAATTTCATAGTCAGCAAAAGTTAGTACCTCGACTGCAGCGGAAAGATTGTCAACCAAGGCAGGTATTGATCGACACAGCTTATTGTCATGCACAGTGGCGGAGGACGAAATAAAATTTTGATATGCTAAATTTTATAGCATATATATAGTAATAGTGGTACACGAAATTAAAGTTATCCATACGCTAATATTATAAAGCATATTATAATATGAGCGTATGACACTTAATGGAATAAAAACCATATTATAAAGCATAATAAACAAGGAAGAAGATAAAATGTGGACCAGTAAAGTATCAATTGCATCTAGGAGACCTTGGCAGTTGTATTTAGCGAGTTTTCAACTTTTGAAAATACTTCTGCGCAGGCGAAAGCCACGGAACAGGAACGCGAACGCATTATGCACCAATATATACTATATATATGCAGAGATACTCGGTATAGACTAGGTATGACGGGGGCCATACCTTGCCATATTGGAAGATACGCCCCTGGTCATGCACAACAACTGGCGGAGTCAGGCGGGTTTCCATAAACCTCAGGCTGAAAAACTAAGCGGCTATTACTAATATAAAAGATTATGTATATTGAGGTATAAGAAAGATACAACATAAATGCACAATTAAAAATCCAATATGTTTATATGCATCAGTGATCATTTGTAACTAATAGATACAACATGCTCGGGAGCAGGTTTATCAGAAGAAGTAATATAAAATACAAGGGTTCCCTAAGGAAGAAAATCATAAAGCAACCTAAAATGAATGGACGTCTTTTTTTTTAACACGTGGAATCCAATTTCATTTCATACCTGAGGTGTACCACTGCATTTCCATTCGACTAAATTAAGCTCTTCGATGGTATACTCGGCTCCATATTGAGGGCACACATGCTAAATGAGAATAATTGCACAAACGTCAGATGATAAAAGTTTTAAGTTATTGAAATTGATGACATATTCACCCCAAAAAAATCAATTAAAGAACTACCAATTAAATGTGTAGAAAACACTACTACATGTGCAAATCATATAGGATCTTCTTACCGGGTACCAATGCATGGTTTTAAGAGAGTAGATAAAAGGATGTCTTAGTTAGTACATTAGATCATGTCAACCCTGCAAACCTAAACATAGTTCCAATGTGCAGGTGTATTACGTGTAACTTGTAGGATGAAGCTATAACTCATTCAGATCACTGATTAATATCAAATGACCATAGATGTAAATTAATGATTTCCAGCTCTCACTATCGTGAACAATATTCTTTTAAGCATAGAATTATCTATTTAAAATTGTTGCGTGTAATAACAAAACATGAGCAATAGATGTAGGGTGCTATGGTTTATAGCTTGCCAAAGGTCCAGCTACCTCCTCCATCTTCTGTTTGCCATATAGCTGCTCCAACAAAGTAAGAGCAAACTCAATTGTTGTTCCCAAACCCTGTTTGGTCACCGCATTTCTATCCACCACCACCCTTGAGTTCAAAGGGATCACTCTACAGTGAACTTCTCCATGAATGATGGATAACAGGTCGCCTGAAATTACAAAGGTTGCCAATTTTTCAGCATGATACATCCGGTCTACAGAACCACACCCTATCAATCAATTGGTACTAGACTGCTGATGAATGTTGAACCTTCAAGGCTTTGAGCATGCCCCAATGGGCCAGTGTTACTGTCAGTGCAGCGCAGATGGCGCCATAGAGGCCCCCTTTTTCTGCCTGTTTGACCATCTTCTCCAGTACTTTGCAATCTCTAAGATTAACTAATCCCGACATTCCTCCCTACACAAAATTAAACGACAAAGACAAATGATTAGGCCATGTCGGAACCCTCCCTTCTATGGCGTGGAATACCAAGAGGGATTCCTATGTGCAAACAGTACTAGTCCCATGATCAGTGGCTAGCACGCACATTCACAACATTGTCATCACATCCATACAAGTTCATAATACATTGATAGAAATACAGTCTTACATCATGGCCTATTGGCCGAATTTAAAAGTTTGCAGCGGAAGATACATTGCTTGGCAGTATGCCTTCTACCCAAAATACCACAGGCAACTGACAAGGGTAAACCTTAGAAAGACTCGTTAGCAAAGTCCCCGTATTCTGCATCTGGATCGGGGTATTCATTCTCCTCATTCTCTGAATGTCAACAATAGCAAGGTTGAGTACACGTATGTACTCGCAAGACTTGTAGTGTATCACAAATGTATAAAGTAAATGCAGGCTATGTCATGGGTAAGCTACTAAGTTGTTTTGCATAAAGCGAAATTGAATTGTAAATACAGAATAATAGATTGCAAGCGTAATTTGTAAAGCAATTGACAGATATGTAAATAACAAGTATAAGAATAGTAACTACCTCACAATCCTCCATGATTGTAGGTAGAGTATCGTCCATTCCCATGTTATTGACAACCATATTTTGGCAAGACCCCTTTTTCAACCATCGTTGAGTTTCCATTTGTTTTATAAAAGTATCAAAACTCTAACTAGTGTCGATTGCACCAAGATTCCCATAACCGTGGGAACGGCTTAAAAGTTTAGACTCGCAGAGTTGTACAACTTTACCCACAAATAATGATCCACTCCTTTA
Source organism: Rhipidocladum racemiflorum (assembly GCA_036346355.1). Classification (NCBI taxonomy): domain Eukaryota; kingdom Viridiplantae; phylum Streptophyta; class Magnoliopsida; order Poales; family Poaceae; genus Rhipidocladum; species Rhipidocladum racemiflorum. The sequence goes on from CM070579.1 coordinate 34,144,224, forward strand.
TGCATTCGAAATTAACACACTTCCTTTGGTGTGCCGGAATGATCATACACAAGCTGTTACATCATTTAATCGACTTTACACTAGCCCGGTGCCGACAAACCCTTACTATGGTAGAAACAACAATCATATGAATCATAAACGTTCTCATTGCTCGAGATAACAACAACCGTTTCTCCCCATAGTAAGGCGTACACCGTTGCATTGGTATGTGTCTAACCCACACCCGCGTGTGGACACCCCTACGGGTAATCTCGCAAGAACAACCCGTGCTACTACGGCCTTCCAAAGTGTAAAGCCAGTTTTAAACAACTTAATAGGTTGAGGCTATCCCATAAATAGCAATTGTGGTTGTACGGTAATTCCTGGATTATACAACACTATGTTCGGTCCTTAAATTGACTCAGGTGGAAACTCCCCCTATACTACGTGTAAGTAACGCTTACACACCCGGCTATTGCCATAATCCACCTGTGTCAAACATAGTTTTGTTTTCATTTTTATCAAACTACCAGTATCCTTTACTGTCATAATCAACCTTTCCAAATTTACGAGACAACACCTGTCTCTTCCAAAACATGTCAATTTTTGATCATCATGAATAGAGTGGCCATCCATTCTTTATCCCAATTCTAGAGCATACTAAGCATGTGCAAATAGTAATCGAGTATACCCATTTGACATTACATTTTGTCTAAACATAACCTAGGGTTTCAATGTTCTCATGTCAACAATCAATCGAGGAAATCCCACAAGCTAGGTTTAGTGCTACCACATCCCACAATATAGCAAGTTTAAGGAACATAGTGCATGCATAATAATTTTTGACAAACAAAGTAAACTAATTGAAATAGTAGGTTTAATATGGTCAAAGGAGGGTGCTTGCCTTGCTCAGTGATTTCCTGCGTGGAGTCGGGGTCGTCGACGAAAGTATCCGGAGTATCGGTGTCTACACGCCGTATCGAAAGAACGAAGCAACATCCAAATCCAGAAAAGAATAAACGAAAAGTAAACACACAATACATGTGGCAAAAAGAAGTCGAATATAATTACAAATAAAAGTATTCATACAACAAGTGAGTGTGTGCTTTGGGTTTGGCGGGAATTAGGGTTTGGGTCCAACTAATGGTTTAGAACACCAATTTACTTTACGAATTCAAGAAGCTAAAATTGTTTGGATTTATAGAGTTAAAATAATATCACAAAGTAGCATGGTTGATCGAAATCTTAAATAAGTTATTGAATATGCGTAAGTGATTAATTAATACATGAATAAGTGGTAAATACATCATTACTACGAGCTTTTAATCCAGTTATTTCTAACATCTTGGTGCTGTCATTTGTGCTTACAAAGTTCATCAAGCTTCATCTACACATCTACTCTATATACATGATACATAGGTTGCATGAAATCATCCCATTATACATTTCAAGATTATACATGGTTTAATCCTAAATAATTCCATAAACCAGTATGAGTATTATATTAAAAGAGCTTAGAAACTAAGTTTATAGTTCTCAAGATTTATTTGCACAAAATTTTCACTTGAGCAAGGTTTTGGCCGAAATGCTATTTTCCAAATTTAAACATTTTCCAGTAACAAGTTTGAAATATTTTTGCATATTCAGAAACTACATGATTTAATAAAAATTTAGAAACTGGTTTGACCTCATTTGGATTTGTATTTAAAAAGTTATGGGCATTTGAAGTGGTTCGGTTTGGCAAAATCAGATTTAAATGGAAAATGCGCTTTCATGCTGAGAAAGCGTATTTCGGCTCTACCGGCCTTGTGGATAGGCACGTGCACACCGACAGAAGCGGTCCCATCGCGCCATGATGGCTGGCTCGGACGATTGGGGAGTGCGGCTGACAAGCCGGTCCCACGCGTCAGCGAGACCGAGCAGGGGAGCGGCGGAGGCGGTCTTGCCGGCGCCGGAGGAGAGCCGGAGGCGGGCGACCGAGGGCACTACGAGCATAAGCAGGCCGAGGGGAACCCAGGGCATCGCTCGGTTAGGGCTAGAGGTGGCCGGAGCTAGGCTCGCGGCGGCGAGGTGCGGTGGCGCCAATGGCGGCTAGTCGCGGCGACGCTGGGGTGGCGTCGAAGCCGGGAAAGATGGTCGGGGAGCATCAGTGGTGCGAGGGGATACTGTTTGATACCTTGGAGCAGAGGAAGGATGGCCGAGTCGTGCTGTCACCGTGCGCCGGAGACGGAGAAGAAGGGCTCCGGTGCGGCGTCGCTACGGTGGTCCCAGCTACAAATTGAGGTGAGGAGGAGAACAAGGAGGTCAGGGCGATGCTCTATGATCGCAGAATTGAATAATGGAGCAGTGAAGAACGGCAATTGCCAGTTTGCCCCCTTGCGGCTCACCTTCGGTCCAGGAGCTCCAATGGCGAGGCTCACTGTCCACTGTGGTCGGGGAAGAAGTGGATAGGAGCAAGGGACTGTGGTGAGGCCAATTGAGCTTAAGTAGTGGGAGGGGGAGTCAAATTTGGTGTTCGCCCGCGAGAAGGAATTCGGCGACAATGGCGAAAGGACAACGGAGCTGGCTCCTTTTCGGCGATTTTCCCGTGCAATCGAGTGGATGTCAGCGGGGTTCGTGCACGCAAGGCAACGGCTCAGGCCTTGGTTTGGGTGAGCTGCAGAGGGAGTGACAAGCCGGGACTTTGCCCAACGGCGCGAGCTGGCTCGGGTGGAGAGGATTGGGCGACGCCAGAGGCGAGCGTGAAGATCTTGACCGTAGCGAGGAGAGCCAATGGGGTGGCCTGTCACGCAATGATCAAAGCCGGGGCGAGCGCTGTAGTGGCAGAGGCGAAGGATTGGCCGTTGCAACGGCGATCTTCAGAGCTCGCGCGCGTGAAAGAGCAGAGAGGGGAGGAAGGAAAGGGAGAGGGAGACCGACCGGTGGGTCCGGGGCCCATGCGACAGAGAGCGACAGTGAGAGGAGCTGGTGTGCTGCCAGATGGGTCCAACCGCCGAGTGGGCACGCTTTTCAGTTAAACAAAGAGGAAAAGGAATTTTAATTAATCTCCTAGATGTGGACAGAAACCGTATTTGGATTTAAAAGAGCTATCAATACATGTTGGGTATTTTTTTAAAATTTTTGTGAATGATACTGACTATGTATATGATCTACCATAAAATTTTCAAACTAAAATTCCAAGCCATTAGTTTTATAAAATTAAGCGATTAGTGCTGTTAGGATTTTCTCTATTTCAAAATCGATTTTTCAGAGGATGTAAATTAACTCCAAATAATTTGAAATTTTTACTGTACTGTATCAGTGTCATTTACAATCTATGGTGAAATTTTCAGTTCATGATCATTCACAATTATGTTTATATAATTCTTACATTGCTTTAAGCCCAATATCTCATTTGCTGTTTTTGATTTTCTAAAAATAGCAAATCACTTCCAATTTAAATGAAATTTTCCAGAGATGATAAATAAGGTATTTGGGATTTATTGGTGGACTCATTTCACCTTTAAGATTTACCAGCTTTGAATTGGTGTTGAAGTACAAGTTTCAAATCAATAAGAAATCAATCAATCAAATGGAAAGACTTCAAATAACTCCACAAAAATGATTAAACTCCAAATAAATACCAAAATCAACAATCTAGGTATCAATAATGTTTTATAATATTGAGGATGTTACAAACCTACCCCCCTTAAGAAAAATCTCGTCCTCGAGATTCGGTGGGTTCTGGGAAGAAGGAAGGGAATTCCTTTCTAAGTTGGTCTTCTCGTTCCCAAGTAGCTTCATCTTCAGTATGGTTACTCCACTGAACTTTCAGCATTTTGATTGTGTGATTGCGGGTATGGCGTTCAGCTTCATCAATGATGCGGATTGGATGCTCGCGATATGAAAGGTCAGGTTGAAGATCAATTTCTTCTAATTGAGTGTGCTCGGTGGGGACCTGAAGACACTTCTTCAATTGGGACACATGAAATACATCATGTACATCTGATAACAGAGGTGGTAATTCCAATTTATATGCCATATCACCTTTCTTTCCAAGGATGCGATACGGTCCAATATATCGAGGTGCCAATTTTCCTCGAATTTGAAATCTGCGAATCCCGCGAAGCGGAGAAACCTTAAGATAGACATGATCGCCAACTTCGAAGCTCAGCTCACGTCGACGGTGGTCGGCGTAGCTCTTTTGACGTGATTGTGCCTCCTTCAATCGGCTTCTTATCACATCAACATGCTCTTGAGCTTCTCGGATGAGGTTTGGGCCAAAGAACTTTCCTTCACCTACTTCGGACCAAAAGAGAGGAGTTCGGCACTTTCTTCCATAAAGTGCTTCGAATGGGGACATTTGGAGACTTGACTGGAAGCTATTGTTGTAGGAGAACTCTGCAAATGGTAAGCACTTCTCCCAATTGGTGTTATAAGATAGCACACAAGCTCTCAACATGTCTTCTAAGATTTGATTTGTCCTTTCAGTTTGCCCATCCGTTTGAGGGTGGTAGGCCGTACTGAAATTTAACTTGGTTCCCAAAAGACCATGTAAGCTTTTCCAAAATCGAGAGGTAAATTGAGGGCCTCGATCAGAAACTATAGTCTTGGGTACACCATGTAAACGGACAATATTACTTAAGTAGAGCTCAGCAAGTTTGTCTCCTTGATAAGTGGTCTTGACTGGTATAAAATGTGCCACTTTGGTTAACCGATCAATAATGACCCATATGGAGTCATTTCCCTTTTGAGTCTTGGGCAAACCGGTAATGAAATCCATACCGATGTCTTCCCACTTCCATTCAGGGATTTTTAGTGGTTGGAGAAGTCCGGCTGGTCGTTGATGCTCAGCCTTGATTCGCTGGCACACATCACAGATAGCAACATATGTGGCAATATCCTTTTTCATGCCGGGCCACCAATATTCTTTTCGGAGGTCCTGGTACATTTTCGTACTCCCGGGATGAATAGATAATGGTGAATCGTGAACTTCGCTCAGAATCAAATTCTTGAGCTCAGGATCAATCGGGACATAAATTTGCTGTCCATGCATGATCAATCCATCGGCTCCCTCAGTAAACTCCAATTTCAAACCTTCCTTCAATTGCTTTCGGATTTCAGTAATGGCTTGGTCCTTGAGTTGAGCAACTTTTATTTGCTCCTTGAGGGTTGGTTGTACCTCTAGGGTAGCAACATATCCCTCCTCAACTACTTCCAGATTGAGTCTTTTAAATGACTCGAGCAACTCTAGCTGGCAGACCATGATACAATGGAGCTTTCGACTAAGAGCGTCAGCTACAACATTGGCTTTACCAGGATGGTAATGAATGCTGAGATCATAGTCTTTTATTAATTCAAGCCATCTTCTTTGCCTTAGGTTCAAATCTGATTGAGTGAAGAAGTACTTCAAACTTTTGTGATCTGTATAGATATCGCATCTATTACCAATGAGGTAATGACGCCAAATCTTAAGAGCATGGACAACTGCGGCCAATTCCAAATCATGAGTGGGATAGTTCATCTCATGTGGTCGCAATTGGCGGGAAGCATAAGCTACGACTCTGCCTTCTTGCATCAACACACAACCAAGTCCATAGCGGGATGCATCACAATATACATCGAAGCTTTTCTGAACATCAGGCAACACAAGCACTGGGGCTGTGGTTAGCCTCTTTTTCAACTCTTGGAAACTTGCTTCACATTCTGGGGACCACTCAAACTTCTTTTCCTTCTTCAAGAGTTGAGTCATTGGTCTTGCAATCTTGGAGAAGTTTTCAATAAATCGGCGGTAATATCCGGCCAAACCAAGAAAACTTCGGACTTGCGAAACGGATTGAGGCTGACTCCAAGCTAGCACATCATGAACTTTACTTGGGTCTACCGCAACTCCTCCTTTAGACAAGACATGTCCAAGAAAGGCAACTTCTTTTAGCCAAAATTCACATTTCTCGAATTTGGCATAAAGTTGGTGTTCTCGGAGTTTCTCAAGCACCATGCGCAAATGAGATGCATGTTCTTCTTCATCCTTTGAATAGACAAGGATATCATCAATGAATACCACCACAAACTTATCCAAATATTCCATGAAAACTTTATTCATAAGGTTCATGAAACTTGCAGGAGCATTGGTAAGTCCAAAAGACATTACGGTGTACTCGTATAAACCGTGAATTCGTGGTAAGAGCGGTCTTGGGAATATCTTCAGACTTGATCTTTAATTGAAAATACCCAAGTCTTAAATCAATCTTGGAGAATACTTGAGCACCATTCATTTGATCAAAAAGATCATCAATCCGTGGAAGCGGATATTTATTTTTGATGGTGACCTCATTCAAAGACCGATAGTCCACACACATACGCAGACTTCCATCTTTCTTTTTGACAAATAACACGGGACTTCCCCATGGAGACGAGCTAGGACGAATAAATCCCTTGTCCAATTGCTCCTTGAGTTGCTTCTTTAATTCTACTAGCTCATCCATGGGCATACGGTAAGGACGCTTCGACATAGGTGCTGTCCCAGGGATAAGGTCAATAGAGAATTCCATGTCACGATCGGGTGGCATCCCTGGTAACTCATCTGGGAATACATCCGGGTATTCACATACTACAGGAACTTGATCAAATTCAGTTATGGCCATAGAATGAAGGTGTACTTTCTGTTTGGAAGGGTCACGAATAGAGGAAAACTCTACTTGAACTCCATCAAGATTGACAAGAGAAATAATTCGGTTTGCACAATCAATGTGTCCTTTGTGTTTGGATAACCAATCCATACCTAGAATAACATCTAAGCCCATAGTATCTATCATTATGAGGTCGGCATAAAAGATTATTCCATTTATCACAATTGTCACTCCTGGGCATAAGCTCGATGTTTTCATGGTGGCACCGGGTGAGTGTATTATCATGCTACTTGGCAAAAGATCTACCCCAAATCCATGTTGATTGACAAATCCTTACGATATAAAGGAATGAGATGCTCCAGAATCAAATAAAATCATGGTAGGGATGGAGTGTACAAGGAACATACCCAATACCACATCGGGTGCATCGTGAGCCTCTTCAGCGGTCACATGATGAAGACGACCACTATTATTGCCTTGAGCTGGGGCTGGCTTCGGGGCTTGTGGTCTCACGGGTCCTTGAGGATGACCTTGAGGACGTTGGTGATTCCCTTGAGGTCGGGGCCGAGGCGGCACTGGATTCTTCTTGGGGCATACACTAGAAATATGCCCACGCTCGCCACAAGAGTAACAAGTGATATTAGCCATTTGATTCTGAACACCATATGGCTGTCTAGCCAGAGGAGGTGGCCTAGCTGGTGGCGGCTGAGGGCGAGGAGCTTGCCCTTGAGTCAGTGGTGGTCGAGGAATAGGTGGGCGGTTGTTAGGAAACTGCCCAGCACGTGGCCTGGATGAACTGGCACCCATTGACTTTTGCGCCAACCACTTGCGCTTGCGACTCTCATGAACAGCACGGGTACCATACTCAACTCGAACGGCCTTGTCCACAAGAGACTGGAAATCAAAGATGTCATGAGCAGCAAGTGTCCATTTGATCTCTTCACTCAAGTGCTCTCGAAAACGCTCAATCTTCTTAGCCTCATCAGCAACCTCTGAAGGGGCATATCGGGACAAATAGTTGAAGCGGTGGAGATACTCCACCACTGTCATATTGCCCTGACGAAGATTATAGAACTCACGCTTCTTGATTTCCACAATACTGGCTGGAATATGGGCCTTGCGAAATGCTTCCTTGAATCCGGCCCAAGTAATGGCTTGGCCCTCAGGAACCATAGCCTGGTGACTTTCCCACCAAGCTGCAGCAGCTCCTTGCAACTGTTAAGATGCATACAGTACCTTCTCTCTATCATCACACTGAGCAATGGTTAACTTGCCCTCAATGGAGCGAAGCCAATCATCAGCGTCAAGAGGATCCGATGATGCCGAGAAAGTAGGTGGTCGAGTTCGCAGAAACTCGCCCAACTTGGACTGAGGCTGAAGATCACCATTGCCATTTCCATTACCACCCCTGGCTAAGTTTGCACCAAGGTTGGCAGTATTCTGTACCATCTGCTGAAGTAGGAGGGTATTTGTTTGGCGACCTTGTTCAATCATGGCAAGCACTTGTGCCATGGTTGGAGGTCCTGGAAGCTGTTCCTCAGGAATAGCTGAATGAGGATCCTGAGCAGGTGGTGGATCATTACGCTGCTGAGGCGGAACATTCCTTGGATGAACAGGGTTGGGTTGGGGCGGAGCGGGGGTATTAACTTCTGGTGGCAGTGGATCAGAGGTACCATCACCCCTCAAAAGATCATCCATGGATCTAGTGATAGGCATCCTGTAACATATCATCCAATGGCAAAATAAATAAGGAAGGAAACAAGACAAGGGTTGGTATGGCTCCAAGGCAACATTTCATTCCCTAAAATACTTCTCAAATTAAAGTTCATCATAATTCAAGGGTTGCATCGTCATGAGAACCTTAACCTAAGGGTTAAGTAATCACGAGTAAAACCCAAATAATAGTACAAAAGGAGTCAAGACATTGTTCAACAGAAAGCATAATAACCAAATATCTAAACTAGTACATAGGAGTGCTAAGGCTTTTCGTCCTCTTTCCTAGCCTAGATCAAGAAAACACCTAGATCTCATCAAAGTTCAGGAAGTCAGCGATCTCGCCCTCCTCAAGAGAAGCAAAGGTATGCTCATTGGGCTGATCAACAAGCATTGGCCTTCCTTCGGGGACGACATTGTTGGAAGCCCCAGTAGATGTCTCCTCAGGAATAGCCATCTCAGGTATAGCCATCTCAGGTATAGCCACCTCAGGTATAGCCACCTCAGGTACCATGCCCCTAGTGACAGGGCGATATCCATATGAGCGGCGACAGGGGCCCATGGTGGACATGCGCGGCCCACGCTGATAGCTCTCAAAAGTAGGGTCCAACTCCGGCAGTACCTCAGCATCAGCGAGCTTGGCATCTTCCCCATACAGGATCTCTGGGGTGAAAAGTCCCATGGCAGCCCATGGAGCAATGTTGTTCTCCAGAGAAGCTATCCTCCTGCGTGCCTCCACTGTTTCCTGACAGAGGCAAAGGAGATAGCGATCTAGCGACCTCACCAAATTGATCATATGCTGTAGGGGACCTCGTGGCTCCAACTGAGTGGTGCGGTAGATGTTGCTAGTCTCACCCATGCCACGCGACGGGTAATAATAGAACATCACGTTCGTCCCAGGTAGCTCATGGCGGATGCGGACGATCGCCACATAAGCCGCATCAAACAGTGACATGCGGATGCCAGACCCCCTTCCTTGAAACTGGAAGGGCCTCTCCATGGAGTTCCTTGCAGGAATGAAGACCTCAGTCACGTATTCTGTGGACGCCGCGCCGGAAGGTGCAGAATAGGTTGTGTAAATGGGCTGGTGAGTAAATCCTAAGTGCTGCATCATCAGCCAAAGGGTATGGGTCATGGTGTCCTCCTCAAAAGCGCTAGTGCGGTAGCAAGGCTCCCAATGTGTGGCCATCTACAAGGTTGGGTTAAAAACATAAGTTATAAGATAAAAGGGGGCATATTTATACCATAATACTTATAGCCAACAACTTCTCAGAAATAGAAATTTTCATAACATAATTCTTTCATTACATCATCTTCAGGGATACATGAAGGGTACAAGCTAACTCATTAGCTTAAGATAATAAGAACACCCCCAACTCTAAGGCTCCCACTCGTAACTGCAGATAAGGCTCTCCAGCCTCAGGCTCAGAATCACTATATATGACCCAAGAGTTACGCACTGGAGGGGATGGTGGTGGAGACTCTCTAGTGTAAACTACCCCAGGGTGCTGAACTAGTGGTGGGATCAACAGGGGCTCCTCAATCTCTGGGCTAGGGGCCTCTGGGGAAAGTGGTGTGTTCCTAGCTATAACTGGGGTGAACTGTCTAAGATACGCCTGGCGGTTGCCAGTACGGCGGGGACGAGGTGCTGCGGGTGGCTCTGGAACAGCTGGTGGTGGAAGAGGTGGAACTACTACAGGTGCTGGGTGTTGGCGAAGCTGCTGGCGCCTACGGCGAGCCTCAAAATCCCGGGTGAAGGCATTTACATTGATACGGTAAAGCCTACACAATCGGTAGAAGAGCTTACGAGCTGCTCCCTCAATTGTGGCAAAGGAAGTGAAATTGCAATGCCTCACGCAGTGCTGAAGGGTATGGCCATTAATTTTTATGGCTACATGAAGAGTGGCTACATGACCGACGACTTCGCCTAGAATCCTATCCTCCTTAATCATCAAGGTGGGGCGCTTTCTCCGACCAAGAACTCTAGTTAGCTCCCTTAAGGCCAAACTCCAAACAGGTTCTGGTTCAACCTCCATCTAAAATCATTTAAAAAGGAAAGACTTATTAGTAACTTTTAAGAGATAAGATGTAATGAACATCTTGAAAAGGAAAGGTTAATACTATAAGCATGTTTTTATGTGCATTTTCAATAGTTCCTATTCTAACGACCAATCTATCTATGGTTATCCTACAGTCAATATGGCTCTGATACCAACGCTGTCGGAACCCTCCCTTCTATGGCGTGGAATACCAAGAGGGATTCCTATGTGCAAACAGTACTAGTCCCATGATCAGTGGCTAGCACGCACATTCACAACATTGTCATCACATCCATACAAGTTCATAATACATTGATAGAAATAAAGTCTTACATCATGGCCTATTGGCCGAATTTAAAAGTTTGCAGCGGAAGATACATTGCTTGGCAGTATGCCTTCTACCCAAAATACCACAGGCAACTGACAAGGGTAAACCTTAGAAAGACTCGTTAGCAAAGTCCCCGTATTCTGCATCTGGATCGGGGTATTCATTCTCCTCATTCTCTGAATGTCAACAATAGCAAGGTTGAGTACACGTATGTACTCGCAAGACTTGTAGTGTATCACAAATGTATAAAGTAAATGCAGGCTATGTCATGGGTAAGCTACTAAGTTGTTTTGCATAAAGCGAAATTGAATTGTAAATACAGAATAATAGATTGCAAGCGTAATTTGTAAAGCAATTGACAGATATGTAAATAACAAGTATAAGAATAGTAACTACCTCACAATCCTCCATGATTGTAGGTAGAGTATCGTCCATTCCCATGTTATTGACAACCATATTTTGGCAAGACCCCTTTTTCAACCATCGTTGAGTTTCCATTTGTTTTATAAAAGTATCAAAACTCTAACTAGTGTCAGTGCACCAAGATTCCCATAACCGTGGGAACGGCTTTTCGAAAAGTTTAGACTCTGCAGAGTTGTACAACTTTACCCACAAATAATGATCCACTCCTTTATGCATTCGAAATTAACACACTTCCTTTGGTGTGCCGCGGAATGATCATACACAACTGTTACATCATTTAATCCTGACTTTACACTAGCCCGGTGCCGACAAACCCTTACTATGGTAGAAACAACAATCATATGAATCATAAACGTTCTCATTGCTCGAGATAACAACAACCGTTTCTCCCCATAGTAAGGCGTACACCGTTGCATTGGTATGTGTCTAACCCACACCCGCGTGTGGACACCCCTCTGGGTAATCTACGCAAGAACAACCCGTGCTACTACGGCCTTCCAAAGTGTAAAGCCAGTTTTAAACAACTTAATAGGTTGAGGCTATCCCATAAATAGCAATTGTGGTTGTACGGTAATTCCTGGATTATACAACACTATGTTCGGTCCTTAAATTGACTCAGGTGGAAACTCCCCCTATACTACGTGTAAGTAACGCTTACACACCCGGCTATTGCCATAATCCACCTGTGTCAAACATAGTTTTGTTTTCATTTTTATCAAACTACCAGTATCCTTTACTGTCATAATCAACCTTTCCAAATTTACGAGACAACACCTGTCTCTTCCAAAACATGTCAATTTTTGATCATCATGAATAGAGTGGCCATCCATTCTTTATCCCAATTCTAGAGCATACTAAGCATGTGCAAATAGTAATCGAGTATACCCATTTGACATTACATTTTGTCTAAACATAACCTAGGGTTTCAATGTTCTCATGTCAACAATTAATCGAGGAAATCCCACAAGCTAGGTTTAGTGCTACCACATCCCACAATATAGCAAGTTTAAGGAACATAGTGCATGCATAATAATTTTTGACAAACAAAGTAAACTAATTGAAATAGTAGGTTTAATATGGTCAAAGGAGGGTGCTTGCCTTGCTCAGTGATTTCCTGCGTGGAGTCGGGGTCGTCGACGAAAGTATCCGGAGTATCGGTGTCTACACGCCGTATCGAAAGAACGAAGCAACATCCAAATCCAGAAAAGAATAAACGAAAAGTAAACACACAATACATGTGGCAAAAAGAAGTCGAATATAATTACAAATAAAAGTATTCATACAACAAGTGAGTGTGTGCTTTGGGTTTGGCGGGAATTAGGGTTTGGGTCCAACTAATGGTTTAGAACACCAATTTACTTTACGAATTCAAGAAGCTAAAATTGTTTGGATTTATAGAGTTAAAATAATATCACAAAGTAGCATGGTTGATCGAAATCTTAAATAAGTTATTGAATATGCGTAAGTGATTAACTAATACATGAATAAGTGGTAAATACATCATTACTACGAGCTTTTAATCCAGTTATTTCTAACATCTTGGTGCTGTCATTTGTGCTTACAAAGTTCATCAAGCTTCATCTACACATCTACTCTATATACATGATACATAGGTTGCATGAAATCATCCCATTATACATTTCAAGATTATACATGGTTTAATCCTAAATAATTCCATAAACCAGTATGAGTATTATATTAAAAGAGCTTAGAAACTAAGTTTATAGTTCTCAAGATTTATTTGCACAAAATTTTCATTTGAGCAAGGTTTTGGCCGAAATGCTATTTTCCAAATTTAAACATTTTCCAGTAACAAGTTTGAAATATTTTTGCATATTCAGAAACTACATGATTTAATAAAAATTTAGAAACTGGTTTGACCTCATTTGGATTTGTATTTAAAAAGTTATGGGCATTTGAAGTGGTTCGGTTTGGCAAAATCAGATTTAAATGGAAAATGCGCTTTCATGCCGAAAGCGTATTTCGCTCTACCGGCACTGCGTGATAGGGCACGCGTGCACCGACAGGCGGTCCCATCGCGCCGATGGCTGGCTCGGACGAGTGGGGAGTGCGGCTGACAAGCCGGTCCCACGTCAGCCCGAGAAAGCGAGGAAGCGCGAGGCGGTCTTGCTTGCCGGAGGAGAGCCGGAGGCGGGCGACCGAGGGCACTACGAGCATAAGCAGGCCGAGGGGAACCCAGGGCATCGCTCGGTTAGGGCTAGAGGTGGCCGGAGCTAGGCTCGCGGCGGCGAGGTGCGGTGGCGCCAATGGCGGCTAGTCGCGGCGACGCTGGGGTGGCGTCGAAGCCGGGAAAGATGGTCGGGGAGCATCAGTGGTGCGAGGGGATACTGTTTGATACCTTGGAGCAGAGGAAGGATGGCCGAGTCGTGCTGTCACCGTGCGCCGGAGACGGAGAAGAAGGGCTCCGGTGCGGCGTCGCTACGGTGGTCCCAGCTACAAATTGAGGTGAGGAGGAGAACAAGGAGGTCAGGGCGATGCTCTATGATCGCAGAATTGAATAATGGAGCAGTGAAGAACGGCAATTGCCAGTTTGCCCCCTTGCGGCTCACCTTCGGTCCAGGAGCTCCAATGGCGAGGCTCACTGTCCACTGTGGTCGGGGAAGAAGTGGATAGGAGCAAGGGACTGTGGTGAGGCCAATTGAGCTTAAGTAGTGGGAGGGGGAGTCAAATTTGGTGTTCGCCCGCGAGAAGGAATTCGGCGACAATGGCGAAAGGACAACGGAGCTGGCTCCTTTTCGGCGATTTTCCCGTGCAATCGAGTGGATGTCAGCGGGGTTCGTGCACGCAAGGCAACGGCTCAGGCCTTGGTTTGGGTGAGCTGCAGAGGGAGTGACAAGCCGGGACTTTGCCCAACGGCGCGAGCTGGCTCGGGTGGAGAGGGATTGGGCGACGCCGGTAGGCAGAGCGTGAAGATCTTGACCGTAGCGAGGAGAGCCAATGGGGTGGCCTGTCACGCAATGATCAAAGCCGGGGCGAGCGCTGTAGTGGCAGAGGCGAAGGATTGGCCGTTGCAACGGCGATCTTCAGAGCTCGCGCGCGTGAAAGAGCAGAGAGGGGAGGAAGGAAAGGGAGAGGGAGACCGACCGGTGGGTCCGGGGCCCATGCGACAGAGAGCGATAGTGAGAGGAGCTGGTGTGCTGCCAGATGGGTCCAACCGGCCAGTGGGCCCGCTTGGCAGTGAAACAAAGAGGAAAAGGAATTTTAATTAATCTCCTAGATGTGGACAGAAACCGTATTTGGATTTAAAAGAGCTATCAATACATGTTGGGTATTTTTTTAAAATTTTTGTGAATGATACTGACTATGTATATGATCTACCATAAAATTTTCAAACTAAAATTCCAAGCCATTATTTTTATAAAATTGATTAGTCTTGTTAGGATTTTCTCTATTTCAAAATCGATTTTTCAGAGGATGTAAATTAACTCCAAATAATTTGAAATTTTTACTGTACTGTATCAGTGTCATTTACAATCTATGGTGAAATTTTCAGTTCATGATCATTCACAATTATGTTTATATAATTCTTACATTGCTTTAAGCCCAATATCTCATTTGCTGTTTTTGATTTTCTAAAAATAGCAAATCACTTCCAATTTAAATGAAATTTTCCAGAGATGATAAATAAGGTATTTGGGATTTATTGGTGGACTCATTTCACCTTTAAGATTTACCAGCTTTGAATTGGTGTTGAAGTACAAGTTTCAAATCAATAAGAAATCAATCAATCAAATGGAAAGACTTCAAATAACTCCACAAAAATGATTAAACTCCAAATAAATACCAAAATCAACAATCTAGGTATCAATAATGTTTTATAATATTGAGGATGTTACAGGCCACACAACATCCCCCTACTTGTACGCATCAACATCTTGAACCCAACACTACAGCAAGGCAGACTCGGTAGTTGCTAATTCGAGAAAGAAAGCTAATTTGGGAACACACTGAGACTACGGTGGGAACGAGGAAGGAAGCGGATGCACCAGTAGGGCGATGAGGTCGAAGGCCTCACCTTCTAGGTCAGCGACGTGGCTGTTGGCAATGAGCTTGACCCCGTAGGCAGCCTCCACGATGAGGCCCTCGTCGCCCGTGGGGTCGGTGGTTGAAGCGGATGCACAGTTACTTGGGCTAGGCCTCGGGCCATGGCCCCATTGGCCCAAGGTCCAGCTCTGTCCCTGTGCACAACCAGATACTTCAAGATGCTACAGTTGTCAAATTTGTCATGAATTTCCAGTCGTGATTAGGGGTGCAATCGGCTCGGATTCGGTCGGATATCACTCTTTCCATATCCTAAATCATATTTTTTGTCGGATTCGGAATCGGATTCGGATAGTGCCGGATACGAATACGGCACGGATAATATCGGTCACGGATTCGAATCGAATACGGATCGAAATCGATACGGTACCGGATAATTTTTCTCAGATAACACATGGCAATGAGCCAATGACAATCCATGGCAACAGTATAGAGCACATAATAGTAACCAACCAAATAATCTACACGGTCATCATTTTGCGACAGTATAGAGCATATACACTCCTCAATTCTATTAAGCAACAGTATAGAGCGCAATGGTAACAACAAATCAACAATGGACAACTACTTATGAGAAACAACATCATGTTCTTCAAGTCATCAAGTGCAATCGATCTGGACACTTGGATGTCGATCTCCAGTGACAAAATAACATAATTCCACCCCCCAAAAAGAAGAAGGCGGAACCCAAGAACATGACCATGTGCCTTGCTCGGGAGCAGCGACGCAATGAGCACAAATCTTATGAGGCAGGTTGCTCGATCCAACTCCTCCTCAACCTGAACAAGTACACCCAAGACCACAGCCACATCAGCACAAGCAAAGGCATGAACATTGCGACGATCAAATAGCAGCAAGCACATATAATGGCACAAAGATTTGAAAAAGCATGGATTCGAAAGCTCCCACGCATCCACAAACCCTAGGCGCTGCGATCTCACTCCAGCTCTCCACCCACCGACATGCCGACACACACGGGCCCGCACTTTAAGGCGAGGAGGACGCAAGGGCGAGAGCGGGAGGGACCAGCAGCACGTGCCTTGTCGCTTCGGCGGCGTCGGCGGGACTCGGGAGCGTTAGGAGGGGCAGAGGCGCGCGGCGGCGGAGGCGCGGAGGGCCGGAGCCGAGGAGGGCCTGAGTGGCGAGGCGGGAGGCGCAGAAGGGCGGAAGCCGAGGAGAGCGACGGAGTCACGGGAGGGGCGGAGAGCTTCGAGGCGACAGGAGTCACGAGGCCGGGAGAAGCGGAGGAACTGTGGCCCGGGGAGGCTTAGGGGCGGCGGCCGGCGGGAGCCTTGGAGGCTAGGATGACTAGAGGAGACCGAAGGGCGAAGGGTGGATTGGGAGCGACCGAGCAAACCGTGCGCTGCGCTTGGCCATATGGGCCATCGCCCTAAACGGCTAAACCTAAGGCCTGCCAGATATCCGAATAGCACAGTTCGGATATATCCGAAAATTTTTTCGAAATATACCGATCCGACGGATAGTTGTCTACCGAATCCGAATCCGAATCCGAATCCGAAGACTATCCGAAAAAATTATCCGAATCCGAACCGAAAGCATCCGGTCGGTCGGTCGGTCGGAAATTATCCGATCCGATTGCACCCCTAGTCGTGATGCTAGCTTCTAGCAAATATTACATACCTTATGCCGGAAAGAATTCCGAGCCTCCCAACGCCCCTCCGTATGTTCGGTCGTGGAAGCGACCAATCGCGGCTATCCGTGCGTACAGTTTCACTTTTCGTTGAAATTCACGAAATTCGCTCGTACTGCTCCTATTCGAAAAAGGATTTTGTTCGGTTTACCGCTTTAGTTCAAATTCAAATTTAAAAAATTAAAAAATTAAAAAATTTGAAAAAAATTATCCAAAAGTTTCCTAAAATTAGTATTAATAGCTTTATGACCTCTAGTGTGAATATTTTTTTTGAAAAATTGAAGTTTAGAATTTTACAACATTTTTGCAATTTTTCCCAATTTTTCAACCTGTCGCCGATGTTTGCCGAAAACCGCTCGAAATTCACCGCTTTTCGAGCGGTTTTCGACCTTTTGGTTTGAATTTCGCTCGTGGTTTGACTAAATTTTAACTTTGTTTGACTTTTGAAACCGTTCAATTTTTTACGAATTTCGCAGAGTGCCCAACTCCTGAGGGATGGTTCCACAGGATAATAGGTTGTTGTCAATGTGGATGTCAGAAGGACCGGTGACATTGCCTAGGGAAACTGGAATCTGACTCAAGAGATGGCTGAAAACTGGAATAGAGGTCCTCACTCTGTCCATGTGTGTTTTATCTTGGCATTTGTAGCAAAAAGATATTAAAAATAATTAAACTATTTCTAATTATTATATTTAAACACTATATTTAACGTATGCATGCAGAGAATATCAAGTAAATCTGTATATTTATTAGAGGTGTAAAGGGAACATTATACTAATTTGTATTGGTACATTAAACATGAATATATTTATGTAAAATACCATTACAAATATGTATTATAAACTTGGACGGATGGAGTAAATGTTTTGAAGACGAGCAACAGGTTGGTATCGATCGAGACAAATGGTTGTCTTGCATCAGTAATTAAGAGTTAAGAGGGAAGAAATGTTCCAAACGACAGAAGTGCGAGGTTTGTTAGCCGAACTAAAGACAAGGGGATTCCTCCAGACAGATTATAATAGCCAATGTGTAGTGTAACTAGGTACCTCACGATAGCCCAAGCTATGAGGGGTGGTTGCTGATATCATGTTATGACCTAACTAAAGAATTTGATTGGCAGTTCGGTTCCCCAACTCTACTGGGACAAGACGTAACGACCTGGAGGACCGAGCGTTGGCTCGGTGGCCAAGTGCGTGCAGTGGTGCGCAGGTCACCTGGGTTTGAGCCTAGGTGCTCGCTGGTTGGGCTATTTTTGCTTGCGTGTGAGTGCGTGTGTGTGGTGTGTGTGTGTGTGTGGTGCGTGTGTTCGTGTCTGTAGCTTAGCAGTTGTTCTCTTCTTCTTTACATATTTGCCAGAGCTCCTGGCCAAAATAAATAAAAAAAAGACGTAACGACCTGACAAGAAACTCGTAGCGAGGTTCAGGTAAATGATTTGCAGACAGATTTGCCAACGACACAACCGGTATCTCTCCAGGCAACATATTGTTTGCAAGATGCAGAAAGGTGAGCTTTGAAAGCGAGTCTCTCACTGGGGATCTCACACTGGATCTTCTTGTCAGCTAGGACGATTCTGATGAGCTTTGTGCATTACCAAAATAAAATCAGGGACATGCTTCTATAAGTTTATTGAACATCGCATTTTATCCTGATCTTGATTGCCGCCCATCTAATTGATGCACTCCACACGAGTGCTGGAGTTATAGTAGGAACAGATTCGAGCACGAGTCAGTTGGGCAGCAATGAACAACGCGCAGACTGCAGCAGCTATTCAGGATCAACACCGAATATAAGCCAAAATAACGTATGATAACACAGTGACCATCACCAAATTGAACAGGGAGTAAAACACATGATCGAAATTGTCGGACCCCGGAATAACACCTCCGAAATCCTCTGTGTATTCTGTACTATTGCAGGAAATGCTAGTACACACAGTGGAAATGAAACCATAGCATATCCAGCGTTCTTTATTAATAATAAATATTCAAGGTTACATAAGAAATAGCGCGCAGGCCAACAAATAACTAAACGAATAAATAAAGCAGCGGAAATGAAGATCAAAAGATAGAGCCCAATTAATTTGCCACAGGCAATCGACTTGGGGCACGGCCTAGTCCAACTGGTCCTCACCATTGTGGTACTTGTAACACCCCAAAATTTTGCTTCTCTTAAATTCATGTGTGATTTGGCACTTTGGTGAATTTTTGGAATTTTCTGGAATTTATTTGGATTTATTTGGAATTTATTTGAATTTATTCCATTTTGAAATAATTAAAGAATTTAATTTTGCAAATAAAATTTTGTTGGAAATATTTTATTTGAGTCCAAAATGATCCAAAATATTTTCGAATTTTTAGAATTTTTCGAGTCATTTGCTATTTTTAATGAATTAAATGAATTATCGAGAATTATTTTAAATATTAAATCGCTGGAAATCCAACTCGGGTCGAAATCTTGTTCATCCGATCGAAGTCGGAACCAGTCGGACTCGAGTCCGACCCGAGCCAGTTGACTCGATCAAACCAGCTCAAAACCCTAATCAATCCCAACCGTTGGATCAAAATCCAACGGCTGAGATCCGCCCGTACCGGTTCGAGCCGTATCCGGCCCGGATCCGATCGCGCCCGTGCGATCGTGGCCGTTGATCGTGCCACGTGGACGGCTGAGCGTCATCGTCTCCGCCGAGTCCGAGCCGGACTCCGCGCCCGCCGCCGTGTAGAATTAGGTTTCCGTCTCGGGCACGAACGCCGAGGCTATTTAAAGCCCTGGTCACGCCCCGAGGTTGCCCTCATCCTTGCGCACCCGTTCCCCCGAGCCATC
Source organism: Rhipidocladum racemiflorum (assembly GCA_036346355.1). Lineage (NCBI taxonomy): Eukaryota > Viridiplantae > Streptophyta > Magnoliopsida > Poales > Poaceae > Rhipidocladum > Rhipidocladum racemiflorum. Next base: position 34,163,847 of record CM070579.1, read on the forward strand.
TCGCCTGAGCCGCCGCCGTTTGCCCGTGCGAGCTCGCCGTAGTTGAGCGCCACTCCGCCGCGGTTTTTGCTCGATTCCGCCGCCGTCCGTCGTCTTCCGCCGAGAAGGAGCCCAGATCCGGAATCCCCGTGACGAGACGCACCCGAAGGGAGGACTCATCTCGCCGGAGCAACCCTGAACGCCATCGGGCTCGTCGTCGTTCGTCTCCGGTGGCTGCAGCACCGCCGCGTCGCCATCACCCTCGCGAGCTCTGTGGACCGTCCGATCTTGATCGTGCGATTGAGGTGAGTTCACGTGTTCCAAACCCGGTTAGATCTGGACCGTTGGATCAAGATCCAACGGTTCACAATCGCCACGTGCCGTAGTAGTGATTATTATAGGATTAGATCTGGACCGTCCGATCTAGATCGAACGGCCCACGATCATCGAGTAGATTCAACGCGTTAACCCTGGATCTAATCGCGACCGTTGAATTTCAAATCAACGGCCGGGATCGCGCCACGTCTCGGGAAGCCTGACCGTCGTGGTCAGCGCCGTCCACGCGCGCGTGCGTGTGACGCTGACACGCGGGGCCCGCGTGTCAGAGGGCCGCATGTCAGTGGCTAATCCAGCCAAGCGCTGACGTCAGCGATGACGTCACCCGAGTGGGCCCGCATGTCAGCGACACGTAGAGTCGTGGACCGAGTCCACGGTAGACCCGAGCCGAGCGTGGACCAAGTCCATGGACCGGCTGACGTCAGCCAACCAATCAGAGGCTGCCACGTGTCCATGCTGACGCAATAATTAATTTCCGAAAAAGAAAAGGATTTATTAATTCGAAATAATGATTTCAGATTTTGTTTCAAACTTCAAACGCTTATAACTTTTGCGTTTCAACTCCGATTTGAGTGATTCAAATTTCTAAATTTGTATAAAATTAAGATCTACTTAAATATAAATTTTATTTAATTTTTGGACTAAAGTTTTTCTCTGTAAAATTATTTAATTGATTATTTAAACTTTAAATAATCATAACTTTTAAGCGTCTTAACTCCAAATTTGACGATTCCAGTTTCTAAAAATCCATAAAATTATGTTCTTTCTGTTTATGGATTTTATTTGGATGTTTGGACACTTTTTGCCTATTGTTTATTCGTGTATTTGCTATTTGCACGCTTTACGAGTAGACGTTGAAGTGCCGGAAGGATTCGAAGGAGAAGTATTGACTCAGGATCCAACTCAAGACCAAGAGCAAGTACTTTTTAAAGGCAAGTTGTGCTTTGACCATGTTGATCCTATTTCGAAATCTATTTTGATTTAAACTATTGCATGCTAGTTCAATTAGAAAAATACTTTGTTTAAACATGGGGGTTAGATAAGTACCAATTTGCTGTATGACACCTTGATTATTTAAGTATGTGCCATGACCCTTGTCACCCTAGTTGTGGATTACTAGTTGGACATTATTAAATTGCCAACATGGGTTATAGACCGTTGTAGTATACTGCTTAGACCTGCTACGTGCTCATGACATGGTTTTGGACAATCAAATGTTAATATTGACTTAATGATATATTGAACCTGTTTTGGGAAAAGTATCATGTGATGTTGATGGCACGTGGTGCATGGTAATCAACGGGGGTTTGATAAACAGTTTTCGACCGGGGCATGTGGCAAGAGTAATCAGGTGGGCCAGTTGTGGTGTTGGGAATGTTGATTTGGTTCTTCGGGTAGTCTTGCCCTGGTCACCCTAAGGACTTAACCTTGCAAGCCTTTGAAGCTGGGTCTAACGTGCAACCACATGTCCTGTAATGGGACGGACCTAGTTGACTAAGTTGCTAATAACGCACTGTGGGACCTCAGGAGGTCAACTACACCCTTTGTGTGAGTTATGCGGGGAGCGTCTGGGCCGAGGCCAGTACCCATCTAACGGTTGATTGGCCTAGACTTCGCCTTAGCGAAGGAAGGGTTAGTCTTAATAACCGGGGAGGACCACTTGTATTGTTAGAGGTTTCCGAAAGACTTTGTTACGGGAACTTCGCCTTTGTGGTGTTTGATTTGTATCTTGTGGGTAAAGTGCATAACCTCTGCAGAGTTTAGAATCTATTTAAATAGCCGAGTCCACGATCTTGGACATCGCTCGGGGATTACTGATCAAGGGTTAGACTTTACGAAAATAACTTGGATTTGAAAGGTTGGTTTGGTTTAATAATGAAGATGATGGTAATGTGGTTTAGGATGGGGAAAAATGTTTATTAAACTTCTTGAAAAGTTATTTACGCTTTACTTATTTCTCTTTGCTCGAATCTACTTATATTACTTGTCAAAAGCTGTTTCTGCAAATATACCTTGAGCTATTCCTTTGTACCAAGCCATGCATATAGTATATTAGCTTTGCGTGCATTGCATGACTTCTTTGAGTACCAAGTACTCACCCTTGCCTCAACACAATACAGTTGAAGAGGAGACTACGCCCGGCCGGAGGAGGAATTCCAAGAGGATCCGTCTACCAAGGGAAGCGAGCCCGATCGATTGCTGTGGTATCTTTGGATGGCGCCACGAAGTTATTTGATTTTCATTGCTATTATCTCTCTTTTAATAAGTTTTGCCTTGCGAGGCATATATTTGTAACTTGGCCATAAGGTCGAGTAACTTGATTTAGTTATTTAAATAAAGTACTTGATAACATCGAATGGTATGATTGTGATATTTACCGATGTTAAGACTGTGTGCACTAAGCGCGTTCTGGACTAGTGCTGAATACACAGAGGGTCGGATTTGCAAATTCGGGGTCCCGACAGAGGTGGTATCGAGCCATACTTGATTGTAGGCTCAACCCTAGCTAGAATGGTCGTAGTGAGGATAAAACCTATTTTCTAAAAGCTAAAAAAATTGTCAAGATAAGAAATGACATCTCGACTTATCCCTTCTCTCTTTTCTTGCCTCTTGCTGAAATTTTTCTTACCTTGTCACAATTCAAAAATTCGAGTTCTTACGTAAAGCACTCTTGTGACAGATGGAGGAAGAGTTCAACTATGTTGATCTGGGAGTTGGTCACGCCGCGGAACTTTGGCATATGCTCTGAGACTCTCGGAGATTTTGAGAAGCCCCAATACCAAGTGGAAGTGATCGGACAAGCGAGGATTGATCAAGGCTTGTGACGTGAGGATTGAGGTACTGCTAGGAAAAGGGCCAGGCAATCGGCCGATACCTTTGACCTTGCCAGGAGATCTACAATGCAAATGGGTATCCAAGAAGTATCACGACGAGCAATGCGGCACATTACCGATATCTACGCCAGAGAGTTGGAAATGCGGTGTTCCGTTATCACCAGCAGCGATAACCTTCTTGACCCGAAGGCGATTCAGGATGAGGATGCCACGGTTACACGATTGGCACGATTTGTCGTCGCCAGGAGGATGTACTAGATAATACAAGCAAGGAGCTACAGAAGGCGCAAGGAGATCACGACAAAGAAAAGCAGATGGCGGGAAGCTCAAGAGTATGTGGCACACCTTCTGCGAAGGATTGGCGAGTTGGAGATGACTTTATGCGGACGGACCCGAGCGATGCTCGAGCTACGAGCCCGATCCAGAGGAGTCGGATCTCGATGAGGACCTTTGCTTCTTCGACTACCACAGAGGACACGATTCTTTGGACATGGCAATCGTTTCGCGCCTATGCCACGACACCGTACCCAGGCCGTGGAGGTTTTCTCGATGAGTGAGCATAGGTTCTATAGTGAGACTTCTTCGCGAGTCGCGTCATAGAATAAAGAGTCACCCTTTAGGCGTTAGACTCGAGTTAGTTCGATTTGGATTTGCTTTGTTTCTTTGAGTGTGCATTATGTGTTGCAAGGCCCTTAGGCATTGTAAGCGACCATACCAAGTTACTAATAATAAAGTTGGACCTTAAGGCTACACCTTTAGCCCGCATAAGTTCCATATTACTTGTCTATTCTTGTTTCCCTCTCATCTCTAAACCTAGAGCAAATCGGCAGATGGTGAATACAGTGGAAACTTTGGAAGCAATGGGAGTGGTTCGCCCAGTAGAAAACCCCAATGATGGAGCACCAGCACCGCCATGGATGTGCAGAATTTGGAGCTTTTCTTGCTGCCCAGACTCGATTGATGCATGCTATGATGCAACAAATGCGACACGTCCTTTGCTCAGGCCACTTTGCTAATCAAGTTAATCGGGGACCACGCTTGAATACAAGGCTGTCGAGTTCATGAGAACTCACCCACCCACTTTCTCTGGGAATGCCAATCCATTGGAGGCCGATGATTGGTTAAGATCAATCGAGAGGAAGCTACACATAGCTCAATGCATAGGAAATGAGAAGGTACTCTACGCTTCTCATCGGTTGGAAGGACATTGCCGAATGGTGGGAGAACTTACGTGCCACGAGGAGAACCTTCAAGATATCACTTGGGAAGAGTTCACGGTGCATTAAGCGATATCACGTGCTGAAGGAATCATGGACCTTAAGAAGGAGGAGTTCGAGCCTTTGAAGCAAGGTAATCAGCCAGTGGCGACTACTGAACAAATTCACACGGCTAGCACGCTACGCTTTGAGGATGTAGCGACAGATAAATACAGACAGTCTCGTTTTATGAAGGGACTTAACTCAGGATTGCAAGTAGGGTTGATCACCCACACCTTTTCAGATTTCCAAGAGTTGGTGAATAAGGCACTTATTCTTGAGGACAAGCGCAAGGCTGGATGAGAACGAGAAGCGCAGGATGCAACGGCAAGGATCACGCCGAGAACGCATAATACCGAGAGTTGCACCAAATCAATTCTTGATTCCAACCACGAGAATGCAACAAGGACACCATCCTCAAAGACCAAGACCTGCCAATCGTAACTACTGCACTCCCCCGCTAGAAACGCTTACCCCAGGCAAAAGAAGGAAACTGTGAGACGCCGCTACAGAACGAGCCAGTGACACTTTGCCAACAGATTGTCCAAAGAAGACAGCGAGAGTGACCCCGATTCGCTTCAATCTAGGAACCACCCAGCTAGGACGCCAAAGCACCAGAGCCATACCCAGGCCGTGGTGAGAGGCCGAGTCAACCATGTCACCGCAGATGCACTGCGAGAATGCTACGGACGTCGTCTTGGGTAAGTTACTTGTTAACTCGATACACCTTGCAGTTTTGTTTGACTCACGGAGCTTCGCATTCGTTTGTTTCGCAAGGCTTTGCTACTAGAAATGATTTGAGGATTGCAAGGCTTAAGTGCATGCTTTTAGTTCAAACCCACGGTTTAGAACTCCGAGCGAAAGTAGGATGTTCCGGGTGAGAATACTAAAAGATGGAATAGAGTTCCTAGCAAACCTTATAATTTTGGAAACCCAGACCCTAGACGTTATATTGGGAATGGATTGGTTATCCAAGCACAAGGCCGTATTGGATTGTGGACGAAGGACTATCTCAGTTGAGAGCCCGTGTGGGAAGAAAGTGGAATTTCAAGCCACTGCAGTTAGAGATGGGCGATTGATGGTTAACAGTACCAAGGCAATCAGCATAGAGGATGTCTCAAAGTAGTGAATGAGTACCCGATGTTTTTCCCCGAAGATCTATCTGGTATGCCGCCAGACAGGGGACATAGAGTTTGTGATAGAGCTTGTACTGCACAAGACCAGATAGCAAAGAGACCCTATCGGATGTCCACCGAGGAGTTGGTAGAGATGAAGAAACAGCTAGAAGAGTTAATGGAGAAAGGATTTCTCAGACCGAGTTCGTCGCCGTGGGGAGCACCAGTTTTATTTGTCAAGAAGAAGGACGGGTGTTTCATGATGTGCATTGACTACCGTTCACTCAACGAAGTCACCGTGAAGAATAAGTATCCGCTACCCAGGATTGATGATTTGTTTGATCGATTAAGAGGAGCCGGAGTTTTCTCCAAGATTGATCACGAGATCGGGATACCATCGATTGAAGATCCGATCGGAAGATATTCAAGCGCATTCTCGTCAAGATATGGACATTACGAGTTTCTGATTATGTCCTTTGGGTAACGAATCGCGCGGCTTATTTCATGAATATGATGAATAAGGTGTTCATGGAATATTTGGACAAGTTTGTCGTCGTGTTCATAGACGATATCCTAATCTACTCCAAGGCAGGAAGCGAACATGCCGAACACTTAAGGCGAGTTTTGGAAAAGGCGAGGAACAGCAACTTTTCGCCAAGTTCAGCAAGTGTGATTTTTGGAGGGACAAGGTGGAGTTTCTTGGACATGTAATGACCGCAGAGGAGTCGCCAGTAGATCCAAGTAAAGTAGAAGCTGTGTTACATTGGGAGCACCGAAGGCTGTGACCTGATTCGAGTTTCCTTGGAATGGCAGGATACTACCGCCGTTTCATCGAAGGCTTTCGACAATTGCGAAACCTCTTACGCAGCTGCTGAAGAAGGAAAAGAAGTTTGCATGGGCGCTTGAGAATGTGAGAAAGGATTTGAGGAGCTGAAGAAGCGATTGGCGTCGGCACCGGTGTTAGTTCTACGGATGTTGCTCAAAGCTTCGATATTTATTGTGACGCATCGCGCCAAGGACTTGGATGTGTCGCGTCTGAGAATGGAAAGGTCGTCGCGTATGCATCAAAGCGATTGAGGCCGCATGAGGAAAATTATCCGACACATGACCTAGAGTTATTGCCGTAGTGCATGCTTTGAAGATATGGCGTCACTATCGATTGGAAAGCAGATGTGAAGTGTATACGGATCATAAGAGCCTTAAGTACATATTCACCCGATCGGATCTGAATATGAGGCGGAGGAGATGGTTAGAGTTAATCAAGGACCACAATGTTGGAATCCATTACCATCCGGGAAGGCCAGCGTAGTAGCCGATGCTCGAGTCGGAAAAGCCATACCGTGATTACGTTGCTAGCCACAAGTCGAGGATGAGTTATGTGAGGATTTTCAGAAAATGAGGATTGAGGTTGTACCTAAGCGGATTCTTGGCCGCATTAGAAGTAAAGCCTACCCTAGAGGATCAGATCCGAGAAGGGCGGAAGGATGATGACAAGATCCGGCAGGATTAAGTCCATCAAGAAGGAAGGCAAGGCGAGAGGACTTCAAGTTGGATGAGCAAGGCACGTTGTGGATGAAGGATCGCATTTGTGTGCCTAACAAAAGGAGTTAAAGCAAGCGATTTTGGAAGAAGCCCATGACTCAAGTACTCAATTCATCCCGAAGCGCCAAGATGTATCGGGATCTGAAGGAGAGATTACGGTGGCCGAGTATGAAGCGTGAAGTTGCCGAGCATGTTGCATTGTGCGGCGTATGCCAGAGAGTCAAGGCAATGCATCGAGACCGCCAGGATTGCTACAACTTGAAAATACCCGAGTGGAAGTGGGAGGAAATCGGAATGGATTTCATTACCGGTTTGCCGAAGACTCAAGGAGGTTATGACTCCATATGGGTTATAGTGGATCGCTTGACTAAAGTAGCCCATTTTATCCCGTGAAGACCACTTACTCGGGAGATAAATTAGCGAATTATACATGACCAGGATTGTCTGTTTGCACGGAGTGCCAAAGAGGATTGTATCGGACGAAGGTACCCAATTTACCTCAAGGTTACGGAATAAGTTGCATGAAGCCATGGGAACCCGTTTGAACTTGATCTGACTTATCATCCACAGACGGATGGACAGGCCAGAAAGAGTCAACAGATTCGGAGGATATGTTGAGAGCTTGTGCATTGGCTTATGCTACCTCTTGGGATAGGAGTTTGCCGTATGCCGAGTTTAGTTACAACAATAGTTATCAAGCTAGTTCTGAGATGTCACCTTTTGAGGCCTTTGTATGGTCGACCTGTCGGACGCCATTGAATTGGAATGAGACCGTGGCGAGCCGTGTCTTTGGGCCTGATATTCTTCAAGAGGTTTGAAGAGCGGTCGCCATGATTAGGGAAAGGTTGAAGATAGCCCAATCTCGACCAGAAGAGTTATCTTGACAATCGTCGCCGAGACTTGAGTTTTGAACGAGAAGACTTTGTATACCTCGAGTTCGCCTCTCGGGGAGTTAAGAGGTTCCATGCCAAAGGGAAACTTGCACCCGTTATGTTGGACCATTTAAGATTTTGAGCCGCAGAGGCGAAGTTGCTTATCGGTGGAGTTGCCACAATCGTTATGAGTGCATGGCGTGTTCCACGTGTCAGCTAAAGAAGTGTCTTCGAGTGCCCGGAGAGCAAACGCCCTTGGAGTCAATCGAGCTGCAAGAAGATCTGACTTACAAGGAGCATCCCGTGAGGATTTTGGACACTATGGATCGAGAAACTAGAAACAAGTCAACCCGTTTCTGTAGAGTTCAGTGGAGCAACCATGAAGAAAGCGAAGCGACTTGGGAGCGCGAAGAGGATTTGAAGAAAGAGTTTCCAAACCTATTCCTTTAGTAAGCCCTGAATCTCGGGGACGAGATTCTATTAAGGGGGGGAGGTTTGTAACACCCCAAAATTTTGCTTCTCTTAAATTCATGTGTGATTTGGCACTTTGGTGAATTTTGGAATTTTCTGGAATTTATTTGGATTTATTTGGAATTTATTTGAATTTATTCCATTTTGAAATAATTAAAGAATTTAATTTTGCAAATAAAATTTTGTTGGAAATATTTTATTTGAGTCCAAAATGATCCAAAATATTTTCCAGAATTTTTCTGGAATTTTTCTGAGTCATTTGCTATTTTTAATGAATTAAATGAATTACTGAGAATTATTTTAAATATTAAATCGCTGGAAATCCAACTCGGGTCGAGTACTGTTCATCCGACCGAGTCGGAACCCGAGTCGGACTCGAGTCCGACCCGAGCCAGTTGACTCGATCAAACCAGCTCAAAACCCTAATCAATCCCAACCGTTGGATCAAAATCCAACGGCTGAGATCCGCCCGTACCGGTTCGAGCCGTATCCGGCCCGGATCCGATCGCGCCCGTGCGATCGTGGCCGTTGATCGTGCCACGTGGACGGCTGAGCGTCATCGTCTCCGCCGAGTCCGAGCCGGACTCCGCCGCCGCGCCCGCCGTGTAGAATTAGGTTTCCGTCTCGGGCACGCCGAGGCTATTTAAAGCCACAGTCACGCCCGAGGTTGCCCTCATCCTTGCGCACCCGTTCCCGAGCCATCTACTTTGAGCCGCCCGTTTGCCGGCGAGCTCGCCGTAGTTGAGCGCCACTCCGCCGCGGTTTTTGCTCGATTCCGCCGGCCCGTCGTCTTCCGCCGAAGGAGCCCAGATCCGGAATCCGTGACGAGACGCACCCGGCGAGGACTCATCTCGCCGGAGCAACCCTGAAACGCCATCGGGCTCGTCGTCGTTCTCGTCTCCGGGCTGCAGCACCGCCGCGTCGCCATCACCCTCGCGAGCTCTGTGGACCGTCCGATCTTGATCGTGCGGTTGAGGTGAGTTCACGTGTTCCAAACCCGGTTAGATCTGGACCGTTGGATCAAGATCCAGCGGTTCACAATCGCCACGTGCCGTAGTAGTGATTATTATAGGATTAGATCTGGACCGTCCGATCTAGATCGAACGGCCCACGATCATCGAGTAGATTCAACGCGTTAACCCTGGATCTAATCGCGACGGTTGAATTTCAAATCAACGGCCGGGATCGCGCCGCGTGTCGGGAAGCGACCGCCGTGGTCGGCGCCGTCCCAGCAGCGTGCGTGTGGCCCGCCGACACGCGGGGCCCGGCGTGTCGAGGGCCGCATGTCGATGGCTAATCGACCAAGCGGCGTCGGCGATGACGTCACCCGAGTGGGCCCGCATGTCAGCGACACGGAGAGTCGTGGACCGAGTCCACGGTAGACCCGAGCCGAGCGTGGACCACGTCCATGGACCGGCTGACGTCAGCCCACCACTCAGAGGCTGCCCCGTGTCCATGCCGACGCAATAATTAATTTCCGAAAAGAAAAGGATTTATTAATTCGAAATAATGATTTGATTTTGTTTCAAACTTCAAACGCTTATAACTTTTGCGTTTCAACTCCGATTTGAGTGATTCAAATTTCTAAATTTGTATAAAATTAAGATCTACTTAAATATAAATTTTATTTAATTTTTGGACTAAAGTTTTTCTCTGTAAAATTATTTAATTGATTATTTAAACTTTAAATAATCATAACTTTTGCGTCTTAACTCCAAATTTGGATTTATTCCAGTTTCTAAAAATCCATAAAATTATGTTCTTTCTGTTTATGGATTTTATTTGGATGTTTGGACACTTTTTGCCTATTGTTTATTCGTGTATTTGCTATTTGCACGCTTTACGAGTAGACGTTGAAGTGCCGGAAGGATTCGAAGGAGAAGTATTGACTCAGGATCCAACTCAAGACCAAGAGCAAGTACTTTTTGAAGGCAAGTTGTGCTTTGACCATGTTGATCCTATTTCGAAATCTATTTTGATTTAAACTATTGCATGCTAGTTCAATTAGAAAAATACTTTGTTTAAACATGGGGTTAGATAAGTACCAATTTCTTTGTATGACACCTTGATTATTTAAGTATGTGCCATGACCCTTGTCACCCTAGTTGTGGATTACTAGTTGGACATTATTAAATTGCCAACATGGGTTATAGACCGTTGTAGTATCTTGCTTAGAGCACGCTACGTGCTCATGACATGGTTTTGGACAATCAAATGTTAATATTGACTTAATGATATATTGAACCTGTTTTGGGAAAAGTATCATGTGATGTTGATGGCACGTGGTGCATGGTAATCAACGGGGTTTGATAAACGATTTCGGCCAGGGGCATGTGGCAAGAGTAATCAGGTGGGCAGTTGTGGTGTTGGGAATGTTGATTTGGTTCTTCGGGTAGTCTTGCCCTGGTCACCCTAAGGACTTAACCTTGCAAGCCTTTGAACTGGTCTAACGTGCAACCACATGTGTAATGGGACGGACCTAGTTGACTAAGTTGCTAATAACGCACTGTGGGACCTCGGGAGGTCAACTACACCCTTTGTGTGAGTTATGCGGGGAGCGCATCGGGCCGAGGCCAGTACCCATCTAACGGTTGATTGGCCTAGACTTCGCCTTAAGCGAAGGAAGGGTTAGTCTTGCCAATAACCGGGAGGACCACTTGTATTGTTAGAGGTTTCCGAAAGACTTTGTTACGGGAACTCGCCTTTGTGGTGTTTGTTGTATCTTGTGGGTAAAGTGCATAACCTCTGCAGAGTTTAGAATCTATTTAAATAGCCGAGTCCACTGATCTTGGACATCGCTCGGGATTATGATCAAGGGTTAGACTTTACGAAAATAACTTGGATTTGAAAGGTTGGTTTGGTTTAATAATGAAGATGATGGTAATGTGGTTTAGGATGGGGAAAAATGTTTATTAAACTTCTTGAAAAGTTATTTACGCTTTACTTATTTCTCACTGCTTTGAATCTACTTATATTACTTGTCAAAAGTCATTTCTTTGCAAATATACCTTGAGCTATTCCTTTGTACCAAGCCATGCATATAGTATATTAGCCTGCATTCGTGCATGCATGACTTGCTGAGTACCAAGTACTCACCCTTGCCTCAACACAATACCAGTTGAAGAGGAGACTACGCCCGGCTTGGAGGAGGAATTCCAAGAGGATCCGTCTACCTAGGGAAGCGAGCCGATCGATTGCTGTGGTATCTTGGATGGCGCCACGAAGTTATTTGATTTTCCGCTGCTATTATCTCTCTTTTAATAAGTTTTGCCTTGCGAGGCATATATTTGTAACTTGGCCATAAGGTCGAGTAACTTGATTTAGTTATTTAAATAAAGTACTTGATAACATCGAATGGTATGATTGTGATATTTACCGATGTTAAGACTGTGTGCACTAGCGCGTTCCTGGACTAGTGCTGAATACACAGAGGGTCCGGATTTGCAAATTCGGGGTCCCGACAGTACTCCTCCTCTGAAGTGATAAATTAAGCAAGGGTGAGTACATACGTACTCAGCAAACCACACCGGAAATGCAATATAAATGTACAGGTAATCAAAGGATGGCAATATGGTTTATTTAAACACAAAGCAATAGTTTAATAACATTTTCAATAAATTTAAAAGGTATACTTTATTCCAAAATCAAATCTATATATTTTAACTCAGGAATCACTCCTGGAATTGGCTAAGTTTTTCCCCTGATGGAATCCCTCCATCCCACACCATTTTCCGGAAATCAAATTTTAATTTACCAAAGCCTAATCTGAGAATGGCTTGCTCGGCATGCCCAACCGCGGGCGCGGCTAATCGATTAGTTTGACACTCTACAGAGGTTGTACAACTTTACCCACAAGACATAATATTTCCCTTTTATGTCAACACACTTCCTTTGGTGAGTGACAGAGAAAATTATGACAAGGCCCCTATGTTAAATTCATACATGTAGTCATGCCCGCTAAGGTTTCACCGCTGAAAGACTCCCTCTATTCAGAAGCCCCCTCTTACGCCAGAATGGCAGCATCTCGCTTTCACCACACCACTACCACCATATGGCATGACTGTCCATGAAATGATTTAATAAGGATAGCCAGGTCTGTCCCATTCCAGACTCGTGGTAGTACGGTTAGGCTTTACATTCAGCGAGACTCAGACCGGTCCTTAATTGACTAGGCGAGACTGTCCACAAACCCAGAACCATGACCTCACCACTTTCCAACCAATTCTCGCCCGGTCTAAGTCATCTTCATTTTAACCATACTAATCTCCACATTAATATTAACATTGATCACTATAAGTTTCCAATTGAACATGATGTCATTTTGGCATAAAATTCCCCAAAATTTCCTAAGTACAGTTCTATGCATGGCTAAGCAATGTCTAACTATTACCATAGTCATAATTCATATTTTTACTAAGGTTACAAGGGTATCGGAATTCAAATGTCAAAGGTCGCATGTCGAAATTGGATATAACTATCATTTAAAACTAGGTCGAAAATTAATGTCTATAATAAATAAGCATGCAATAATTGTAAATACAACATAAAAGTTCATAAAACTGGGAGCAACATGGTCAAGGGGGTGTGACTTGCCTGGTTCGACGAGTTGCTGCTCGAAATCGTCGTTCGGGAACTCCTCGGACTCTCCGTAATCTACGCGCGAAAAACAACCAAATACAAATAAGATCCAAACGAATTCAAAAAAAACACAAATTGAATTTCAAACTAGCTCTAAACCGAAGTTTAAGGCTTTTAATGAATTTAGGAGGAAGAACGGAGCCAAACGGAGTTCGAACGGGTGAAAACGGGCTCCCGGAAGTTTAAAAACAAAATAAAACGGGTTTTCTGGGATTTTCTGGAATTTTTAAATCATTTTTAAAAAGAAAACCGAATTACTGCGTCATGCTGACGTCAGCAGCCAAATCCGGTTTTTGGATTTATTTTAAAACGAAAACCCGATTTATGACGTCAGCGCTGACGTCATAAACTATTTTTAAAATCATTTTTTTTATAAAGGCTGACAGGTGGGGCCGGGCCCTAACGCATGGACTGAGTCCACGCGCGGCGTGGACCACGCGCACACGCGCGTGAGCGGGAGCGCAGCCAGGCACGGGCGTAGTCGGCCGGGCGGCCAGCTGCGGCCGCTGCGAGCGGAGGAGGGAGGCGGCGCACCTGGCCGCCGGGCGTGATCGAGGCGGCGGTGGCAGCGGGCCGAGGACGGCGGCGGCGTGGCAGCGACGGGCCGAGGAGCGGCAGCGGCGGCAAGACCGGGAGGAGGAGAGAGCAGAGAGGGAGAGAGGGAGAGGCACGGGAGAATGGGGGCTCTGGGGCTTTATAGGGGAAGCGGCGCGGCGCAGGCCACGGAGGGGCGGCGGCGGTATGGGCGCGAGGCAAAGGCAGAAAGATGGCGGCGCGGCTGACTGTCGGCTCAGAGAGAGAGAGAGAGAGAGAGAGAACGGGAGGTTGAAGAACACATTTTTTTTTGGGTCAAAATTCCGGGCGTTACAGAAATCGAGTTCAAGACTCCCATGTTTTATTATTATTTTTTCCCCTCAGCAGGTTCTTGGCACATCGATTCACTAGTGAAAGTAGAAAGATTTCTCACGCACGCAATCCATTGGATTGGCCAATTAGGCATATAAATAGAAGAGATTACAACCAAAGGAAACATTCAAGGGATTACAAGTGATTGCATCTAAATCGTGTCATGCCTAATATAACCTAACCAGCCAAATACGGTGATTGCATATGTGCATGGCTAACACTCCCCCGCGGTCGAGACGGTAGAAGGTCAGACGTTGAGACTCGACCGAAATTCTGTGAAGAAAGTCGACTGCAGACTTTTGGTGAAAATGTCCGCATACTGTGTCGAGGTGGCACATGAAGTACGCAAACCTGGCCAAGTGCAACACACTCACGAACAAAGTGTAGGTCGATCTCCACATGCTTGGTCCGCTGGTGCTGGACCGGATTGGTGGAGAGATACACCGCGCTGATGTTGTCACAGTAAACCAGAGTAGCCCGATCGAGGGGAGAGTGAAGTTCCATCAGAAGCTGGTGGAGCCATGTGGCCTCAGCAACTCCATTGGCCACAGCACGATATTCAGCCTCAGCGCTAGATCAGGACACGATGTGCTGGCGCTTGGAGGACCAAGAGATGAGGTTGTCACCAAGGAAAACACCGTATCCTGATATGGACTTCCGAGTGTCGGGGCAGCCGGCCCAGTCAGCATCAGTGTAGACAACCAGAGTGGCTAGAGATGTCCGGTGTAGTAGAAGACCATGGTCAAGCGTGCCACAGAGATAGTGAAGAATACGCTTTACCAGGGCGAGGTGAAGGACCCAGGGGTCATGCATGAATAGACAAACCTGCTGGATGGCATAAGCAATGTTAGGACGAGTGAATGTCAGATACTGCAAAGCACCTGCGAGGCTCCGATAGTCGGTGGCATCATCAACAGAATCGCTGGCAACAGAGAGCTTCGAAGTCGTATCGACTAGAGTACTGCATGGTTTGCACTCAGACATGCCCGTGCGCTCGAGAATCTCAAAAATATAATGATGCTGGGATAGATGCATGGTTCCATTTTGTCTAGTCACCGATAATCCCAGGAAATGATGGAGCGGTCCAAGGTCTTTCATTGAGAACTCCTGCTGAAGAGCCGTAATAGTGAGCTGGAGAAGAACAGCTGAAGAAGCGGTGAGGACGATGTCATCAACATAGAGCAGTAGGTAGATGTCTCAGTGCCACGACGAAAAATAAATAGAGATGGATCTGACTTGGCTTCAACAAAACCCAATGAGAGGAGATGTGTAGCAAACTGGCTAAACCAAGCACAGGGCACCTGCTTGAGGCTATAAATGGACTTGTTGAGGCGGCAGATATAACCGGGATGAGCAGGATCAGCAAAGCCAGAAGGTTGCACACAATAAACTGTCTCAGAGAGAGTGCCATAGAGAAACGCATTGTTGACGTCAAGCTGATGAACAGGCCAGTCACGATAGAGAGCCAGAGTCATAATAGTCTGGATGGTCACCGGCTTCACTACAAGGCTGAAAGTTTCATCGAAATCAATGCCGAGACGTTGTGTGAAACCCCGAAACACCCACCGGGCTTTATAGCGATCAAGAGACCCATCTGGATGAAGATTGTGGTGAAAAAACCATTTGCCAATGACAAGGTTGACACTGACTGGCCGAGAAATGAGATCCCAAGTATTGTTCACCTGGAGGGCAGTAAACTCCTCAGCGGTACGCCAGTTGGGATCAGCGAGAGCCCCACAGTACGTCTTGGGAATCGACGAGAGTACTGCAGCATGGAGGTTCATACAGTCGGCCAGGAGATGGAACCCGGTTTTGCCCCTGGTGGTCATGCGATGCGCATTGGTCACCGGAGTGATGGGAACCAGGATGGGAGGCCCCCTGGTGCGGCTGCGCGCGGTTGGAGCCAGAACGGGGGGACAGGTGCCACACCGGTCGGGGCAGCGCCCGACAAAGGTGGTAGGTCATGCATGGAGGGCGCCGGGCCGGCACCACTGGCAGCAGCCCACGGCGAGAGGCCGGCGGAGGCAGCAGGGCTGGGTCAGGTGGTTGTTGAAGTGCCTGGGCTGGCTCCGCTGGCGATGGCCCATGTTAGAGGGTCGGTGAGAGTAGTAGGGCCAGACACAGAGCTTGGGCCGGCTTCGCTGGCCATGGCAGGGAGCCAACGGGGGCAGCAGTGCTGGGCCAAGCCGTGTCGTGCGGCCGTTGTGCTGCGGCTGAAGATGAGCCGGGGCAACTGTCATCAGCAGCTGGCGCGGAACCACCTGGGGCAGCTGTGGTGGGCGGCACAAAAACTGCAGAAGGACGCGACCCAATGGGCAGCGTGGAAGACTCCATATCGAGCAAAAAATCAAAGTTAGTGTCAACAGGCGAGGTGGCTGCCAAATCGGCAAAGGGGAAGGAATTCTCGTCGAATGTGACAAGACGAGAGATGATGATTCGATTGGAGCTCATATCAAGACATCGATATCCCTTGTGCTCAAAGGAGTAGCCAAGAAAGGTACAAAGTGTGGAACGCGGGGAGAGTTTGTTGGCAATGGTGGCAGAAAGATTTGGGTAGCAGCGACAGCCAAATACCTGAAGGTGGTCATATGATGGTGGAGAGCTGTACAAGGCGTGGTGAGGGGTAGAGAACTGGTGGGTTTTGGTGGGTGTCGATTGATGAGATAGGTGGCGGTGTGGAGAGCCTCAACCCAGAATTGGGGAGGCATGCTGGCTGCAATGAGGAGGGTGAGAACAACATTATTAATGGTCCGGATGGAACGCTCAGCTTTACCATTCTGCTGAGACGTGTAGGGGCACGACATACGGAGGGAAACACCATGGGTGAGAAAGAACGAGCGAGCCGAGAGGTTACCGAACTCACGACTGTTGTCGCATTGGACCATTTTAATGGTGGTGCCGAATTGGGTGTGGACGTATGCAAAAAAGTGGGTGAGGGTGGCGAAGGTATCCGACTTTAAGCGTAGGGGAAAAGTCCAAAAGAAATGGGAGCAATCATCGAGAATGACTAAATAATACTTATTACCAGAGACACTAGCGCAGGGGAGGTCCACAAGTCACAATGTATTAAATCAAAATTCTGAGTAGCACGAGAGCTAGATGGCATAAAAGGTAAATGAATGTGGCGACCCAACTGGCAATCATGACAAAGAGTATCATTGGGGCCATGAGTACAAGAAATAGCTGTGGAGCGAGCCAAATGATGAAGAGCGTCGACGCCGAGGTGACCAAGATGACGTTGCCAAAGGGTGGCGCTGGTGTTGAGCATAGCATGTGGAGAAGATGGCGATGACAGTAGTGGATAGAGATCACCAGAGCTACTGCACCTGGCTATCACGCTCCTGGTGCAAAGGTCCTTCACAGAAAGGACATATGGATCAAACTCGACTGAACAATTATTATCAATTGTAAAGCAACGAACAGAAATTAAGTTTTTGATAATTTGAGGAGTGACCAGCACGTGGCGAAGAGTGAGAGGACCGTGTGCAGTAGGAATGTGAGTGGAGCCAACTGAAGTATTAGGAATCAAAGATCCATTGCCAACGACAATGCTAGAGTGAGAAGAACTAGATGAGGGGTGAGAAATGGAAAGGTTACCAGCGTCGGACATCAGGTGATTGCTGGCGCTTGAGTCCATGTACCATGTGGTGGAGGGCAGTGGTGTCAGCTGCATGGTGCTGAACGCGCTTATAGGATCGATATATACTAGTATAGCAATCAGAGGAGGGTGAATGATTGCGCGGAAGCTAAAATTAAATTTTTGATCTACTAAAAATTCACCCCAATTCGGAATCAAATAATTTCTTCGTATTCAACAAAAATAGATTGACAAACGTTCGGTAAATCGCTAATTCCTGGAAATCCAGCCATAGGATTGAACTGAAATTGGAACACAAGCAACTAGATTCCAATTAAAATCTAACAAAAAAAGAATCAGCTTGATCAGACTTAGGGATCAAAAGTTATGAACTCCGCAAGCTTGTTGTGATAGATTATACCGAGAATAGAGCTAACCTTAATTACCGAAAATTCAACTGTCGGATTGATGTGAAATTTAAACTGTAGAAACTAGATTAAATTTAGAAACTAACCCAATAAGAATCACCTAAATCAGATCTAGGGATCAAAAGTTATAACCTTCGCAAGTTGATTGTATCAATAATGACGAGAATTGATTAAACCCTAATTTCATGATTAAATAAAATCTACAAAAGATTAACCAACAAAACTTTGAGGAACACTAAATTAATGCTCTAGAAATGTTTTGGATGGATCAAATCAAGATTATCATGATAAAATAATAACTCAATCTAGAAATCAAAACTTCCCTTTGATCAGTTCTGCTAAACTTTTCTTCCTCGCATAGATACAATACTCCTTCTGATTACTGTAGCTACAAGCTCCTCTTTTCAGGTCCAACCCAATTGGGTTGTATTCAAATATCCAGTCAGCTCCCAAGATTAAATCATAGCTCTTCAGGGGCAACAACTTAAAAGTACTGCAAAATTTAACTCCTTGAATTGTATACTCTAACTGTTCAACTTGACCATCAGTACTCAATTCTCCTCCTGCAACCACCGCTACTTTTCTCATAGGCCCATGTGTTAACACACACTCAGCTTTCACTGCAGTTTCATAATCCAAGAAGGAATTGGTGCTACCCCTATCAACTAGTGCGACTGCCTTTCTACCCCAAATAGTAGTGATGAGTGAGAAAGTAGTTGGTTCCATGGTCCCTTTTGCAGCATGGTGGGATATCAACATTAGGTGTTCAGTTGAATAAGGTTGCCTAGTGTTTTTTTCAGGATTGCGAGGGGCTGTGATATACTTCGGCTCTATCACTGTATATGTGGTTGTAACCGTGTCCTCGCCATCTTCTTCCCCTCCCATTATTAGAGCATGTAATGCTCTATTAACCTTGCATTTATGGGTTCGATCCCACGGCTCCTTGCAATACCAACAAAGGTTCTTGTTCCTTCCTTCAACCTTTTTATAGAAATTTGCATTGGAATTTTTCTAGGGTACAGCCCGACTCCCACTGTTACTTGATTGTTGTCAGCACCTCAAAATTTGCTACAGTTGAAATTGCCTAAAGAATTAACCCGTTTAGCTGCAACTGCCTTCTCATAAACTCAAGCATACAGTAACACTCCATCAACCCTTGAGGCCTTTGGCTGCACACATCATGCTTTATATCCCCTTTGAGTCCTCCAATAAAACAACTCAACAAAAATGTTCCTTCAAATATGGATGATCCCTCTTAACTAGAGCCACACACTGTTCGAATTTATCAATATAGCTGGCTATAGTTGATTATTGCTTGATGTTTTGTAGTGCTTCCACAACATCATGTGCATTTGCTTCAGACAAACGATCACATATCATTTTACACAACTGAGGCCAAGTAATTGAATAAGACGGGATGCCAACTCCCTTAAACCATAGCTGCTTGGTACGTCAAATGAGCAGTAGCTAAATTGACCCATTGTTCATGAGATGTACCTGGTATTTCAAAAAAATTCTCACATTGCTTCAACCAATTCATTACATCCTCTCCGTCAAACAATGGAATCTCAAGTCTTGGTCCTTTTATTGTTAGGGCCCCAAGTTTCAAAAATTTTGGGACATCCGGAGTATCCGGATCAACATCCGGAATGTCCGGACATATTGTCCGGAGTATCCGGATTAACCTGACCGAGCGCCTTAACCCGGAGTGTTCGGGTTAGTGCTACCGAAGACCCCAACCCGGAGTCTCCGGGTTGAGCATCCGGAGAGTCCGGTATTTGCGGGGGGGGTTGTATAAAAGTCCCATTTCGTGGGTTCGCTCCTTTCTTTTCTTCTCCACTTGCCCTCCACCCACCTCGTGCGTCTCCTTCACCCAACCTTGTCCCCGGTGAGCTCTCCACTCCGGCGACCTTCCGTGGCTCCTCCCCAGCGGCTCCTCCATCCCGTGGAACTCCTCCTCAAGCCGGCATCCTCCTTCCTCCACCCGGCATTGTTCTCCTCCATCATCCTTGGAGGTAGGTCTTTCTCTTGGGGGTTGATTCGTGGGATTCTTGGGTTCTAAAGCCATCCATGGTGGGTTAGGGTTTAGGTTTGGATTGGGAGTTTGGATTTGGATCTTGAGCTCTAGGGTTTTGGGTGTAGTGATTCTAGGGTTGGTTTGGGGCTTGGTTTGATGAATGTGGGTACTAGTGAGGTACATCAGGTAGTGGTAATGCCGATCCAATGGTCGTTGGAGTTGACTAGTGGTTTCGTGGATTAGTGTCGTTCCTCGTGGAGTTGGGTTAGCTAGAAGCTTCTCCGGCCTTGCCGCGTGTAGGAATGTCATAGATCGGGCCCCCGTGATGCCGTGGGACTTGGCGGCACCTCGGTCCGTTGAGTTGTAGGGTGAGGTGCGCCAGGTTCGGAGTGTCCGGACCCCCAGTCCGGAGTGTTCGCCCTAGGCCGGAGTATCCGGACACAAGGTCCGGAGTATCCGGGTTAGCCGGACTGTCCGGATCAAATACCCGGACTGTCCGAGTTAGGCTGGTCTGTCCCGTTGTGGGTTTTTGTTGGGGTTTGCGTTGTAATCATTTCTTTCGCATTGCATGCATCTTATTATGCATTGTATTCGTGTAGAGAGCGATCCCGCGGGACTTGACTCTGCGGTGACTGAGGGTGCTACCGGAGAGCCGGCTACCGCCGATCCGCAAGCAGAAGATCAAGGCAAGCACCTAAGCATCTTGAACCTTATGTACAATCTATTTTTGTGAATTAACTGCTTATTGGGTGTTAGTGTTGCATTAGGAATTGAAATGTGGGATAGGCTAGATCCTATTTGTTGCATGTACCCTATTCATTGTTACTCGAAAACACCTCCTTTGGAGCTAGATTATGGGTACTAATTGTGTCGTGCTTAGTATGCTTAGAAGTCGGGTATGGGCCAAGTGGTGGAAGGTTCCACCGCTTGAGATTGATGCACTTTACAAGTATTGGGTTGCAATGGGTTGTTTATGGGAAATGAAATGATGAAAATTGAGACCGGGCGGGAGAGTTAGACATTTGGGTAAGGAGACCCAAATGTGGTAGTCCCGCCTGAGTCAACTAAGGACCGATTCGATGTGGTACCATGGCTGAGCACAAATTGGTTGATCACATGCCCGATTATGGTAAGGTAAGCCGCTCTTTTATCGCATGTCGTTCGATGGGCCATGCCCTCATGTGGTTGGACGTGGTTGAGGGCGGGGCCTAGGCCGGCTCTCGGGCGCCAAGCCGGGCTTGGGGCTGCTCGAGGGGGTGCTAGGTTTCCGGACCGCATGAAGATGCCCCAACGAATGGGTATGGATGGGAGGGGGTTGACATGAGGCTCCTTCGTGACACATGTCGTGTGATCAATGCTTCCTGCCAGGGTTAACTAAGCGATTCGAATTGCCGCGCTCGGATATGAGCACGCTAGTCACTTCTTTGTTACACGTAGTAATAACTTGAATCAAGTTCGCCTTTGGGCTTGAGCTCGAAATGAATGTGGTTAATTGTTGTGGTTTGTTAATTGCTAACTTCACCTAGTGGTAGGTGCAGTAACAACCGCACAAAAATTGAGAATTGAGTAGTTTAAGTAACTAAACAACAAATGTTAAGCATTTTGCAACTGTTCTACCTTCAGCTTATTCCTTGCTACACCCAAATGCATAATCCTTTGGAGTCGGTCGTATATGGACCATGGGTAAGACTTGCGAGTACCTTTTGTACTCAGGCTTCTGCTTTGTGGTTTTGCAGGTGAGGATCCAGCGGGGTGTGAGTTTTGCCCCTACTGCCTATCGGTGACCGTGCGGGGCACCGAGTAGGGGCTGTCGACACTCGTGCGCCCGGAAGTGTTAGGGCATAACACTACCGGGGTGTTTTACTTTTGTTGTATAGAGTAGTGGGCGGTACTTTTGTGAATAGCTGCTACCTTTATTTCTGTATTGGAACCCGTTTGCTTTTCGCTTGGTCGTCTTTGTTGGTTGTCTTTGTTGGGCCTCTTTGTGCCGTGTTGTGTGTTTGTTTGCTTCCGCGTTTTTCTTTGCGTCTCTGGTAGTGAGCTTGGGGCTCGATTCCCCTTTGTGCGAATTGAGTGTTGATATGGCATTGGGAACCGGTATGTGGGGATCCTGGGCGAGTTTCGGATCGCATACCGGGGGAATACCGGGGTTGTTGTCGAGTCGTTTGGATGTTTGTAGAGTTGTCTCGTTTGGGCTTGGGTATTAGCATCAGGTTCACCTCCGGTGGTCTGTTGCTAGGATCCAAATCCGACGGGAGCGACTGTTCATCCAGCAACTCGAGGACGATCTGGGCGGCTCCTCTCAGGGCTGGTATCAGAGCAAGGCGCACAAAGACGGACCCCAACTTGACGACCAGTTAGGAATTGGTTAGGATTGTCATAATGCATTAGGTAGAAGGTAATACCTATCCCCGCCCTAGGTTATAGTGGTGAGTGTGAGGGTTACGTTGGAATCGTGCATTTCATCCCATCTCATGTCGTGCATGTGTCATGCCACTCTGCATCTTGAATTGGGTTTTGGGGTGTGTAGACTTGTAGCACTCCATAATGGAGTTGATTCAGGAGTGTTGCCATCTAGATTGGGAGCCGGTTTGAAGTCTTCTATATTTAGTGCATGTCCTTTTCAGTGGAGGTCTAACCCTTGTCGTTGGCCTTGGTAATCGACAGAATGAGGACCCGCGGAAATTCTGGGGCTGAGGAGGACAATGGGCGATCGCAGTCGGGCTACGGTAACCCGCCTCCTCCTCCCAACGTACTGGACATTCTGCTGCGGATGGAGCAGAACCAGAACACCACTAACCGGATTCTGGAGATGCTGGTCCAGAACCAGGACGCTCCTGTTGGCCGCGGTGAAGGGCGAGGCCGACTCAACGGCTATCAAGACTTTCTGCATACCCAGCCACCGGTTTTCTCCCGGGCCACTGATCCGTTGGAGGCCGACGACTGGCTGCGCACGATAGAGCAGAAGTTTACTCTCATCCAGTGCGACGACTTCAAGAAGACCCTCTTTGCGGCGCCGCGGCCTACGAGGCCTGCCGGTGCTTGGTGAGCCAACCATCGGGCGATGCAGTCACGGCCGGGCGTACCGACATGGGCGGAGTTCTGTGAGGCCTTCCGGGCGTATCACATCCCGGAGGGGCTCATGGACATCAAGAAGCAAGAGTTTCTCTCCCTCAGGCAGCGGGACAAGTTGGTGCTTCACTACTCCCAGGAGTTTAATTACCTGGCCCAGTATGCGCCAGAAGAGGTGGACACGGACAGGAAGAAGCGGACCCGCTTCATGAATGGGATGACCGCCAAGATGCAGGACAAGTTGTCGGTGTGCGACTTCCCCGACTTCAATGCCTTGGTGAGTCGGGCCATTATGGTGGAGCACAAAATGAGGAACCACCAGGAGGAGAAGAAGAGGAAGCGGGGCACACCGTTCTCAGCGGGCAGCAGCTCGCAGCGGGCTCGTTTTGTCCCTCCACCACCGAGGGCAACCGCTCCTGCACCTCCCCGGCCTCCTGTTGCTGCTCCGCAGCCTCCACCACCACAGCCAGGAACACGAGTGGTGGCGACTCCTGGACCGGGCCCATGCTACAACTGCGGGCGTGCCGGGCACTTCATCCGCGACTGTCCATTTCCAAGGCGAGGCAACAATCCTACCGCCCCACGACTTCCAGCGGCGACAGCTCCACCTCCGCTCCCTGCGCCAGTCCGTGGCCGAGTCAAGTACGTCGGTGCCGAGGAGATCCCAGAGGACCACACCGTGCTGACGGGTATGTTATGCATTAATGGGCATTCTGCTAGGGTATTGTTTGACTCGGGGGCGTCTCACTCGTTCATCCGTAAGGAGTTCGTCATGCATAATCAGATGAGAGTGAGTGACAGCGCCACTCCGTTTCTTATTGAGGCACCTGGGTCCAAGATTGTAGTAAAGCAAGTGGTTAAGAAGGCGTTGGTGCAAGTTCAGGGGTTTCTCTTCGTTGTCAATTTGTTGCTCCTTGACCTTCGGGGGATGGATGTCATCCTAGGCATGAATTGGTTGACGCGACAGCAAGCCATCCTTGATTTTTCTCGTCGTACCATCTCACTGAAAGGACAGAAGGGCGGCTGGCTAACGTTGCTTCTTGACGAGGGCAGAGCCACCCTTTGCTCCCTGAATGGCGCCGAAGTCGTGGAGATAGAGTCAGTTCCTGTGGTGTTAGAGTACCCTGATGTGTTCCCAGCGGAACTGCCAAGGATGCCACCTGATAGGGACATTGAGTTTGTAGTAGAGTTGCAGTCGGGGACCGCTCCGGTCTCCAAGCGGCCATATCGGATGCCGCCCAATGAATTGGCTGAGCTGAAGACTCAATTGAAGGGGTTGATGGACAAGGGCTTCATTCGTCCGAGCTCCTCGCCTTGGGGCTGCTCGGCTCTATTCGTGACCAAGAAGGACGGTTCTCTGCGCCTCTGTGTGGATTACCGCCCCTTGAATGCTGTCACCATCAAGAACAAGTACCCTCTGCCTCGGATTGATATCCTGTTCGATCAGCTTGCTGGTGCACGGGTATTCTCCAAGATTGACCTGAGGCTCGGGTACCATCAGATCAAGATTCAGGCCGAAGATATCCCGAAGACAGCTTTTTCCACCCGGTATGGGTTGTATGAGTACACCGTCATGTCGTTCGGTCTGACGAACGCGCCGGCGTACTTCATGTACCTCATGAACTCCATCTTCATGGAAGAGCTGGATTCTTTTGTCGTCATCTTCATCGACGACATCCTCATTTATTCAGCCAACAAGGAAGATCATGCCAAACACCTTCGCGTCGTTCTCGGGAGACACCGGGAACATCGCTTGTATGTGAAATTCAGCAAGTGTGAATTCTGGCTGAAGGAGGTGTCGTTCTTGGGGCACGTTCTTTCTGAGCAAGGTGTCGCCGTTGACCCAAGCAAAGTGTAGGATGTACTTAGTTGGGAACAACCCAAGTCTGTCACAGAGATTCGCAGTTTCCTTGGGCTGGCTGGCTATTACCGCCGTTTCATTCGGGACTTCTCCAGGGTAGCTAAGCCCATGACGGAGTTGTTGAAGAAGGGCACTGAGTTCAAGTGGTCAGTGGGCTGTGAGCAGGCATTTCAGACTCTGAAACAGCGCCTCACTACAGCTCCAGTCCTTACCCAGCCCGACATTCACAAGCCGTTTGACGTGTATTGCGATGCATCTGGCATCAGACTTGGCTGTGTGCTCATGCAGGACAGCCGAGTTGTCGCTTACGCGTCTCGGCAGCTAAAGCGTCATGAAGAGCACTACCCCACCCACGATCTGGAGCTTGCAGCAGTGGTCCATGCTTTAAAGATTTGGCGCCACTACCTTCTGGGGAACAAGTGCAACATCTACACCGATCACAAGAGCCTCAAGTACATCTTCACGCAGGCAGACCTGAATATGAGGCAAAGAAGGTGGCTTGAATTGATAAAGGACTACAATTTGGAAGTCCATTACCACCCTGGGAAGGCTAATGTGGTGGCTGACGCTTTGAGCCGCAAGGTAAAATGCCATTGCCTCACTCTTCCACCACGGAGTGCCACTCTTTGTCTTTGAGTTCGGAAGCTCAACCTGGAAATGATAGCAGAAGGGACCTTGGCTAATGTGGAATTGAAGTCCACATTGCTGGATCAGATTCGGGAGGCCCAGAAGAATGATGTGGGTGTCTCCCAAGTTCGCGACAAGGTGAATTCTGGTCAGGCCCCTGGTTTTCGCCTGGATGAGCAAGGAACCTTGTGGTTCGGCCAGCGCATAGTTGTCCCGGATATCCAAGAGTTGAAGCAGGCAATCCTTGATGAAGCCCATAACTTGTTGCTCACAATCCATCCGGGCAGCAACAAAATGTACCAAGACACAGGCGGCACTCGGTGGACTCGCATGAAGCGCGAGATTGCTCGTTATGTGGCTGAGTACGACGTTTGCAAGCGGGTGAAGGCTGAACACTTTAAGCCAGCTGGTACTCTTCAGCCTCTACCTATTCCGAGTTGGAAATGGGAAGACATCAGCATGGATTTCATCACCGCCTTGCCTCTGACTCCTTCAAGTCATGACTCGATCTGGGTGGTGGTCGATCGGTTGACTAAGTCTGCACATTTTCTAGCCGTTCGCACCACTTATCGAGCGCCGAGGTATGCGGAGCTATACGTAACTCGGATCGTGTGCCTTCATGGAGTGCCAAAGCGGATAGTTTCAGATCGGGGCTCACAGTTTGTCTCCCAGTTCTGGAGGAGTCTGCACGCAGCATTGGGCACCAAGTTGCTCCACAGCTCAGCGTACCACCCTCAGACAGATGGACAGACCGAGAGGGTTAATCAGATCCTCGAGGATATGCTGAGGGCGTGTGTGCTATCTTATGGGAAGAAGTGGGAAGAATGTCTCCCGTATGCTGAGTTTGCTTATAATAACAGCTACCAAACCAGCATCCGAATGTCCCCGTTTGAGGCACTTTATGGTCGTAGCTGCAGAGCACCTCTCAATTGGTCTGAGAGCGGGGAGCGTTCATTCCTTGGACCTGAACTGGTCATGGAAGCAGAAGAAAAAGTGAGCACCATTCGGGAGAACCTGAGGGTAGCACAGTCGCGACAGAAGAGCTATGCCGATTGCCGTAGGAGACCCCTCTCCTTCGATATTGGCGACTTCGTCTATCTGAAGGTATCTCCTCTTCGAGGCACTCGTCGGTTTGGGATCAAAGGGAAACTGGCGCCTCATTACATAGGGCCATTCCGAGTCCTCAAAAAGCGTGGTCAGGTTGCATATCAGCTAGAGCTTCCTCCCACACTTGAGATGGTCCACAACGTCTTCCATGTCTCCCAATTGAAGAAGTGTCTCCGTACTCCTTTCGAGTCATTTGAAGTGGATGACCTTGGAGTTGCGCCTGAACCGGATCTATCCTATCGAGAGCATCCAATTCGGGTCTTAGAAGAAGCGGAGCGTAAGACTCGGCGGAAAACACTCAAATTCTACAAAATTCAATGGAGCAATCATACTGAAGATGAGGCTACTTGGGAACCCGAAGATCGCCTAAGGACCGAGTACCCTGAATTCTTCGATGCCATGTAAGTGCGGATGTGCAGTTCCTAAGGTTTAAAGCATGTCTGTTAGGGTCCTAACCCGTGTGTGCGTTTGCTCTGAATCTCGGGGCGAGATTCCCTTAAGGGGGGAGGGTTTGTCAGGGCCCCAAGTTTCAAAAATTCTGGGACATCCGGAGTATCCGGATCAACATCCGGAATGTCCAGACATAATCCGGAATGTCCGGACATATTGTCCGGAGTATCCGGATTAACCTGACCGAGCGCCTTAACCTGGAGTGTCCGGACCAAATGTCCGGAGTGTGCGGGTTAGTGCTACCGAAGACCCCAACCCGGAGTCTCCGGGTTGAGCATCCGGAGAGTCCGGTATTTGCGGGGGGGTTTTGTATAAAAGTCCCATTTCGTGGGTTCACTCCTTTCTTTTCTTCTCCACTTGCCCTCCACCCACCCCGTGCGTCTCCTTCACCCAACCTTATCCCCGGTGAGCTCTCCACTTTGGCGACCTTCCGTGGCTCCTCCCCGGTGGCTCCTCCATACCGTGGAACTCCTCCTCAAGCCAGCATCCTCCTTCCTCCACCCGGCATTGTTCTCCTCCATCATCCTTGGAGGTAGGTCTTTCTCTTGGGGGTTGATTCGTGGGATTCTTGGGTTCTAAGGCCATCCATGGTGGGTTAGGGTTTAGGTTTGGATTTGGATCTTGAGCTCTAGGGTTTTGGGTGTAGTGATTCTAGGGTTGGTTTGGGGCTTGGTTTGATGAATGTGGGTACTAGTGAGGTACATCAGGTAGTGGTAATGCCGATCCAATGGTCGTTGGAGTTGACTAGTGGTTTCGTGGATTAGTGTCGTTCCTCGTGGAGTTGGGTTAGCTAGAAGCTTCTCCGGCCTTGCCGCGTGTAGGAATGTCATAGATCGGGCCCCCGTGATGCCGTGGGACTTGGCGGCACCTCGGTCCGTTGAGTTGTAGGGTGAGGTGCGCCAGGTTCGGAGTGTCCGGACCCCCAGTCCGGAGTGTCCGCCCTAGGCTGGAGTATCCGGACACAAGGTCCGGAGTATCCGGGTTAGCCGGACTGTCCGGATCAAATACCCGGACTGTCCGGGTTAGGCTGGTCTGTCCCGTTGTGGGTTTTTGTTGGGGTTTGCGTTGTAATCATTTCTTTCGCATTGCATGCATCTTATTATGCATTGTATTCGTGTAGAGAGCGATCCCGCGGGACTTGACTCCGCGGTGACTGAGGGTGCTACCGGAGAGCCGGCTACCGCCGATCCGCAAGCAGAAGATCAAGGCAAGCACCTAAGCATCTTGAACCTTATGTACAATCTATTTTTGTGAATTAACTGCTTATTGGGTGTTAGTGTTGCATTAGGAATTGAAATGTGGGATAGGCTAGATCCTATTTGTTGGATGTACCCTATTCATTGTTACTCGAAAACACCTCCTTTGGAGCTAGATTATGGGTACTAATTGTGTCGTGCTTAGTATGCTTAGAAGTCGGGTATGGGCCAAGTGGTGGAAGGTTCCACCGCTTGAGATTGATGCACTTTACAAGTATTGGGTTGCAATGGGTTGTTTATGGGAAATGAAATGATGAAAATTGAGACCGGGCGGGAGAGTTAGACATTTGGGTAAGGAGACCCAAATGTGGTAGTCCCGCCTGAGTCAACTAAGGACCGATTCGATGTGGTACCATGGCTGAGCACAAATTGGTTGATCACATGCCCGATTATGGTAAGGTAAGCCGCTCTTTTATCGCATGTCGTTCGATGGGCCATGCCCTCATGTGGTTGGACGTGGTTGAGGGCGGGGCCTAGGCCGGCTCTCGGGCGCCAAGCCGGGCTTGGGGCTGCTCGAGGGGGTGCTAGGTTTCCGGACCGCATGAAGATGCCCCAACGAATGGGTATGGATGGGAGGGGGTTGACATGAGGCTCCTTCGTGACACATGTCGTGTGATCAATGCTTCCCTGCAGGGTTAACTAAGCGATTCGAATTGCCGCGCTCTCGGATATGAGCACGCTTGGTCACTGCTGTTACACGTAGTAATAACTTGAACTGAAGTTCGCCTTTGGGCTTGAGCTCGAAATGAATGTGGTTAATTGTTGTGGTTTGTTAATTGCTAACTTCACCTAGTGGTAGGTGCAGTAACAACCGCACAAAAATTGAGAATTGAGTAGTTTAAGTAACTAAACAACAAATGTTAAGCATTTTGCAACTGTTCTACCTTCAGCCTATTCCTTGCTACACCCAAATGCATAATACTTTGGAGTCGGTCGTATATGGACCATGGGTAAGACTTGTGAGTACCTTTTGTACTCAGGCTTCTGCTTTGTGGTTTTGCAGGTGAGGATCCAGCGGGGTGTGAGTTTTTCCCCTACTGCCTATCGGTGACCGTGCGGGGCACCGAGTAGGGGCTGTCGACACTCGTGCGCCCGGAAGTGTTAGGGCATAACACTACCGGGGTGTTTTACTTTTGTTGTATAGAGTAGTGGGCGGTACTTTTGTGAACAGCTGCTACCTTTATTTCTGTAATGGAACCCGTTTGCTTTTCGCTTGGTCGTCTTTGTTGGTTGTCTTTGTTGGGCCTCTTTGTGCCGTGTTGTGTGTTTGTTTGCTTCCGCATTTTTCTTTGCGTCTCTGGTAGTGAGCTTGGGGCTCAATGCCCCTTTGTGCGAATTGAGTGTTGATATGGCATTGGGAACCGGTATGTGGGGATCCTGGGCGAGTTTCGGATCGCATACCGGGGGAATACCGGGGTTGTTGTCGAGTCGTTTGGATGTTTGTAGAGTTGTCTCGTTTGGGCTTGGGTATTAGCATCAGGATCATCTCCGGTGGTCTGTTGCTAGGATCCAAATCCGACGGGAGCGATTGTTCATCCAACAACTCGAGGACGATCTGGGCGGCTCCTCTCATTTATCATAGCTTTGGCATAGAGATTATGATTGTTAGCCTCTCCTAAGTATTGATTCATAGTAGCGTCAAACCATTGGATTCCTTGATTTGGAAGCCCCATTCCATAACCGTTCCTAAATTCACAGGGGGTCGACTAGGAGAATACAGCTCACCCCCATAAGTGTGTTGTCCAACCCCCAACCCACTAACATTTGTGTGGCTGGTAGTATGATGCATTCCTGGAGTCACAGTGCTGTGCTTGTAACACCCCGGCATCTAGTATGCCTAAATGTTACCAAACATAGACTAAACAATATCTAAATACCACAAATAAAGATAAATTACAGCAAAGGTGCAAATGCTAAAACCGAAAATTTCGGCAGCATCTCCTTTGTTTTTCCATGATTGAAGCAACAACAATACTATGACAAGATATAGCAAGATATGAGACATCTAAAACAGTATTAACAATGGATATAGCAACAACTTAAATCAATAATACCAAGTCCAACCACTCCTCAAACTAAAACGAAGCAATTGAGGAAAACAAGCACATAATTTAACCATACACCAAGATTCATGGCACTATTCTTATTAACATGACTTCAAACGATTAAATTGTCTATAAGTGTGGAGCTACGTTTGGAAGTGTAGCTAATGCCCTCTCCCGCATGCCAGTTTCATGGTACCAAAAAACAACATGAAACACAAGCGTGAGTTCATCACTCAGCAAGCATATTGCAATAGATCATAAGAACAAATCAATGCCAACATCGATACATACCATACTTAACATCATGATCAAGTCATAATTTCATATACAACATCATAACCATGTCCCAATCTCATTGTACACATTTCATTATCATCATCATGTATGCAATGCAATGCAATGCACATGTCTCCTCGAAGCACATACCAGTATTGCCGAGTGCACACCCGTCGGCGTGCACCCTCTTTCCCCTTCCATCCCGTAGATGGAGGGTGCCTACTTCTCGCTTACACTCACCACGATGGATGGAATCACTAGGTAGGTCTTACTCAATGGCGCTCCGGATTAGTCATAACTTTCTCACCGACCTTACCGGACTAGTTATGACTTCCTCACCGACCGGGCCATTTTCATGCCATGTATGCAACATATGCCATATATATAAACAACTAATCATTGCATAGCATCATCATAATCCATTTTCATCATTTCATGGGCAAACATAAAACATGGCAAGGTATCATATCATGTAATCCATTTGCATCTAATCAAGTCTAGCACAAACAACACGCTACCCATTCCAATACACTTGCCTTAACCGCGGGCGACGGATTGGCGAGAGGATGTGGGCACTCCCGAGGTCACACCACCTGCACATAGATACCACATACTCAAAACGTGCCCACAAAATTGTACACCATCGCTCATCTACCCCGACGTCGCAAACAACTCCCAAAGCCGAAAAAACAGAGAATCTGTCCCCCGGGACAGCAGGCTTCAAACTAGCATAACTTGAGTTCTAGGACTCCAAAGCAAGTAAACGAGTACATCATCGTGAAGCTTAGGAAATTTTCTAGCTTTCTCTAAGTATTGATAAAACCTGATTCGGCTTCTAAAGTTGTCTAATCTACGAAACATTACGTTCTGTCCTAATTACATCACAGATTTGAACACGCTCGGTAAAACGATCATATCTTTCAAATGGCTGGGCAGAATTGGACGTTCTTGGTGTCCAATTAAATATATTGAAGTTATCTACAACTTTCTCTACAGGCGTCTGACCAAAAGCCGATTCTAAAA
Organism: Rhipidocladum racemiflorum; assembly: GCA_036346355.1. Lineage (NCBI taxonomy): Eukaryota > Viridiplantae > Streptophyta > Magnoliopsida > Poales > Poaceae > Rhipidocladum > Rhipidocladum racemiflorum. The sequence goes on from CM070579.1 coordinate 34,195,535, forward strand.
TTGCGAAAACTCAAACCCTAGGTCGTGTGCCCAATCTGCCCGAAGCAGAACACTATGCAAACTCTAGTTTTCATCAAATCTATCCAATCGCAGCACCACCTCTCGATCTAACGACACCAAAACAACCTATAGCACAGCACCTAGACCATCCCCAAGGATTACCCCTAGCCATACCTTTGGCCGACGAACGAAGAACCGACGAACACGCCTCACAATCGCCCGATCTTCCTCCACGCGCCAATCCCGACGGATCCTCTCGTCGTGGAGCTCCCCAATGGTGAGGGCAACGGCGTGGAAGAGCGTGGCAGCAAGGGGTGGGGGTGGAGCTCGCCTAGGGCCAGCTAGAGGTGGTGGGGAGGAAGGAGCGAGGTGGTGGCTAGGGGACGCAATGGGGGAGGCGCATGGGGGGAGAGGGGTGAGTGGCGGCTAGGGTTGAGGGAGAGGGGAGTGGGCGACGCACCAAGGGGTGAGGGCTAGGTTTGGCTGCCCAAAAGTCCCCCCCTTGGGCCCAAACCCTTCCACCGGAGGCCCAACTCAACCCCCAAGGCCCAAAGTCCCCCGGAGAGGCCCAAACACCCGGAAACGGCCCAAAAACACGCTATAAAGTCGTACCGAAATGCCGAATTCTAAAATGTCACATTCTGGGGTGTCACATTCTCTCCCCCTTAACAGGATTCTACCCCGAATCTGAGACACACCACTTCGCAACCAACCAAATCGAAGGGAGCTAAGGTTCACTTCTCAGAACCCGCTCAGAAACCCCTACGATTTGCACTAGCCCGGACTGAAAAGCAAGGAGCTAAGGCTCGAAGATTGATGGCTCTAACGATAACTCACAATCAAAACTTGCCAGAATCTTACTCAACATTGAAACACAAAGCACTCACATACGGCCTCAGCATGACCCAAGCGCTAGGATAAATCCTCAAACAGACCACAAAAGAAAATGATCTCACACTCCTCATTTCATACATTCCTTGGCACTAGAGTGCCCGATCCTTTTAACCAACGCTACTCTCCCGAAGAACACGGTACCAACCTCTAACTCCAAATCTAGATCCCCTTCAGCTCTCACGTGCAAAAATGCATTCACACCTCAACCTCTCTACTGTGGTTCGTCATAAACAAGACGACGCGAACCAAGCGGGACACATCACTCCAAGACTACCAACTGCTTAAACAAATGGGGTTAAAACCTTGCAAAAGATTGATCTTTGACAAAAGACCAATACCCACCACTACCACCGAAGGAAAAACCTACTTTATAACCAGGGTCCTTCAAACCCGCAAAAAAACATTATCAACCAAGCAATCCACATCGGTTGACACAACTCACTCAGAGATCGGCGACAAAAAGATCCAATACACTTCCAAAAGGAAAAGCAATTACTAGCAACTACCAAGTGGTCCACTAATAATTTAATCAACCCCACCGAGGAACACATCAATGACACAATTCTCCAAGATTCTCCAAGAAGGTTTGAATTGGGTCATACACAACCTTCCTTTACTCTTCACTTTTAAACCATTTACGATCAACTACTAGCCACACCAAATTTCTCCTACTAAGAAAGTCTCGCCCTCACATCCTTCCACTCAAAGGACCAAGACAAAGAGTACCACCATTGGATAAGCTCAACCACCAACCATCAAGCCAATTGATCCCCATGCATAACTTTGAGTCCAATGCACTATAATCACTTTGGAAAGGATTCGACAACAACCAAAGAGTATTCATTTTAATTTCCTAAGTCAAGACGCAAAGGAAACACAAATCTCCTACACCACAACCAACATACCAGACATTCTTCATTGTTTCTTTTCATACCAGAAAGAAATAGAAATCTCGATTTGCGACATGAATGCACACTTTTCAAGAGCACTCCGGGTTAGTCATATATCCATATATGACTTTCTCACCGACCTGTCTCACCGACTCTTTCATCATTAAACATCTATAAACATTGTCATGCTTCCTTTTCACCATTCATTCTTCATGTAACAACAATACCAAGTAGTCATTCACAAAAAGACTTCTTCCTCGGTATCACATGATTGAAACACAATTAACATCGATGGCTGCGAAATTCATATAAACTATGACGGCAACACCATTAACAGGGAAACACCACGTCGTAAAAGAACCCACGTCAATTGAAAAACTAAACTTGCAAAACCTCGCACTTTAACCACAATCAACATTTGGAAAAGAGCATCGGCTCCAAAGTTAAACATCTGCGCATACAACCGCCATAAATTTTCTCAAAGAGAAAGGGAAACTCATTTCCAAAAGAGAATACTTCACTAACAGCATCACCGATGAAACATCCACAAAAACCACCTTTTGAAGCACTTGCAAACACCACACAGATTTTCCAAATAATTCCAACTCTAGCCAAAAAGAGTTACAAATTAAACCTCGTGAGTTTTCCAACACAACCCTCTATGTCCATCTGCTTCCTTTCAAATTTATTCCAAGGATAACTCGGTGTGAACTCGAAGGAGCGCGATCCACTCAAAAACTTTTGGGTGTAAATCCATACTCACAACACAAACTAAACAAATTAGCCAAAACCAAAGATTGGCACCAATTTCTACGAGTTTTAGGGAAATTCTGAAACACAACATAAGAAACACCTTGACCGAAACCCTTCAACCAAAATGGCAAACAACCAAACCAGTCTGAAAGGTTTTAGACACAAGCTCAGCATGAAACCCACCATGTCTAATATTCCACTATACTTACCATTTAAACATTCAATATTCACTATTTACTCATCGAGAAGCCCATCATAATTCAACCAAGAGCTACCTAACCAATTCTTTCTCTAGTTACCTTTCCCAACACTTATAAATAAAGTTTATGACGATTATCCAAAGACATCCAACCAATACTACCTCATCATGATCCCCACAGACCAACACATCATATAACAACGTATTCTATTTTCAACCTTAGTACTTCAACAGATACTCAAGCATGATCAACCTATCAATTTTATACCATCCATATGTCAACAGCTGGACAATTGAAACTTGTTCAATCAATAAATGACTTCAACAAGTACATATTATCTCTACAAGACAAAATTCGTAACTATGGTTCTAACATATACATTCACTAAGGATAAAATTCTACATTATGTTAATTATCCATGGTTCACTCCATCACAACATGTTACAATAACCTCCATTTTAACAATGGTTTCCAACAAGTAGTCTACACAATTACCACCACTACTAAGTCATCACTATCAAATGGGCATAATCATAAAAGCAACTGTATTGTTTTTAGTTACTCTATCCATATATCTTAACAAATTGTCACTACACAACATACTCCAACTATTATAATAAATTTAATAAGTTGGACCAGCACAATGTTCTTAAAACAACAATAAAACCTATATTTTCCCAATTGACATCGGTACTAGCATTATAGGAACACTTATGCATACTTCCAAATATACTAATTGTTTGCAACAACATAAATAGCAACTCTAATCAACTTCCAAGTTAAGGTCACAAGCCAACACGATTAAGTTTCTGTACTAACATATTAAATTAGAACATCTTTAAACAATCAACCTAGTTTCTTTAACAACATCAGTAGGCTACATCATCTTAATGTTCGAATTATGCATCAGGGTTTAAAACTTTAAACATTATCGGGGGTCATAAGCACTTTTAAAGCAAAGCAACATATTCTAAGCATGTACATTAACACTTTTAATCATTCTCGCTATAAACTAATATACAACACTAGCAGTCTATTTATTTTCAAGCTAAAGATAACAATCACATTGAATCGATTCAACTCACAGATTAACTTAGCAATATGTCATTCCGTAAACCACGTTGTTACATACTACATAGCACGAACAAAAACTTTTCTAAACACCTTCATGGGTCACGAACTCTTGACAAACAGGATGCAACCCAACTTTAAAGATAACCACAACTCAAGAACAAGAACGAACACCGTATAACAATTTCTCCTTTCCAGGCAAGGAAGAAAAACAACACTCCAACAGAAATGTAGGAGAGCTCAACTCTCGAATTTCCGACTTTGATAGCCCAAAACTCTTCAAGAATTCTCAAGATCTATACTTCCAAGAAGGAAGGTGGAGGCACCAGGAAAAAAAACCAAATGTTCCACCAAATCTTTTTCGATAAAGATTCAAACATAACGCCACCCAACTTAAGGTCTGCACAAGGAGAAACTTCAACACATTCTTAGATAGGGAGAACAACAACCACACATGTTTCCTCCCCAAGACAGTCCACCATTACCAACAAAATCGGGTGTCAAAACAAAAATTGCAGCCAAAAGACGCGCAACACACAACTCTTCTTCTTCGTCTTCAACCAAGGAAGACAAAACCACAAACCGCCTACGAAACAATCCGCGAGAATCCAATACCCACACACTTTTCTTTTGATTTCAATCAACTAAAACCAAGAAAACCAACCTCACTGATCGTCAGAACGGTAAAAGAAATCCAAAAGGATCCACCATCAACTTTTCTAATCAATTCCAACCAACTACCCGGTCTACGACAGAAAGGATAAGCACTCTTCTCCTACAGGGGTTAATAATTCTTCGGTGATGGCGTTAACCGACCACACCGTCAAACCACACCCTTACTATGAACAAAAAAGAGGTGACCGAAACCCTTCGGCACCACAACCCCACTTCATCACAAATATAGCAACTCAATCAAATCTATCATAAAGATAGCATTATACATCATCAAAATGCAGCATTTAACATCAAAGCTTAACTACAATATTTAAGCGGATAGCATCGATACCCATACCCTTCCTACTGTGCATCAGTGTGTGTCAAGTTTTAAATTAGTTAACCAAACTATTTCAGATTTTAAGGTTATTGTCCTAAGGCCAAATTTTAACAAGTAAACCTATGCCATGTTTCTACTTTTCCAAGTCAATATTTTAGTTTACTCTAGAGTAATTTGCTACATTCACATTCCACGGACCTAAAGCCCGCTCTGATACTAACTGTAACACCCCGGCATCTAGTATGCCTGAATGTTACCAAACATAGACTAAACAATATATAAATACCACAAATAAAGATAAATTACAGCAAAGGTGCAAATGCTAAAACTGAAAATTTCGGCAGCATCTCCTTTGTTTTTCCATGATTGAAGCAACAACAATACTATGACAAGATATAGCAAGATATGAGACATCTAAAACAGCATTAACAATGGATATAGCAACATCTTAAATCAATAATACCAAGTCCAACCACTCCTCAAACTAAAACGAAGCAATTGAGGAAATCAAGCACATAATTTAACCATACACCAAGATTCATGGCACTATTCTTATTATCATGACTTCAAACGATTAAATTGTCTATAAGTGTGGAGCTACGTGTGGAAGTGTAGCTAATGCCCTCTCCCGCATGCCGGTTTCATGGTACCTAAAAACAACATGAAACACAAGCGTGAGTTCATCACTCAGCAAGCATATTGCAATGGATCATAAGAACAAATCAATGCCAACATCGATACATACCATACTTAACATCATGATCAAGTTATAATTTCAAATACAACATCATAACCATGTCCCAATCTCATTGTACACATTTCATTATCATCATCATGTATGCAATGAAATGCACATGTCTCCTCGAAGCACATACCGGTATTGCCGAGTGCACACCCGTCGGCGTGCACCCTCTTTCCCCTTCCATCCCGTAGATGGAGGGTGCCTACTTCTCGCTTACACTCACCACGGTAGATGGAATCATGAGGTAGGTCTTACTCAATGGCGCTCCGGATTAGTTATAACTTTCTCACCGACCTTACCGGACTAGTTATGACTTCCTCACTGACCAGGCCATTTTCATGCCATGTATGCAACATATGCCATATACATAAACAACTAATCATTGCATAGCATCATTATAATCCACTTTCATCATATCATGGGCAAACATAAAACATGGCAAGGTATCATATCATGTAATCCATTTGCATCTAATCAAGTCTAGCACACACAACACGCTACCCATTTTAATACACTTGCCTTAACCGCGGGCGACGGATTGGCGAGAGGATGAGGGCACTCTCGGGTCACACCACCTGCACATAAATACCACACACTCAAAACGTGCCCACAAAACAGTACACCATCACTCATCTACCCCGACTTCGCAAACTACTCCCAAAGCCGAAAAAACAGAGAATCTATCCCCTAGGACAGCAGGCTTCAAACTAGCATAACTTGAGTTCTACGACTCCAAATCAAGTAAACGAGTACATCATCGCGAAGCTTAGGAAATTTCCTAGCTTTTTCTAAGTATTGAGACAAGCTGATTCGGCCTCTAAAATTGTCTAATCTACGAAACATTATGTTCTGTCCCAATTACGTCACAGATTTGAACACGCTCGATAAAACGATCATATCTTTCAAACGGCTTGGCGGAATTGGACGTTATTAGTGTCCAATTAAAGTTATTAAAGTTATTGAAGTTATCTACAACTTTCTCAACAGGCGACCGACGAAAAGCCGAATCTAAAATTGTAAAAACTCAAACCCTAGGTCGTGTACCCAATCTGCACGAAGAAGAACACTATGCAAACTCTAGTTTTCATCAAATCTATCCAATCGCAGCACCACCTCTCGATCTAATGACACCAAAAAAAACTCTAGCACAGCAACTAGACCATCCCCAAGGATTACCCCTAGCCATACCTTCGCCCGACGAACACGCCTCCCGATCGCCCGATCTTCCTCCACGCGCCAATCCCGCCGGATCCTCTCGTCGTGGAGCTCCCCAATGGCGAGGACAAAGGCGTGGAAGAGCGTGGCAGCAAGGGGTGGGGGCGGAGCTCGCCTAGGGCCAGCTAGAGGTGGTGGGGAGGAAGGAGCGAGGTGGCGGCTAGGGGAGGCAATGGGGGGGAGAGGGGTGGGTGGCGGCTAGGGTTTAGGGAGAGGGGAGTGGGGGGCGCAACAAGGGGTGAGGGCTAGGTTTGGCTGCCCAAAAGTCCCCCCCTTAGGCCCAAACCCTTCCACCGGAGGCCCAACTCAACCCCCAAGGCCCAAAGTCCCCCAGAGAGGCCCAAAACCCGAAAACGCCCCAAAAACACGCTATAAAGTCGTACCGAAATGCCGAATTCTAAAATGTCATATTCTGAGGTGTCACAGTGCTCGATAGTAAATTGAGCCCCATGTCCTCCCCTGTTAGCTATGTTCTCCAACTGAACATAGATAAATTTGCAGTTCTGCTCATTTCTTGGGCTTTGCCTAAGTCCTGAGTCACAGTTGTGACTCCATACTCCAATACATCTACTTGAGATGTCCCAATTCATGCGGAGTTACTTACTTCAGGTTGTGGTAGCAAATTTGAACCAGGAGTGCAGATCCTTTTCAACATCTCCTCCATCTCAGCAAACCACAACTTCAAATTCTGCAAATCTGCCAAATCCTCTTTGATAATCGAACTCTCTGCTCGCACCTCAGTCAAATCATCCTTTCCGGCCATGAATCTTGAGTAGAAACCCTCACTGTAAAACCTCTTTAGTGTCAACGGAGCGGTCGAGGGATTTTACCAGCGCTGCTGTTCCAACCTCGAATTCACTTCGTATCCAGATTCCTAGATCCGACTCGGTTTGCGGATTTTACAGCCATGATTTGGAAATCGCCCCAACCCTCACTGATCGGATCGAGGTTTGTCCAAGGATAGTCTTGTGCTATGATACCTTTGTCAGATTATAGCCTTGGCGGCATAGAAATCCGACTGATTTGAGGGGATTTTGATAGGACGAACTCAATAGATTCGAGGTTCTAAGCCTAACTACGTTACATTATTAGAAACTAGTATGGAGAATCATCAACTATTCCCCTTTTCCAAAAGTTTCGGGCATTAAACCCTGAGTCTTACATAGCAGTAAGTTCGCATTCAACCCAGACGAAAATTACAGATATTAAACCGTATCCGACAATGCCTTCTTAGCTAGCACGGTAATTACTAGATTGATTCTAGACCATAGGATGCCACTTAAGATGTTTTTCAAGGCTAATCTAACACATCCACTCTGCTCAAGTGAAATCGATGAATCGTCCAGTCCATCGCCGACTTCTTCGTTCTCTGCGTCCCTTCTGAATTTCTACACGGAACCGAAGACATCCAAGTATGTATGAGTCCATCTCTTCCGCCAAGCTTCAGGTCCTGATAGAGCAGCAGCTTCACCTTGCTCCTAAAACATAAGATCATTGATAAAAAAGAATCAGTTTGTTGGAATAGTCCCACATTGGTTGTGGGGAGGGCTTGAGCATGGTTTATAAGGGTGAGGGAGCACCCCCTCATTGAGCTAGCTTTTTGGGGGGAAATGGCCCAAGAGACCTTGGCCTACTGCTCGGGTTGGACCTGATCTGGGATCCAGACGCGCTAGGTGTGGCGGTCCGGCTAACAATTGGTATCAGAGCCAAGGGTGAGTGTTTGGTGTTATGACAGGTGATGGCTCTGTAGTGTACACACCGCCGGGTCGCCGCATTGGTGGTAATGGCGGCAACGGCAGTGATGGCGGCCAAGATGGGGTCATGCAGCATGTGAAGGAGGCAGGGGTGACACTCCATTACCCCATACTCTCAGAGAAGAACTATGAGGTGTGGGCCGTGAAGATGAACATTTCCATGCGCGCACAAGGCGTGTGGGTAGCCATGGAGGGTAAGGCGATCGACGAGAGGATGGATCAAATGGCTCTCACCGCCATTGTCCAAGCCATGGTGATGGCCATATCTGAGAAGGAGACTGCGAAGGAGGCGTGGGACACTCTCTAGAAGATGCACGTCGGTGAAGAGCGCGTCAAGAAGGCCCGAGTACAAACCCTCAAGAGGGAGCTTGATGGTATGTACATGGGTGTGAATCTGAGAAGGTTAATGATTTTGCTTTGAAGGTTACCACGATCGTGAACGAGATGCGCTCTCTCGGCACGAAAGTGGAGGAGACAACCATCGTCGAGAAGCTCATGTGTTCCATCCCCAACAAGTTCCTACCCATCGTGAGCACCATCGAGTAGGGGGGGATGTGACGGAGATGTCAGTGGCGGAGACTATCGGGCGCCTGCTGTAAGTTCAAACTCCATTTGGTTTTGGTGATTGGTTTAGATTAATGCTTAATCTTTGTTTAATGACAAATCTAATCTTATTGAGACTAACATGTTTATTGAGTTACATTCAATAGTCTCATATTTGGATGGAAAATGGAAAACCTAAGGTATGTATGCATATTCATTCTAAGTATTAATTGCATACTTTGGATTCAAGTTTAAGTTTGAATTCTTCATTGCATTAACCACAAAATGTGCATTATGTTTCCCAATCCATATATTACATGGATGCATATATCTAGGGGGAGTTCACACTTGAACTTGATGTATCGATGTATTGATCTATTCTTCACTCCATATATTTAAAGGATCAATACATTGGAACATATCAATTTAAATGAATGTTTAAATTGAGTTCATTTGTCTTCTAATCATCAAAGAACATTTCATCATGTGTTGATGGTGTTCTTGTGATTGATTAAAGGCAAATGAAGAGTTCTTGAGTGCTATGAAGCATTAGTTGCATCATGTACTCAAGACACATATAAGTTCATTTGATTGATTTAGGTTGTGCTCAAATTGATGTAAGTGGTATCCATTATGTGTTAATGGAGTACTTAGATGATTGAGACAACCATGCATCTTGGACTAACCATTTCTATAAGTGATGATTGAGCCAGGTTAGTTCCAAAGGTTGAAAAGAAGAAGGTTCATCAAGAAGAGATGAACAAGCTTATAGAGCTGGGTGACGATCTTGAAGATAAGATGATTCAAGATCATAAAAGACTTCAAGAGACAGCCAGAGTGATGATCCCGGGGGAACAAGTTGATTGAAGATCATAAAGACCCCAAAGGGGATTGCTTGCGGCAGCCAAGGTATAACTAGAGAGGCTAAGGACTTTTCCTAGCTTTGGGTCTAGATTTAGCGCCGTACTATTAAGAGGGTTTGAGTCTTTGTTTCGAGCTTCATCGTGTGTTGGTGATCTCAATCCCGTAGTCACTCGAGCTCAATTCTTATTTGGATTCGGTTTTTGCATGGAGCTAACCATTTGGCATGTGTTGCGAATGGGTGAAGCTCATGCTTGGATTTTGCATAAGTTCTATTTGGCATTCGTTGCAAATAGGTCAAGCTTGTGCTTGGAGTTTTTCGCATTGAGCTTTGATTTGCATTAGTTGCAAATAGGATAAGCTAATGCGTTGGCTTTTGCGTGAAGTTCATTTGTTTGCATGTGTTGCAATAGATGAAGCTTCATGCTTTGTTTTTGTTTTTCAAACAAAATCTTGTTGCGTTTATTTGGTATTGCTTGGAGCTATATTTGCACGGGTTGCAAACGGAGAGAGCTCAAGCAAGTGTTTAGTGCATGGAGCTAAAGAATTGCAGGAGTTGCAATTAGAGAGTTCATGCACTCCGATTCGATTTGATTTAGTTTGAAGTTTGCTTGGAGCTATGATTGCATGGGTTGTAAAAGGAGAAAGCTGAAGCAAAGTGTTTGATTTGGTTTAGGAGTTGCATGGAGCTAGAGAATTGCAAGAGTTGCAATTAGAGAGCTCATGCACTCAGTTTCGACTTAGTTTAGTGCATGGAGCTAGAAAATTGCAGAAGTTGCAATTAGAGAGCTAATGCACTCTGTTTTGAGTTGACTTGGAGTTGGGATGAGGCTATGGATTTGCAAGTGTTGCAAAAGAGAGATAGCTCATTCTTTGAGATTTAATTGTTTATTTGCGAGTTCGTTGTGCGAATAAACGGGAGGTCTATGGGTTCCGTCCTGAAAGCATGTGATACTTGCACCGTGGTTTTTGCAAGTCCGTTTGGTCATGGTTTGACCATCATATGGCTAAGAGGATAAACCTTATAGACTCCGGGATTTATTTGCTTAATATGTTCTTGCAAATATAATCTTTGAGACGTTTGCGAGGTGTGTTTTTCGCAAACGATTTGGAGTTTGGTTGAATTCTTTGAGCATGGTTCAGTGGTGTTGCAAAAGTGTTTTGCAACTAAGTGTGATCGTGGTTTGATCACCTTTTGGATCAAAGTAGTGTCGGTTGAAGTTTTGGAGAAAAGTTTTTAGCGAAAAACTGGTTTTTCTCCTGTGGCCGGCACTACCGGAGGTTGTATGGCGGTAGTACCGCTGAGGCCGGCAGTACCGCTTATGGGAGCGGTACTGCCGCTCAAGTCGGCACTACCGGGCATATAACGTCGGTAGTTGTTTTCCAGAAGAGCAGTGTGCTCTGGAGTGTTGGCCGGCACTACCGCCCATGTGGGGCAGTCTTGCCAGATGTCTTGGCGGCAAGAGGGGTTGAACCGGTAGTCCTTTAACGAAGCAGGTGTTGCGCAGTTGCCTAAGGTCGGCAGTACCGCCCAATGGGGCTGGTACTGCCGCTCAAGTCGGCACTACCGGCAGTTTGCCTGCGGTAGTACCGGGTTTATAGCCGTTAGCCGACCGTTGGGTTGGGGGCGGCACTACCGGCCCTATGAGGGCGGTAGTGCCGGTTTTGCTGTTTTTCGTGGGTTTTCCCCCCAACGGCTAGTTTTGGCATGGGAGGCTATATAAGACCCCCTTGGGGGGCAAGGGCATAGTGTTGCTGGTGCTTTGAGTCCTCTTGAGCCTTAGTTTGAGTTTGTGAGAGGGTTTGCATGGTTTTGCCTCTTCCAATTTGGTTTTGAGCTCAAGAGTGATTCTAATTGCATGAGTTGCAATTAGAGGGAGATTGAGAGGACCCTAGTTGCATGAGTTGCACTAGGTGATCACCGGAGACGCGGAGGTGCGTTCGGTGAAGCTTGAGCGAAGTGCTTATCCTATTGCTCTTGGAGGTGGTGGCCTCCTAGACGGCGTCCGTGCGTCATGCGCGGGAGCTCTCAAGGTTTGTGAGAAGCCCCGGCGAAAGATTGTGAAGGTTGGTGCTTAGCCTACCCGGCGTGGTGAAAAGCAACCATAGTGGATTTGAGGTGAAGGCTCAAGTGAGTGGGCCGGTCCAAAGTGAGTTGGACTTCCTCAACGTGGAGTAGGAGGGTTTGCTCCGAACCACGGTAAAAAGTATTGTGTCTCTTGCCCTTTTACATTCAAGCATTTACTTCATTTCAATATTATCAATTGCTTGATTGTGATTAGAATTGCTTAGTGTAGCTTGCTTGATCAACCTAGCAATTCTAGCTTAGAGACATAATTAGTTAGTGCTCTAGTGAGCCTAGATGATTTAGGCCTTATTTGTCAAAATCGTAATCTTTCGCTTGCGTATAATCTTTGTGTATGATTTGACATAGGGGTAATTAGAGGCAATCCTCGATTAGTAAGAAGAATTTTTAAAACGCCTATTCACCCCCCCTCTAGGCGCATCCTCGACCCTACAAGTGGTATCAGAGCCACGGGCACATGGAATAGAATCACTAGCAATTATGAGCTTGCTTTGTTAAATCACAACATACAAGAACTAAGAACAAAGGCATATAAGACCTACCGATAAATGCCTTCTTACTCACAGCCAAATCGAACATTAATCGCAATTGCGTCCATGAGTCATCACATAGCACAAACAATTAGTATAACAAAGCGATAGATACGAGCTCATTGGTTAATACTTCACACCAAACCTAGAATGCAACGTGCCAAACTAGTACTCGCATACCAATACTCATAAAAACAGTGATACCACATGGTGAGCCTTCTAGACATTTCATCAAACACTTGACATGCACAAAGAAACTAAACACCTCCATTGCATTTGCTTGAGTGCTCACCATGGAAGGAGGCAAGAGGGTCACCGGCTGGAGCGGTCAGTAGGAGCTGGCGAGGCAGCCGGCCGCGGGAGAGAAGGGTGCCCGGGGCCGGCGTCGGGCCAAGAGGAGCCGGGGCGGCTACGCCGGTTGGGAGCTCGCCGAGAGAGCTCGGCCAGGGGCTGGCCGGATATGAGGAAGCAGGGGGAGGGTGGCCATCTCGGGGGAGGGGTCGGCCGGCTGGAGCGGCGGCGGCACTCGACCAGGAGGATGCCCGGGGGGGCCGAGCTGGGGAGGCTGCGCAGGGCAGCGACCGCGTCGGGGAGACGGCGACCGATACGGATTCGGGAGGAGCCAGCGTCGCGTTAAAGAAGTAAGCCAGCCGAATGGTGTGGGTTGGGGAGAGATTGAAGAGAGAGAGAGATTAGAGTGGGCGGAGAGAAAAACTTATAAGGAAATAAAATATTTAACACCACCTACTCCCTGACTCCCTCAACTCACAATCAGGATAACCAAACGCCCGGACCAGGAGGCCCCGAACTTGGGTAACCATTCGCGATATTACACTCTCTTCCCCTTAATGGAATTTGACCCCGAATTCGAAGAACACCAACTCCAAAATCAGGTCCCAAAAAGGGACTTAAACTTCTTGCAAACTCAAATTACCCACGCCAGAACTCAAACGGATGCAAACGATAACCCAAACCTCCAAATCCAACTATTAACAAAATGATTTGACTTAACTCAATTAAGTGATATGACTCAACATCGTCTATGCTGACTCAAATTAACTGATTTGACTTAACTCAATTAACAAAATGATTTGACTTAAACGATAACCCGGCAAATTTTCAGGAAAAACATCAGGGTACTCATTCACCACTGGAACATCCTCTATGCTGACTACCTTCGCACTGTTGACCATCAACTATCCATCACGAACGACGGTCGCTTGAAACTCCACTTTTCTCCCACAAGGGCTCTCAACTAATATGACTCTTCGTCCACAGTCTAACACAGCCTTGTGCTTGGTCAACCAGTCCATTCCCAAGATAACATCTAGAGTCTGGGTTCCCAACTGGGTGATGACCACTTCCATTTCCTCCATTGTTTCCGCGGGTATTCACCATCTGTCGAGTACTCCAAGTTTTAGAGACGAGAGGGAAACAAGAATAGGCAAGTAGTAGAGAAACTTATGCGGGGTGGAAGGTGTAACTCAAAATCCCAACTTTATTATTTATTCAATAATAACTTGGTATGGTTGCTTACAATGCCTAAGGGCCTTGCAACACATACTACACACTCAGCAAGCAATGAAAATCCAAATCGAACTAACACACTGGAGTCTAACGCCTCTAAGGGTGACTCTTTTATTCTTAGACACGACTCGAAGAAGGAGTCTCAACTGCGAAACCTACGCTCACTCCTCGACCCAACCTCCATGACCTCCACGTGGCGGGTGCGGCAGCATAAGCGCAAAGCAATCGCCATGCCCCACAACAACTGTAGTCGAAGAAACGGCATCCTCCTCGGGCTCTGGCGCGGGCTGTGGCTCTAGCTGCGGCTCCTCGGGATCTGGCTCGTGCAGCTCCAGTACTGGCTCCGGCCCCTGTCCATACAATGCCATTTCCAGCTCATCAATCCTTCGCAGAAGATGAGACATATACTCTCGAACTTCCTGCAGACTTCTCTTCTATTTCTTGACCTCCCACGAGCCTTCTGCAGCTCCTGCACCGTATCATCGAGTGCATCCTCCTGTGCGACGATGAACCTCACCAAGTGTGTGACAGTGACATCCTCATCCTCTATTGGCACTCGTTCAACCCTATTGTCTCGACGTGGGTGGTGACGAAACACTGTGCCCTCCAGCTCTCTAGAGTAGGTGTGAGCGATGTGTCGCATCGCTCGGCGTGACACCTCCTGGATCCCCATCTGGAAGGTGGACCTCCTAGCCGTGAAGTAGCATGGGCGGCTGAACTTCGTCTTCTCGTGAGCATACACGGTGATCTTGACGTCCCATGCCTTGACCAATCCAGCCTGCACTACGGTGGTCCCCTGGTAAAGCGGTCTCTCAAAACCTCCAAGTACCTGCAGCATACGCCATAACTCAGCGGCGTAGCCTTCCTCACGTTCAGCGTAGTTGTTGATCATCTTCATCTGTCAAAGACACTCACGTGAGAACTCAACATTTTAAAACCAAAGTGGAGACAAAAAGAATTCAGCAAGGGGTATGAACAAGAGAGAAGTGGGTAAGGCGAGATTTCATTCATCATCTTGTCAAGTTTTAACTTTAGAAAATAGGTTTTATCCTCACTACGACCAATCTAACTAGGGGTAGTCTTACAGTCAGTATGGCTTTGATACCACCTCTGTCGGGACCCGAATTTGCAAATCCGGACCCTCTGCGTATTCAGCATTAGTCCAGGATCACGCTAGTGCCCACAGTCTCAACATCGGTAAATATCACAATCATACTCAATGAAACAAGTACTTTATCTAAAATAACCAAACTGGTTGCTCGACCTTATGGTCAAATTACAAAGATACGCCACGTAAGGCGAAAACTTATTAAAGGAAACAAACTGCAGCGGAATAAAAGCATTGTCGGGGATTGGCTATCTGGCAAAAGACCACGGTACCCCCGTGAAAAGCTAAAAACCCGCCGACCTCGCGATACTAAAAGAAGATGCTCGGGAGAACGAAACGAGCATCCCTCCTTCTCCTCCGAGCATACGCGTTTGCACCTTTACTCGCAGAAGTACCAAACACGCCCCCCCACGAGCAAGCATGCTCGTAGAAGCTACGATCTACTCGGGTGTTTGGTCGGAGGGCCCAGCGAACGCTACGAGGAAGGAAGGAGCCAACCAATCAGCCGGAGATCAAGGGAGATCATACCCGAAATTCAAATAGCGCGAAAATCAAGGACAGCGGGTCACGGATATGGATACGTAGCGTGATCCCAGGAGGTAGTTGCCCTTTTTGGTACCTATAGTCGTATTATTTAAACCCCCCTGAAGATCTGTAACAGGGGGAGGGAAAAAAGAGATAGAACATAATACACTGGAGTAGGGCTGTTATCCCGGCAGAGGGAGGCCCGAACCAGGATAAACACCGTGTCCCCCTTTTCTTCTTCTCCCGACCTCGCATCGCTCGAACGACCTCTTCGATCCGCACGACGGGGCTCTGTTGATCCCCCATTCAACAAGTAAGCTCGACGGGAGCCGTTCTCCAATCGTCGATAGCTGGCGCCGTCCGTGGGGACGACAGCTTGATTCCCGTGCAGATCAAGATCCTCGAGGATGCCAAACTCGGGAGACACTCGGGACCTTTGCGTTTTTGACCACGTTGAAGATGACGATGTGTACTACGCCGTCGACAACGTGGCCAGGGTGACCGATCCTATCGGTCACACTGAGTCTGGGAGCCCTTCCCCGGACGCGGGAATGCGAGGACAGGGCCTCCGTTCCCCAAACATTACCCTCGAAGACCCCGAGGATGACTACGACGGGCTCTACGATGGCCTGGACATACCAGACGACCTGGAGCTCGACCGAGAGACCGCATCTCAAGGGGATACCATGATGTCCCCATCGCTTTCATCCCGCTCTCGTCGAGTCAACGTAGCCGGGAGCCGTGCGGAGCCCGGAGAGGGATCCTCGGACGCTGCCAAGCACGACCACTACGAGGCAGCCAGACTCCACCTGGAGGCGTCCTTGGGAAAGACCCTCGCGAGCATCCGCCGCCAGGCAAAGGGGAGGTGCGCTTCCACGGAAAGGAACTCTGTGGTGCAAGGAACTCCTGATCGCTCGGAGCGCCGTCAAAGCTCACCGCCGCTTGAGTTCACGGAAGCGAGAGCGATTCTGAGCCTTGGCGTGATGCGTGCGTGACTGCTTGATTTCCGAGCAAGTAGACTTGGAGGCCGTGGCGTGGTCGTAGCCGAAGATTTGGAAAGGCTTGCCGCCGAGCTGAAAGTCTCGGATCCTCCCGTGACCGGATGCCCGAGTGTTTCCGGGACCATCACAACGCTCCCCATGCGCCGCACAGAGGTGAGTCTCGGAGCCATGCTCGGAGATCGCACTGCATCGCTAACCCGATCCGGAAAAGCCGGAGCGATCCGCAGAGCAACCTCAGAGCGGTACCTCTATAATCGCCAGACATTTAGCGCTCAACGCTCCACGACCAAGCGGTCGTCGGCACGACCGTCGCATGAGGTCTTCTCCCGACTCGGCACCGCGACGGGCGTTGGGTGGAAGACCAGCGTGAAGGCCGTGGCCGAGGGTTTCACCGCGAAATCCCGAGCCGGTTGCCAGGCCTTCACGAAGCTCCCTCCGGACGTCGCATGGCCGAGCAGATTCAAGCCCGCCACGCCGAAAGATTCAACGGGACCCGTAACCGGACGAATTTCTCTCAATATATACTACCGCCATCCTCGCCGAGGCGATGAGGGGTGATGGAAAATTACCCGCCGACGGTTCGACGGAGCCGCCAGACGCGTGGCTTTTCAATCGAAGGAAGGATCCATACGGTCTGAGGCAGCTCGTGCGCTCGAGCAAATTTCAGAGCTGTTACATCCGCCGGAAAGGAGCGCGACTGAGCGCTTGTCTGACGGACGGGGAAACCCTGCGACAATTCGTCCAGAGGTTCATCCAGGTCCGGAACTCGATCCCGAACGTATCGGACGAAGCTGTCGTCCGAGCTTTCAAGTTCGGGGTACGGGACGTGCGCTTCACGCAGGACCTGGAGATCCACCCGGATCTAACGGCGAACGAGCTCTTCCGAATGGCCGATCGATACGCCAACGCAGATGAAGCCGTCCAATGGAAGAGAATGCTGGATGAAGGGAAGCTGCCGCCTCAGCCTGGCCTAGAGACCTCAGCTAGCAAAAAGGGGTCGAGTGCAGTAGACAAGAAGATCAAGAAGAAGAAGAAAAGCAACCCTCGCTAGCCATGGTAGCCGCGGTGGAACAACAACAACCCCGAGCAACCCAGCCAGCCGGGGTTTAACGCTTCGGGAAGAGGACAACCACACAGGCCTCGAGAACGAGGCGACCAAGCCGGACCGACGGGCGACCTCTCATGTCTGCTTCACCAGCGCACGGACACGACCTCTGAAATTGCCGAGCGTGGACCTACCGCTGGAGCAGCTTTTATTGGCCGCAGGGCCCCATGCCGACGCTTCCAGAGCAGGTGAAAATGGCAAAGGTAAACAGCCCGCGAGGAAAGTGATGATGACATGGAATACCAAGAACCAAAGAATCACATAGCGGTCATCTTCGGGCTCCTCCGCCTACAAGTCCCGCCGGACTTAAAGGACGCCGCAAGAGAAGTGCACCATGTTACCCAGGGTAAGCCTCCTGGCAAAGAAATGAAATGGTCTGAAATATCTCTCACCTTCTCCAAGGACGATTGTCCCCTTGGGATGACCAAACCCCAGAGGCTTCCGATGGTCGTGAACCCCACCATCAGCAACACCGTCGTCGGTCGGGTCCTCATAGACTCCGGGAGCTCTTTGGACCTTATTTCAGCCAAGGTTTTGGACGAGATGCAGATTCCTCGTTCCAAAATCAAGAGTGTAGCCGTGCCCTTCTTCGGGATAGTCCCGGGCACCTCGATCAAACCTCTGGGGCAGGTCGTCCTGCCCGTGAGTTTCGGCGGCCCAAGTAACTTCAGAACGGAGCTAATCACCTTCGAGGTGGTAGACTTCGAGTCGGCCTACAACGCCATCCTCGGCAGGCCGGCCTTGGCCAAGTTCATGGCCGCCTCGCATCACGGGTATCAGTGCCTGAAGATTCCCGGACCAAACGGAGTCATAACCGTCAAAGGGAACCACAAGTCCGCACTCAATTGCGACGAAAGAGCGCTGGATATGGTCGGTCAGTTGCCCACTCGCGGCCCTGACCAAGAGCCGAAGCATTCCCGGCCTAAACTTGCCCTCCAACCTGGGGGAGAGACCAAGGCTGTTCCGCTCAACGAGTCGGAACCGGCCAAGGTCGTTCATTTGGGATCTTCCTTAGATCCCAAATAGGAACTCGAGCTCGTCACCTTCCTCCGGGCAAGGTCGGATGTGTTCGCCTGGGAACCATCCGACATGCCCGGGGTCCCAAGGGAGGTGGTCGAGCACAAAGCTAGCGATTGACGACAAAACCAGTGAGACAGAAACTTAGACGCTTTTCCCCGGAGAAACAGGCAATCATCCGGGAGGAACTTGACAAACTCCTAAAAGCTGGCTTCATCAGAGAAATCGAGCACTCCGAGTGGCTAGCCAATCCAGTTCTGGTCAGGAAGAAAGGAGGCAAGTGGCGCATGTGCGTCGATCACACGGGTCTGAACGCAGCATGCCCAAAAGACAACTATCCGTTGCCTCGCATAGATCAATTGGTGGACGCGACGGCAGGGTCACAGACCATGAGCTTCCTAGACGCCTATTCGGGCTATCATCAGATCAGCTTATCGCGCGAAGACGAGGAAAAGACTTCCTTCATCACCCCGTTCGGTACCTTCTGCTATACGACCATGTCTTTCGGTCTGAGAAATGCGGGAGCAACCTTTCAGCGCCTCATGCAGAAAACTTTCGCAGACCAAGTAGGTCGAAATTTGGAGGTCTATGTCGACGACATAGTTGTCAAAAGCAAGAGTACTTCTGGTCACGTTGTCGACTTGGAAGAAACTTTCTGTAACCTCAATAAGCATCGAATAAAGCTAAATCCAGAAAAATGCGTGTTCGGCGTGAAGGCTGGCAAGGTGCTCGGCTACATGGTCGGGCCACATGGCGTTGGGGCAAACCTGGAGAAAATCGAAGCCATTGAGAACATGAGGTCGCCCACGTGCGTAAAGGAAGTACAAGCTCTGACCGGAAGAATGGCCGCCTTAAGCCGGTTCATCTCCCGGCTGGGGGAGCGAGGGCTACCTTTCTTTAAAGCCCTCCGCAAGCACGATGGCTTCACGTGGACGGAGGAAGCTGATCGCTCGTTCAAAGAGCTAAAACAGTACATCTCCAAGCCGCCCGTCCTCGTCACACCCACGGCGGGGGAAGAATTGCTACTATACCTGGCGGCAACCCCGCAAGCGGTGAGCTCGGTGTTAGCGGTAGAGAGAGATGGTACCCAGCGACCTATCTATTACGTCAGCGAAGTACTTCATGGACCAAAGGAGCGTTACCCCGAGGTCCAGAAACTACTGTACTCGTTGCTGATGGCCTCCAGGAAGTTGCGCCACTACTTTCAAGCACACAAGATCGTGGTGCCGACCGGCTTCCCACTCAGGGAGATCCTGAAAAATCAGGACGCCAGTGGTCGAATAGCCAAGTGGGCAATGGAGCTCGCCGAATTCGAGCTGGTGTTCTCAGCCCGCACGGCAATAAAATCACAAGTCTTGGCTGATTTCGTGGCAGAATGGTCGGCTCCGGCACCACCAGCCAACGGGACCAATGATTCAAGGGAAAACTCCTGGACCTTGTATTTTGATGGATCCCGAGCATACGAGCGCTCGGGGGCTGGCGTCGTCTTGGTCTCCCCGGATGGAGAGCAACTTCAGTACGCCATCCAACTACATTTCGCCGCGACTAACAACGCGGCAGAGTACGAAGGCCTCTTGGCCGGACTTCGAGCATGTAAATCGCTAGGAGTCCAACGGCTCACTGTGAAGGGCGATTCACAGTTGGTCGTGAACCAGGTCAACAAGGAGTATCA
Source organism: Rhipidocladum racemiflorum (assembly GCA_036346355.1). NCBI lineage: Eukaryota > Viridiplantae > Streptophyta > Magnoliopsida > Poales > Poaceae > Rhipidocladum > Rhipidocladum racemiflorum. Next base: position 34,216,023 of record CM070579.1, read on the forward strand.
GTGTTCCGATACCTCAATGGCGTCATACCTGGCCGGAAGTAAGGAAGATGGAGAAATACTTCAAGAATTTCGAAGTAATCTACATCCCAGGAAGGATAATTCCCTGGTGACCAAATGTCTAAGGTCGGTTCCTCTCAAACCACCGCTCGTGGGGTGCTTGTCGAGCACCTACATAAGCCCTCCATTCCCTCGAAGAGGAGGCACCAGAGACCGGCGGTAGGGTCTCCTTCCTCGAGCAAAGCGCCAAATTGGATGACGCCATTCATCCAATACCTTGCGCATGGGACATTGCCCGAGGAAGAAGCCGAGCGTTCCGGCTAATAAGGCGATCTTCTCAAGTCTGATCGATCGAGGGCGACCTATACCGGAAAGGCGCATTAGGAATCCTTTCCAGATCGTCTCTCGGGAGGAAGGCGATACCTTCTTCGTGATATCCATGAAGGGATGTGCGGAGCTCACTCGTCTTCGTAACAGCTTGTGAGCAAGGCCTTCCGACTAGGGTACTACTGGCCCACGGCCTTGGCGGACGCACGGTCAGTCGTAATGACCTGCCGAGCATGCCAGTTTCATGCTCGAAAAGCCCGTCAACCGGCATATGCCCTGCAAACCATACCACTCTTGTGGCCGTTCTCGACCTGGGGGCTCGATGTCCTTGGACCCTTCCCCCGAGGTCAGAAGGGCTGCAAGTACTTGCTCGTGGCCATCGACACTTTCACTAAGTGGATAGAGGCCGAGCCCGTCTCAACCATCTCGGCCCAAGCGGCCAAGAGGTTCCTCCGCAGCAATGTGATAACTCGGTTCGGGATACCCAGCCGTCTCATCACAGATAATGGGACCCAGTTCACCAGTGAACTATTCCAAAGTTACTGCGAAGAGGTCGGGACCAAGGTGCCCGCCTGCGTGGCGCATCCACGAGCAACGGAGCGGCCGAACGAGCAAATGGGCAGCTAGTCCAGGGCATAAAGAGGGTCTTCAAGACCCTCAACCAAAGACAAGGCGGTGGGTGGATGAGCTTCCCGCCGTTCTTTGGTGCTGTCGCACCACGGCGAGTCGAGCCACAAGTGAAACGCCTTTCCAACTCGTCTACGGTGCGGAGGCCATCACACTGCCGAAAATCGTGCTAGGTTCCCCAAGGGTGCAACCGATCGATTCCATCGATCAAGAGGTTGAGCGCCTCGTCGACCTGGACCTCGCCGAAGCAACACGCGAGCAGGCGCCGCTCCGGTCTGCGGTTTACCTCTGAGGCTCTTCAGAGGCACGCAGCCAAGACAGTCCGACCTAGGGTCCTACAAGTCGGCGACATGGTCTTACGAAGAGTTCAAGACTGTCCGAAAGCCAACAAGTCGACCCCAAGGTGGGAGGGACCCTACACGGTCGTGTCTACAAAGACGCTGGGCTGTTCGCCTCGCGATGCCAGATGGTCGGGAGCTCACCAGCACCTGGAACATCGATCAACTGCGTAAATTCTACGTTTAGACGAGTACTCCTATCTCGCGCCCCTTGCGTTCTTTCCAATAAAACATTTCCCCTCTTTCTCGTGTTTCGTCCTCGCTTTGTCGAACGAGCATCGTCGTCTACCAGCACTGCAGACGAGCTTATCCGACGAGTATGTGCGCACCATTTCCCTTGGCCCCAGTAGGATGCTCGCCCAATCGTTCACTTTCCGCAGTAGCTCTTCACTGTATGCGTGGTCGGGCGCGAGCATCCACTCTAAGCCCGGTTCAGTGACCACTCGGGTATGGCGGCTCTACGTATTGTTGGTCTAAAGCTCGTCTACTCTGTGCTCACATCTTTTCTCAACACACCGACCTATTTAAATCATTCAAAAAATCGTCACGACCAAAGCGACCCTTAAATTTTCCCATGAACAAACTCGTGCTCGCAACAGTGAGGACACGACCTTTGTCCATGGCAGGGGGGCTCCGTATGATAGGAACGTTCCGTCCCTTCTTCCAAGGATCCTTTGCTCGTATCTATGTTATATGCTCTATGCAGGAACTTGTTTTCTTTTTCTGCAGAACCGGGATCATATAGGCATATGTTGAAGGCGAACTTGAGGAAAACAGGCAAGAACCAAACACCTGCGAGTTTGCTCATTTAACCCGAAAGGTTGTTTTCTTTTTTACAGGATTTACGCGAACTAAAAATAAAAGAAGAGCTAAGTCCTACGCTCGACCTGAAGGGCAGCAAGTTCCTCCTTAAGGGAGTCGACCTCCGCCTCCAGGTCCAAAACTTTCCGCCGAGCGGCACGACCTTCAGCCGCGCTGTCCCGAAGGCGCTGCACCTCCTTGAGCTGGGCCTCTTCGCGCTCCCGAGCTCGTTGGAGTTCGGCGCGCAGGTCGGGGACCTCCAGCCGCAACTTCCCAGCTCCTCTTCGAAGTCGGCACATACTGTTCCGAAGTGTTCTTCGCCGACTCGCTCTCAAAGAGCTGGTCCCGAAGCCCGACGACGAGGCTCTTCGCCGACTCCAGCTCCTTCAGGTCGGCCTCGCGCACCTCGGAGACCCGACGCTCGAGATCGGCGATCTTGGCGTCCTGCTCGCGATGGTACGCCCAGAACTCCTCTGCTGGAACTGCGGAGGCATCGATGTCCTCCATAGCCTTCGCAGCAAACTTGGAGCAAAGGGGAAGGAAAGTCAAGAAGAACCCCTAGAAGATTGCTCGACTCATATAAAAAGTTGAGAGCAAAACGCTTACCAGAAGAGCCCGGCTGACCAGCTTGTCTTGAAGCCGCTGGCGGTCGGTGGCGCCAGCTCGGAAAAAGGGATTAACCCACGCAGGGTCATCCTGATCCCGAGCCAGCGCATCCCGATCTTGCCCCTCCTGGGCACCCGGTGCTCCCGGGAGGGCAACGACGTCTTCTCCTTCGACCAACCCCAGGACGCCCTGAGGTTGGTCTTCTGCGTCGACAGGCGGCTCGTGGCCGCCTTCCTCCTGCCCGGCCGCTGCGCTTGGGGACTGGACGCCGACCGCCGCTTCCGCCCCTTGCACCTCCGCGACCGGAGGCAATGGTGGCTCCACGCTCGGAGGCGATTGGTCGAGGATGACCACCTCCGGCCCATCAACGGCCACCTCCTCTTCGTGGTCCGCAGACGGAGGCAGCTGGTCGGGCTCAGCGATCACTTCATGGTGGAAGTGGCTGGGCAATCACGACCGCATCTTCCCCTTGGTCCGCAGTTGGAGGTGGCTGGCTGACAGTAACCAGCTCCTCCTCTTGGCTCGCGGCCAAGGGCGGTGAGTCGAAAGACGCCACCGCTTGACCACCGGAGCCCGTCGCCTGGGGCTCGCTTGCGCTTGCCCCTTCGCAAGGGACCAAGGCCAAGGCTTCTTGGTCCTCAGCCCCCTGCGGCTCCTGCTCCTCCGCGGCTGGGATAGGTTCCACGTCCGCTGAAGGAAGCACGGGTCCCGCCGAGGGAAGCTCGGACTCATCGAGTCGCCTAGCGCCGCCCCCGCCTCGGCCATCACTTGGTCGACGACGCGGTCGAGCTCGGCGTCAACTACAGAATCGATAATCTCCTCAGCCATCTGACGGAAGTCCAAAAGCAACACCCGAGCTATCACGCCCACGCCAAACAGGGTGGGGTTAGCCCGAAGAAAATCGCAAGACGAGAACAGAACAAGAGAATGAAGTGGAAGCTTACCTTCTGCCCGACGAGCAGCGCCATCCTCCTCGGCCTCCTCGCCTTGGGCCATGGGCGACCTGCCCGCGGCGGCCTCGTAGGCCTCGGCCACGACCACGACGCGCTCCTCCGCGGCGTCGCTGGCACGTGCCATCGCCGGGTCGACGTCGTCCATGTCGACCTCTTCCAGCACCGAGGTTGCTTGAGAGGTCGACCTCCTGCCCCTTCTAACCAGAGCATAGGTGTCCTCCTCTTCTTCCTCCTCCTCGGGGCATCGACCACCCGAGTAAGCTGGTCCTCGAGAGCCTTGATCTGCCTCTCCACCGCTCCTTGGTCGGAGGGACTGGCCTCCTCCTCGGCCTTCCTCGCTTTGCTCGGCGAGCTGTTTCGATCGGCCCATCAGCTCCGGCCTCCTCTGTTTGAAGTCATCATACAGATTCGGAGTTCGCTTACCTCTGGCGGTCGGCGTACTCAAGGTGCGGCGTGGCGGTCTGGTCGGCTTCGGCGCCGACCGCTTGGCGCGAGGAGGCGGCGGATGCCTGGCGACCTCGACCCGCCAACCTCTTGCGGGAACCCTGGCCGGGAGTCTTGGCTTGCGGCGTGACTGCGGCCTTCGACACGGCAAGGTCAAGGGCGACCTTCTCCTGCAAACAGACATCGGGAGAACTAAGCTCGGAAAAACATGCCCGCGCGTAAGCGAGAAGAGGTACTAACGCGTCACCGCGGTCAAAGACGTTCTTGGGGATCGGCGATTGGGCGTCGGCTCCTTCTCCTTCGGCACCGAACATCTCGGCGACCCTCTCGTCAACCCAAATTGGTCCTCGAGCTACGTCACAACCGAAGATTAGAAAGCGATCACGTAAAGCGGCGATGCTCGGGAAAGAGGTCCAGGAACATACCTGCGTTGTCCTCACGGGTGAGGTCATGCCACCCGGTCACCTCGAAGAAGGGGTGCTCGCGGCGCCTCAGGGGGACACCCGGTTGAAGGTAAAGTCCCGGGCGATATCTCGATCAGTGAGCCCCATCTGGGCGAGCTCACTGATCGTCCTAAGCACCCGCTCTTCCTCGAGCCGCACAGCGGCGCCGTCTCGATGGCGGAGCGTCCTCCCAGTGTAGACCAAGCCCAGGACCCTCCGCCTTCTTCTGGTAGAACCAGAGGTCGGCCCAACCCGACACCGAGTCCTTCAAAGCAACAAGAGGGTACTCGTATGGTCGGTTGGGCCGGAGGCGAAGATAAACGCAACCGGCGGAGCCATCCCGGCCGGTGCGGAAGGGGGAGTAGAAGTGGAAGAAAAGGCTAGCCGTGGGCACTACACCCACGTACGCCTCACAAAGATGGGTGAAGATTGCGAGAGAAAGGATAGAGTTGGGGTGGAGATGAGAGATCTCGCACCCACAGAAGGCAAGCACGGAGGCGAGGAAGTCGCTCTCGGGCAGACGAAGCCCGTTGATGGCGTACAACTCGCAGGAGACGATCTCCGTCTCCCGCGGTGCCGGCACCGCGTCGTCCCCGGGCACTCGACCCGAGCTTGGGTCGACGTACCCCTCATCCGAGAGCACCTGGAGCCTCCTTCGAGTCATCTGGCTGACCTTGAAGCGCGCCATGGCCAAAGGAGGAGGAGCGAAAAGGGTTCTTGGGCGCTAGGGCTCTTGGAAGGTTTTTTTTCGGCCAAAGACGAGCAAAGAGACACGGTGTAACTCCGACCTCTCCCGGTAGAAAGGGTTAAAAAGACAGTGAAGGGACGGGATAAAAATCGCCGCCTATCACGTAGCGACACCTGGCCGGAGAAAGCGCCGCTTCCCGAGAAACTGCCGTACCGTTGCAGGAAGGCTTCTCTGAGAAGGAACCGCAGAACAACCAAACGACGCGCCCACGCGGAGTAAGCACGCGGCGGGTAAAGAAGCTCGTCTCCCAACGTAAAATGGTCGTGAGCCACGGCCAAGAGAAACTCAATCCCCCCTCAAGTCTTCTTAGGCTCAAGGGGAAGCCCGAGGGTTCCCCGCTTGAACCTCGGGGGCTAGCTGTCGGGGATTGGCTATCTGGCAAAAGACCACGGTACCCCCGTGAAAAGTTAAAAACCCGCCGACCTCGCGATACTAAAAGAAGATGCTCGGGAGAACGAAACGAGCATCCCTCCTTCTCCTCCGAGCATACGCGTTTGCACCTTTACTCGCAGAAGTACCAAACACGCCCCCCCATGAGCAAGCATGCTCGTAGAAGCTACGATCTACTCGGGTGTTTGGTCGGAGGGCCCAGCGAACGCTACGAGGAAGGAAGGAGCCAACCAATCAGCCGGAGATCAAGGGAGATCATACCCGAAATTCAAATAGTGCGAAAATCAAGGACAGCGGGTCACGGATATGGATACGTAGCGTGATCCCAGGAGGTAGTTGCCCTTTTTGGTACCTATAGTCGTATTATTTAAACCCCACTGAAGATCTGTAACAGGGGGAGGGAAAAAAGAGATAGAACATAATACACTGGAGTAGGGCTGTTATCCCGGCAGAGGGAGGCCCGAACCAGGATAAACACCGTGTCCCCCTTTTCTTCTTCTCCCGACCTCGCATCGCTCGAACGACCTCTTCGATCCGCACGACGGGGCTCTGTTGATCCCCCATTCAACAAGTAAGCTCGACGGGAGCCGTTCTCCAATCGTCGACAAGCATCAACGTGGCGCCATCCAATATACCACAGGCAACTGACTAGGCTCGCTCCCTAGTTAGCCAGATCTTCCTGGAGTTCCTCCTCCAAAGCAGGTATAGCTTCTTCTTCAACTGATGTTGTAGTTGCAAGGGGTGAGTACTTGGTACTCAGCAAGTCATGCACATAATGCAAACTAATATTCTACATGCATGGCTTAGTACAAAGGAATGGCTCATGGTTCATTTGCAGTAAACAGCTTTCATAAATACAATAATAGATTGTAAAGCAGTAAAATAGTAATACAGATAATAACTTTCATAGACGTTTCATAAGTAAAGCATTTAACATCCTAAGTCCAACTCACATGTCCCAATTCCAGCATTTTCCAAACCAAGTTATTTTCATGGAAGTCTAACCCTTGAATGTAATCCCCGAGTAGTGTCCAGTGCCGCGGACTCGGCTATTCAAATAGATTTTACACTCTGCAGAGGTTATGCACTTTACCCACAAGATACAGTCAAACACCACAAAGGTGAGTGACCGTAACAAAGCCTTTCGGAAACCACAAACTATACAAGTGAACCTCTTCGGTTTTTGCCATACACCATCCCTTCCCTCAGTGGAGGCGAAGTATGGGATCGACATACCATTGGACGGGTACCATGCCGTAGCCCTGGTACGCTCCCCCTTCAAGCTACACAAAAGGTGCAGTTGACACCCCGAGGTACCACATGCAAGTTATTAGTAACTTACTCAACTAGGACCATCCCATTCCAGTCATGTGGTTGCATGTTTGACCCAGTTCAAAGGCTTACAAGGTTGTCCTTAGGGTGACCAGGGCAAGACTACCCGAAGAACCAAAACGACTTTCCCGATGCCACTCATGGCCCACCCGATCATTCTTGCCACTTGCCCCGGTCTAAATCTATTTATCAAACCTAGTTGATTACCATGCACCACGTGCCATCATCAACATCACAACACATGATACTTCTCAAAAACAGGTTCAATATCTCATTAAGTCAATATTAACATTTGATTGTCTGAAATCATGTCATGTGTACGTAGTAGGTCTTGGCAATATACTACAACGGTCTAAATACCCAATGTTGGCAATTTAATAATGACCAACTAATACGATCCCCAACTAGGGTGACAAGGGTTCATGGCACATAATTAAATAAAACAGTACATACACATTTCTCAAAAATTCAAATAAAATCTAAAAATAGAAATAGCATAATTTTACAAATTTTTAGAAATTTGAACCACTCAAATCGGAGTTAAAACGCAAAAGTTATAGCATTTTGAAGTTTGAATAATTCAAATAAAAGAAAAACCGATTTTTCTCATTTATTTTTCTACTGGAAATCCCTGATTTTTCCGCAGCCGACACGTGGACCAATCGCAATGCGCCACGTCGGTGCCGGCGCATGCACCCGGTCCACGCGTCCCCTCGGTCCACAGTGGATCTGGTCCACCGAACCGCGGGTCGCTGACGCGTGGGCCCTACCTGTCAGCGGTTGTACCAGCGCCCACAGTGCTCGACACGCGTCGTGCATGGATTCGCTCGGCTTTTGCGTGATCCAGACATTCTGATTCAAAATCGACGGCCACGATCTAACGCCGTTAGCTAGACTCGAGAACATGTGGAGCACCACTCGGGCACCCACGCGGTGCGATCTGGACCAAATGATTGTGCGGAAGCGAAAACCAAATTTTCAATCTACTAAAAGTTCACCCCAAAACAAAACCAAATAATTGCTTCGTATTCGACAAAAACAAAATGATAGAGGTTCGGTAAAATGCAAATTCCTGGATATCCAACCATTAGATAGATCTAAAATTTGGACACAAGAAACTAGATTCCAATACGAATCAAACTCGAAAAGAATCAGCTCGATCAGACTTATGGATCAAAAGTTATGAGCTTCGCAAGCTTGCTGTTCCAGAACTTGACGAAAATCAATCTAATCAAAACTTCAAGATTAAACAAGATCTTCAAAAGATTAATCAACTAGACTTTAAGGAACTCTAAATCAATACCCTAGAAAGGTTTTGGATGGATCAAATCAAGATGAAACTCAAAGATCAAAAACCAATCTAGAATTAGAACAAGCATGCAAACAAGAACCAAAACAGAAAACACTGTAGCAACGTGGTTACTGTAGCACGCAAGGGTATGGAAGAATTGATCTTTATTTCTTTTGTCTAAAGTACTCTCATCAAAAGAGTATAAACCCTAAAAGTGAGCTCAAAGCTCTCAATATGCTCAGCTATGATTGATGCCCTTCAATAGGAGACAACCCCTCCTATTTAAAGGACCAAAACACACGGAGTCCTGAATACAATTCCTAATCCTAGAAGGAGTCCCACTCCTAATCCTAGAAAGAGTATGTATTCAACACAACTCCACTTGGCCCAACCTGGCCGAATACAACTCTTGCACTCGTATGGCAACCCTACCATACTCACGTGACTAACACTTTGCACGCGAATGGCCACCTGCCATACTCACGTGACTAACCATTCTTCGTGTGCACCATTCTCTTAGCCCGAACGTCCCGCATGACATCTTTCACCACCAAGACCTCAGTTCCTCCTGAACCTAGTCCCGAACCTCAATTCCTCCATGAACCTAGTTCCGGTCCCGTCATCGACTACGTTCGCCCTCGAGCAATACCTGCACATGAACAAACCACAAAACGATTCCGAGCATAAGTCCGCGACTTGACTCAATATTAGTCCATGCAAATACTCACACGAGCATTGCATAAAATCAAACACGTATTCTGAAATCCATTCAAATTTCATATCTACCAAATCAAACCAAAACCAATCCGATTCAACCAAATATCAAACCGAGCAAAATGCATTCACGACGGACAAAAAATATGGTCCGGCGTACACATGAAAAAGTCACTCGAAAATCCATTCACGACGGACCAAAGAAAACGGTCCGGCGTACATGTAAAACTTACTACTTTTGAAAGAAATCAGTCCGGCGGAAAAACATCAAAATCACGTTTACAGCGGACCAAACAAACGGTCCGGCGTACATGCGAAGCACTCGGTTCCATGAAGAACTTTGTCCATTGAAAAACACGTTCACGACGGACCAAAAAGGATTTGGTCCGGCGTACATGGAAATCTTACTATTTTTGAGAAAGGTTGGTCCGGCACAAAAGCTTCAAAAACATGTTCACGACGGACCAAGAAATTTGGTCTGGTGTGCATGAGAAAAACGAGGTTTTTGAACGTCAAGAGCATGTTTACGGCGGACCAAAAATTTGGTCCGGCGTACATACCAAAAACGCGATTTCTGAAGAGAACTTGAAACCTCAAAAGTACATTCACGGCGGACTAAAATTTGGTCCAGCGCAATGGTCCGGCGTAAGAGTGAAAACTTACTGTTTCTTGGAACTTTGGTCCGGCGCAAAAGAGAAACTTACTGTTTTTGAGAATTTAGTCCGCCGTGATTTCACATTGTTTCTTGTCAAATTGTCAAACACATTGTTTCTTGTCAAATTGTCAAACACATGCACAACACATTTTGCAAATTCAATTCTTAAGCCAATTTTTCAGCACATGATTTCACAGCATCCTTTGGCTAAGTTCTTTTGGAAATTGGATTTAATTGTATCTTAGCCTCAAAATGTTTTCTCTCTTGCATAACTCGGAGTTTATTATGGAAAAGAGAAAATTTCCCTTGTAAGTTCAAGAGTGATTTTAAATGTGTTTTACCCATTGTCTCTCTTACAAGTGGATGTCAAGATTAAATTTGAATGAGTTTCAAATATTTTAATTGTAAATTGTTATAATAAAATCTTCAATTGGTATCTTGAATTTGTCAAATTGCGTGTAAGTAGTATTTTCATGCTTATCATCTATATCGTGCATGTTGTACTTATATATTATCAAACAAACTTGGGTCAAGTTGAAAGATATTTGCTCCCAGAAATCGTGTGCTTGTCTATTGATGTTCAAGGTATTAGAAAAATGGTCATCTTCGACGGTGGGATGAAGGAAATGGAGAGGAGTTCCATAGTCCGAGTGATCTAAGGCCGTGCGAGTTGATCATGACCAATTCGAACATGCGGTGGACAAGAACCGACAAAGGAACATATTTCTTTTTGACCACCTTCAATAATGTTTTTGCACACCATTATGCTAAATTGCCTCATTCTAAATGGTGTTGTATCTTTCAATTGGTATCTTTCAAGAGGTATCCTCTAATCCTAAATTGTTTTGAAGTGTCATCTAACTTGCATTTGGCATTATCAAGAATTAAAAGGTACATATGGGTGACACATTGCAAAGAGGTATGCCCTTGATAAGCTTGTGAAATTCTTGATCATGAAAGCGCACTTTACTTATACAATCTTGATTTTCAGAATTTAATTTTCTATGTGGAATCATATTCAATTCATTTGTCCTGTTTGAGCTTCACTTATATCTTGTGAATCATGACTACTTTAAATTGGTATCATTGGAAACATCCATTACCTAAATCTTGGATATAATTGGTATCATATCTTGCTTAGATTTAGGGGGAGCTTAATATCATTGCCCTATTACTAGCTCCTTATTTTTATTTTGTTCTCCCTAATCTTTTTATTGAGTGTACAATCAAGAGGGAGAAAAGATTTTATTGAAAATGGATCCTCGATGATTGATGACTAAGGGGAAGTGTAACACCCTGGCACCTAGTATGCCGCGAATGTCACCCAAACAAGTCTAAGCACAACCAAAAACACATAATTAACCATAAATTACAGCAACTACGCTACATGTTTTTAACAAAAAATTTGGCATTACGGTATGACTTTGGTATCGTGTTTTTTGGGCCGTTTTCCAGAGTTTGGGCCTTTCCGGGTGGGAATTGGGCCTTCCAGGGGAGTTCGGGCTTTGGGGGACCATTGTGGGCTGAAGGTGGAGGACAAATTGGCCCATGTGGAGGGGGTTTTGGGCAGCAAACCCTGCTGCCCTTGCCCCATGCCCCCCCCAAATCCAACCCTAGCCACCCCCTTACTCCCATGCACCTCCCCCTTGCCTCCCCCTAGCAGCCGCCTTGCTCCACCACCTCCCCACCTCTCCTAGCCGGCCCTAAGAGGGATCCACCCCCATCCTTTGCTGCCACACCCCTCTATTCCGTTGTCCTCACCGTTAGAAAGCTCCACGACGAGAGGATTCGGCGGTTTTGGCGCGTGGAAGGAGATCGGGGGATCGGGAGGAGAAGTTTTCGTCGTTCGAACGGTTCTTCGAGGGAGGTAAGTGTTGGTAGATCCTTTTGTAGGGTTGTGATGCTGGTTAGAAGGTAGATTCCATGCCTAAGAACCATGTGTAACACCCCGACATTTAATATGCCTGAATGCTACCAAACATAAGCTAAACAACATCTAAATACCACAATTAAACATAAATTCCAGCAAAGGCGCACATGCTAAAAACCGAGATTTCGGCAGCATCTCCTTTGTTTTAACATGAATTGATGGAGCAACAACAGTAACACAAGTTATATCATAATGGAAAGCATCTAAAACAGCAATAATTAACGACTTAGCAACAATGTAAGTCTAGTTCCAAACATATAATGTCTCCAAGAGTCAAACGAACGAAAAGATTCTCATTTAGCAAAGCTAAGCCTTAAAGCAATGATCATCACACGCAATTTATTATCAACACTAATTGAATGACTTGTGAAATCAAAAGAGTGAAGCTACGTGTGGAAGTGTGACTATTTCCCTTCCCCGCATGCCGGATTCATGGTACCTAAAAGAAAACAACATAAACACAAGCGTGAGTTCATCACTCAGCAAGCATATTGCAATGGACAACAAGAACAATAACATGGCAATAATGTCTCACATCATGTATATCATCTCATTCATGAACACATAACATTATCATCATCATTACGTATGCAATGCAATGCAATGCTCATGTCTCCTTGGAAACTCATACCGGTATGGTTGAGTACACACCCGTTGGTGTGCACCCTCTCCCCCCTTCCATCCTGGAGATGGAGGGTGCCTACTCCTCGCTTCCAAACACCACGTGGATGGAATCACGATGTAGGACTTACTCAATGGCTCTCCGGATTAGTCATAACTTTCTCACCGACCTTCCCCGGACTAGTTATGACTTTCTCACCGCCCGGGCCATGTAACATGCCATGTATGCAATTATGCCAACATCATATTTAACTCGTACATTAACACATGGCATCATAACATAATAAACATGCTCATAATATCATTGGCAATCATTAAAGCATGGCAAGTGATCATATATCATGTAGTCAATTCCATCTATTCTCAACAAGCAACCTACAAATCGGTATCCATTACAACAGACTTGCCTCAACCACGGGCAACGGATTGGCGGGAAGTAGAAGGCACTCCCGGGGTCGCACCACCTGCACATAGGTATCACACACTCACAATCATGTCCACAAAACAGTACGCAAACCCTCATCTACCCCGACATTGCCAACTACTCGCAAAACCTAAAAACAGAGGTTCTGTCCCGTCGGGACAGCAGCCTTCCAAAAGGCATAACTTGGGTTCTAAGACTCCGAATCAATTAAACGAGTACATCCTCGCGTAGCTTAGGAAATTTCCCAACTTTTTCTAGGTATAGGGAAAGACTGATTCGGACTCTAAAGTTGTTTAATCTACAAAATACCGTGATCTGTTCCAATCACGTCACAGATTTTAACACGCTCGGTAAAACAGCCATAACTTTCAAACGGCTGGGCCGAATTTAACGTTCTTTATATCCACGGAAAGATAACGAAATTATCTACAACTTCTTCAACGTCCATACGACCAGATTCCGACTCTAATTTGGCGAAAAACCGAACCCTAGGTCGACTGCTCATGCTGCCCGAAACAGAGAACCTGGGAACTTCTAGATCTAATCCAATCTACTCAATTCCAGTACCACCAATTGATCTAAAAACTTGATAAACACCCTTAGAACAGTACCTAGATCAACCTCAAGGATTCCCATGGCCATACCTTTGCCCAACGCACGAAAACCCAATAGATCTCCTCCCGGTTCGCGCGATCTCCTTCCTCGCTCCAATCCCGCCGGATCTCCTCGTCGCGGAGCGCTCCAACGGATGGATCTTTGAGGTGTGGAGGTGGAGAACTCCCCTAGGGGCAGCAAGGGAGGAGGAGAGGTGGTGGAGAGGTGGTGGAGCAATGGGAGCAATCGGGGAGGTGGAGGCGCCACAAGGAGGAGGTGGGGAGGTGTGGGGGGCGGCTAGGACTTGTGGGGGCGCAAGGGCAGGGGGTGAACGCCTAAAGGGGCTGGGGGAGGCCCCCAACCAGGTCTCCTACTCCTATTAGGACTCAAACTTGTAACGCCCGTGTTTGTAATTAAGCTTAATTAGGCTAACTAAGTGTGGATTAGTGCTCTGTAAAGTTTCCAGTTTGGATTTGGAGTTATTTGCCCTTGAATTCGGTTTTGTCGTTTCGTTGATCGTTTTCCCCGATTGGAGTCTCAGAATCCAAAATCGGGAGAAAGTTAAAATCGAGAGAGCTAGATCCCAAACCTAAGTTTTAAAACCTTCGCTAGGGTCTCCCGAACCTATTCTAGAGGTCCACTAGATGTTTGAATTGGAGCCGTTGCGAAGTCAATAGTTTTCCTGAGTTTTTACTGTTGGCGGCGATCTGCTAGCTTTGCTCGCAGATAACCGGCCGAGCGGGCAAGATCGGCCGCTTCCAGCAGATCGCTGCCGAGCGGCAGTGTTTTGGTCCTGTGCTCGTGTTTATCTCTTTGCCTCGGTTTGCGTGCACGTCCCAGCTCTTTAATAACACCAGGGAGCACCTCCTCTCCCTCTCCTCTCTCATTTCTCCTCCTCTCCTCCTCCTTCTTCCTCTCTTCTCCTTCCTCTCTCTCCATTGGAGCTCTCTCCTCCTCCTCGCCATTTCCAGCTGGTTGGAGCTCCAGGAGGCCGAGTGGAAGCGAGAGCAAGAGTGGAGAAGCGTCTCCAAGCAGTCAAGGAGCTTCACAAGAGGTAGGGCTTGAAGCTAAACCTAAACCCTATGTGCAAATGCAAACCCTAACTCTTCTCTGGCTTGTAATTGTTCTTTACGTCCTAGTTAAACTCTAGAAACCCTAGTTGTAGTGGTGCATAGTCGTTTTCCGAGTGGTTAAACCTAGGTCAAGGGTAGAAGAATCCTTCCGCGTGATCGAGTAGTTTCTGTAACCCTGATCTACGCTTCGTTGGACTCATTCGCTGCAAGAAGCCATTTCTCGAATTCTCGGAGCCCTTCCATTTGAAACCCTAGCTCCGGAAAGTCGGGAAATTGACCCGCGAATATGTTCTTAGAGTCTCGAAGGTCGATTCCTGCGGAAGAATCGAGTTTGAACTCGATTCGGGGCGAGAATCGGATTCGGAGAGTATATTCGGGTTTTCGAGTTTTAGAAGTCGATCAGTGTGTCTCTAAGGTCCTAGTTAGTATTTCGATCTCGTAGGACCCTAGTGCATTTTTGGGCCTAGTGCGCGTGTTGCGAAATCCGTTTTCCGAAGGATTTGCAAAAGTTGCACTCTGGGCATTCGGAGCGATTTCAAGTTCCGAAGTCCCAATGCTTGCAAGTCTAGCGCACTTAAGTCCCTAGAGTAGTAGAGAACCCGTTGCAGCGAAGAAACTCGAGTTTCGACACCCTCTGTGTCAAAATCCATTTTCGCGCTGGTATCGGGAGAGAAAGGATCCGAAAAGTGAGATTTTGAGCAAACGAGCTCGGAACTGGTCGAAACGTGCGTGAATAAGTCCCATGGGTCCCCAGGAACCTATCCATGCACTTACGTCGAAGTTCCGAAGTCTTTTGGGCGAAATCTCAATTTTTGGGATTTTGGTCTCGAAGTGACCGGCACTACCGCTGGGTGAGGGCGGTACTGCCAGAGGGTTCGATACTACCGGGTTTAGGCGTCGGCTGTTATTTTCCAGAGAGTGACCCATTTCGGTTCCCGGCCAAAACGGCACTACCGCCCAACAGTAGCCGGTACTGCCGGCCAGAGCGGTACTACCGCCCGATCAACAGCGGTACTGCCGGCCTCTGGGAGAAAGTTTAGAATTTCCTTTTCCGTCTAGGTTCTCGTTTTCCGTTTTCGCTTCTTTTTGGATTTTGATTGCTTCTTTGCCTATTTTGATCGATGATTTTGGGTCTCGTTGCTTTACCGTGTGAGCGTGAGCGCTTGACGTCGTGAAGCGATCCTGACTACGTCCCGGAGACCGATTTCACCGAAGAGCAAACAGGCAAGCGCCTCCTTGACCATTTTGAATCCCATATTTGCAAATTCTTATTTTGATTGCCAAAACTATTATGTATGCTCATAAATTTATTAAAAGTGATAATTTGTGGGAAGCAGTAGTTAAGCCGAAAATTGTTGGATTACCTCAATTTAATCTGAATATGCAATCCTTGATAGACTTAAGAATAATTTAGACACGTTGGTAAGTGTCAGAGGGTATTAAAGAATAATAGTCGCATGTGCTTAGTTCAGCAGTAGAATTGGTTGCAGGAGATCATGATGTTCTTATTCATAAACTCCTGGAACTATAGGATGGGTGAAGGGTGTCAGGTTGGAATTGGAGGTTTTGGGGTTTTATTGGAAAAAGGGAATGGTTGCGTGAGTAAAATGGAAAAACTTGGAGAGTTTAGACCGGGCGAGATGTTTGGTGGTTCGGAGTTGGTGGTATGTGGCCGGGTAGTGGTTCCGGTTGGAAGGCTGGTTTCAGGTTCGGATTGGTTGTCAGGCCGTTGGCTGGTTTAGAGTGGATTGGTCTCAGTTGGTCCCTTGCTATGGGGAGGTTGAGGGCTAGTGTGTGCTCGGCGGGGCCGCTAGTGCCAATCCTCTGTGGCCATAGCAAGCGGGTTTGGAAGATCTCGCCTGAGTCACCCTAAGGACCGAACTTGGTGCTATTTACTGGGTATAATTCGTGCAACCACATGTGCCAGTATGGGATGGCCTCAGCCTAGTACGGGGAAAAGGGATCTGACCCTGCATTATTGGAGGGCAAAGAGGATTGGATGCACTTGTGGTTTTGGTGCATTCTAGGGACTTTCTTGTCGAGGCATCGAAGGAAAGTTTACCCAATACAACGGTAATGCCTACTACAGGGAGGTCGTGGGCTAGTGGGTGCCTATGGGAACCACTGGCGGCCTCGGTGGCTGTAGTTAGGAATGCACGTTATCGGTCTGCAGGATTAGAACTCCAATCTTTCGAAGGTTCCACATCGTTTCAGCAAATCGGATACTTCGGTATCGCGAGGCATGGAGGACATGGTTGCTAGAACGTGTCATGTGGGTACAGTGTACAGTCTCTGCAGAGATAAATTAACTAATCGATTAGCCGTGCTCACGGTCATGAGCAGCTTGGAAAGTATTATCAAGTATAGATTTCGGGTCTGGGTTGATTTCTGAAAAATGGGTTTCAAGGTTGGACCGTGTTGGTTGGGTGTTTGTTTGGATCTTGGGTTCGAAAAAGGTGCAGGTGGATGGCTGGTTTGGTGGAAGGAATGGTCGGGTGTTGATTTTGGTTAATGGTTTATCTATTATTAATTGTTTGAAATGTTTTCTTCAGCTTCTTTTGTAAAAATGCGAATGTGAACCTATTATCATATTGTAAACAAAATCTGCTTTGTGCTCAAAAGACTAGTGTAGTAACCTGTTATTCATTGTTTAAACCTGCATGTTATATGTATACATTCCATACACTAAAGTCTTGCGAGTACATATGTGTACTCACCGTTTGCTCTAACGGACTTTGGTCAGAAGGAGAAGAAGGAGGTAATGATGCAGATGTTCCAGATGAGTCGCAGTTCACTGATGACGCTGACTATTCCGCTGGGGCTTAGCTGGGTTTCCTTTCAGTCAGTTGCCTGAGGGTGGAGGCACACTGCGTGTTCTTCTTTTGGAGTTTCCGCTGGCGTTGGAGGATTTCTTTTGAACTTGTGCCAGCTGTAAGCCGAGACTTGTAAAGTTAAACTAATGTAATAACGTTACCTTTCATGTGTAATATATTTACTCTTGCATAGTTGAGACCTGTCTTGTATGACAACGCGTGCAGTCTTTGGGCTCTTGATCCAGGGAACCAAGATAATGCATGCGGTTATGGAAGCTCGAGTTGGGATCAATCAGTTGGCATGTACACTCCTCACGAGTTTTGCCGATTAATTGGCCCCAATCCGAGTACGGAGTTGGTTTAGCGGTCAGGAGACGTTACGGGTTGCATTAATCTTCTGACCGATGCAACAGTAATGACCTGTATCGCTAATCTGATTCTGGAGCCCCCACAAAACTCCATCCCACCAAAGCCCACGACCCTTTCCTTTAGGCCCAAACTCCCCCGAAAAGGCCCAAAACCCCGGAAACGGCCCAAAAACGCTATTAAGCCTCCTATCATATGGTTTTAACCTCCAATACCATATTTCATAAAGTTTTTTGACCTTAACATTCACGTTAAATAATGTCACACCATTCCGTAGTGTCACATTCTCCCCCCCTTCAACAGGATTCGACCCCGAATCCGAGACACGCCACTTCGCAAACAATCAAATCAAAGGGAGTTATGGTCCACACCTCAGAACCCGCTTAGAAGCCCCTACGACTTGCACCAGCCAGCACTCAGAGGCAAGGAGCTAAGGATCAAAGACTGACAGCTCTAAAGATAACTCACAATCAAAAACTTGCGAGAACTTTACTAAACATTGAAACACAAAGCACTCAAACAAGGCCTCGGCATGACCCAAGCGATAGGATAAAATCCCAAACAGACCACGCAGGAAAACAGTCTCATACTCCTCATTCTAAGCATTCCTTGGCACTGAAGTGCCTGATCCCTTTAACTCAGGCTACTCTCCAGAAAAACACGATACCAACCTCCCTTCTGTGGTTCCTTGTACTCAAGACGACGCGAAGCAGGAGAGACACAACGCTCTAAGATTACCACAGAACGAACAACCTACTTTAACCAGGATCCGTAAGACTCGCGTAACAGAAACGACCGAACTTTCCCCTGCGGTTTGACACAACTCGCTTCTTGCCCAACGACAAAAGCACCAATACACTTCAAAAGGAAAAACGATCACTAGCAACCACCAAGTGGTCCACTCAAAATGTAATCAACCCTACTGAGGAACACCTCAACGACACAATTCTCCATGAAGGTTTGCATTGAGTCATACACAACCTTCCACTCAAAGGACCACGATAAAGAGCACAATCATTGAGTGAGCTCAACCATAACATGAACCCAAGTGGCCCTCATCCAACAACTCAAACCCCAAAGCGTTAAAACCACTTTGGAAAGGATTCGACAACAACCAGAGAGTATTCATTTTAATTTCCTAAGCCAAAACGCAAAGGAAACACACATCCCTTCACCACAATCAACACCAGAAATTATTCATTCTTTTCTTTTCATACTAGAAAGCAAAGGAAATCTCGTTTCATGACATGAATGCACATACTTCAAGAGCACTCTGGAATAGTCATATCTCCATATATGACTTTCTCACCGACCTAGCTCAACGACTCTTTTATCATTTAACATCTATACACGATGTCTTGTTTACTTTTCACCATTCATTCATCATATAACAACAATACCGAAAAGTCATTCACAAAAAGACTTCTTCCTCGGTATCACATGATTGAAATACACATAACACTGACAGTTGCGCTAAATCATATAGACTATGACAGCAACAATGTTAACAACAAAACACCACATCGTGTGAAAACCCATCATCCATTTAAAACTAACCATGCAACACCTCGCAAAAACAAACTCAACCTTTTGGAACAGAACATCGACTCCAAAGTCAAACATCTGCACACACAACAGCCATAAATTTTATCAAAAGAGAGGGAAACTCAATCCCAAAAGAAAACTCCTCACTAACCAAATTCACTTATGAAACTTTCATAAAAACCAGACTTG
Organism: Rhipidocladum racemiflorum; assembly: GCA_036346355.1. NCBI lineage: Eukaryota > Viridiplantae > Streptophyta > Magnoliopsida > Poales > Poaceae > Rhipidocladum > Rhipidocladum racemiflorum. Next base: position 34,235,244 of record CM070579.1, read on the forward strand.
TGAAACATCCGCACACCAGACACATTTTCCAAATGACTCCAACTCTAGCCAAACAGAGTTACACATCAAGGGCTTAACTCAAAAGTTTCCAACACAACCCTTTATGACCATCTGCTTCCTTGTAAAATTAATTCCAAAGATAATTCGGTAACGCCGAAGGGCGATCGACTCAAAACTTTTGGGGTGTAAATCCATACTCATAGCACCAACTAAACAAATTAGCCAAAACCAAATATTTGCACCAATTTCTATGAGTTTTAGGAAACTCAAACACAAAGATATGGAACATCTTGACCGAAAACCCTTCAACCAAAAGGGCAAACAACCGACCCAGTCCAAAAGCTTTTGAACACAAGCTCAGCATAAAAAGAACCATCTCTAGTACTCCACTGCGCTTTCCATTAAAGACTTCAATAATCACTATTTACTCCCTGAGAAGCCCCAACACAATTAAACTAAAAGCTTCACAACGAATTCTTCCTCTAGTTACCATTCCTAACACTTTTAATTAGGGTTTATGATGCTTATCAAAAAATGCACCCAACCAATACTATATTGACATGATCCCCACAGATCACTGAATCATAATACTTCTTATTCTCTATTGGAGCATAGTACTTCAACAAATCTTTCAGCAAGATCAACATATAAATTTCATACTTCCTATATATTCACGTCTCGACAACCGAACCTTATTCAGTTAAACAACGACTTCAACATGTAAATATTATCTCCACAGGGAAGAATTCGTAAGTGAGACTCTAAGTTATACTTTCATTAAGGATAAGACCATTTATCATATTAATTATCCAAAGCTCACTCCATCGCAACATGTTAACATTTTCCTCTATTTAACCATGATTTTCCAACGAGTAATCTAAACAGTTACCACCACTACTTAGTCATCAGTTAACAACAAATGGGCATGTTCATCAACCAACAACATTTCTTTTAGCTACTCTATTCAAAGGTGATAACAAAAACTACCACCACACAACATACTCCAACTATTTAAAATAGATTGAATACTAACATTAACACTGCCCTTAACAACATCATTAACAAAAAGTCCTGTCTTCTCAATTGATATCAATACTAGCATTGTAGAGACACAACTGCATACTTCCAAATATACTAGTATTTTGCAACAACGTAAATAGCAACTCTAATCAACTTCCAAATTAATGTCACTAGGCAACACGATTAAATTTCTCTATTAATCCATTAGATTAGAGCATCTTTAAACAACCAGCAAAGTTTCTTTAACAATAACAGCAGTCTACATCATCTTAATGTTTCAACTATGCAACAGGGTTTAAAACTTTAAACATTATCAAGGGTCATAAGCACTTTTAAAGCAAAGCAACAGATTCTAAGCATGTACTTTAGCACTTTCAATCATTCTCGCTAAGAGTAAACTACAACACTAGTAGTCTATTTATTCTCAAGCTAGAGATAACAACCGCATTGAATTGTTTCAACTCAAAAATTAACTTAACAATGCATCATCCCATAAACCACATTGGTACATGCTACATAATATGCTAAACAGCAATTCTTACTAGGGACAAACGATTTCGGTCAAAAGATTACTTACTTTGTTTGCAACATTTTAGTTTTAAAGCTCATCCCGAGTTCATAAGGAAACTTGACTCTCAAAATTGCAATGAGACAAACCCAAACTTGGTCATGCAAAAGGAATTCTCCAAAACACTTTTCATTCTCAAAGACTCCCATAAAGGAAAATGGTTGAAAGACAATTTTCTTAACGGAAACCAAGCGACCAAGTAATCCATTTCAAATAAAACCTTAATCTCAAACCCCAAACTTTCACGAAACAAGAAGGATTTTTCAAAGATGATTTCTCAAACCAAGAAATGACGAAATCAAACACCACTTACTCCTACAAAGCCACGTAACTTCAGCCCTGACAGTGTCCGCACAACTCATAAAAACTCTTTTAACCTCGGAGAAAGACAAACACAAGAATAAATTGAATGCTTCTTCCCTATAAAACAATCAACAAACTAGGCATTAAAACTGGAAAGGTGCCCAAAAGAAGCGCAACACTAGACTCCTCTTCTTTGTCTTCAACCACGGAAGACAAACCCACACACCACATACGGAACAATCCGCGAAAATCCAATACCAAACACTTTTCTTTTGGTTTCCATCAACTAAAACCAAGAAAAATAACCAAGAACGACCATAGAACGATAAAGAACATACGAAGGAATCCACCACCAAACTCTTCTATTTGACTCCAGTCAACTACCCGATCTACGACAGAAAGGGTAAGCACTCTTCTCCTACAGGGGTTAATAGTTCTTCGGTGATGGCGCTTAACCGCCACACCACAAACCTCACCCTTACTATGAACAAAAAGAGGTGACCGAAATCCTTCGGCACCACAACCCACTATATCACAAATAACAAGAACAATTCAATCATTTATCTCATAGACATAGCAACATGCTTTATCAAATGAAGCATTCAACATTATAGCTTAAATACAACATTTAAGCGTAAAGGAACGATACCCATACCCTTTCCTACTGTGCATCCAGTGTGTGTCAAATTTTAGATTAGTTATACCACTTTTGCAAGTTTTAATGTTGCTATCCTATGACAAAATTTTAGTTAAGACCTAAGCCATGTTTCTAAGTTATTCCACATCACATTTTAGTTGTACCCTATAGCATGACACTAAAAAAATACGCATTCCAAGGACCTCTGACCAGCTCGATACCATTGTAACACCCGACATTTAATATGCCTGAATGCTACCAAACATAAGCTAAACAACATCTAAATACCACAATTAAACATAAATTCCAGCAAAGGCGCACATGCTAAAAACCGAGATTTCGGCAGCATCTCCTTTGTTTTAACATGAATTGAAGGAGCAACAACAGTAACACAAGTTATATCATAATGGAAAGCATCTAAAACAGCAATAATTAACGACTTAGCAACAATGTAAGTCTAGTTCCAAACATATAATGTCTCCAAGAGTCAAATGAACGAAAAGATTCTCATTTAGCAAAGCTAAGCCTTAAAGCAATGATCATCACACGCAATTTATTATCAACACTAATTGAATGACTTGTGAAATCAAAAGACTGAAGCTACGTGTGGAAGTGTGACTATTTCCCTTCCCCGCATGCCGGATTCATGGTACCTAAAAGAAAACAACATAAACACAAGCGTGAGTTCATCACTCAAAGAAGCATATTGCAATGGACAACAAGAACAATAACATGGCAATAATGTCTCACATCATGTATATCATCTCATTCATGAACACATAACATTATCATCATCATTACGTATGCAATGCAATGCAATGCTCATGTCTCCATGGAAATTCATACCGGTATGGTTGAGTACACACCCGTCGGTGTGCACCCTCTCCCCCCTTCCATCCCGAAGATGGAGGGTGCCTACTCCTCGCTTCCAAACACCACGTGGATGGAATCACGATGTAGGACTTACTCAATGGCTCTCCGGATTAGTCATAACTTTCTCACCGACCTTCCCCGGACTAGTTATGACTTTCTCACCGCCCGGGCCATGTAACATGCCATGTATGCAATTATGCCAACATCATATTTAACTCGTACATTAACACATGGCATCATAACATAATAAACATGCTCATAATATCATTGGCAATCATTAAAGCATGGCAAGTGATCATATATCATGTAGTCAATTCCATCTATTCTCAACAAGCAACCTACAAATCGGTATCCATTACAACACACTTGCCTCAACCACGGGCAACGGATTGGCGGGAAGTAGAAGGCACTCCCGGGGTCGCACCACCTGCACATAGGTATCACACACTCACAATCATGTCCACAAAACAGTACGCAAACCCTCATCTACCCCGACATTGCCAACTACTCGCAAAACCTAAAAACAGAGGTTCTGTCCCGTCGGGACAGCAGCCTTCCAAAAGGCATAACTCGGGTTCTAAGACTCCGAATCAATTAAACGAGTACATCCTCGTGTAGCTTAGGAAATTTCCCAACTTTTTCTAGGTATAGGGAAAGACTGATTCGGACTCTAAAGTTGTTTAATCTACAAAATACCGTGATCTGTTCTAATCACGTCACAGATTTTAACACGCTCGGTAAAACAGCCATACCTTTCAAACAGCTGGGCCGAATTTAACGTTCTTTATATCCACGGAAAGATAACGAAATTATCTACAACTTCTTCAACGTCCGTACGACCAGATTCCGACTCTAATTTGGCGAAAAACCGAACCCTAGGTCGATTGCTCATGCTGCCCGAAACAGAGAACGTGGCAACTTCTAGATCTAATCCAATCTACTCAATTCCAGTACCACCAATTGGTCTAAAAACTTGATAAACACCCTTAGAACAGTACCTAGATCAACCCCAAGGATTCCCATGGCCATACCTTTGCCCAACGCATGAAAACCCAATAGATCTCCTCCCGGTTCGCGCGATCTCCTTCCTCGCTCCAATCCCGCCGGATCTCCTCGTCATGAGCGCCTCCACCGGATGGATCTTTGAGGTGTGGAGGTGGAGAACTCCCCTAGGGGCAGCAAGGGAGGAGGAGAGGTGGTGGAGAGGTGGTGGAGCAATGGGGAGCAATCGGGGAGGTGGAGGCGCCACAAGGAGGAGGTGGGGAGGTGTGGGGGGCGGCTAGGACTTGTGGGGGCGCAAGGGCAGGGGGTGAACGCCTAAAGGGGCTGGGGGAGGCCCCCAACCAGGTCTCCTACTCCTATTAGGACTCAAACTCCATCCCACCAAAGCCCACGACCCTTTCCTTTAGGCCCAAACTCCCCCGGAAAGGCCCAAAACCCCGGAAACGGCCCAAAAACGGCCCGGAAACGCTATTAAGCCTCCTATCATATGGTTTTAACCTCCAATACCATATTTCATAAAGTTTTTTGACCTTAACATTCACGTTAAATAATGTCACACCATTCCGTAGTGTCACACCATGTTTAGGTGCTGTTCCTAGATGAGATTAGGGAGTTTGCAATGTTGTCCCACGTTCTGTCCTCGGGCAGATTTGCAACCCGACCTAGGGCTTACGTTTTGGAAATTTTAGAGGCGTTTCCTGATCATCCGAATGTTACGGAAGTTGTAGATAATTTAATTACCTTTCAGTGGACACCAAGAACGCGAAATTATGATCAGCCGTTTAAAAGTTATGGCTGTTTTACCGAGCACTGTCAAATCTATGACGAGATTGGGACAGATCGTGTGGAACTGTAGATTATACAACTTTAGAGGCCGAATCAGTCTTCTCCAATACTTAGGAAAAGATGGTAAATTTCCTAAGCTTCGAGAAAATGTACTCGTTTACTTGATTTGGAGTTCTAGAACTCAAGTTATGCTAGTTGGAAGCCCGCTGTCCCGATGGGACAGATTCTCTGTTTTCGGGTCTTAGGAGTGGGTTGCGAGGTCATTGTAGATTATCGCTCTTGTACTGTTTTGTGGGCAAGTTTTGAGTGTGATGTACCTATGTGCAAGTGGTGTGACCTCGGGAGTGCCCTCAACCTCTCGCCACTCCGTCGCTCACGGTTGAAGGCAAGTGTATTGGGATGGATTGGGGTTTGGGTGGCTATTAGACTTGCATAGTTGCAATATGAGTACATGATGTGTTAACTTGCCATGCTTGCTATTTGCTTATGATATGATGAACATGATTACATATTGGCTATGAGATTGTTGTATTAAGTATTTATGCAAGTTCATACATGATTCATGACATATGTGCATTCATAATGGAAGAGGCGACCCATTCTGATGCGGGCCTCTGTGTTCACATGTTGTGAACACGAAAGACCTACCTCGTAGTCACATCTACAGTTGTGTATGGGAGCGAGTCAGTAAGAGTAGGCACCCTCCATCTATGGGATGGAAGGGGAAAGAGGGTGCACACCGACGGGTGTGCACTCGGCAATACCGGTATGTGCTAATGAAAGAGACATGTGCATTGCATTGCATGAATGATGATGATTATGAGATGTTTATGAAGATGAACTATGAGATGCTTATGATGATGTGCTATGGTATGTAGTAATGATGCTCTTGAATAATGTTGTTGCTCTATTCCATTGCATTACACTTTGCTGAGTGATGAACTCACGCTTGTTGTTTTATGTTGTTTTTAGGTACTATGATCACGGCATGCGGGAAAGGGAGATAGCGTCATGTCTACACTTAGATCCATTCATTTAGACAACTACACTCACTCCCATTCGTAGTTGTGTCGTTTATTTTAATGTGCTAATTTTGGTTCATGCTATAACTGGTGCTTGGATTTAGTAATTCACTCCGTTTTGGTTCATGAAACGTTTGAATTCATTATTTTGGACTTAAATGGTTGCTATACCTCTTGTTAATGCTGATTTAGATGTCATTCATTATGTGATTGCTTGTGATACTATTGTTGTTGCTTCAAACCATGGAAAAACAAAGGAGATGCTGCCAAAATTTCGGTTAAAGCATTTACGCCCTTGCTGTAATATATTCTTAATTGTGGTATTTAGTTGCTAATCCTTCTATGTTTGGTGACATCCAGGGCATACTAGATACCGGGGTGTTACAGGAAGTTCAATCCTCAAATGAACAATAAGGATCTATTATGCACCTTTTTGGGATTGATGACGAAAGGGGGAGAATTTATGGATTTATCAATTGCCCCCTAATCGATTGATAAAAAAGGAAGAGGGAGATAGAGGTTGGGACTCACCTCACTAGAGTGATAAAAAGAGTCACCCTAGTGGATACCAAAGCTACTGTGACTAGCTTTTGGTGGAGCTATACTTCATTTGTATTGCTCTAACGGGGATGTAGGAGTTTATCTCTGAACCTTAGTGAAAAATCTCTTGTCACTTCCTTGTCGATCTTTACGTGCATTACTTACTCTTTGCTATTGTATTCTTTTTTAGTTGTGTTGAAATTTTTTTTCATGTATTAGATGCTTTTCTTTTAGAGATCTTGGCTCAATTTTTTTTGAGCAAATTAAACGTATTCTTATCAAGTGCCTACAATTCTAATCTTTAATTGTTCCTTGTTAAGAAAAAAAAAATTGCCTATTCACCCCCCTCTAGGCCAACCCAATCCTTTCAACGGCCTCTTACCACTTGCCTCAATCTAAATCATTTACCACCTTAGTTGATTATCGTGCAACACATGCCATCAACAACATCCACATCATTATATGACAACACATGATATACGCTTTCCCAAAAGATATTTCATAGACCATTAGCCAAGTTTGAATTTGCACTTTGAAAAGATACCAGTTATTCGTGGTATGGCTAAACACACTAAGCATGATATAGTTAACCCACATTGGCATTATACTAGCAACCAACTAATAATGATCCATCCCAGGGTGACAAATGAATAGACATAACAAATGATAAAGTAGGTATAATTCAAATGGGTTGAATAGTTTATTCTCAAATTAATTGAAAACATGTACAATTTGAAATATCATGCAATAGATTAAAACAAAATAGCATTTGTAAAACTGGATTCAATATGATCAAATCACAACTCACCTTGGAACAACTCTTGGTCTTGGTCTTGGATCAACTCAACACTTCAACGTTTTAGCGAAACGAATAACAAAAACCATTACAAAAACCATTATAAATACCAAATAAATACCAAATAAACTCCAAAAATCAAATAAAATACACCAAAACAAATATATTGAATTTAGAAATTTGAATGGGCCCAATCAGAGTTTGTATGAAGGAAAACGGACCCTCGAGAGATTTACCAAAAATTAAATTTAGAAAAAAGAAAATAGAATATTCATGGAATATTCTTAGACAAGTGGACCCTACTGATTTTATTTTTCTAAATTAATTTATTTTTTGAAAATAAAACCCTAGGAGGCTGACATGTGGGCTCCACATGTTCGTGGCTCATTAACATCATGTTGATGTCAGCTTGACATGTGACAGGCCTCGGGGCTTGCCACGTCGGTACGGCTACGCTTGGGGCCCTATGGTCGCTGGTAGCCAACCCCGGTAATGTCAGATCCTCATTTTTATGCCACTAAGTAACATAAAAACAAGGTTCTTAAGTGCTTTCTGTGCCATTCCCATGATCAGTGGCTGGCACGCACGAAACACAATTTGGAATTACAGCCATACAAGTTTCATTATTATGTACAACGGAAGTTCAGATTTTTTTATTACATAACTGAAAGTAGCAGTAATAAAAGATTACATCTCATTGTTTGCCAACTAGCCCAAAATACCACAGGCAACAGACGAGATGAACCTAGAGAGGTCAGTCGTCACCATAAGTTACGAGTTCTTCGTTATAGTTTTCATCGACAGGATATTCTTGCTCTTCACCTAAAAATTATGTTAAAGCAAGTTGAGTACATTGGTACTCGTAAGACTTTTACAAACCTATATATATGCAAGTTAAGTCAAATGAAAGGTTGAAAGGTTAAGATTGCGTAAAGCGAAAGTTTGGAATGAGATAATATTGATTTAATAATGGAAAGCATAAATTGAAATTAAAGCAGTTTGGTAAGGGATTGAAATAACATGTATCAAAATGAATAATAGAAGTTTACTCACGGCCCTTGTGAGTAAAGTAATGAAAAAGACCCTCCATGGTCTTATACGAACATAAGTGATATATAACAAATGTGAATCGATTTCCAAATCATTTAACCAAGGTTTTAGAAAATAGAAAACAGCTAACCATGTGATGACTTTACCGAGTGCTCATGACAGAGAGCGCGGCTAATCGATTAGTTTTAGACTCTGCAGAGTTTGTACAGCTTTACCCACAAGATATGTTCTCCCTTTATGCAAGCTATAAGACACACTTCCTTTGGTATGTCCGCGGGGAGGTCATAACGAAACTGTTTGATTACCTGAACCTAACTTTGAACCAGCCTGGCGTTTAACCCTGACTATGACGGAAGCAAAAGTATATAATAAAGAAATGATGATCATCAGGAGCCGTAGCTCAAATAATAACGAAGCCGTAGCTCGGTTAGAATAATATTAACATTAAGAATAATATGCCCTGCCTACCAAAGTGCAAAGCTAGTTCCAAATAATTTAATAAGTTAAGACTGTCCTAGTCCAGTAATTGTGGATGTATGGTTATCTTGACCTGAAAACAACACATTAGCTCGGTCCTTATTGTGACATGGGCGATACTTCACCCTATCTACATACATGTTAAAACATGTACATCCGGCTATTGCCAATAATCACCCATGTTAAAACAATAGTTTTATTTTTATTTTTATCAAACTACCAGTATCATTTACTGCCTAAATAAACCATTAAAAGATTTCATAAATAATGGTGGGTGTGAGGGTATATGTTGCTAACATTTTCTAAGCATCGCTAAGCAGGTGCAATTAATAGTCATTATATCCCATCAACTGTATGAATCTACCCATACCTAGGGTTATCATGGAACATATGTCAAACATAATTTGAGGTAGTCCATCAATTTGGGTTGTAATTACCAGGTAACACAAAATAATGTTTTACCAAATTATAGGCATGCAGGAAGATTCTTAATCACATTTTATCTAGTTATAAAATCTGGGTTCAAAATGTTCAAGGGGGTGCTTGCCTTGCTCTTTAGTGGTATAAGCAGGATCGACGTCGTCAACAGCGGTGTCGGTAGCGTCAATGTCTATACGTCGTCCAATACAAATAAAGCAGAAATACCAACTTTCAATAATGGCAAAAAGAAGTCAAATGAAAAAAAATCGAATAAAACAATACATAAAAGCAAGCAAGATCGGGTTGTGATTTCATGTGCGAGGGTGCCCTTTTTGGTTATAATTTATTTAATTAGTGGTTTGACACACAACCAACTAACTTTACCTTGTGATTAGTCTATTCTATTTTCATGAATTCAAGAAGCTAAGATCGTAATATTAGGTATAATGAAATTCATTTTCAAGATATAGAGCTACTTGCACAAATATCAATTTGTACATAAGGCAGCCTAATTATTTCCACTAAAAGGGTTGCATGGTATACCCTAACTATCATTTCATATCCTTGTTTCTTATAGTACAACTAGTGCACCAAAACAAGTTCCATTAAATTTTGATGATTTATATGCAAGTTATAGCAATATTACTATTTCAATACATTGAAATTAACCCTAATTAGGAAAAATTACTAAAAATAGCTTCAAATTTAAATCTAAACATACATTCAGATAGCATTTAACATAAGGATCCTAACAAAATTGGTTTCACTCAATTTGGACTTAATTTGCAAAATTTCTATATAGGGCATATTCAAATTTCTTTCTTTAAATTCAAATTTAAAATTAATTTTCTAAACAAGTTTCAAATATTTTTGCATATTATGAAACTAGATGATTTATCTTGAATTTAGAAAGTTTTTTCACTCAATTTGGATTTGTAGTTTAAAAGTTATTCAAATTTGAAGCTGTTCGGTTTACTAAAACCCAGATAAAAGAGAAAATACGCTTTCCCTAAGGGGAAACACATTCTCTGCATTTGGCACGGGTTCGCTCTTTGAACTCGGCCCCAGTCCATGACGGATCGGGTCCACGGTCGTGCGGGCTCAGTGCGTCTTCAACGGCCGGTGACTTGTGGGGTCGGCTCGGCCAAAGATGATGTAGCTACTGTGGCGAGGTCGCCATGCATGGCCCGCTTCAGCGATGGAGCCAGAGCAGGGGACGCGGCCGACTGGCGTGCAACCGGTAGCATCGAAGTGGATTGGCCAGCAGCTACAGCTTGGGTGGACCATGGCAAACCTAGGGGAACAACCGGTTATGGGTAGTGCTTGGTGGATTTGTGCGCGCGGCGGTAGCCGGCGGATGCACATGGAGGCACAAGGTACGGTGGTGCTACGGTTCAAACTGGTATGAATGATCATCCGTATGGGCTCTAGGAGGTCCTAGGGACTCTATTAGTGCACTCCAACCGAAGAAAAATCGATCGGGTAGCATTCTCACCGAGCGTCGTTAATGGCGGAATGAGGCGCACGGTCCGGGAACTCCTCTGGTCACTTCAAGCTGGAAGAAGATATGCAATAGGCTCATTAGGGTCCCTAAATGCTTTAGAAGCAACCAATTTGAAACATCCCTTACAGTACCCCACGAATTTGGAGTTTCCCCCAATTCGAGTTCTCATCGGAGTTGAGGAAGAAGACTCGGTTTGGACAGTTTAGGATTTCGAGAGGGGAAACGGTGGTGCGTGTTGGATTGTGAGGACTGCTACGGCTCGTCTAGTTGCTTAAATAGGCGAAATGGGGCTCAAATAGGGTTTGAACGGGAAGGCTTGGACGGTGGCCGTTCCTTGGTTTTTGCTCGAGCCACGGTGGCTATTCACTGAGCCGAGCCGCTGTGTGGTGGAGCGGGCAGAGGCCACATCGAGTGCGCGCAAAATGCGACTGGAAAGAACAAGAGGCAAGGCGGCTTGGAGCTCTTTCCAGTGAGCGCTTGAGAGAGAACAACGGGAGAGAGAGCTGAGGGAGAAGAAGGCCCTGACATGTGGGGTCGGGTCCCACATGTCAGTGGTTCAATCGGCATGGGTTCGCATGGCTGAGGCTGGCGCATGGGGTTCGCATGGCTCTGGGGTCCACCTGGCAGCGCCTAGAACCAATGGGACCCGATCGGCAGCGCCCGTGCACGTGGGACCCACGTGTTAGTGAAGGAAGAGAGGACCGAATTTGAGCTAATTCGTCCGGACCGACTTAGGGTGTTTATCTCATGGGTCAGAGTTGATAAAGATTTTTCGAACATTTTTTCTAGGCTTCCTGGACTAGATATCCACACGTAGACAAATTTTTGAACACAAATTCGCAATCATTATTTTATTAAAATTCTGACAATGGCTGCTGCACAGTAATTTGAATTCGGTATTTGATTTATCAGAGAGATCAAACCAAACACAAAATTTTTGAAACTTTTACAGAAGGTTGGTGACTAACACAGGGACCTATCATAAAATTTTCAGATTCAAATTCGCATTATTTATTTTCTTAAAATTCTTTTACTATGTTTTACTGATTTTCAGTTTTGAGGAAATTAAATAGGAGTAAATAGTAAACTAAATGATTAATTTTTGCATCTTTTTGTAGATGAAGTTAAGGTAACTAAGATCATATGGTAAAAATCCTGAGGTCTGGAAGTGCCCATGAATTTCCCTAAAATTCTGGCAAAGGACTGGACAGGGATTAAATCTACTAATTAAAATTGTCATATCAATGTTTAAATGCTTCCTCATGATCCTTTGACCAGCCAAAAGTAGTTTCCGGGGCTTAGCATGGTTATCCAAAATTTAACATGGTAATTTCCATCTTTTACTATTTGACCATCTGATGATTTCTCTTTTTCCTTTCTTTTCCTCAATCCATTAATCAATTCAATCAACAAACAATTCAATAAAATGCACATAAAATCCAGAAATGCAACAAGAAAATGATTTCAAATTTTAATATTTAATTTTAAACTTTCATAAATTTAAGGATATTACATGTAAGCTCATCATTTTCCGAAGGGGGAGGCGGGGGCGGGGATGGGAGAAGCAAAGGAGGCCCAAGGAGCTACGATCGACACTAGGGAAGAGAGAGGGAGGAGGTGCAAAATGGCGGAAGTATAGAGGGGTGAGCGGTGGGGGATGAGAGGGGCGGGCGGTGGGGGAGACGAGCTAAGGGGCAATGGCGAAGGTAGAGAGGGAAGAATGATAGCCGAATGATTGGATGCTAGGGCTAGCAAAAAAAGCTCGTTAGGGTTCGAATCAAAATTTCTTTGATTACAGTAGTTAATAGGTTCAAAATTGAAATGAGTCTATTTCGGGCGAAAAAAATATTAACGAGGCTTGGCTCAATAGTGACTCATTTCCTTTAATTTTATATAACCACTTAAATAATACTCCCTCCGTTTCTTTTTATATGGCGTATTTGGTTTCGTTAGGACAAGGCTTTGACCAACGATTACTCTATTAGCATATAATTTTTATGACACAAAATTGATATTAACAGATTTGTATTCAAAAGTACTTATATATAATTATGATTTTGTATTGCATAAATGATATATTAATGAAGTAATCGTTGGTCAAAGTCTTGTCCTAACGAAACCAAATACGCCTTATAAAAAGAAACGGAGGGAGTAAATAAAATAATTTTATATAAAATTATGTTAATTTCCAAAGGAAAGCTTAATAATAATTCTTTAAACTCCATAGCCAGCACTTGATGATACCGTTTAGGTGCGTGGTGGAGTAGATCTCTATTTTGGGCCTGACTGCGCTGGGCTTGAGACGTACCGAGAGTGTACGGCCCAAGAACTTTCTCTACTCGATCGCACGTCGGCGTAGTCAAATCTGGTCCAATAACTCTCCGCACGCACCCCAGGTCCATCAGAGTCCATCCATCGTTCTCGTCTCGTGTTCCTGATCGGCTCCGGCCTCTGGCGCTCGCCTCCGCCCCAGTCCGCCGCGCGCGGTGATACGCTGACCCCGTGACCGCCCGCCATGCACGACCAGTCGGAGATCCGCAGCCTCCCCATCGACATCGCCTTCGGCCGCCTCCAGGAGTGGCTGGTCGACCGCAAGCGCGTGCCGCAGGACTGGAGGAAGCGTCTCGCTGGCATCCGCGCCCGCGTCGCCGCCGCCTTCGCCTCCCTCCCCCGGGATCTCCACCCCTCACTGCTCACCCTCGAACCCAGCGGTAACTCCTCCCTCTCAGGATTGGATTCGGCGAAATCAGCGTTCTGAAACCCTCTCGCCCAGCCCCTCCCTTTAGCATGTTTGCTTGCATAATTCAGTAATTTGTGTGTGCGCGAAATGTAATTCGTTGCATGTCTTCTCCTTCCTTGTGGGTAGAAATTGGGTATCTTGAATCGAAGAAGATATACAGCATACTCCTGGAATCTAACACGGAGAGTAGGAACATATTTGGCCGCCTCACAGGATCAGCGGTATGGCTTGCTATTTTTTTTTTGAGACAAATACACCGCCGAAAGTAGGAATTGACATATGCTTTTATGCAAATGCTATATCTAGGGTGAATGGGAGGCCATCGTTAAAGCGTACGAGAAGGACCATGTTTTCCTGGGAGAGGCAGCGCAGATCATGGTCCAGAATGTGAACTACGACATGTACGAAAGTCTCTTCCAGTCCTTCTTGATCTTGGGTTTGACTAGTAATTAACTTTTCGCTTGACCTAGCTTGGCCATTGCTAATTATACTTACTTCTTTGGCTGGCTGAAGTCCGTATCAGAGGAAGCAGATGCAGAAGACTCAGCAGCAGCTTGCTGAACTGGACCGCAGGGAGGCTGACATTAAACGACTTGCAGCTCTGTCAGCAAATCGATATGCAGGAGCTTGCCAGGAGCTTGGTTTGCAGGTTAGCTTCTCTGTCTGAGTGGTGCCGTTTGGGTTGTATCTTGTTGAGTATGCTGCTTACTGTGTTAAACAGATGTGCCACCTGCTTTTCACTCGTCATCTGCAGGGAATAAATGTGCGGCAAGAACTGATAGAATCTGCAAAAACACTTCCGTCGACATTTAGCAAAATCTTGGAAGTCCTGAACAGTGATTCTGTCTCAAAGGCCATTGTGTGCTATACAACTTTTGTTAGGGACTGCCATACTGAGGATAAGGTATAATCAGGACTATGTGGAACATATCAGATGTTGAATATAGAAATTGCTGCAAGGAACTTCTTCTGAATTTTAACCGCTCTATTCTTTTGGATTTAGGAAAACTGGGAGTATGTTCTACACAATCTGAAACAGTTGCAGGCTAATCCTCCTTACCTCCATGTCTCAGTATGTACTGAGGTGGAAAATTCCCTTGGAGAGACATCAAAAGCTCATAGGTCTATTATGACTGGAGAACACATAGATTCAAATATTCCTGCAGATGATATTGATTGGGACATATCTGTGGATGATAATGGAATCGATTGGGACATTGGTGCTGTGGAACAACCTGTGGAAGAACCTGGCGATGGTTTTGGACCATACGAAATTATTGATGCCAATATAGAGCTGGCAGGTTCTGATAATTATAATGTTGGTGTTTCAGACTACCCATCTGTGAACAAAGATGATCCTGCATGTGATACATCTGAGCCTGAGATCTGCTGGGATGTCACTACTGATAATCCTGAAGAGAATGCGCATGAAAATGCTATTATTGGGAATGCTCCAACTGAATCAGGGCAATCTGAAAGTTCAGCTGAAGAAAGAAGTCAGTTGTTGGAGAAGGAATACAGAAATAATATTCTGGATGATTTACTTGAGGTACGTTTTGACATTTTTTTATGACACCTTTGTCCTTAAAGTTGCAAACATAAATGTACTTTAGTGGCATGCTGCATAATTACAGAAATTATCAATACTGGTGCCTTAAGGTCTTTGTCATGGTTATCAAAGCGTCGCTTAAGCGGTAAGGCGGCCAGGGGGTGGTCTCGCTGTAGCTGTGCATGGTGTCCACCTTATGGGCAAGGCGTTGTATACCATCACGTGAGGCTGAGGTGGAGGCCATAACGGGGAATTGGGGGGGGGGGGGGGGGATTTGGGGTAATAGAGAATGAGGCCAGGAGGCCCAGGACTTACTTGCCATCCACAGCACCGTCTCCTTTGCCATCCATTGCCGGTCGCCAGATCTAGCCATTTAGGAGACTAGGACTCTAGGTATGGTCGACAGATCCAGCCACTCCTCTCCCCTCGTCTCACTGCCGACCTCCCCCTCTCTCCTCTCCCCTCGTCTTCCTAGCGCCCTCCCTCTTACAGTGCTCTACTCTACTAAGGCTGCTTGCCACTGCCTGAGTTGCCGCTAGCTATGATACATGGGCACAGATACATCGACAAGACACCGACACTGTATTTGCCATTTTTCAAAAAATGCCGATACGGCTATATATATTTAAACAATAATATACATATATATTATTTTCTATTTTTCTATGTGCTTGTCAAACTGAAGTAATATAAAGTGTAAACTAGGAATATGTATTTCAATCTTTGAAGTTTCACTTCTAAGCTTAGCAAGAATAGGCACCGTCACCTTAAGATATATCTTTCAATCACCATTAGTAATTTTCAGTAAGTGCATTTTGACCCTAGAGTAGCTACTAGTGCCAACATATTTGCAATACTTGCATCTCTATTTTACATTTTCTATAGACGGACTACCCTTATCTAGAATGTCAGCATGGTTCTACAATAGAGCTTTGATGTTGGTGTTTGGCTCCTCTCAGGTGGCTAGAGTTACCCTTTTGGTTGATGAGCTGGGTCGAGCTGGGCCATCATATGTGTCGGATACGTGTTGATGAAGTGTCGAAGCCGTGTCGAACATTAAAATTATTTATTTTGACTATCTTATTATCTAATACGTGTCGAGTGGCGTGTCGGTGTCGTATCCATGTTGGACATGTGTCGGACACGATATGGCACCAAACCGACGTACGGTGCTATAGTGGCCGCTATATTATCTGTGATCCCCGCCGGCGTTGCCACTTCATTTGGTGATCGTCTTGTAGTGGAAGAGGAGCAGCTGTGGGAGAGAAGCATCAATGGTGGGAGAGGAGCAATGGGAGACTGGCAGAGGAGAGGAGCAACAGCGGCGCGCAGTGGGAGAGGAGCACTAGGGGCTAGGTATACTTTTAACTCTCTCGCCCATAGGTTGGTTGGGCCGGCCATGACAAGCCCATGGCCTCATCCTCTCTCTCTTAATTTCTTTTGAGAAAGGATCTCCTGTGGTTAAGCCCATTATCCAACCAAAAATAGCGATTAACCTAAAGCTTTAAATCTTGCACATGCTTCCAAAAATAAAAATTAGTTGATCAATCTAAAGTGAAACAATCATAAACCATTCTGCGAGACTAAGACAAGCCAAAACCTATAGCAGCAATACCATCATTCCTTATGGGAAAGAGGTCGTACGTCATCTTGGGAGGCTGAGGCGGACGCCATAGCGGGAACTGAGGGAGGGATTTGGGGTAATAGAGAGTGGGGTCAAGACTTACTTCTGCTTCGACGCGGGCCACCATGCTGCCTCCTCTACTCCCGATGTGCCACCTTCTCTACCATCCGTGGCCGGTCGCCAAATCTAGCCATCCAGGAGAAAAAAAACGGTCACCATATCCATCTTCTCTCCCCTCGTCTCCCTGCCGACCTCGACCCCTCTCCTCCCCCCTTGTCTCCCTGGCAACCTCCCTCTTATAGTGCCGCTGCTGGATCTGTGATCCCTGCCCGCGTTGCCACTTCATTCGGTGATCGTCTTCAGTGGAAGAGGAGCAGCAGTTGTGGGATAGGAGCAGTGGGAGACTAGGATGGGAGAGGAGAGCAGCAGCAACGGCGCTGTAGGAGAGGAGCACCAGGGGTGAGGTATGCATACAACTCTCGCGCCCATGGACTGGTTGGGCTGGCCATGGCCAACCCATGGCCTCATCTTCTCCCTCTCTATTTTTTTTAATTTCTTTTGAAAAAGGATCTTCTGTGGTTAAACTATGTGTATGCAATACCAATATACCATGTGTGATGTGTAAGCGCTTTGGCGTAAAAAGGTGGTGAGTCGCCTCACCTTGCCATATCACTTTTGTAACTATGGTCTTTGTATCGAAATTTTAAGATGACTAGTGTTGTTACTGTATGAGGTTGCTTTGCTAACATATCCTCTTTCTTTTAGTAACACTGTAGCTCATTAATTTGACACTTGAAACAGGTAAAATCATTTTTGATCCAGCACTTAGGAGAGATGAGGAATGCTGATACATCATCTCTACAGCATCAGGTGCAAGCTGTTTCACGTTTTGTTCTCCTACAGTATGGTCCTGATAGTTTGGAGAATATGCTTGTAGAGGTCTCCTCAGCAATTTCTTTGCTCACTAACCAGAAAACTCTTGACCTTATAATGATCCTCAACTCTAAAAGGTAAGATATATTCTGAAACTTCACACTCTTGCTTGTGTCTTTCATTACTGCTACAATTTTGCGCTTGTTATTGCTTTAACTGTTTCTTCCTTTCCTCTTCCCAAGGTTTTTAGACAGATTGGTGTCAAACTTGGAAGATAAGAAGCATCATGAGGTGAAGCTACGAGAAGGCTTAGGTGATTTGTCAGTTAAGCGCATGGAGCTGCAAAACGCACTGTCATCATCCTGGCCGAAGCAAGTAAGTGATACTTTCTCTATCACAGTGGTTCATTACATGCTTATTCTTGTTCTCAATGGACTATGTTCTATAGTTTCTAGAAATGCTGTTTGTTCGAGTCGCAGTACAGGATTCGGGTTCGCGAACTATGGACGTGCACATTAAGTCTAGAGTAGCTACCATGGTTAAGGCATCGCCATGGTTAAGTCTAGAGTAGCTACCATATTTTTCAATCACCATTAGTAATTTTTAGCAAGTGCACATTAAGTCTAGAGTAGCTACCATGGTTAAGGCATCGCCTAGGCGTCCAGGCGCCAGAGGCTGCATGCCATGGCAGCTCACCTTGCCTGGTCGGGGAAAGTGTCGGGACCCGAATTTGCAAATCCGGACCCTCTGTTTATTCAGCACTAGTCCAGGAACGCGCTAGTGCACACAGTCTCAACATTGGTAAATATCACAATCATACCACTCGATACTAATAAAGTATTTAATAGTTAACCAAACTGGTTGCTTGACCTTATGGCCAAGTTACAAATATACGCCTCACAGGGCGAAACTTAGTAAAAGAGAATTAACTGCAGCGGAAAATAAGATAACTTCGTGGCGCCATCCAGTATACCATAGGCAACTGACTGGGCTCGCTTCCTAGTTAGACGGATCTTCTGGGAGCTCCTCCTCCAAAGCTGGTGTAGACTCTTCTTCAACTGGTGTTGTATTGCGGGAAGGGTGAGTACTTGGTACTCAGCAAGTCATGCACAGAATGCAAACTAATACACTACATGCATGGCTTGGTACAAAGGAGTAGCTCAAGGTGTATTTGGCAAAAAACAAAGATTTGACAAGTAGCATAAGTAGATTTGAAAGCAGTAGAAACAAGTACAAGATCAATAACTTTTCCAGGAGTTTAATAAACATCTTTCCCAAATCCTAACTCACATTTCCATCAACATCATTAATAAACCAAACCCAACCTTCCAAATACAAGTTATTTTCGAGAAAGTCTAATCCTTGACTGTAATTCCCGAGCGATGTCCAATACCGCGGACACGGCTATTCGAATAGATTTTTACACTTTGCAGAGGTTATGCACTTTTCCCACAAGATACAGTCAAACACCACAAAGGCGAGTGTCCGTAACAGAGTCTTTCGGAAACTTCTAACAGCACAAGTGGTCCTCCCCGGTGATTGCACACTAACCCTTCCCTTAGCGAAGGCGAAGTTTAGGCCAATCCACCGTTAGATGGGTACCTGGCCGCAGCCCCAGACGCCCCGCATAACTACACAAAAGGTATAGTTGACAACCTGAGGTCCCACAGGCACGTTATTAGCAACTTAATCAACTAGGTCCGTCCCATTACAGACATGTGGTTGCACGCTTGACTCAGTTCAAAGGCTTGCAAGGTTAAGTCCTTAGGGTGACCAGGGCAAGACTACCCGAAGAACCAAACCAACATTCCCGGTGCCACAACTGGCCCACCCGATCATTCTTGCCACATGCCCCGGTCGAAAACTATTTATCAAACCCCAGTTGATTACCATGCACCACGTGCCATCAACATCACATGATACTTTTCCAAAAACAGGTTCAATATATCATTAAGTCAATATTAACATTTGAGTGTCCAAAATCATGCCATGAGCACGTAGCAGGTCTAAGCAATACTCTACAACGACCAAAATTCTCATGTTGGCAATTTAGTAATGTCCAACTATTTAATCCTCAACTAGGGTGACAAGGGTCATGGCACATATGTAATTAACCAAGGTGTCATATAACAATTTGGCTTATATCTAATTACCCATAATTAAGTAAAGCATTTTCTAATTAAACTAGCATGCAATAACTTAAACCAAATTAATTTGAAATTGGGATCAACATGGTCAAAGCACAACTTGCCTTCAAAAAGTACTTGCTCTTGGTCCTGAGCTGGCTCCTGGGTCCTTCGAAGCTTTCGGGCACTTCAACGTTTACTCGTAATGCGTGCAAATAGCAATAAATAAATAAACAGTAGACAAAAAGTGTCCAAACATCCAAATAAAGTTCATAAACAGAGAGCATAATTTTATAAATTTTTAGAAACTGGAATCGTCAAATTCGGAGTTTAAACGCAAAAGTTATAAGCGTTTAAAGTTTAAATAATCAATTAAATAATTATTCAGAGAAAAACTTTAGTCCAAAAATTAAATAAAATTCACCATTAGGTAGATCTCAATTTTATACAAATTTAGAAATTTGAATCACTCAAATCGGAGTTAAAATGCAAAAGTTATAAGCGTTTGAAGTTTGAATCAAATTCTGAAATCAATATTTCGAATTAATAAATCATTTTCTTTTTCGGAAATTCATTTATTGCGCCAAAGACGACACGTGTCGGCTCTCGATTGGTCCACGCCACCTTTGTCGACGCCAAGATCGGCCGAATTCCCACGATGACGCCAAGATGACGTCATCATGCCACGTGGCACCACCCGGCGCCGCCACGTGTCCTGGTCTACTGACGCGTCCACGTACACGCTCGGCCCACGGTGGCTCGTCCACCGGACGGCCACTAACAGCGGGCCCGCCACGGCCGCCAGGTTCACGCTGCGTGAGCATGGCCGACACGTGGGCCTGCGTGTCGAGACACGCCCTCGCCGCGTGGCGCGATTATGGCACACGCGTGGCGCAATCTCGCCTGCTGATTTGAAAATCAACGCGCGGATTAGATCTAAGGTTTACGCGTTTGGAATAACGCGGTGACTTGGGCCGCACGATCTAAATCTGACGGCCAAGATTGGATCTAATGCGGTGCAACACGTGCTACGCGATCAGTTCTAAGTCGTTGGATCTAGATCCAACCGGTTGAAAATAGATCTAGGGTTTACAACGGAATAACGTGCGCCACGTGGCCGAACGCGGGTCGTTGGATCTTGATCCAACGGTCCGCATCTAATCTGGAGGGTTAGGGTTTTGGGAACACATGGCTTACCGTGGCCGTTTGATCTTGATCCGACAAAGGTACCTGAGCTCGCGGCGGTGATGGCGTCGCGGCGAGGTCGGTGGCGTAAGCGGTGATTTAAGACGAGCCCGACGGCTGGGGGCGTCTCAAAGTGAGGTGAGTTGGCTCCACGGCGCGGCTCGTCGTGAGGACTCGGATTCAGGCTCGCTGCGGCGGAGAAGCGGTGGGCGCGGGGCGAGGCAAGAACCGTGGCGGAGGAGAGCGCTAACTACGGCGAGCAATAGCGGGTCGACGGCGGCGGCTAGGGCTAGGGCACGTGGGGCAAACGACGCGGACGGCAAAGGCGAACCTCGGCGCAAGAATCGGGCATTAAATACCAAGACGGACGCCGAGATCCGCGAATCCGCGCGGCGGCAGACGGGCGGCGAGTCCGCTTCGACACGCAGCGAGGTGACGTGGACGCACGTGAGCCGTCCACGTGGCGCGATCAACGGCGGAGATTGGCTCGGCGCGGCCGTGCAAAGCGTGGGTTGATCCTGACCGTTGGATTTCGATCCGACGGTCTGGATTGACCCCAGGTTAGGGTTAAGTGCGGTTCACGCATGTGGGCTACGTTGGCCAACGTGGGCCATTGGATCTCGATCCGACGGTCCACGGGGTTTAGGGTTTGGACGCGGTTCGATCGAGTCGCGTGGCGCGGTCGGGTCCGGGTCGGACTCGGACTCGAGTCTGACTCGGGCTCGGTCGGAGGAACAGTACAAACCCACTCGCTATTTTCCAGCGATTAAATAATTCGATAATTCGTAGATAATTCAAATAAATCCGGAAAAATAGCAAATAAATCAGAAAAATTCCAGAAAAATTCTGGAAAATATTTTGGAACATTTTGGACTCAAATAAAATATTTCCAGCAAAATTTTATTTGCAAAGTTAAATTCTTTAATTATTTCAAAATGGAATAAATTCAAATAAATTCCAAATAAATTCCAAAAAATTCCAAAAATTCACCAAAGTGCCAAATCACACATGAATTTAAGAAAAGCAAAATTTTGGGGTGTTACAGAAAGGCGGGCGCATGGACGTTCTAGGTGTCGGGTGGGGCCTCCAGGCGTCGCCAGGTGAGGTCGGGCGAGGCGACTTAGCACTGGGTTGAAGGGGATAAGGGGTTGATGGGGAGTTGGGAACTCAAGTCGGGCTGTCTTTGTTGACCTAGTGCGTGGAGAGGGACAAGGGAACTCCGCCGCAGCGCCGCCACCACCTCCATCGCGGGCTCTACTCTACGCCTCTACGTCACGTACGCCGCCGTCCTCTGTGCCAGCCACCGCTGCTTTACATCGCGCCGCCGCCGTTGCAGCGACTTCACTTGCAAGGAGCAGAGCAATGCCCGCGGCGTGGGAGGGGGAGAACCGGGCGGCGGCGCTGCGAGAGAGGAGCGGCAAGTGAGCAGTGGGGGAGAACCAAGCGGCGGCACAGCGCGGGACGAGGAGCGGCAAGCGGCTGCGCGGCGTAGGAGGAGGAGCGGCTGCGCGGTGTGGGAGGAGGAGCGGTAGCCGGCTGCGCGGCGCGAGAGGAGTGGCGTAGGAGGAGCAACGGCATGGGAGGAGTCGAAGAGCTGAGACTGAGATGGTCTTAGGCCTTGGAAGATTAGGGTTAGGGACATGTTGTTTGGGCCAGTTGTTACTGAGACGGCTCTGGTTTGTGCCTAACGGTAATACGCTAATGCTGATATTGTTGGACTATTTTTGGTTGTCTAATCCTCGCATAGGCGCCTGCCTAGACGCCTAGGTGTCTAGGCAGCCGGCTTGTGCCTCTCCTCACCTTGTCGCCTTGACAACCATGGTAGCTACTAGTGCCAAAATATTTGCAATACTTGCATATCTATTTCGTATTTCCTCTAGACGGACCACCCTTATTTGGTGCGTCAACATGGTTCCACAATGGAGCCTTGATGTTGGTGTTTTGCTCATTTCGGCTGGCTACCCTTTAGGTCACTAGGGGTGGGCCAAATTTGTGTCAGATACTTGTCAATAAAGTTCGAAGCCGTGTCGAACATTATAATTATTTATTTTGGCTACCTAATTGTCCAATATGTGACTGATATGTGTGTGTTGGTGTGGTATCCATGTCGGATACCGATACGGCATCAAACCAATGTGTCGGTACTACAAAGGTGTTGTCACTACATCGTTGTTCCCACCCTCCATTTACTGAAATACTAGTTTTTGTTCCATGTGCTAATGAACAAAATTGCTAATATTTACCTTATATACCTTGAGAAATTCTGTGTGATCTCCTTGTGCTTTCTGTAGCCAAGGATTGTATATTAATTATTTAACTTTATAATGTTACAGGAGGCAGCACTTACAAAAACAAGGGAACTAAAGAAGCTCAGTGAGGCAACACTATCAACTATTTTTGATGGTAGGCCCGTGCATATAATCGGAGAGATCAATACTTTACTGAGTTCAAACGTTAGTCAATTAGCTGGATGACCGTACCTTTCACAAATCAAAATAAGATGAGATCTAAAGCAGGTTGGTTATCTTATGGTATCTACTCTCAAACTTACGATTCGTTGCTCGTGTTATTTTTGCAGACACATTTTTTCTGAAATTATGATTGTATGACTTTAATTACATGTGGAATATTGAACTCAGTCTTATGAATATGCTCTACAGTCTACATCATAGGACACTTAAAAGTTAAAACACAAAATGAATGCAGTGTAGAATGCGCATGACTGGGGAAGTAATCTGGTCTCAGAAGGTTCAATTAGTCATTGATTTCAATCAAGTTTCTAGCGGTATTCGATCAGTCGTCCACCTTTAAGTCATTATACGGCCTAACCAGCCAATGATAAGGCCCAACTGGTCGATTTTTAGAACCTCAATTTCAGTTGTTTGAACTGTTTCTATTAGTTACACTGCTATGTATCTAAATTCTAAAGCGAGTGGAACATCTAATGTATGCTTAAGATGGCAAAACATTGTCTTGTCATTCAAAGAAGTATGTTCTTAAATTTGTGAGCCAGCAAGATGGATTATAATGGATTCATCTGTTATGCATTACTTCAGTATTACTTTAGAAACACTAGCATGCTCAGGGAAATTACGGTCCAGTTATCAGTGTCATCTTGGCTGCAAGAGAATTACTCAGACTGCTGAATGTTGGATAGCAGTAGAGCAACAGAATTTATACATTACACTGATATTGTTAATCCATCAAAAACTGTAGACTACTGAGTACAAATTTTTATTCACGAAGGAAATTCTGAAACCATTGGCTGGATCGCTTTGGATATCTTTTCAGACCATCCTTGTAGTCGATGTAGTTAATACCAAATCGAACAGTATAACCATCCATCCACTCGAAGTTGTCAAATAGCGACCATGCAAAATATCCTCGTACGTCGACTCCTTCCCTGACATGTCATGATAGTACCCTTTGTTTTGGTACAGATACTTAAATCGTTTTTATATAAATCAAGTTAAAGCATTGTAATGTCAATTGTAAATTCATCTATGCACCTATAAGCAATGAAGGATCAAACTTACCTGAGAGCTCTTTGAACGTACAATAGGTGTTGATGGTAGAACTCTATTCTGGTACTGTCAATTAAGGCTTCTTGAAGTGGTAAGTTTTCATTGTTAATTTCATCAACACCTGCATTAGATTATTTTTTCGGTAAACAGTGGAACATGTTGTCATACTTTGCAATTAGGCTTTTGTACCATTTTCTGTGATGTAGATAGTAGGGTTGTTGTATGTCTTCTTGGTGTATAGCAAGAGTTCTTCTATTCCTTTTGGATAGATGTAGAGCCAAGAAGAACCAGCCTGGATACAAATATATTTCAGTGTTTCTTTCTATGTAGAGCCAAGAAACACTAGCCCGCTTACAACTATCAAACATGATGCAAGATGATCTCTCTGTGAGCAAGTCATACCTTCGGACCAATATATGTTCCATTTCTTTCCACTGTTGTTGCATGTAGAGAAAACTATTAGCTCACCCATGTTGTTCCAATGTAGAACAGAAATCAGATAGCTTACATGATTACCTCTCTGACTAATCAGTGAATCAGTGGTGTAGCTTTTGTTAGTATTGCTATTGTGTTTATTATTCTGAGCGTATCTTGCTGTATAGTAATTGAGGCCAATGAAGTCGAATGATCCATTTACATCTTTTGCCTGCTCTTTTGTGAATCTTGGTAATCTATTACCAACCAGTCTTCTCATGCTGAGTGGATAGTCTCCCTTGGTTAAAGGATCCATGAACCTGTTCAATTTGTTACTGAGCTATGAGTCTAAAAAAGTTTACAAGAATTTTTTCCAACGGTAGCGGCTTGAAACTTCAAGGATGAACCTGTTGTCTATGCTGTATTGTATTTAATAAAAACTCACCATCCATACATGAAGTCCAATGCACGTTTGGTAGCATCCTTGTCTTCCTTTGAATTTGAGTATGGAATTATCCAATTGCTAACTATAGTAATGCCTATTTTTCCTTTTTGCTCCACCTGCGCGATTAATGATTATCACTGTCAAGTGTCAACAACAAGCTGGCAAAATATATCGAAATGATTAGTTGAATATCATAGTCTAAACATCCCTTGTTACTAATAGTAGATACCATGTCTAAATACAGATTAGTGCATTGTCTTGTCTCTTGTCTGAGATGCCTTTTTTGTGATAGTTCTATTGTAAATCTTTAACTAGAATATCTGTGGCAGTGCTATAGAATTGTCCAATTTAAGCATCGAAAACTGTCATTTCGTGTTTCTAAGAATAGATTGTGTAAGCTAAATATCTCTAGTTTCTTGGTTCTACACTGAGAAACCTCGTACATGCAAAGTTTGTTATAGTCTTGGATAGCCATAAGCTAGAAGATTTGTGGCAATACTATAGATACCGTTTACATGCTAGAATGTGTTTTAATATATTGATCATATTTCTTCAGCTGTGTTGTTATAGAAAATAATTTTAATCAAGAAAACCAAGTCATACCTGGTATTTGTCTCTGTACATCTGAACTGCTGCTGCATGAGCCAGAAGTTCATTATGAGCTACAACATAAGGTTCCCTTCCCGAGTCTCCCAAGGCACAACCTGACTTTTCCCAAGAGGAGCATCTGCCAGGTGCTAATATACCGCTGGCATAGCCACCAACACTGAAACTCCAAGGCTCATTGAATGTTATCCAGTATTTTACCCTGTCACCAAACTCCCTAAAGCAGATATTGGCGTATTCACGGAAATCTTCCCTGATAATGTTGACCCAATTTGTTAAGGTTCAGTTCTTTGTTTTCTTTTAATTTCAACATGGTTCTTATTATTGATCAGAATAGCGAGTTTGGGGTCCATGTAAGAAAGGTAATATTATCTGATAGGTCATGTTCACTTACACAATAAGGTGGCTTAAGAAGCCACCATACTGCTGTTCTAATGCCTGCGGGGAGTCCCAGTGAAAAAGTGTCACAAATGGTTCAACACCTGCATTGTTGGTGAGACATTAAGATGCAAGATATTAATATCAGAAATCAACTTTAGTCTTGACTTTACAAGTATATGTAACCTTTACCTTCTGAAATGAGCTTGTCGATGAGATTGTTGTAGTATTTAATTCCTTCCATGTTGACCCCTCCACTCAGTTTTCCATCTGTACCCATGCTATCATTGCATCAGCTAGTGGCTTGGGATCAATCTCTGTTTTTCTTTAATCTATACCGGTTCTCAGTTAGAAATGTGTTAGTGTTTCAGTTCATATCAATGGAAAAATCTGATAGTTTCACCACAGCTGTAATGGCCAGTGTTACCTGGGCACTCGTGCCCAAAATTTCTTGCCAAATCAGGCATCTCGAATCCAAGTCGGATTCTAACACCTGTATCCGATTCTGAGTAGCATTCCCTGTGTTCAAATTTTTTTGCCGAATCGGACACCCTGAATGTGAGTCAAATTCTAATTCCCGTATCCATGTCCAAGTAACACCGGTAATGGCAAGTGGTTGACTGGGAATATTACCTAGGAGCCTAGGACATAAACCCTATATGCATGAGAAAACTATAAAAGGCTATGAGGAATCACTTACTAGGCAGAATTCTTGTCCAGGAAAGAGAAAATCTGTAGGCATTAAAGCCCAAATTTTTCATGATATTTACATCGTCCTGCACAAATGGCATCCGATAATGTTAGGAATTGAAGTGAATAAGATGGGTGGTCACTAGTTAGCATAATCATTATAAGCATTACCTTGTAACGGTGGTAGGAATCTATTGCTATATCTCCATTGCTTCCATTTGCTATCTTCTCTGCATTGAGAAATTAGTGGGACATGGATTATGCATCACCATAGCTAGTCTGAATATGAATGAGTCGAACTGTCTTGAATTATCTAGCTATCAAGTACTTGAGTATATTTGTGAAAAACTAACTAGCTACTAGTTGAATTTATTCTGGGTAGATGTAAAATTATGGGCACTACTGTAAGTGTAAGCTAATACCAAAAAATTAAGCTGTTTGTCTGTTTGTTTTGTTGTTGTTTTCACATGGAGTAACTGAAGTATTTACTAAAGAGTGATCGTTAAACTATTGTGTATTATTACTTATTATTAGATGCTCAATTAGTTTTTGCACTTGCTTTTGTCTTTTTATATGTTTTGTTGGTAGGTCCGAATGAAGATTGGTGGTACTTACGAGCTATGACCATTGATGTCAAGGCGTCGCCTAGGGGTCCCAGTGCTGGAGGAAACTCGCCATCCCTGCTCGCCTCGCCTGGCCGGAGCAAGGCGAACATCGGGGTGTCCAGGCGTCGCCAGGCAAGCTCGTGGCGGGCGACTAGGGTACGGGAGGAGCGGAGGCAGAGGGATAACGTTACTTGCTAGGTTAGGGTTTGCGCATACCTCCGTCGGCTGAGGACAAGGGGATCCACCGCGCGGCGCCGCCACCACCTCCGTCGTCTCCAACGCCGGCGGTTGCAGATCGGTAAGTCCGCCGCCCAATCCTCCCTCCACCGCCTCCGCGGGCTCTAGTCTGCGTCGCTCGGTCGCCCCAGCGCCGTCTGCTCCAGCGGTGGGGGGAGCAGAGGCGGCGGGGAGACGAGGCGTGGAGGCGCGTCGGGGGGCGACGGGGGAGGAGGCGCGGGAGAGCCGAGGCGGGGGAGGAGGCAACAGAGACGTGGGAGCCGAGGAGCTGGTCGAAGAAAATGGGGGAATAAAAGGAAGGAAAGGAAAAAAGGAAAGAAGAAAAAGGGAAGGAAAAAAAGGGAAAGAAGAAGAAAAGAGAAAAAGGGTGGAGCCAGATATTGGTTATATATATATTGGTGATAATTTGATAAATGCTAGACTATTGTTGGTCGTCTAATCCTCGTCTAGGCGTCCAGGTGCTCGGCTGGTGCCTTGCCTCATCTTGTCGCCTTAACAACCATGGCTATGACCTCATGAATAATCAATTACTTTTGGTACTCACAGATCAGTTGACCGGATGGCTGAAGTGCGCTTCTAGGTCCTAATAAAAATTGTGCTTTTGCATGATCTTACTTGTTTTCATGGTCAAAAGACTAACTATTATAAAATGTCATGTTCAGCGACCTTGTATGCTGTATGGCTGTTTTCTTTACTTAAACTAGGCATATTTGACATGCAATGGCAAGAAAGCACTTCTTTATGGAAATGGACTGATCTTTCTATCAAGTGGTAATATTTTATGCTAGCAGTACATCGCTGGATTGTCTGTGCTAGTTTGTTTGGAAGTTGAGTGACAAGTTCATTTCTTTCTTGCTTTAGCTTCATTTTTTTTTACTGATTAACCTCTCAATTTTATGTTGGCTCTTAGTTCAGCCGTTCATTATTAGCTCTCCGAGAAATCTGGAAACAAGGGATTAGCAAGCTCTTCGTTTTATGGACTACAGCACCTGTGAAGGCTACCACCAGAGATCAACCTGTGAGGGTTTTCGTGAATTATCAGGCATCACATTTGCGTGGGCTTAGTCATCTGCAGTTGTTACAAAAACGTAAATTTGTGTGTACAAGGTTTGTCAGAACGCACAGAAGCATTCAACTTTACTGTCCAAGTGAGGGGGTTGGACTTGGAAGGTGCTACTTTGTTAATAGTTCAGTCGGCTGAAGCTTTGCGTTTTTTCTCTTCGAGTCATCAGGTTGTCTAACTTGTCATGCTATTGTTCTTAGTAGTAACATATTACTCACCAATTTTACGACAGGTTAAAATGTAGCCTAGTCCTATTTCAGATCTTACTGGTGCAACTATCGACTCACTGAAATGATGCCGTGTTGAACATGTTATGTATCCTTGTTAGTACCAGTCACGACGATATGGCTAAACAGATGAGTGATGCATTAGCCTGTTGTTGAAAAATTAAGGGCAACTAGGAGCAAAGGCAGCCAAACTGCTGTGTAATCTTTTTTGCATGAATGGAGCGAAGGACCTGGGTGATTGTGAGTGAAGGTGTCCCATATGCTGGGTCCTCTGCCACCTTCCCTCACAGCGCCTTCGTACTGCATCAAGCATCAAAAGGCACGTAAGAGCAAATCATTCGTACTTCTTCTGGTAGTTTCCAGATTCTTCTAGAATTTACCTGGTATGCGGAAGAGGCTGTGCCGAAGAGGAAGTCCTTAGAGAACTGACTCCTTGTGATCTTGCTTGATTTCGCGTTGGACAGGGATGCCGTCATCGGCGAGGACAAGAGCAAGAACAGCACCGAGAGCAGTGACATTGCTGTGCACTGCCTGTAGTTTCTCTCTGGCCTTCTCTTATTGTGTTCGCCTGAGCTCTATAAATAGGCTGGTTCTGGAGAGGTAATGTCGAGCTGCTTTACAAGTCGTGCCAGTGATACCACCGAGCGAACAGCGATATATTTGCCGTGCTGATACATAATGCGTACTGTTTAGTAGTTCAGGTGTCAACTCCTCAATCTTTATTTAAACTAAATTGGATTGAAAGCATGCTTGAAGGGGCCAAGCTCTAGTACTCTTATAAAAAGGTTCACGAATCTGAATCAAAATGATTAATATTGGATGAGGACAAATCTTTATTAGCACAAAAAATAAATCAAATTGGAAATTAGATATATATTTGAATATTAAGTGGGCAAATCTTCGATTTAATTTTTTTAGGTTAATACATGTTTGACTCCACCTAATATTAACTACTTGCTTTAAGATTCGTAAACTTTTCTTAAAGAGGTGTACCACCTCAAGTATTGAGGGGGATAAAGCGTATGCATTGTTCATAAAAAGTGTGTAGATCCCTGTGCTAAATTAAAGATCAATTTGGATAAGGGGGATTTTGGTTCAAATCCTTAGGATTTAGATAAACTAGTGGAGAGGGGTTCTTAAGAAGCTACTGTGTTTGTGAGAGCTTAATCCTCCCGTGGGCTTTAGCTGAGCTCAATATTGTGCCTTGTTTGCACCGAATGAACCGTCCATAAACATCATTATTTGTATCTTTAGACATTTTTCTTGTAAATGCTAAATGATTTTTAACTTCACATTTTGGTCTATGTTGGTTATCATTCTAGCTAGCCTTCTCGCTCTCTCCACTTAAAAATTTACATTCTAGACTGACAATTTAATACGTAGGACTAAGATTGGCAACAAGTTTCGAAAAGTACTAACGACAATCTATAGGTAGCTAATTCGCTACACCTCAAAGGCTTAAACACCGGTCTTTCAGCATGGAGCGAACAACAAAAGCATCACATTCGTGCTCTCGAGTCCCTGTCTATGCGCCACGACGAGGGGATACGATTCCTGGCAAGATCAGCCATTCCCAAGCATTGGAATCAGAGATTTGGGGAGGCAGAATGTGCGAGCTTCCAATTGCAGCACCACCCGGCCACGATCTTGCACATATATAATAATCAAACCTATCCAAATTCCAAACCCTATGTTGTGCTAGAGTAGGGCGCTGGCACTACGGCTTGCCGGAGTAGTGACATCCATCGACGAAATGCTCGTCGAAACACGCCAATTTCCACGGTCCGGGTAAATTCAGCCCCGTCGTACTTGCCAAATCCGGCAAGTTGCACTGCAGTTTGGAGTGGCTCAGGCTTGAAATGACATGTTTAAGTTTGGTCTCCACTTAGGACGGTTCTGGCTGATCATCAAAACTTTACGAATCTTGACGTGACCCCTGCGGTTAAACGCATTCAGGCATGATATTGCACATAGACATAGGTCAGTGGAAACGCTATCATGATGTCTGAAGCATTTTTTCCTCCCTTCTTTTTTGCAGGATGATGCTAAATTAGTACACTAGTACTCTAGATTTTTTGGCTAGCTTCACTGTTGTTGAGTCGATGGGAACCAGCGATTTGTGTTATACTGGAAATTTTTTAATACAGTATATTATTTGATCCATTTTTATAAATTGATACAATACACTTGCGTATTTACTAAAATCCTAATTATAACCGAAATTTGAAATTCGTTTAACTTTACCCGAATTTTGAAAATTCATATTCTGTGTATTTGAAATCTGAAATTTCGGGTATATATTAAATGAAATCTGAAATTTTAGGTATGGGGTGGGGCCATTTGTTTGGTCATAAATATTTACGTTTCACATTTCCCAATGCATTATTTCCTATTTTTGCTCTCGTTACTTTCCCCGTTCCCTCTCCTACAGTCTTACCCCACGCATGTACCAAGGTTTCAAATTTTGTTTTCAAAATCTATCTCGGAAGGGACCGAAATATGAAATTTTGGTAAGATTCAGAAATTTTGGACAAAATTCAAAAACCAAAATTCAAATCCAGTTTTTTATAAACCGAGAAATCCAAACTTTCATCCAAAAACTCGAAAATTTGTCTGAAATTTTTGAAATTTCGGTAAAATTCAACTAAACGAAAAATGGTTCAAACGATATCAAAAATTTTTGAAAGTTTTTTAGTGGTCCTGACACATCACTAATGTTCCCATAAAAATTTCAAATGATGACCAAGCCTGGGGATTTTTTAAAAAATCTAACAGTGCTACCATCCTGATAAAAGGCTGATCAACAAATTTCAACCAAATATAAAATGGTGCAAACCACGTTAGAAACTTTTGAAAATTTTTGTGGATGGTCTTAACACATCCATAATATTCTCATAAAATTTTTCAGATGATGATCAATCTTGAGGAGTTTTTAAAAATTCAGATAGTACTACTGAAGACGGACTAACAAATTTCACCTTAATGAAAAATAGTTCAAACTACGTTAGAAAATTTTAAATTTTTTTGTGGATAGTCCTAACACATCTATAATATTCCTATAAAACTTTCAGATGATGATCAATCTTAGAAATTTTAAAAAATTTGGATAGTGCTACTCAAGTCTAACCGACAAATTGAACCGACCAAAAAAATGGTCAAAAGCACGTCAAATTTTTTTTAAGATCATCTTGACCCGAGATTTAAATATAGTTCACAAAAATGAAAATTCGGGAAAAAAACCCCCAAGATTTTGGTCAAAATCACCGAGATCTTGCTGAGATTTACACTGTTACTGTAGCAATTTAAATTTTGTCAATTTTTTTACCCCGGCTAAGATTTAGGATCTGTGGGGGGGGGGGTTCGAAATCTAAAATCTCTAGGCCAAGATTTCTGAATTTCGACTGGAATTTAGATCCTTGGTGCTGACCCAGGCCAATTGGATTAGTTGAATAGGGCATTTTGGTCATTTTTAATAAAAACAAACTAAGTATTCGTGAGAGCATAATAGTTCATAACTAATTCTTGCACATTGCCACATTATTCAGCAACAATTACATTACAACTTCATGATTATTACCTTGCAATCTTCTTGTAACAAATCTCAGATGGTGTTGCTAGTTTGTTAACCCTTGAAGCATCCATAGGTGTGTTTGGTTACCAACATGAGGTTGAATGAGATATGGTCATTTAGCTTGAGTGGGATATGGTTATCCAGCTTGGATGGGATGGAGTTATCCAGGTGGTTGTTTGGCTGGGTGGACAAGTATGAACCAATTTTTTGTTTTGTTGGATGGATGTGATGAACCAATTTTTTATTTGGTTAGATGGATGAGGATGGATGAGCTAGTTGTAATCAAGATTTTGAATTTTGGTTTGAAATTTTTGGACAAAATTTAAACAAATTTGTATTTTCAGACAAAATTAAAACTTTTGAATAAAATTTGACCATAATTTGAATTTCCAGACAAATTTTGACCCAAATTTGAATTTCCGAACAAAATCTGATCGAAATTTGAATTTCAAACAAAATATCATTAAAAATGGAATTTTTGGACAAAATTTGATTTTCTTGGACAAAATTTGACCAAAATTTGAATTTTTGAACAAAATTTTACCATATTTTGACTGAAATTTGAATTTAACCGAGTACAGTTCGGCAAAATTTGAATTTTAACAAGTTCACCTCTTTATGCAGCAAACTGGATGAGTCTATCCATCCTTTTTTATGGCTCTATCCATCTTGAAGGAATATTTCAAGATGCCAAACACAACGTTACACTCGAGTATCGTGAGCGAGCAGCCCAGCACAAGGCACACTAGACGAATTTTTTTTTAAATAATCATTTTTTATCCGAGTATTACAACAATATATATCAAATTCTTTTTTTTACAAAAATAGTCCAAATTCGCGCCATGGCAGCGCGATATAGTCTAATCGCGCCATGTTAACGTGATCGCGCGGCCACGTCACCGCAATCGCGCCATGCTGGCGCGACAGGCCTGTCAAACCGCGTTCCGCCACGTGTCGCCCACTGGTTGGCTGGCTGGCGCTGCTCGAGCCATGCAAGCGCGACGGGGTGGGGCTGCCGAGCCCGTCCACGCGTCGGTTGGCGATTGGCGGCGGGGCACGCTCGCGCTAGCGTGGCGCGACAAGGCTGTCGGTCGGGCAGCGAGTAGCCACGCGCACAAGACAAAACGCCAAGCCCCACCGAAGCAGCCGAACCAGAGCCAGAAGCCAGGAAACCAGATCCAGGGAAAACAAGAGAAGGAGAAAAAAAGAAAAGAAAGTAGAAAGAAGAAGAAAAAGAAAGAAGGAAAAAAAAAGAAAGAAGAAGAAAAGAAAAGGAGGAAGAAAAGAAAAGGAGGAGAAGAAGTATTTTTTCGCGCTTGTTCGTCATTCGTTAAATGCTCGTTCTTCATTCGTTAAATCGTTAGATTAAATCGCTCGTTCTTCGTTAAATCGTTAAATCGTCGTTCTTCGTTTGTCGGTTAGTATTTTCTATAACTATTTTTTCATCGATATAATTGATATACACGTAGAAAAAATATAGATGGTCTCAGAAAACTGTTAGATTAACCTAAAAAAATATAGTACCTAAATAATGTTGTTTTACGCATAATTTATAAATTAGTGTGTAGATAATTTAATAATTTTATTTTACGCATAATTTTAGGGTATCAACTAAATATTGCTAAAATGTAGTATGGTATTTCAAAGTTATTGTACAAATATTATTAGGGTATCAACTAAATATTGCAGAAAATTGTTAGGGTATGAATAAAATGAATTTTCAAATTTGTCCTGACTTATTTAAACCGAAGATGTTGAAATGGTCATAACTTTTGAACCATAATTCCAAATTGAATGAAACAAGTTTGTAAACTCATGTTAAATCATCTAGAATCCTTATATGATAAGCTTTTTTGAATATGCAAAGAGATTGAAATTTCAATTTAGTTTGTACCATTTCGTAATTAGGTTTGATTTGAATGCGTTAAATAATAAAACAGGCATAACTTAATCATGTGATATCCAAGTGATGTCAAATAAGTTTATTTGTGTTAATTAGACAATATAGAAGAAGTGGGTGGTAGGACACAGTACGGATTATTATATTTCACGTAGATTTAAACAAAGTGGCAAGTTCGGTTAGGAAAAACTACATGTAGGCATAATTTTTTAGATGTACATAATTTTATTACAGTTGCCATTATTTTGTATATCAAATATTATAAAATATTTGTAATATCAAGTAGGTATGTCTTCTATGGATGCATTCAAAGTGTTTTACGGTGAAGGAGAAGTTCAGGAGGGGCATATGGAATTGATCTGAGTAGTTTTCAGCAGTGTGTTTTGTATTATCAGAATCCAGATGATATGAGTTTTGAAGATCTGTGCGGGTGGCTTTGTCACAGTCTTTCATTAAATCCTATGGTGCATGACGTGAACATTAAATGCTTGTGGCCGAGAGGTACACAGGACTTAGTATGGGTGCTTAGACCGTTGGAGCGGACTCAGTCTTGGCGGAACTACGTCAATTCATCAAGACAGCGTGGTTGGGGTTTCATCCTCTTTGTGCAGGCGACTGTCAAAACAGACTTGCCAAGAAACGAAACCCCCATGGCGGTGCAGGCAGAAAGTGTGGCGGAAGTGCATGAGAATATTCGATCATGTGCTACACCAACGGGACAAGCAGATGAAGGGGAGGAGTTGGAAGGGTTAGTTGATGTGCTAGAGCAAGATGATTAGCGAGCGGCGGAGGAAGAAGAGGCACTTGTTATGGACGGACACAATGAATCTTCCTCGGACGATGATGGTAATACATCCGTACAGGTGCCCGCTGCTTGGAATAGGGGCAAAGTGGAAGACCTAGCAGTCGACGATGCCCATGACTCGACGTGTGAGTACCGACCAAGTGAGGTTCTCGTGCACGCAATGTACGCAGAGAAGTCCGCTTTGCAGGATGCTATAAGGGTGTAGGCGATGAGCTTGCAGCGGCCGATGAGAGTTGTGAAATCCAGTAAAGATTGTTACACAGTGAAGTGTGAAAATGCCGAATGTGGTTGGCGTGTTCATGCCCACAGGCCCAAGTATGAGTTGAACTGGGTTGTCACGAAGGTGGTGCAGCACAGTTGTGTTCTAAGCAATGTAACGTCGAGACATCATAACCTCACATCCTCTTTCATCGCGAACGTGATGTATGGAGAGATTGTCGAGAAGATTGCCATGGAGGCACAGCACATAGTACTTGCAATGAAGAACAAATATAAATACCAAATCAGCTATGCCAAAGCGTGGAGGGCGAAGCAGAAAGCATTGGAGAAGCGCTTTGGGACCTTTGAGGCATCCTATGACAATTTCCCCGACTTCTGGATGTCCTGAAGGAAAGAAACCCTAGGACGTATACTGTTGTACATGATAGAGAGTCTCAGAACCCCCCAGCTTCCTGGTTATGGAGCGTACTTTCATCGCACTTGGGGCATGTGTGGAGGCTTTCAGGCATTGCCGGTCGATCATGTGCGTTGATGGGACTTTCCTCACTGGCAAGTACAAGGGCCAAATTCTGACGGCCATCGGTGTGGACAGGAACAACCAAATACTTCCGATAGCCTTTGCTTTTGTGGAAGGTGAAAATTACGAGAGTTGGCTGTGGTTCTTCAGGAAACTGAAGATTGGTGTTGTGAAGGATAGGCCAAACGTGTGCATAATACATGACCGCCATGCTGGGCGGATGAAAGTGATAAAGAAGATGCAGGAAGATATGGAAGAGCCCTTTCTGCGGCCAAATTTGCAGAACCGGTGGTGCATGCGACACATGGCGGCTAACCTATTCAAATATTTCAAAAGTAAGAAGCTCATGAACCTATTCAAGAGGTTGTGCAAGCAAAATTAGTAGAGGAAGTTTGATGCCATCTGGGAGAAGCTTGATGAGCTAACTACCAAGCAGATACGTGATGGTGAGCGACAAGCGAGGGGCAGTACTTCGGAGGCACCGTAGTGGTTGCAGCCCTTACCGAACATTGACCCACCAAACATCAGAAGGAGGCTTTCGAGAAACATCAAGTGTTTCTCTCACTGGATCGAGTCTGAACCAGTTGAGAAGTGGGCACTGTTGCACAACACAAATGGGGCAAGGTATGGGGTGATGACAACCAACCTGGCTGAGGTATACAACTGGGTAATAAGGGGTCTTCGCGGCATGCCCCTTGTTGCTATCGTTGAGGGTGTACTGTATGGTACAGTGAGGTATTTTCGGGAACGGCATGCCGCGGTAGTGTTGCATGTAGGTACCATTCAGAGTCGCTACTGCAGCGTCATTACGGCTTGGATGGCAAAGAAGGTTGAGAAGGCCCTCCTACACTCGGTCGTCATCATGGGTACTACAGAGCTACGATTTTAGGTGGCACTGAGGAATATGGAGGGGCTAGGAATGGCAAGTGGAAAAATCACCCATGAAGTGAGCTTGGGGTATGGCATGGACCACATGTGCACCTGCACTTGCCGAAAGCCGTACCTTCTGCATAAACTGTGTTCGCATGTCTTGGTGGCCTGCGGGCAGATTCAGATGAGCAGTTCATAGTTCGTTTCTCCGTACTACATATCACAGACTATCGTTCAAATGTGGTCCGGTGAACTACATGGGTTTCGTGTCGCGGAAAACTTCATTGAAATTGATCATGCCACACGAAGATGGGTCCCTGACATTAACAGAGTCAAGGGTGGGAAAGGTTGTCGCCAAATGCGCCGCATCCGCAACGACATGGATGAGTCCGAGGTGGGAGGCCCTGTCTGGAGGTGTGTCCTATGTGGAGAATACGACCACAGGAAGAACAAATATCGTGGGAAGAACGTTTCAGGTGGAGGCTCTTGACGTACATTCCTGTAAGGCGTGTTGCCATGTTTGGGATTTTGTTCCTTTTGTATGGAATGTAATAATTGTACATTTCCCTTTGTATCGGATTTCCCTTTGTATCGGATTTCGTTTTGTCGAGACTATTATGCATGCGTGTATGTTTGGTATGGTATTGCCTGTAAATTCGTTTAACATAATGTGTCTCTTTTATCTCATGAATAGAAATTATTTTATCGAATGTTGTGCACAGATATGGCAGCTGTGGGTGACGGTGGCGATTGGTCGTACGACCTTCTTGATCGTCACTTGGATGCACGCCACTGTGCACGGTTACATGCTACTTGTAGAGTGGGCACAGATCCTGGTGTCTTGTCCACACGGACTCCAGTACGTGCCTGGGGCATTGACATCCGCTGGTTACCCAGGTACTTAATCGTACCAAATTTTATCGTACTTAATAGGTTGTAACATGTTGTGCTATAACTTGTAATTTATTGTTGCAGGTTGGAGGCGGCGGGATTATTTCCCCTTGCACGGATGGTGGAGGCCACACAGGAGGACATCGTCAATGGTCTAGATGGTGAGGTCATCATCGTGGAGAGATCCCGATGCTTTCCCTTCAACCGATCCCTCCTTACTACCCTCGTGGACCGCTAGCGGCCAGAGACGCATACCTTCCACTTGCCATGCGAAGAGATGGCGCCGACTCTGTAGGATGTTTTGATGCTGACCGGTCTCCCGATCACTGGCTAAGCGGTTGTGCCAGCTGAGGTGGATGACGACTGGCGTGACAACCTTTTTGCTAGGTTTGTAGCAGTCCTTCCCCCTGCACATGGAGGACAGCCGCAGTACGCCCCGCTACACCCACGACAGAGGCACGGTCCCACTCTCACGTGGCTTCGCCAGTTCGAGGTATGTATTGTGATGGTTCAAAATTGGTACGAATTATTTTATCGGTGTAGCCAACAAACTTTTCTTCTTGTAGGTTACTAGGATGGCTGCGGATGCTGACGAGAACCAGCTGAGCCGGCACTTGGAGGCTTACCTTTTGTGGTTGTTCGGGTGGGTGATGTTCACCAGCACCCATGGAGACAACGTCGATGCTAGGCTTGTCCCGATCGCACGGGCCATTTGTTGGGACTCAAATTTGCAAATCCGGACCCTCTGTGTATTCAGCACTAGTCCAGGATCATGCTAGTGCACACAGTCTCAACATCGGTAAATATCACAATCATACTAGGTGAAATAATAAGTACTTTAATTAATTAACCAAACTGGTTGCTCGACCTTACGGTCAAGTTACAAAGATACGCCTCGCAGGGCGAAAACTTATTAAAAGAGAAATAACTGCAGTGGAATAAAGTAAATTTCGTGGCGCCATCCAGTATACCACAGGCAACTGATTGGGCTCGCTCCCTAGTTAGACGGCTCCTCTTGGTATTCTTCCTCCAAAGCTGGCATCGCTTCTTCTTCAGCTGGTGTTGTACTGTTGCAAGGGGTGAGTACTTGGTACTCAGCAAGTCATGCACAGAATGCGAACTAATATTCTACATGCATGGCTTAGTTCAAAGGATAGGCTAACAGGTACATTTGCAGTAAAACAGCATTTAACAAGTAGCATAAGTAGATTCAAAAGCAGTAAAAGTAAAGATAATAACAATAACTTTTCCAGGAGGTAAATAAACATTTCTCCCTTTCCTAATCCACATTTCCATCAACGTCATCAGTAAACCCAACCAAACTTTTCAAGTCCCAGTTGTTTTTCATGAAAGTCTAACCCTTGACTGTAATCCCCGAGCAGTGTCCAGTGCCGTGGACTCGGCTATTCGAATAGGTTGTACACTCTGCAGAGGTTATGCACTTTACCCACAAGATACAGTCAAACACCACAAAGGTGAGTGATCGTAACAAAGCATTTCAGAGACCACAAACTAAACAAGTGAACCTCTCCGGCTTTTGTTATACACCATCCCATCCCTTAACAGAGGCGAAGTATGGGAGCGACATACCGTTGGACGGGTACCATGCCATAGCCCTGGTACACTCCCCTTTCAAGCTACACAAAAGGTGTAGTTGACACCCCGAGGTACCACAGGCAAGTTATTAGTAACTTACTCAACTAGGTCCGTCCCATTACAGACATGTGGTTGCACATTCGACTCAGATCAAAGGCTTGCAAGGTTAAGTCCTTACGGTGACCAGGGCAAGACTACCCGAAGAACCAAAACGACATCCCCGGTGCCACTCATGGCCCACCATATCATTCTTGCCACATGCCTCGGTCTAAATCTATTTATCAAACCCAGTTGATTACCATGCACCACATGCCATCAACAATCACAACACATGATACTTCTCCAAAACGGTTCAATATCTCATTAAGTCAATATTAACATTTGATTGTCCAAAATCAGGTTATGTGCACGTAGCAGGTCTAATCAATATACTACAACGATCTAGATACTCAAAGTTGGCAATTCAATAATGACCAACTAATATCCTCAACTAGGTTGACAAGGGTTCACGGGACATAATTTAATTAATCAAGGTGTCATACTGCAATTTGGCATTTATCTAATTCCCAAAATAATTAAAACAATTTCTAATTAAATTAGCATGCAATAATTTAAATCAAATTAATTTCGAAAATGGGATTGATATGTTCAAAGCATAACTTGCCTTCAAATAGTACTTGCTCTTGGTCCTAAGCTGGTTCCTGGGTCAAAACTTCACCTTCGAAGCCTTCGGGCACTTCAATGTCTACTCGTGACGCGTGCAAATAGCAATAACATAAATAAATAAATAGTAGGCAAAATTGTCCAAAAATTCAAATAAACTTCATAAACAGATTAGCACATTTTTATAAATTTTTAGAAATTTGAATCGCCCAAATTGGAATTAAAATGCAAAAGTTATACATGTTTAAAGTTTGGAAAAAATCAATTAAATAAATATAAACAGAGAAAACTTTTATCCAAAAATTAAATAAAATTCACCATTAAGTAGATCTCAATTTTATACAAATTTAGAAATTGGAATCACCCAAATCGGAGTTAAAACGCAAAAGTTATAAGCGTTTGAAGTTTGGAAATTCAAATAAAAGAATAAACCGAATTAAATCATTTATTTTTCTATTGAAAAACCCGATTTATGATGTCAGCATGACGTCAACGTGGATTTTGAATTTCCACCGAATTATTTTTCGATTGAAAAATCGAATTATGATGTTAGCATGACGTCAGCGGGTCCATGGACTTGGTCCACGGCTCGGGCGCGGTGCACCGTGGACCCGGACCGTGGGACCCACTGCTGACGTCATTGCTGACGTCAGTACGGCTCGCCCGAAGAATGGCTGACACGCGGGCCCCACCGTGACGTCAGCATGACGTCATGGTGCCGTTGGGCCAGCCGCTGACACACGGGCCCCACGCTGACACGCGGGCCCCACCGTGACGTCAGCATGACGTCAGAACGAGGAGCGAGGAGCGAGGAGCGAACCGGGAGGAGATTCTTTCAGATTTCGTGCGTCGGGCAAAGGTATGGCTATGGGAATCCTTGGGCTTGGTCTAGGTACTGTTCTAAGGGTGTTTATCAAGTTTTTAGATCAATTGGTGGTGCTGGATTTGATTAGATTATATGGATTCTTGAGTTGGTCACGTTCTCTGTTTCGGGCAGCATGAGCAGTCGACCTAGGGTTCGGTTTTTCGCCAATTTAGAGTTCGAATTTGGTCATACGGATGTTGAATAAGTTGTAGATAATTTCATTATCTTTCCGTGGATATAAAGAACGTTAAATTCCGATCAGCCGTTTGAAAGTTATGGCTGTTTTACCGAGCATGTTAAAATCTGTGACGTGATTGGAACAGATCACGGTATTTTGTAGATTAAACAACTTTAGATTCCGAATCAGTCTTTCCCTATACCTAGAAAAAGTTGGGAAATTTCCTAAGATACGCGAGGATGTACTCGTTTAATTGATTTGGAGTCTTAGAACCCGAGTTATGCCTTTTGGAAGGCTGCTGTCCCAACGGGACAGAACCGCTGTTTTCAGGTTTTGCGAGTAGTTGGCAATGTCGGGGTAGATGATGGTTTGCGTACTGTTTTGTGGGCTTGATTGTGAGTGTGTGGTCCCTTTGTGCAGGTGGTGTGACCCTGGGAGGGCCTACTACTTCTCGCCAATCCGTCGCCCGTGGTTGAGGCAAGTGTATTGTAATGGATAGCGATTTTGTAGGTTGCTAGTTGAGACTAGATGAGATTGATTATATGTGATGATCACTTGCCATGCTTTAATGATTGCCATTGATATGATGAGTATGTTTATCATGTTATGATGCCATGTGTTAATGTACAATTTGATTATGATGTGGCATATTTGCATACATGGCATGATTACATGGCCCGGGCGGTGAGAAAGTCATAACTAGTCCGGGAAGGTCGGTGAGAAAGTTATGACTAATCCGGAGAGCCAATGAGTAAGTCCTACATCGTGATTCCATTCACCGCGGTGAGCAGGCGAGGAGTAGGCACCCTCCATCTTCGGGATGGAAGGGGGGAGAGGGTGCACACCGATGGGTGTGTACTCAACCATACCTGTATGAGTTTCCAAGGAGATATGTGCATCGCATTGCATTATATGAGGATGATTTATGATGATGTCAATGATATGCTTACACTATGAATATGAGATGTGTATGATGTTGTATGTAAAAAGGTGGTGATGAAGGTATTGAAATGTATTTTCTTGTTCCATTGCAATATACTTGCTGAGTGATGAACTCACGCTTGTGTTTATGTTGTTTTTCATAGGTACCATGAAACCGGCATGCGGGAAAAAGGGTTTAGCTACACATCTACACGTAGCTCCACACAAATTAGACAGTGTTATCATTTGGAGTCATGATAATGAAAGTATTGCCATGAAACTTGGAGAATTGCTTAACTGTGTGCTCGATCTTACTATTTGGTTCGTTTAGCTCATGAAGTGGTTGAATGCCTTATCCTGGACTTATATTGTTGCTATGTCACATGTTATTGTTGTTTTAGATGCTTTCCATTATGATATAACTTGTGATACTTTGTTGTTCCTCCGAATCATGGAAAAACAAAGGAGATGCTGCCGAAATTTTCGGTATTAAATGCCGGGGTGTTACAGTTGGTATCAGAGCGGGCTGTAGGTCCTTGGAATATGTATTTTTTGTATCGTACCTTAGGTTATAACTAAAATGTGATGTGGAATAACTTAGAAACATGGCTTAGGTTTCTACTAAAATTTTGTCATAGGATAGCAACATTAAAACTTTCAAAAGTGGTATAACTAATCTAAAATTTGACACACATGGATGCACAGTAGGAAAAGGGTATGGGTATCGTTTCCTTACGCTTAAATGTTGTATTTAAGCTTTGATGTTGAATGCTTGATTTGACAATGCATGTTGCTATGTCTATGAGATAAATGATTGAATTGCTCTTGTTGTTGTGATAGAGTGGGGTTGTGGTGCCGAAGGGTTCGGTCACCTCTTTTTGTTCATAGTAAGGGTGAGGTTTGATGGTGTGGCCGGTTAGCGCCATCACCGAAGAACTATTAACCCCTGTAGGAGAAGAGTGCTTACCCTTTCTGTCGTAGATCGGGTAGTTGACTGGAGTCAAATAGAAGAGTTTGGTGGTGGATTCCTTCGTATGTTCTTTATCGTTCTGTGGTCGGTCTTGGATTGGTTTTCTTGGTTTTAGTTGATGGAAACCAAAAGAAAAGTGTTTGGTATTGGATTTTTCGCGGATCGTTCCGTATGCGATGTGTGGTTTTGTCTTCCTTGGTTGAAGACGAAGAAGAGGAGTCTAGTGTTGCGCTTCTTTTGGGCGCCTTTCCAGTTTTGATGTCTAGTTTGTTGATTGCTTTATGGGGAAGAAGCATTCAATTTATTCCTGTGTTTGTCTTTCTCCGAGGTTAAAGGAGTTATGGCGGAGTTGTGCCAGACCTGGCTGTCAGGGCTGAAGTTCTGTGGCTTTGTAGGAGTAAGTGGTGTTTGATTTCGTTATTTTGTTGGTTTAAGAAATCATCTTTGAAGAACCCTTCTTGATTCGTGAAAGTTTGGGGTTTGGTGCTAAGGTTTTATTTGCAAAGGTTTAATTGAGCGCTTGGTTCCCTTTCGAGAAAATTGTCTTTCAACCATTTTCCTATATGGGAGTCCTTTGAGGTTTAAAAGTGTTTTGGAAAATTCCTT
This sequence comes from Rhipidocladum racemiflorum, assembly GCA_036346355.1. Taxonomy (NCBI): domain Eukaryota; kingdom Viridiplantae; phylum Streptophyta; class Magnoliopsida; order Poales; family Poaceae; genus Rhipidocladum; species Rhipidocladum racemiflorum. The sequence continues at coordinate 34,279,100 of CM070579.1, forward strand.
TGCATGACCAAGTTTGGGTTTGTCTCATTGCCATTTTGAGAGTCATATTTCCTTATGAATTTGGGATGAGTTTTAAAACTAAAATGCTGCAAACAAAGTAAGTAGTCTTTTGATTGAAATCGTTTGTCCCTAGTAAGAATTGTTGTTTAGCATGTTATGTAGCATGTACCAATGTGGTTTATGGGATGAGGTATTGTTAAGTTAATTTGTGAGTAGAAACAATTCAATGTGGTTGTTACCTCTAGCTTGAAAATAAATAGACTACTAGTGTTGTAGTTTGCTCTTAGCGAGAATGATTAAATGTGTTAATGTACATGCTTAGAATCTGTTGCTTTGTTATAAAAATGCTTATGACCCCCGATTATGTTTAAAGTTTTAAACCCTGATGCATAGTTGAAACATTAAGATGAGGTAGACTGCTGTTATGGTTAAAGAAACTTTGCTGGTTGTTTACAGATGCTCTAATCTAGTGGATTAATAGAGAAATTTAATCGTGTTGACTAGTGACTTTAATTTGGAAGTTGATTAGAGTTGCTATTTACGTTGTTGCAAACTACTAGTATATTTGGAAGTATGAAGTTGTGTCTCTACAATGCTAGTATTGATATCAATTGAGAAGACATAAGACTTATTGCTAATGATGTTGTTAAGGGCAGTGTTAATGCTAGTATTCAATCTATTTTAAATAGTGGGAGTATGTTGTGTGGTGGTAATTTGTTATGACCTATGTATAGGGTAGCTAAAAGTAATGTTGTTGGTTGATGAATATGCCCTTTTGTTGCTTTTGATGACTAAGTAGTGGTGGTAACTGTTTAGATTACTTGTTGGAAAACCATGGTTAAAATAGAGGAAAATTTTAACATGTTGCGATGGAGTGAGCTTTGGATAATTAACATGATAAAAGCTCTTATCCTTAATGAAAGTATAACTTAGAGTCTCACTTATGAATTCTTCCCTGTGGAGATAATATTTACATATTGAAGTCTTTGTTTAACTGAATAAGGTTCGGTTGTCGAGACGTGAACATATAGGAGGTATGCAATTTATATGTTGATCTTGCTGAAAGATTTGTTGAAGTACTATGTTTCAAATTTAGAATAAGATGTATTATGTTTTGGTGATCCGTGGGGATCATGTCAATGTAGTCTTGGTTGGGTGCCTTTGTGATAGGCATCTTAAACCTTATTTAAAAGTGTTGGGAATGGTAACTAGAGAAAGAAATTGTTATGTAAATGTTGTTAAATCCGGTTGGACTCTTTTGATGAGTAAATAGTGATTATTGAATGCTTAAATGGTAAGTGTAGTGGAATACGAGTTATAGTGGGTTTCATGCTGAGCTGTTGTTTAAAACCATTTGAACTGGTGTGGTTGTTTGCCATTTTGGTTGAATGCCTTCGGTCAAGGTATTCCTTGTGTTGTGTTTCCGAGTTTCCCTAAAACCCGTAGCTATTGTTGCCAATCTTTGGTGTTGGCTATTTTGTTTAATTTGTGCTATGTGTATGGTTTTACACCCAAAAGTCTTTGAGAGGACCGCGCTCCTTCGCGTTCGCACTGAATCATCTTTGGAGTAAATGTTAAAGGACGCAGAAGGTCTTAGTGGGTTGAGTTGGAAATTGTCGAGATTTAATTTGTAACTCTTTTTGGCTAGAGTTGGAGTTATTTGAAAAAAAAATGTGAGTGGTGTTTGCAAGTGCTTCAAAAAGGTGGTTTTTATGAATGTTTCATAAGTGAATTTGGTTAGTGAAGAGTTTTCTTTTGGGGATTGAGTTTCCCTCTCTTTTGATAAATTTATGGCGGTTGTGTGTGCAAATGTTTGACTTTGGAGTCGATGTTCTGTTCCAAAGGGTTGAGTTTGATTTTGCGAGATTTTGCAAGGTTAGTTTTAAATGGATGATGGGTTTTCACACGATGGGTGTTTTGTTGTTAACGATGTTGCCGTCATAGTCTATATGATTTAGCGCAACCGTCAGTGTTATGTGTATTTCAATCATGTGATACTGAGGAAGAAGTCTTTTGGTGAATAACTTTTCAGTATTATTGTTATATGATGAATGAATGGTGAAAAGTAAACAAGGCATCGTGTATAGATGTTAAATGATAAAAGAGTCATTGAGCCAGGTCGGTGAGAAAGTCATATATGGAGATATGACTATTCCGGAGTGCTCTTGAAGAATGTGCATTCATGTCATGAAACGAGATTTCCCTTGCTTTCTAGTATGAAAAGAAACGAATGAATAATTTCTGGTGTTGGTTGTGGTGAAGAGATTTGTGTTTCCTTTGCGTTTTGGCTTAGGAAATTAAAATGAATACTCTCTGGTTGTTGTCGAATCCTTTCCAAAGTGGTTTTAGCGCTTTGGGGTTTGAGTTGTTGGATGAGGGCCACTTGGGTTCATGTTTATGATTGTGCTCTTTATCGTGGTCCTTTGAGTGGAAGGTTGTGTATGACTCAAGCAAACCTTCTTGGAGAATTGTGTCGTTGAGATGTTTCTCGGTAGGGTTGATTAAATTATTAGTGGACCACTTGGTGGTTGCTAGTAATTGTTTTCCTTTTCAGAGTGTATTGGACCTTTACATTCGAGGTTGAACGAGGTTATGTCAACCGTAGCGATTTTGTTTGGTTGTTACATTTTCTTGCGAGTTTAAGGACCCTGATTGTAAGGTGGACCTTTTCCTTTAGGTGGTAGTGTTGGGTATTGGTCTTTTGTAAAAGAGAAATCCGTTGCAAGGTCTTAACCTCGTTTGTTCAAATAGTTGGTGGTCTTGGAGTGTGTGTCTCTCTTGGTTCGTCGTCGTTTTGAATATGGCGAACCACCGTAGAGAGGTTGAGTTGTGAAAACACGTTTGTGCGTGGGAGATGAAGAGGGTTCTAGAGGCTGGTACCGTGCCCTTCTGGCGAGTAGTTTCTATTAAAGGGATCGGGCACGTTAGTGCCAAGGAGGAATGGATGGAGGAGTGTGAGACCGTTTTCTTTCGTGGTCTATTTGGGAATTGAAGTGAAGATGGAATCGTGAGAGGTTGCACTCTGTTGAGCTAAATCAACACAACTGTTGGTTTTGGGAGCTCGCTTGTCGTTTGTTCAGGTTTAAGTTTTTGTGTGAATGTTTTTGTTGCAAAGAAGTCCTTTGTCCCTTGGGGACTTTGTTGTTGATTTTGGCATCTTTAGGATTCGAGGTCGAATCCTGTTTAAGGGGGGGAGAATGTGACACTACGGAATATCGAGACTTTATAAAATGTGAAATTAGAGATTTTGGCATTACATAATGTGAATGTTGAGGCCAAAAACAGTATGAAATGTGAAATGAAGGTTAAAACCATAGGGTATGGAGGTTTATAGCGCTTCCGGGCCGTTTCCGGGGGTTTGGACCTTTCCGGGGGAGTTTGGGCCTAAAAGAGGGGGTTGTGGGCTTTGGTGGGATGGAGTAGGAATCCATTTAGGATTAGGAAAGAGGCTTAGGGCTGGTAAAAGGGGGCTTCCCTGCCCCTTGTGCGCCCACCCCTCCCTCTTTGTGCGCCCCACCCCTTCCCCTTGGCCCTAGCCGCCCCATCCCCTCCCCTCCCCTTTGGCCATGCGCCCCCACTACCCTTGCCCCTTTGCTCTCCACCTCCCCACCACCTCTCCTCCACCCCTTGCTGCCCTAGGGTAGCCTCCCCACCCTGCACCTCGAGGATCCATCCGTTGGAGCGAGGAGCGAACCGGGAGGAGACCCTTTCAGATTTCGTGCGTCGGGCAAAGGTATGGCCATGGGAATCCTTGGGCTTGGTCTAGGTACTGTTCTAAGGGTGTTTATCAAGTTTTTAGATCAATTGGTGGTGCTGTATTTGATTAGATTAGATGGATTCTTGAGTTGGTCACGTTCTCTGTTTCGGACAGCATGAGCAGTCGACCTAGGGTTCGGTTTTTTGCCAATTTAGATTTCGAATTTGGTCGTATGGATGTTGAAGAAGTTGTAGATAATTTCATTATCTTTCCGTGGATGTAAAGAATGTTAAATTCTGATCAGCCGTTTGAAAGTTATGGCTGTTTTACCGAGCGTGTTAAAATCTATGACGTGATTGGAACAGATCACGGTATTTTGTAGATTAAACAACTTTAGATTCCGAATCAGTCTTTTCCTATACCTAGAAAAAGTTGGGAAATTTCCTAAGATAAGCGAGGATGTACTCGTTTAATTGATTTGGAGTCTTAGAACCCGAGTTATGCCTTTTGGAAGGCTGCTGTCCCGACGGGACAGAACCGCTATTTTCGGGTTTTGCGAGTAGTTGGCAATGTCGGGGTAGATGAGGGTTTGCGTACTGTTTTGTGGGCTTGATTGTGAGTGTGTGGTCCCTTTGTGCAGGTGGTGTGACCCCGGGAGGGCCTACTACTTCTCGCCAATCCGTCGCCCGTGGTTGAGGCAAGTGTATTGTAATGGATAGCGATTTGTAGGTTGCTAGTTGAGACTAGATGAGATTGATTATATGTGATGATCACTTGCCATGCTTTAATGATTGCCATTGATATGATGAGTATGTTTATCATGTTATGTTGCCATGTGTTAATGTACAAGTTGATTATGATGTGGCATATTTGCATACATGGCATGATTACATGGCCCGGGCGGTGAGAAAGTCATAACTAGTCCGGGAAGGTCGGTGAGAAAGTTATGACTAATCCGGAGAGCCAATGAGTAAGTCCTACATCGTGATTCCATTCACCGCGGTGAACGGAAGCGAGGAGTAGGCACCCTCCATCTTCGGGATGGAAAGCGGGTGTGACACTACGGTATGGTGTGACATTATAGAATGTGAAATTAGAGAATAAAACCTTTCGGCTTGAGGTTTACTCGCGTTTTTGGGCCGTTTGAAGTGATGTGTCACCACGGAGTGTCGTAACCTTTTAAATGGTGCATGTTAAGGTCAAAAACTTTATGAAATATGGTATGGCAGGTTAAAACCATAAGGTATGGAGGTTAATAACGTTTCCAGGCCGTTTCCGGGCCGTTTTCGGGGTTTTGGGCCTTCCCGGGGGAGTTTGGGCCTTAAGTGGGCTTTGGTGGGATGGAGTAGGTCTCCGTAACGGACTAGGATTGGGTGTGGGGGCTGGTAAAAGGGCTCCCCACCAGCCCTTGGGCGTTCACCCCTGCCCCTTGTGCGCCCTTCCCCCCCCCACTTGCCCTTGCCCTAGCCGCCTCCCTCCTCCCTTGGCCGTGCGCCTCCCCCTCCTTTGCCCCATTGCTCCCCACCTCTCCACCACCTCTCCTCCACCCCCTTGCTGCCCTAGGGTGGTCTCCACACCTCTGCACCTTGTGGATCCATCCGTTGGAGCGAGGAGCGAGGAGCGTGGAGCGAGGAGCGATCCGCGAGGAGATCTATTGGAGATTCGTTCGTTGGGCAAAGGTATGATCATGGGGATCCTTGGGTTTGATCTAGGTACTGTTCTTAGGGTGTTTATGAATTTTTTAGATCAATTGGTGGTGCTGGGTTGGAGTTCTTTGGGTTAGATCTAGACGTTGCCACGTTTCTGTTTTCGGGCAAATTGAGCAATCGGGCTAGGGTTCGAGTTTTCGTTGATTTAGAATCCGAATCTGTCCGTACAAACTTAAAAGAAGTTGTAGATAATTTAATTATCTTTCCGTGGACATAAAGCACGTTAAAATCCGATCAGCCGTTTGAAAGTTATGGCCATTTTACCGAGCGTGTTAAAATCTGTGACGCGATTGGAACAGATCGTAGTAATCTGTAGATTAAACAATTTTAGAGTCCGAATCAGTCTTTCCGTATAACTAGAAAAATGTAGGAAATTTCCTAAGCTTCGCGATGGTGTACTCGTTTAATCGATTTGGAGTCCCAAAACTCAAGTTATGGCCTTTGCAAGGCTGCTGTCCCGCGGGGACAAAACCTCTGTTTTTAGGTTTGCAAGTAGTGGGCAATGTCGGGTTAGATGGGGATTTGTGTACTGTTTTGTGGGCATGATTGTGAGTGTGTGATGCCTATGTGCAGGTGGTGTGACACCGGGAGTGCCCTCTGTTGGGTTATGGGTAGGCTACGCGAGCATAAAATCAAAATTTCTACCACGAACACCCAAGATCACATGGAAGTAAAGGATCACAGATCGTTACCCTTGTCGCGCAGATGCAGCGGAAGCAGATTCACGCGCGTTGAGGAAGTAGTTGATCACCTCCCGATCGGCACCGATCTCCACCGAGTTGTTGCCGTCCTCGTCCGAGTGGTCGCCGATCTCGTCCGAGTGGTCGCCGATCTCGTCCGAGTGGTCGCCGATCTCATCCGCGTGGTCGCCGACCTCGTCCGCGTGGTCGCCGACCTCGTCCACGTGGTCGCCGATGAAAGTCGTCGGAGATCCAACCGAAAAGCGCATCCACGGATGGCAGCGCCTCTAACAGTATCCACACGTACCGAGCAGGAACGCCGTGCGGGGTGTGCTAGCACCTCGCCGCACAGCTTGGGTTTCTGGGGAGCAGGAGGGATGCACGGCGGCTGAACGTGGTGAGGGTTCTAATCCGTGCCATGCACTGTTCGGCCTCCTTTTATAGACACGCTAGTGGGCCGAAGCCCGCTAGGTTTCCATCTCCAATGCGGATCCTATCCATGCACAAACCCGTAAACTATTCCAACTCGTTAAGTGTGTGACCCGTTAGGTTCAGTGCAAGTCGGTTATGAATTCGGAACCCGTTTCCAATTCATTGATCAACAGCGGCACCTAGCAGTACGTATTGACCCCCGGATGCACAGAATCAATATTCGGCTGAACCTTGATACACTCACATACCGATCCCTTCGCCACACGATACCAGTCAAGCTCAAGGCGAGATACGTGCCACCCTTGTTGATAGCTCGACCACTTCACTCGACAGTGTGATGGATACAAACCATGACCAACTCTTTAGTCATATTAACACGGCCGTGCGTTTTCCTTATCCATCCACTCGAGGGGCCCAGAGGTATCTCTCCCGTTATCTAGGAGGGGCAAATCCCATCTTGATCATCACACCCTTGGCAATGTATCGTGGCATACCCAGTATTTCATCTTTTTGAGTACACTGTTATTGTTTATCGTTTTATGATACCAAATCATACAAGTCTACATGCTAGGTATCCATTACAATCTCATGTCTACGGACCATATTGGCGTACGACTCGAGACTATACGCTGATGGCACTATAAGAGATAACAACTCACAGCGTCTCGGAGTGGGTCTTGTCCGACTACCCATGTTCTCTAACATGTGTCCACATTATTGGTTTGATATCTCCATATCTATGGTATGCGAAACATTACCATCAACCAATACATGTGGCTGATCAAATTATCACCGCTCCTTGTAATGATATGGATCAGGGACCCGTTTAGAATAATGTCACTTGACAATGTGTTTCACAATCAGATCGTATCCAATGAACAAAGTCGTAACATATATTCAGGAACCGATAAACAAAGTTATCATTATTACATGAACAAAGACGTATTACAATCATCACCATGATTGATCTAGGCATATTCCCTTCAATCTCCCACTTGCACTAGAGTCAATCATATAGGTACCGAATACCCATTGCTCTTGTGTGCGCCTCATGCTTTGGTTGTGGAAGGGGCTTTGTCAACGGATCAGCCACATTTAGATCCGTGTGCACTTTGCTTATCTTCATATCACCTCTCTCAATGATCTCTCGGATCAGGTGGTATCGCCTCGAGTATATGTTTGGATTTTTGGTGAGATCTAGGCTCCTTTGCTTGTGCAATGGCACCACTATTGTCACAATAGAGGTCCACTGGAAAGGATGCACTAGTGACCACTCCCAATTCAGAAATAAATTTCTGATCCAAATCGCTTCCTTTGTCGCCTGAAGCTGCAATGTACTCGGCCTCCGTTGTGGAATCAGCCATCGCCTCTTGCTTGGAACTTTTCCACTCACCGCCCCACCGTTGAGACAGAATACAAACCCGGATTGCGATCGCGAATCATCTCTGTCGGTTTGGAAGCTAGCATCGGCGTAACCTTTACGACGAGCTCCTCCTCTCCTCCAAAGACCAAGAACATCTCCTTAGTCCTTCGTAAGTATTTGAGGATGTTCTTTACAGCCACCCATTGACTATTACCAGGATTCGATTGGTACACCGCCGTGACACTCAGAGCATATGACACATCTCGGGCGCGTACACAACATGGCATACATGATGGATCCAATAGCCGGCGTATGGGATCCGACTCATTCTCTCTTGCTCATCGGTGTCGAAGCACACCGAGTCTTGCTAAGACTTACACCATGTGACATTGGCAAGAAACCTTTCTTGGAATCATGCATGTTGAACCGCTTTAGTATCTTGTCAATGTACGTACTTTGGCTCAATCCAATTAGCCTTTTGATCAATCTCTATAGATCTTTATGCCCAAAATATATGCTGCATCTCCCAAGTCTTTCATCGAGAAACTCTTTCTCGAGATAAGATTGTGCAGCATCCAACATCGAATATCATTTCCGATCAATAGTATGTCATCCACATACAAGACCGTAAATACAAGTGCGCTCCCACTAGCCTTCTTGTAAATACAAGGCTCTTCCTCATTTTTGATGAAGCCAAACTGTTTGATCACTTCATCAAAACGAAGGTTCCAACTCCGAGATGCTTGCTTCAGTCCATAAATGGACTTCCTAAGCTTGCATACTTTGCCAGCATTAGTAGGATCGACAAAACCCTCGGGCTGTACCATGTACACATCCTCGCTTAGGTTTCCATTTAGGAAAGCCGTTTTGACATCCATTTGCCGAATCTCATAATCATGATATGCGGCAATTGCTAGCATGATCCGGATAGATTTTACCATGGCGATCGCGAATAAGTTTCATCATAGTCCACACCATGAATCTGCTTATACCCTTTTGCCACCAATCGTGCCTTAAAAATGTGAACATTTCCATCGGCGTCTATCTTCTTCTTAAAGACCCATTTGCACTCGATAGTTTTTACACCATCAGGCAGATCAACCAAGCTCCAAACTTGATTATCATACATGGACTTTAACTCGGATCTCATGGCCTCCAGCCATTTCTCGGAGTCTGGGCCCACCATAGCTTCCTCATAATCCTTGGGCTCGTCATTTTCCAATAATAACACATCGCGTTGCTCCGTCATGAGGAACATGAACCTCTCAGGAGCGCGGCTTGCCCGTGAGGACCTCCGTGGGGCTGGCACCTCATCAACAGGTTCAACAACACGTTGCTCATCCTGCTGAGGACTAGCTGGAGCTGAAGCATTTTCAGGTATTTCTCGAACTTCTTCGAGTTGCACCTTGCTCCCACTAGCTCTTTTGAAAAACTCATTCTCCAAAAAGACACCATCAGGCGACAAACACTTTGCCTTCTTCCCGGTTATAAAAATAATACCCTTTGGTTTCCCTTGGGTACCCCACAAAGAAGCATTTATCCGACTTGGAGTAAAGCTTATCAGACGTCATACGTTTTACATAAGCCTCACAGCCCCAAATTTTAAGAAAAGACAAGTCAGGATGTTTCCCTTCCCAACCTTTGGGACGAGTCCACGACTTGCTCCCGGAATCTCACATTTCCAATAGCACACTAAACATTAGTAATGCTATGCGATGCAATGCACATGAATGCCTTTTTCGATGCACGCACGGCATCGCCGAGTGCACACCCGTCGGTGTGCACCCTCACGTCCCTTCCATCCCGTGGAAGGTGCCTACTCTTACTGTCTCGCTCCCATTCACCGCGATGAATGGGACTGCGAGGTAGGACTTTCGTGTTCACTACGTGTGAACACAGAGGCCCGCATCAAAATGGGTCGCCTCTTCCATTATGAATGCACAAATGCAATTAACACCATTGAATTGCATATAAAAATCATTTCTATCTGTCCACATGGACATAATTTCATTCATACATAGCAATCAATTCTTTCATTCATATCATAACATGTATACTCATCCAACATTTCCTATTTACTCATTTCATGCCACTCAATTCATGAAATTCATTTCAACATGCACATATTCATAAGGATTAGCAAGAATCAACTCCTAGTATCATGATTAGCAAGAACACCCTAGCAACATACTAGTTGATACACTTGCCTTTTTAACCTCACAACGCGATGTGGCGCGAGGTTGAAGCCACATAACCTGAAATAAATATTACGAAATCGATTTCATACCAACTATAGCCAACCCAACCAAAAACAACACTTTTAATCCTTAAATCAAGTTTTACACTTAATCTGAATTTTCTTGCAAAAACTGGTTTGGGTAGCCCACTTTGCCAAAGCATAACTATTGCTAAACAACTTCAAATTGAGCAAAAAAAGACACTTTAAGCATCTACTCAGAATGCTATAATTATATCCAGGCAAATTTAAATCCAAATTCTGCTTCTATCTTGATCAAAATCACAGATCAAAATTGAATCTTTTATTAGTTGCACTTTGGACAGAATTCGGTAAAACTTTCATAACTTTTTAATGGTTGAACCAAATTTCATGTTCTTGGACTCTAATCGACCGTAAAACAACCATGTATCCATACATCAAGCCCATTCAAGTTGGTTATTCCCCAATCACTACCAGATTTCAAGAGAGTACTCTACCCGAAAAAACCTCATTTCTGAAATTACAGACAAATAGCAGTTTCGGGGAGCCTAGTTCAACAATGCATAACTTATGATTAAATAATGCAAAACAAGTAAACAAATACATTTTATTCATCTACACAAAATTTCTTAGATATGTCTAGGCAAATGGAAAGACTGATTCGGCTTTCAACTTGCCCAAATCAATCGAACAAAATTGAATCTACTACTAGTTCACAACTTGTACAGCAGAGAGTAATTTGGGCATAACTTTTAAATGGTTGATTCAAATTGAGTGTTCTTGATCTCTACAGAAAATTGAGAGCATTATCTACAACTTCTCTGGCAACCAAATAAACAGGAGATGGCTCCAAGATCCTCTAATCAACCTCTGAACATTCAACCCAATTTCTGAACTTCCAGAAAAACAGATTTCTGGGCAGCAAGTTCAAAATAACATAACTTTTGATTCTTGAAATGGAATCAAACAAACTAGTACATTTTATTAAACAACAGGAAATTTCCCACAACTTTATAGGCAAATGGAAAAGCCCATTCGGCCTGCACCTAGCTCAAAATCTCAGTTGAACAATTCAGCTCATAGAACAAACAATTCGGGACAGTCTGCAGTAAAATGCTCATAACATTTAAACGGCTGGATGAATTTTCGCGTTCTTGTACTCCAATTAAAGGTAATTCGATTATCTACAACTTTCGCAACATATGGACCCCCAGAAAATGCTTCTAACTAGCTCGAATAACAGGTCAAAGAACAGCACAGAATTTGCACGAAAACAGAAACTGGATTCCCTCCAAAAGAACTTGCTTTCCCTCCATAAATTTCAACTCTAGAACCCTAGAACCTCTCAATCCAGCCTAGGAACCTCAGATCTGAGCTCACAAGCAAGAAACAAGAAGTGGAGCACTCACCTAGAGGAGGGGAAGGAGAGGGAAGTTGCTGCTAGCTTGGAGGAGAGGCGCCAGCTTGGAAGCTGCGGCTTGGAGCAGCAAGGAGGCGCCATGGGGAGCTCCAATGGAGTGGGAGGAGACCATGGGAGGCTGCCAAGAGAGGAGGAGGGCTTCCCCTTGCGTGCTGGTTGGAGAGGAAATTGTAACACACCAGCTTTTACTAAGCCCAGAATGTCACCAAACATAGACCCTAACACATTTAATACCATAATTTAAGGTAAATTACAGCAAGTAATCATTTGGAATAATTGGAAATTTTGGCAGCATCTCCTTTGTTTTTGCATGAAACTTAACAGCATAGCATCATATCAATATGTAAGACAAACGAGATAACCATACGCAGCGATAAGGATAGCTAAACATCAACTAAAACATCAATAAGCATCGATAGCAAAATAATAAGCATCAATTTAAATCTAGGAAGTTAAAACAACTCCCTCCATGGCCCCACATGATACACATGAGGGAGACAACCAAACATACAGACCATACACTAAAGATTATTGTAATGCTTATTGTCATGTCTCCACAACAGGTGAATTTGCTAGATTATGATACTACATGGAGTAGTGTAGCTAAAACCCTTTCATGCGCCCGATTTCATGGTACCTAAAGAAAACAAACAACGAAAATACAAGCGTGAGTTCATAACTCAGCGAAGTGTAATACAATGGAAAACAGAGTGCAAGACAACAAACCATCAACTTCAATCTTCATAAGCATTACATATCACATCATTACCATTCTCACGTGCTGACATGGTAAAAACATCATAATCATCTTTTGATCAATATGGTGTTCGTCTCATGAACTCATGAACAATTCAACAACATTCTCATTCATAGTTTCATTCATGCAATGCAATGCACATGTCTTACGGAATACTCATACCGGTATGGTTGAGTGCACACCGTCGGCATGCACCCTTTTCCCCTTCCATCCCGAAGATGGAGGGTGCCTATCACTCGCTTCCAGTCACCTCGGTGATGGAATCACGAGGTAGGACTTACTCAAACGAATGGCCCGGACTAGTCATAACGGTTCTCACCGCCCCTACCGGAATAGTTATGACTTAACTCACCGGCCAGCCATGAAAATATGCCATGCATGCAAAATGGACAGTAACGTATTCATAAATAGAATATTGCATATCAACGTATGGCCTCTCAACATGTAAGACCGTGATCAACAATCAACGGTAACCTTTCAAAGACATGGCATGAATCCTTTATCAACAACAAGCATTTTAATCATAGCATGAGGACCCCATATCATCGACATTATTTCAATCATGGCCTAAGGACATCCTATCCATTATAACATGTAATTCCATGGCATGGCAAGACAACATGTTAACTATTCCAAATACCATCAATCAATTCTAGCAGCACGTATAACATAAAAACCACGCAAAACACTTGCCTTCACCCACGAGTAACGGAGTGACGAGAGGTTGAGGGCACTCCCGGAGGCACACCACCTGCAAACACGTGCCACTCACTCAAATTGGGTCCACAATACAGTACACAAATAAATCCCACTACCCGACTTCGCATACAACTCCTAAAATCAGAAAACAGCAAATCTGTCCCTTCGGGACAGCGGACTTCCAATGGGCATAACTTCTGTTCTAGGACTCCAAATTGAATAAACAAGTATATCCCCGCATAGCTTAGGAAATTTCCCAACTTTTTCTAGTTATAGGGAAAGACTAATTCGGACTCTAATGTTGTTTAATCTAACGTTGAACACGAACTGTCCCAATCTCATCACAGATTTGACAGCGCTCGGTAAAACAGCCATAACTTCTAAACGGCTGGGCGGAATTTCAATTTCTTTATATGCATGGAAAGATAAGGAAATTATCTACAACTTCCTAAAAGTCCGTACGGTCAGATTCAAAATCGAAATTGGCGAAATCGCCTGCCCTAGTTCGGGTTCCCAATCTGCCCGAACCAGAACATGAACACAACTCTAGATTTCATCAATCCTACCCCATGGCAGCACCTCCCTTGATCTAAAAACATGAAATTCATCCCTATAACAGTACCTAGACCCAAACCCAAGGATCACCCATGCCTTACCTCCTCCCGACGAACGATTTAACGCCGAGATCTATCCTCCCGAGCCTCCCGAACGCCCTCCTCGCGCTTAGAATCGCCGGATCTCCTCGTCGCGGGGCTTCCGTTGGAGGGGACAGCGAGGTTGTGTGGTGGGGATCTCCTCTTTGCAGCAAAGGAGGTGGAGAGGAGGAATTGGGGCGCACTCCAAGGGGAGGAGGAGGTGCCCAAGAGGGAGAGGAGGAGGCACCCAAGAGAGATGGGGATTGGGGAGGCGGCTAGGGCAGGGAGGACGCCCCTAGCCCCCAAAATTCTGCCTCTTCTCCCTCATGGGCCCTAACTCTCTCCCACCAAGGCCCACGACTCACCCCTAAGGCCCAAACTCCTCCGGAAGGCCCAAACTTCCAAATCGGCCCGAAACGCGATTAAACTGCATAACGTAAAGTTTTAATCTCCGATTTCATACTTTATAAGGTCACATTCTCTAATTCACATTTGTTTACGGTGTCTCGGCATTCCGTGGTGTCACATTCTCCCCCCCTTAAACAGGATTCGACCTCGAATCCGAACGAACGCTAAGAACCACAACAAAGCCCCTACAGGACAAAAACTTCTGTGCAACAGAAGGCAACCACACAACACTCAAACCGAATCATCGACAAGCAACCTACCAAACCAACACTTAACGAGAAAGAGTTGACTTAGCCCAGCTAAGTACAACCTCTCACGGTTCCACCTTTCCTTCCAATTATTTGACCCCTTTTTTCGCAAGGAATCAAAATTTACTAATGTCATCTTCGCCCATAGCCTACATCAACCATACTTTCCTTTCGACTGCCAACCACAATACCCTTTTCATTCTATCCTCTCCCAGGCATAACGCACACCCAGGGACGTCTAGCTAAGACAATAACCACGAGAAAGCATTTTACATCACAATTTCTATAACATTTGCTTCCACCCAATGATACTTTCAACCAAATTCAAACCACGACGCCAACAACCTCCATCATCATCCACCCTCATACCACTAATGTCCATCACCTAGCCCCAGCTAGGATCGTAACTCACTACTAACTCTCAATTGGCACTTTTCCCCAAGAGGATGTCGCCTCACAACCAAATCACACAAACAACGAGGACCACGAGTATAGCTCTTAGATTATGCTCAACAATAATCCGAGGCCCTTCTTATTCTCGCTCCTATCAATAGTGCAAAAGAAGTACAATTCTTTTGAATCCAAGTAGACCACATACAACAACTCGAACCTCAAAGCGCCACAAATCACTTTGGAAAGAACCCGATAACATTGAAAGACCACCCTTTTTGCTTTTCCTAAATCAAGCAAAGAAAGAAAAACTCAAATCTCCAATCAACGCGATACAATTCGCATTGGGGAGCACTCAAACAAATAGAGACTCCACACAATTCTCTTGACAGAAGTTCTCAACAACTAGAGACAACTCGACTCGCCACCACACCCAAACTTTTCACTTTAACCAAAATCAACATCTTGGAAGAGAATCGCCACAAAAACTCTCGAAGAGAAAGAGAAACTCAAATCCCTTGCATAACATAGCCAAAATGCCAGCATTTATCCATTCATTCCTTTTCATGCTAGAGAGCAATGAAAATCTCGATTCATAACACGAATGCGAATTCTTCAAGAGCACTCCGGATTAGTCATATATCTCTATATGACTTTCTCACCGTCCTGGCTCAACAACTCTTTTATGCTTATAAAATCGATGTCATGAATCTTTTTCACCATTTATTCGTCATGTAACCACGATACCCATTAACCATTCACAAAGAGACTTCATTCTCTTTGTCACATGATTGACACCCAACAACATCGATGGTTGCTCAAATTCGCATAAACTACGACGGCGTTAATCAGAAAAAAATACCATATCGCGTCACAACCCAACAACTTTGCAGACGCAATGCGTGCAAAACATCGCATTTTAACCCAAGCCAATAACGAGAAGATAGCATCAACTCTCAAATCAAACGCTCACGCCTAATAACCGCTACCAATTCTCTTAAAGAGAAAGGAAACACATTCCCAGCAGGGAACACCTTACCAACAAAATCACTTATGAAACAATCATAAGATTCACCTTTTTGAAACGCTCGCAGACACCACACACGTTTCCCAAATAAATCCAACTCTAGTCACGATAGAATTACAATTTAAGCGCTTAACACCAGGGTTACCAAAGATAAATTAGTTGAACGCTAAAGAGAGCGTCCCACCCCAACGCTTTGGGTGTTAAACCATACTCATAGCATAGACTAAACAGATTAGCCCAAAACCAAAGATTGGCATGGTTCAATACCACACCACATTTGGAACCCATAAGCTTTACTTCAAATACTACTCTTTCATCCATATTTCCAATCATCTGAGTCAAGTTTGTAACTTGACAAAATGCCACTTAATCAGGGAGATTTTATTGCACCCTAATCAAGACGCCTAAACAAAGAGGCACTCCCGAAAAATTTATACATTCATTTGAATCTGTAAACCTTCAAAAGAAAGTTCGACTCAAATCCCACCATTACTCGCATTCCAATACTCTTAGCCTATACGTATGTCATAATCACCCAAATCCCGAGAAGTCAAACATCGCTTTGCACACAAGCTACAACATCCGCTCTTAATAAAATCACTTTTCACTGCTCATATAACCACAATTGATTATATTACCAACGAACTATAGACCATATCTACCGTATGACAATCAACAAGGAGAACCACGTTCTCACAACTCCAAAGACAATTATCTTATCGCTTAATCCAACATAAGACGCATATCAACAACTTCTTTTGGTCTACTAACCATGACGAACCATTATTCATGCAACTTATTATCCCCAAGCGTAGCACACATCTCTTTACAATTATTCCGACGTAATCAACAATTACCCTGGGTATAACCCCTAAGTCACATATTCCATATCACCAGTTCATTCCACCAATAATTAATACTAACCACGAGACAAGATCTACACTATACATCACTCATAAATACGGATCCCGCATGACATCTGTCAAGAATAATTCAACCTTTCCTACTATAATTCAATATATCCTCATTAATTGATTACACGCAATTTTAAGTCATATTGTCGACCCACAATACTAACTGACCCACCAGCTACAATAGGCAGACTTTCACACCCTCTTCTTGCTATAACAAGTTCATCAACCGAGACATTCTATGCTAACTAATCTCAAACATCCATTAGATTCCATAACCCGCATCACTTTGCACACACCACTAATCAACTTTCACTTTGGATCACTGACGTCTCGTTTAATCATCTCTTATCAACACAATATTTTAGTTTATCTTTAAACAAACAACAAGTTTACTTTAACCGGACCACTAGCTCATATCAACCAAAAACTCTAACTTCTCGTCATACACTTAACTTCTTAAACATCCGCGTGAATCACGCACCCAACTCTTAAGGAAACCATAATTGCTCCAGAAAAGAACAACACCCAAAACACCTTTCCTTCCGGAAAGCTCAACCATAAATCACAAGAGAAGTCAACTCTTAAATTCCCAAATGCCGACACGCAACTACTTCACAACTCTCGAGATCAACAACTTCCGCGAAGGAAAATGGTTGCAAGAGGGAAAACCAAGCGATTAACCAAATCTTTTTTTTTCAGATAAGGCCATAACCCCAAACTTCAAACTTTCACGAAACAAACGGTTTTTTTTTTTTCAAAGATGAATTCCCAAGCAAGTCATCATTGCAATCAAACACCACTTAGGCCCCAACAACAAGATCTGGCACAACACCGCAATAACTCTTTTAAACCTCGGAGAAAGACAAACACAAAAATAAATTGAAACCACATCCTTCCGACAAAACCTTGACACCTAAATCCATGCGACTTAGATTTTTTTCCATCGAACTTCAATAACTTCCTTTCAAATTGGAGAATGGTAACCCAAGAATCAATCTATAAGTTTCTCTATAAGGCAAACAACAAATCAAGGCCAAAGCCGCAAGGCGACCAAAAGAGGCGCAACCCTAAATTCTTCTCTTGTCTTCAACAAAAGAAGACAAAACCAAAACCACCAAAAGAACTATTGGTGAGTATCCAAAACCGAACACTTTTTCTTTTATTTCAACCAACCAAAAACCAACCAAAACCGTTCGTCAAAACGGCAAAGGAAATTCGGAGGGTCAATCCACAACTCTACTACTCGACTCCAACCAACTACCCAATCTACGACGTAAAGGATAAGCACTCTCCCAACAGGAGGTTAAAGTCCATCGGTGATGGCACTAACCGCCACACCGTCAAACCCAACAATACTACAAACAATGAAGGTGACCGAAACCCTTTCGCACCACAACCCACAAAATCTCAAATGTATCAACACAATCGATTCTTTCATAAACATAGCAACATATATTACCAAATGTAACATTCCACATAAAAGCTTAAATACAACATTTAAGCGTAAAGCAACGGTACCCATACCCATTCCTATCAGGCAACAGAGTGTGTCAAGTTTTAAATTAGTTATTCCACTTACACAAGTTTTAATGTTGCTATCCTATGGCAAAGTTTTAAGTAAAACCTAAGCCATGTTTCTAGGTTATACCACTTCATATTTTAGTTGAACCTATAGTATGACACTAAATACACATTCCAGGGACCTACAGCCCGCTCTGATACCAATCAGAATAACACCCTTTTACTAAGCCTAATGTCACCAAACATAGACCCTAACACATTTAATACCATAATTTAAGGTAAATTACAGCAAGTAATCATTTGGAATAATTGGAAATTTTGGCAGCATCTCCTTTGTTTTTGCATGAAACTTAACAAAGATAGCATCATATCAATATGTAAGACAAACGAGATAACCATACGCAGCGATAAGGATAGCTAAACATCAACTAAAACATCAATAAGCATCGATAGCAAAATAATAAGCATCAATTTAAATCTAGGAAGTTAAAACAACTCCCTCCATAGCCCCACATGATACACATGAGGGAGACAACCAAACATACAGACCATACACTAAAGATTATTGTAATGCTTATTGTCATGTCTCCACAACAGTGAATTTGCTAGATTATGATACTACGTGGAGTAGTGTAGCTAAAACCCTTTCATGCGCCCGATTTCATGGTACCTAAAGAAAACAAACAACGAAAATACAAGCGTGAGTTCATAACTCAGCGAAGTGTAATACAATGGAAAACAGAGTGCAAGACAACAAACCATCAACTTCAATCTTCATAAGCATTACATATCACATCATTACCATTCTCACGCATCTGACATGGTAAAAACATCATAATCATCTCTTGATCAATATGGTGTTCGTCTCATGAACTCATGAACAATTCAACAACATTCTCATTCATAGTTTCATTCATGCAATGCAATGCACATGTCTTACGGAATACTCATACCGGTATGGTTGAGTGCACACCCGTCGGCATGCACCCTTTTCCCCTTCCATCCCGAAGATGGAGGGTGCCTATCACTCGCTTCCAGTCACCTCGGTGATGGAATCACGAGGTAGGACTTACTCAAACGAATGGCCCCGGACTAGTTATAACGGTTCTCACCGCCCCTACCGGAATAGTTATGACTTAACTCACCGGCCAGCCATGAAAATATGCCATGCATGCAAAATGGACAGTAACGTATTCATAAATAGAATATTGCATATCAACGTATGGCCTCTCAACATGTAAGACCGTGATCAACAATCAACGGTAACCTTTCAAAGACATGGCATGAATCCTTTATCAACAACAAGCATTTTAATCATAGCATGAGGACCCCATATCATCGACATTATTTCAATCATGGCCTAAGGACATCCTATCCATTATAACATGTAATTCCATGGCATGGCAAGACAACATGTTAACTATTCCAAATACCATCAATCAATTCTAGCAGCACGTATAACATAAAAACCACGCAAAACACTTGCCTTCACCCACGAGTAACGGAGTGACGAGAGGTTGAGGGCACTCCCGGAGGCACACCACCTGCAAACACGTGCCACTCACTCAAATTGGGTCCACAATACAGTACACAAATAAATCCCACTACCCGACTTCGCATACAACTCCTAAAATCAGAAAACAGCAAATCTGTCCCTTCGGGACAGCGGACTTCCAATGGGCATAACTTCTGTTCTAGGACTCCAAATTGAATAAACAAGTACATCCCCGCATAGCTTAGGAAATTTCCCAACTTTTTCTAGTTATAGGAAAGACTAATTCGGACTCTAATGTTGTTTAATCTAACGTTGAACACGAACTGTCCCAATCTCGTCACAGATTTGACAGCGCTCGGTAAAACAGCCATAACTTCTAAACGGCTGGGCGGAATTTCAATTTCTTTATATGCACGGAAAGATAAGGAAATTATCTACAACTTCCTAAAAGTCCGTACGGTCAGATTCAAACTCGAAATTGGCGAAAACTCCTGCCCTAGTTCGGGTTCCCAATCTGCCCGAACCAGAACATGAACACAACTCTAGATTTCATCAATCCTACCCCATGGCAGCACCTCCCTTGATCTAAAAACATGAAATTCATCCCTATAACAGTACCTAGACCCAAACCCAAGGATCACCCATGCCTTACCTCCTCCCGACGAATCCATTTAACGCCGAGATCTATCCTCCCGAGCCTCCCGAACGTCCTCGCGCTAGAATCGCCGGATCTCCTCGTCGCGGGGCTTCCCGTTGGAGGGGACAGCGAGGTTGTGTGGTGGGGGATCTCCTCTTTGCAGCAAAGGAGGTGGAGAGGAGGAATTGGGGGCGCACCCAAGGGGGAGGGGAGGAGGCGCCCAAGAGGGAGAGGAGGAGGCACCCAAGAGAGATGGGGATTGGGGGAGGGGCGGCTAGGGCAGGGAGGGACGCCCCTAGCCCCCAAAATTCTGCCTCTTCTCCCTCATGGGCCCTAACTCTCTCCCACCAAGGCCCACGACTCACCCCCCTAAGGCCCAAACTCCTCCGGGAAGGCCCAAACTTTCGAAATCGGCCCGGAAACGCGATTAAACTGCATAACGTAAAGTTTTAATCTCCGATTTCATACTTTATAAGGTCACATTCTCTAATTCACATTTGTTTACGGTGTCTCGGCATTCCGTGGTGTCACAGAAATGCTGATTTTTTTCCCCTACTTCTTTGCTTTGGTGGGAGAAGAAAACAAGAGAAGCACTTAACTCTCTCTCTCTCTCTCTCTCTCTCTCAAAAGACTAAAATAAACTTTCACATAATAAGGATGCAAGAAAATCATTTCCACTTAGAAATGCAAATTCAATCATGATAGAAACAACCGCTTCGCTAATTAAGAAAATTAAAGATTAACCGATAAAATTCAAAATCGGCAAAACAAAGGATTAAATTCAGGGGCGGTATTACACTCTCTCCCCCTTAATGGAATTCGACCCCGAATTCTAGGAACACTAATTTCATCAAAACCATGTCCACAAGGGACTAAAATTTCTTTGCAACTCTAAGCAAACACGCGAGGATTCAACGAATCCAAACGATAGCCCAAATTTCCAAATCCTACTCTCAATTCAATGATTAACAAAGGTGATTTAACTTAGCTCAACTAAGTGCAACATGTCACACTTCCACATTCACTCCAATCTATATTCCAATTAATTTCCCGAACAGGAATCTCACACGATTTTTCTCAACATTCAACCTCAATACCTTCACTTAAGGACTCAGTCAAGAAAATTGACATGACACATTTCCATATTTAACATATCATACCACCATATCTCAACTCAACACCCAAACCATCCGCTTAACATTTCGGGTTCCAAACTTGAACCCTAAGAATCAAATGCACAAAATCTCATCTCATACCCAGAGACAACTAACTAAATGAAATGTTCACAACAGAACACTTTATATCAAATTGCCACCACTTTCTTTATAATCAACAATACTCTCAAAAGATGTTGAACCAACATCACACTTCCATCACCATCCACCTTTTAAACCACAATCAAAGTTTTACACTTAGCCCAAACTAGGGCCGTAATTCTTACCAAACCACAATCTGGTTCTTTCCCTAAGAGGGTCTCGCCCTCAAAATCTTTCATTCAAACAACCAATTCCAAGAGTATAAATTTCCATTATACTCTGCAATTTCATTCTTATCTCAAGCTAAAATGCCAACAAATAGCAATTCTCTTTAGCCGGATGAACCACCTTCATCAACTTGCACCCATGTTCTACAATTCACTTTGGAAATAATTCGATAACATCCAAAGATCACTCTTTTCTTTTCCTAAGTCAAGTCACAAAGGAATCTCAAACCTCTTACGACTCCAAAAACCACTTTTATCACTTTCCAAACAATGTGATACAACTCGCATAAGGGAGCATTCAACTAGAAGAGAAACTCCGCACAAATCTTAGATAGAAACTTTCAACAACCAAGGATAACTCAACTTGCTTTCACAAAAACAAAATCTCTTATTTTAACCAAAATCAACATTTTGAAAGAGAACACTGGTTCTCACAACCGCCACCAAACTCTCTCAAAGAGAAAGATAAACTCAATTCTCTTACCACGCATAGCCAAAAGCCAGAAATTACTCATTCTTGCTTTTCAAGCTAGAAAGCAAAGGAAATCTCGATTTCCTTTAACCATTCGATCCAAATCCAACACCTTAAAACCAAGGCACAAAGCTTCACTTTGCGGAAAACTCCATTAGAAGAGAAACACCACATGAAACATAACTAATGCAACTCATTTCACAAAAGAAACATCAAGCTTTCACCAAACCAAAACAGCTCTTACACAACCAACGAGCACTTATGAAGCAATCATAAGTTCCAACTTTTGAAACACTCGCAAACGACATACATGCTTTTCAATTAAATCCAACTCTAATCACAATAGAGTTATAATTTATTTCCAAATCAAGGGCTTTCCTCACAACCCAAAATATCAATTTGCTTCCTTTAAATACTGATTCCCAAGATGATTTAGTTTGCGCGCTAAGGAGTGTGATCCACTCAAACACTCTTGGGTATAAAACCTCATATCCATCACATAAGCTAAACAGCTTAGCCAAAAACAAAGATTGGCATGATCCCACGAAATTCACTATTCCGGAATCCATCAACCGAACACTTCGACTTCGAAAACTACTCTTTCACCATCATTTTCAATTCTCAAGCCAAGTCGCAACTTGACAGAAATACCTCTTAACTAGGGGAGTTCCATTGCCCACTAATCAGGATGCCTTAACCATAAGGCGAGCACTCCCAGAAAACCATACACTCAGTTGAATCCGCAACCCTTTAAAAGAATGTTCAACTCGAATCCCACCATATCTAGTATTCCAATACTCTCAGCCATTAAGGATTTCTTTTTCATCAAATCCTGAGAAGTCCAACACTGTTGAACACAAGTTACAACATCTAATCTTTGATTAATTACTTTCTACCATTCACATAACTACCACTGGTCATATGATCATCAAACTCTAACCATGTCTATCTTATGACAATCAACAAGGAGAACAACGTTCTCCCAGCTTCAAAGACAATTAACTTACCGCTAACTTCAACATAAGACACGTATCAACATCTTCTTTTGGTCTACCAACCAATATGACTCATCATCCATACAATTGTTTATCCCAAGCTTAAAACACATTTCTTCAACTCTTATTTCGACATAATCGACAATTACTTGTCGTACAATCCCTGATTCATTCGACCACTGAATACTTCTACAACTCAATACGACCTCCGCTTAGTCAAATTTCAATTACAGATCCCAGACAAAAATTGTCAAGGACCAAATCAACCTTTTATATAATACTTCGTATATTCCCGTTCTTTGATTGCACATCAATTAAGTCATTTTGTCGATTCACAAATTAATCGACTCCTATGCAACATACACCAACAATCATCATGTCCTTGCACCATCATACTCCGGTACTTTATACCATCACTTCACTAGATTATTTCATCACACAGAAGATTCTAGATCTTCTCAAACGGGATCACTACTTGCAAATCTCGAATTTCCAATTACTTTCATGATTCACAACCTTTTGCATACGATACTACTCAACCTTCACTTTAGATCAATTATCATTTCCTTTAATCTTTCTCTATTAACACGATAATTTAGGTTGTCCTCAAACAACCAACAACCTCACTCTAACTGAATCGATAGCTTACATCATCTCGATGTTCCAATCACCCATCACAGACTTCACGTTTGGACATCCTCGTGGGTCACGTACCCAACCTTTAAGGAAGGCAAAGGCTCAAACATAATCGACACCATGAATCAGCTTTCTTTCCAGAAAACCCAATCATAAATCATAAGGGAATTCGACTCCCGAATTCCCAAACTTTGACACGCAACACTTCTCAAGAAATCTCAAGATCAACAACTTCCACGAAGGAAGATGGATGCAAAGGGAAAACAAAACATTCAACCAAATCTTTTCAGATGAAGCCTTAACACCAAACTCTAAACTTCCACGGAAGAGAAGGGTTTTCAAGGATGATCTCCCAAACAAGTCAAACGACGAGATGAAAAATCCCCCTTACTCTTACAAAGGCACATACTTCAGCCCTGACCACCAAGTCTGGCACAACACCACAATAACTCTCCTAATCCCGGAGAAAGACAAACACAAGAATACATCGAAAGCTTTCTCCGTAAAGCAACCAAGAAAACCAGACGCCAAAACTAAAATGGCAACCAAAACAGGCGTAACACTAACCTCTTCTTCTTTGTCCTCAACCAAAAAAGGCAAAACAAAAAACCGCCGAAAGACAATCAGCAAATACTCAACACCAACACCTTTCCTTGATTTTCAATCAACAAAAACCAAAGAAACCAACCAAACCGATCGAAAGAACGGTAAGAGGAAATCCAAAAGGATCCACCCACAACTCTTCTATTTGACTTCGACCATTTACCCAATCTACGACAAAAAGGGGTAAGCACTCTCCTCACGGGAGGTTATTAATCCTTCAGTGATGGCTCTAACCGGCCACACCGATACTCCACACGACTCTGCTATGCACAACATAAGGTAACCGAAACCCTTCGGCACCACAACCTTACTTAATCACAATATAGCATCATACATTATCAAATGTAGCACGCAACAATAGACATCATGCATAATCAAAGCAATAGGCACCAAAAGCTTAAATACAATCTTTAAGCGTAACACATCGATACCTATACCCTTTCCTACTGTGCATCCGAGTGTGTCAAAATTTTAAATTAATTAACCACTCTACTTCAGATTTTAAAGTTATGGCCCTAAGGCCAATTTTAACAAGTAGAAACCTATGCCATGTTTCTACCTTCCATGTCACCATTTTAGTTTACTCTAGAGTAAATTACTACATTCATATTCCACGGACCTAACGCCCGCTCTGATACCAACTGTAACACCCCGGCACCTCACGTGCTCGAAGTGCTACCAAAACTTAACTCATTTTTTCACTAAAAATTTTCGCAAGACCTCCCCTGCTAAGTGGACATCTACTCAGCAGGCAAAAGAGATCACAACAATAAATATATATCAATAATATCAACATGTCATGGAATCAATCAACCATCATGACATGTAAGCATGAATAACTAAGCACAAACTCATTAATCATCCATGAACTCAACTACAACACAATTACACAAGTAATTGAACTATTTAACAATTGAACTAATTAACAAATGAACTAATTAACTAACTTAGTTCATTGACATGATGTGAATGTGAGGAAGTGCAGCTAAGCCCCAAACCTGGCAAGTCACTCTTCCGAGTACCTCGTTAAACCTTTGGGACGAGTCCACGACTTGCTCCCGGAATGTCACATTTCCAATAGCACACTAAACATTAGTAATGCTATGCGATGCAATGCACATGAATGCCTTTTTCGATGCACGCATCGTATCGCCGAGTGCACACCCGTCGGTGTGCACCCTCACGTCCCTTCCATCCCGTGGAAGGTGCCTACTCTTACTGTCTCGCTCCCATTCACCGCGATGAATGGGACTGCGAGGTAGGACTTTCGTGTTCACTACGTGTGAACACAGAGGCCCGCATCAAAATGGGTCGCCTCTTCCATTATGAATGCACAAATGCAATTAACACCATTGAATTGCATATAAAAATCATTTCTATCTGTCCACATGGACATAATTTCATTCATACATAGCAATCAATTCTTTCATTCATATCATAACATGTATACTCATCCAACATTTCCTATTTACTCATTTCATGCCACTCAATTCATGAAATTCATTTCAACATGCACATATTCATAAGGATTAGCAAGAATCAACTCCTAGTATCATGATTAGCAAGAACACCCTAGCAACATACTAGTTGATACACTTGCCTTTTTAACCTCACAATGCGATGTGGCGCGAGGTTGAAGCCACCTCTGAAGCCACATAACCTGAAATAAATATTACGAAATCGATTTCATACCAACTATAGCCAACCCAACCAAAAACAACACTTTTAATCCTTAAATCAAGTTTTACACTTAATCTGAATTTTCTTGCAAAAACTGGTTTGGGTAGCCCACTTTGCCAAACCATAACTATTGCTAAACAACTCCAAATTGAGCAAAAAAAGACACTTTAAGCATCTACTCAGAATGCTATAATTATCTCCAGGCAAATTTAAATCGAAATTCTGCTTCTATCTTGATCAAAATCACAGATCAAAATTGAATCTTTTATTAGTTGCACTTTGGACAGAATTCGGTAAAACTTTCATAACTTTTTAATGGTTGAACCAAATTTCATGTTCTTGGACTCTAATCGACCGTAAGACAACCATGTATCCATACATCAAGCCCATTCAAGTTGGTTATTCCCCAATCACTACCAGATTTCAAGAGAGTACTCTACCCGAAAAAACCTCATTTCTGAAATTACAGACAAATAGCAGTTTCGGGGAGCCTACTTCAACAATGCGTAACTTATGATTAAATAATGCAAAACAAGTAAAAAAATACATTTTATTCATCTACACAAAATTTCTTAGATTTGTCTAGGCAAATGGAAAGACTGATTCGGCTTTCAACTTGCCCAAATCAATCGAACAAAATTGAATCTACTACTAGTTCACAACTTGTACAGCAGAGAGTAATTTGGGCATAACTTTTAAATGGTTGATTCAAATTGAGTGTTCTTGATCTCTACAGAAAATTGAGAGCATTATCTACAACTTCTCTGGCAACTAAATAAACAGGAGATGGATCCAAGAGCCTCTAATCAACCTCTGAACATTCAACCCAATTTCTGAACTTCCAAAAAAACAGATTTCTTGGCAGCAAGTTCAAAACAACATAACTTTTGATTCTTGAAATGGAATCAAACAAACTAGTACATTTTATTAAACAACAGGAAATTTCCCACAACTTTCTAGGAAAATTGAAAAGCCCATTCGGCCTGCACCTAGCTCAAAATCTCAGTTGAACAATTCAGCTCATAGAACAAACAATTCGGGACAGTCTGCAGTAAAATGCTCATAACTTTTAAACGGCTGGATGGATTTTTGCGTTCTTGTACTTCAATTAAAGGTAATTCGATTATCTACAACTTTCGCAACATACGGACCCCCAGAAAATGCTTCTAACTAGCTCGAATAACAGGTCAAAGAACAGCACAGAATCTGCACGAAAATAGAAACTGGATTCTCTCCAAAAGAACTTGCTTTCCCTCCATAAATTTCAACTCTAGAACCCTATAACCTCTCAATCCAGCCTAGGAACCTCATATCTGAGCTCACAAGCAAGAAACAAGAAGTGGAGCACTCACCTAGAGGAGGGGAAGGAGGGGGAAGTTGCTGCTAGCTTGGAGGAGAGGCGCCAGATTGGAAGCTGCGGCTTGGAGCAGCAAGGAGGCGCCATGGGGAGCTCCAATGGAGTGTGAGGAGACCATGGGAGGCTGCCAAGAGAGGAGGAGGGCTTCCCCTTGCGTGCTGGTTGGAGAGGAAATGCTGATTTTTCCCCTACTTCTTTGCTTTGGTGGGAGAAGAAAACAAGAGAAGCACTTAACTCTCTCTCTCTCTCTCTCTCTCTCTCAAAAGACTAAAATAAACTTTCACATAATAAGGATGCAAGAAAATCATTTCCACTTAGAAATGCAAATTCAATCATGATAGAAACAACCGCTTCGCTAATTAAGAAAATTAAAGATTAACCGATAAAATTCAAAATCGGCAAAACAAAGGATTAAATTCAGGGGCGGTATTACACCGGAGTAGTACACGACCACCACCGCCGACACCACCGTTCAGACCTCCCACCTGGCCATTCCCTCCGGTGCCACCACAGGAGCAACCAGGGAGCTCATCGTCGCAGCAGCCCTCGTACTTCTTGCCACGTAATTTACTAACTTGCTCAGCTAAATATGAATTGCATTTCGTGGTAGCTAATAGTTGTGTATGACAGGCTACCCGTTCCAATACCCCACCGGCGCGCTATGGATGACTCCGCCTGACATGGTTCAGACGCCAGGTGTGTTCAATATGCTTTGTAAACTGACATTGCAAGAAACTTCACTTTGAAATTTATGCTTTAACCCAACATTTTGAAATATATGCTTTAACCCAACATGTTGTAGACTACTTTCAGGTTACTATCAGGAGGACCCTGCTACGACTTTGACACCCTACACGTGACCGGACGATTTCAACACGGACTATGCAGATCCGACGTATCCAGACCTCCAGTTTGGGTCACAGCCGAGCGGCCCCTCGCCTACGCACCCTATGGACCCGAGTTCTTCATGCCGTACTCCTATAGCAGACATGCTCCTTGGACCCCGGATCAGCCACGCACCAGACCGGTGGACCCCTTAAGGGCCTAGACGTCGACCTGCTGCTGCACGTCGACCAGCGAGGCGGACCAAGCCTCGTGCATAGGGGGAGGGAGGTCACCAGGGAGAGGGAGGTGACCAGGGAGAGGGAGATGACATGGAGGGCATCGATTGATCGTTGTATTTCTGCATTGTAATGTTATGTTGTTACTTATATATTTATATGTTATATTTCTGCATTTCGTGGACTATATTAAGTATGTTTTCTCACTACACGCCGACCTATTTCGTACAACACGCTGAAAATGAATTGACAACACAGAGGGTGACAGGTGGTGTAGCTTTTCACAGAGGGTCACAGGTCGTGCAGCTTTGATGATCGTGGACACATCGTGCAGCTTTAGTCAAAGGGCGACTAGTTGTGCGGCTTTGCTGATGGTGACACGTCGGGTAGCTTTTCACAGAGGGTAACACGTCGTGCATCTTTTAACGGAGGTTAAAGGTCATGCAACTTTTCACCGACCTGGCCCCCCCATGGATTCCCTCGCACCAGCAACTGCATTACTGCCATCCTATTGAGTCTAATCGAAACGCTGAAAGCAAAAGCATGCACTACCTGCATTATTGGCTTCCTATCGAGTCTAATCGAAATTGTAACACCCCGGCATTTAATATGCCCGAATGCTACCAAACATAGGCTAAACAACATCTAAATACCATAAACTAAGGTAAATTACAGCAAAGGAGTAAATGCTAATACCGAAAATTTCGGCAGCATCTCCTTTGTTTTTCCATGAATTGAAGCAACAACATTACGATCACAGGGTATAGTATAAAGAATGACATCTAAATCATCAATAATAAAGGTTCTAGCAGCAGTAAGACTAGAATAAAGATTCCAACCATCTCATGAGCCAAACAAAGTAAATGAGGAAGCCAAGCACACAAATTAACCATCACAATTTAAAGGAAGGAACATGTCATTGTTTATATGTGTGATGCTAAGTGCTGACGTGTGACAAGCTCCCTTTCCCGCATGCCGGTTTCATGGTACCTAAGAAAAACAACATAAACACAAGCGTGAGTTCATCACTCAGCAAGTATATTGCAATGGAACAAGAAAATACATTCTAATACCTTCATCACCACTTTTCACATACGACATCATACACATCTCAAATTCATAGCGTAAGCATATCATTGACATCATCATATATCATCATCATATAACATCCTCATATAATGCAATGCAATGCAATGCGATGCACATATCTCCTGGAAACTCATACCGGTATGGTTGAGTACACACCCGTCGGTGTGCACCCTCTCCCCCCTTCCATCCCGAAGATGGAGGGTGCCTACTCCTCGCTTCCATACACCGCGGTGGATGGAATCACGATGTAGGACTTACTCATTGGCTCTCCGGAATAGTCATAACTTTCTCACCGACCTTCCCCGGACTAGTTATGACTTTCTCACCGCCCGGGCCATGTAGCATGCCATGTATGCAAACATGCCAACATCATAAATAACTTGTACATTAACACATGGCATCATAACATAATAAGCATATTGATCATATCAATGGCAATCATTAAAGCATGGCATGTGAACACATCATATATTCAATTTCAATCTCAACTAATCTAGCAAACTACAACCCGCTACCCATTCCAATACACTTGCCTCAACCACGGGCGACGGATTGGCGAGAAGTAGAAGGCACTCCCGGGGACACACCACCTTCGCCCGACGAACGAAAACCCACCGGATCTCCTCCTGGTTCGCGCGATCTCCCTCCTCGCTCCGAATCCACCGGATCTCCTCGTCGTGGAGCGCTCCAATGGACGGATCTTCGGGGTGGTGAGGTGGAGAAGCTTCCCTAGGGCAGCAAGGGGTGGTGGAGATGGATGGGGAGGAGAGGGGTGCAAGGGGGCGGCTTAGGGATGTGGAGGCGCCACAAGGGGGAGGTGGGGGAGGTGAGTGGCGGCTTGGGCAAGGGGGGCGCACATGGGCAGGGGGTGGGGCGCAATAAGGGCTGGGGGACGCCCCCAACTAGGTCTCCTACTCCTATTTGGATTCAAACTCCTTCCCACCAAAGCCCATGACCCTTTCCCTTAGGCCCAAACTCTCCCGGAAAGGCCCAAACTCCCGGAATCGGCCCGAAAACGCAAATAAACCTCATGCCGTATGGTTTCAACCTCTAATTCCATATTTCATAATGTGTTTGACCTCAACATTCACATTATATAAGGTTACGACACTCCGTGGTGTCACATTCTCCCCCCCTTAAACAGGATTCGACCTCGAATCCGAAGAACGCCAAAATCAACAAGTTCCCCAAGGGACAAAAGACTTCTTTGCAACACAAAACTTTCACACAGAGACTAAATCCGGAACAAACGACAAACCAGTTCTCAAAACCAACACTTAGCGAGAAAGTGTTGATTTAGCTCAACAAAGTGCAACCTCTCACGGTTCGACCTTCACTTCGATTCCCAAATAGACGACGAAAGAAAACGGTCTCACACTCCTCATTCCATACATTCCTTAGCACTAACGTGCCCGATCCCTTTAATCGAAACTACTCTCCAGAAGAACACGATACCAGCCTCTAGAACCCTCTTCATCTCCCATGCACAAACATGTTTTCACACCTCAACCTCTCTACTGTGGTTCGCCATATTTAAGACGACGACGAACCAGGTGAGACGTACGCTCCAAGACCACCAACTATTTGAAATAACGAGGTTAAGACCTTGCAAAAGATTGATCTTTTATCAAAAGACCAATACCCAAAACTACCATCGAAAGGAAAAGCCTACTTTACAATTAGGGTCCTTAAACTCGCAAGAAACAGTAACAACCAAACAAAAATCGCTACGGTTGACACAGCCGCGCTCAACCTCAGCGACAGAAAGATCCCATATACTCTGAAAAGGAAAGCAATTACTAGCAACATCTAATAGCTCAGGTCATTAACAACCCGCACTAGATTCCTCTTTCTAAGAAGGCCTCGCCCTTACAATCTTTCACTCAAAGGACCAAAACAAGAGCAAAATCCTTGAGTGAGCTCAACTTCGAACCATGAACCCCATTGATCCACATACAACAACTCGAACCCCAAAGCGCTAATAGCCACTTTGGAAAGAGTTCGGCAACAACCAAAGAGTACTCATTTTATCTTTCCTAAGCCAAGATGCAAAGAAAGCTCAAATCTCTTACGCCACAACCAACATACCAGAAGATATTCATTCCTTCATACTAGAAAGAAATGGACATCTCGATTCATGACATGAATGCAAAACTTTTCACGAGCACTCCGGATTAGTCATATATCCATATATGACTTTCTCACCGACCTGGCTCAACGACTCTTTTATGATTAATTATGCATAAACAATGTCTCGTTTTCCTTTTCACCATTCATTCATCATGTAACAATAGTACCGAATAGTCATTCCCCAAATGACTTCTTCCTCGGTATCACATGATTGAAATACACATAACACTAACGGTTGCGCTAAATCATATAGACTATGACGGCAACATCGTTAACAACAAAACACCACATCGTGTGAAAACCCATCCTCCATTTAAAACTAACCTTGCAAAACCTCGCAAAATCAAACTCAACCTTTTGGAACAGAACATCAACTCCAAAGTCAAACATCTGCACACACAACCACCACAAATTCTCTTTTTTTTTCTTTTTTAAAGAGAAAGAGAAATTCATTTCAAAAGGGAATACTTCACTAACAAAATCACTTATGAACCATTCATAAAATCCACCTTGTGAAGCATTTTCAAACACCGCACACATTTTCAAATAACTCCAACTCTAGCCAAATGGAGTTACAAATTGAATCTCAAGAATCTCCAGCACAACCCACTAAGATCTTCTGCTTCCTTTAAAATTTACTCCAAAGATGATGCAGCGCGAACGCGAAGGAGCGCGATCTACTCAAAGACTTTTGGGTGTAAAACCATACTCATAGCATAATCTGAACGAATTAGCCAAAGCCAAAAATAGGCACCAATCTCTACGAGTTTTAGGGAAACTCTAAAATACAACATAAGGAATACTTTGACCAAAAGCATTCAACCAAGATAGCAAACAACCAAACCAGTCCAGAAGGTTTTAAACACCAGCTTAGCATAAATACAATCATCTCTAGTGTTCCACTACGCTTTCCATTAAAGACTTCAAAATTCACTACTTACTCATTGAGGAAGTCCAACCGAACTTAACAAAATTTACATAACCGTTTCTTTCTCTAGTTACCATTCCCAACACTTATAAATAAAGTTTACGATGCTTATCAAAAAGGCAACTAACCAATACTACCTCATAAAGATCCCCACAGACCAACACATCATATAACAATGTATTCTCTATTTCAAACATAGTACTTCAACAGATACTTAAGCATGATCAACCTACCAATTTTATACAATCCATACGTCAATTTCTCGACAACAAAACTTACTCAATCAATAAATGACTTCAACACATAAATGTTATCTCCACAAGACAAAATTCGTGAGTATGATTCTAGGATATACATTCATCAAGAATAAAATCCTACATCATGTTAATTATCCATGGTCCACTCCATCACAATATGTTACAATAACCTCCATTTTTAACAAGGATTTTCAACAATTAATCTAAGCAATTACCACCACTACTAAGTCGTCAATATCAATAATTTGCATAATCATCAATCAACAACATTACCTTTAGCTACCCTATACATCGGTTATAACAAAATTACCACCACACAACATACTCCAACTATTTAAAAATATAGTGAATACTAGCATTAACACTGCCCTTAACAACATCATTAACAATAAGTCTTATGTCTTCTCAATTGATATCAATACTAGCATTGTATATATACAACTGCATACTTCCAAATATACTAGTAGTTTGCAACAACATAAATGGCAACTCTAATCAACTTCCGAGTTAAAGTCACTAGTCAACACGATTAAATTTCTCTATTAACATGTAAAATTAGAGCATCTTTAACAACCAGCAAAGTTCCTTTAACAATATCAGTAATTTATATCATCTTAATGTTCTAACTATGCATCAGGGTTTAAACTTTAAACATTATCGGGGGTAATAAGCACTTTTATAACAAAGCAACAGATTCTAAGCATGTACATTCACGCATTCAATCATTCTCGCTAAGAATAAACTACAACACTAGTAGTCCATTTATTCTGAAGCTAGATATAACAACCGCATTGAATTGTTTCAACTCACAAATTAACCTAACAATACGTCATCCCAAAAACCACATTGGTACATGCTACATAACATGCTAAACAACAATTCTTACTAGGGACAAACGATTTCAGTCAAAAGACTACTTACTTTGTTTGCGGCATTTTAGTTTTAAAACTCATCCCAAATTCATAAGGAAACTTGACTCTCAAAATTGCAATGAGACAAACCCAAACTTGGTCATGCAAAGGAATTCTCCAAAACACTTGTCAATCTCAAAGACTCCCACAGGAGGGAACCAAGCGATCAAACAGACCTTTGCGGACAAAGGCACAAAACATAAATCGACACAACTTAACTTTTTGCACACGCTTCAATAACTTCTTTTAAACTCAGAGTAAGACACACAAGAACCAAAACTATACTTTTCTTTGCAAGGCAACCAACAAAACCGGTGTCAAAGCCAAAAGGCGACTAAAAAAGCGCAATGCTAAATTCCTCTTCTTTGTCTTCAACTAAGGAAGACAAAACCAATAAACACCGAAGGGACTCTCCACAAAAAAATCCAATTCCAAACACTTTTCTTTTGATATCAATCAACTAAAATCAAGAAAAACAACCAAAACCGACCGTTAGAACTGTAAAGAACATACGAAGAAATCCACCACCAAACTCTTCTATTTGACTCCAGTAAACTACCCGATTTACGACAGAAAGGGTAAGCACTCTTCTCCTACAGGGGTTAATAGTTCTTCGGTGATGGCTTTAACCGGCCATACCGTCAAACCACACCCTTACTATGAACAAAAGTGGTGACCGAAACCCTTCGGCACCACAACCCCACTTTATCACCACAACAAGCACAATTAAATCATTTATCTCATAGACATAGCAACATGCATTATCAAATGAAGCATTCAACATCTAAGCTTAAATACAACATTTAAGCGTAAAGAAACTATACCCATACCCTTTCCTACTGTGCATCCATGTGTGTCAAATTTTAGATTAGTTATTCCACTTTTGCAAGTTTTAATGTTGCTATCCTATGATAAAATTTTAGTTAAAACCTAAGCCATGTTTCTAAGTTATTCCACATCACATTTAAGTTGTACCCTATAGCATGACACTAAAAAAATACACATTCCAAGGACCTACAAATTTCGCTCGATACCAATCAGTAACACGGCATTTAATATGCCCGAATGCTACCAAACATAGGCTAAACAACATCTAAATACCATAAACTAAGGTAAATTACAGCAAAGGAGTAAATGCTAATACTGAAAATTTCGGCAGCATCTCCTTTGTTTTTCCATGAATTGAAGCAACAACAATACAATCACAGGGTATAGTGTAAAGAATGACATCTAAATCATCAATAATAAAGGTTCTAGCAGCAGTAAGACTAGAATAAAGATTTCAACCATCTCATGAGCCAAACGAAGTAAATGAGGAA
This sequence comes from Rhipidocladum racemiflorum, assembly GCA_036346355.1. Taxonomy (NCBI): domain Eukaryota; kingdom Viridiplantae; phylum Streptophyta; class Magnoliopsida; order Poales; family Poaceae; genus Rhipidocladum; species Rhipidocladum racemiflorum. Next base: position 34,314,271 of record CM070579.1, read on the forward strand.
GCCAAGCACACAAATTAACCATCACAATTTAAAGGAAGGAACATGTCGTTGTTTATATGTGTGATGCTAAGTGATGATGTGTGACTAGCTCCCTTTCCCGCATGCCGGTTTCATGGTACCTAAGAAAAACAACATAAACACAAGCGTGAGTTCATCACTCAGCAAGTATATTGCAATGGAACAAGAAAATACATTCTAATACCTTCATCACCACTTTTCACATACGACATCATACACATCTCATATTCATAGCGTAAGCATATCATTGACATCATCATATATCATCATCATATAACATCCTCATATAATGCAATGCAATGCGATGCACATATCTCCTGGAAACTCATACCGGTATGGTTGAGTACACACCCGTCGGTGTGCACCCTCTCCCCCCTTCCATCCCGAAGATGGAGGGTGCCTACTCCTCGCTTCCACACACCGCGGTGGATGGAATCACGATGTAGGACTTACTCATTGGCTCTCCGGAATAGTCATAACTTTCTCACCGACCTTCCCCGGACTAGTTATGACTTTCTCACCGCCCGGGCCATGTATCATGCCATGTATGCAAACATGCCAACATCATAAATAACTTGTACATTAACACATGGCATCATAACATAATAAGCATATTGATCATATCAATGGCAATCATTAAAGCATGGCATGTGAACACATCATATATTCAATTTCAATCTCAACCAATCTAGCAAACTACAACCCGCTACCCATTCCAATACACTTGCCTCAACCACGGGCGACGGATTGGCGAGAAGTAGAAGGCACTCCCAGGGGCACACCACCTTCGCCATACGAACGAAAACCCACCGGATCTCCTCTCGGTTCGCGCGATCTCCCTCCTCGCTCCGAATCCACCGGATCTCCTCGTCGCGGAGCGCTCCAATGGACGGATCTTCAGGGTGGTGAGGTGGAGAAGCTTCCCTAGGGCAGCAAGGGGTGGTGGAGATGGATGGGGGGGAGAGGGGCGCAAGGGGGCGGCTTGGGGACGTGGAGGCTCCATAAGGGGGAGGTGAGGGGCGGCTAGGGCATGGGGTGCCGCACATGGGCAGGGGGTGGGGCGCAATAAGGGCTGGGGGAGGCCCCCAACCAGGTTTCCTACTCCTATTTGGACTCAAACTCCTTCCCACCAAAGCCCACGACCCTTTCCCTTAGGCCCAAACTCCCCCGGAAAGGCCCAAACTCCCGGAATCGGCCCGAAAACGCAAATAAACCTCATGCTGTCTGGTTTCAACCTCTAATTCCATATTTCATAATGTGTTTGACCTCAACATTCACATTATATAAGGTTACGACACTCCGTGGTGTCACAGAAATGCCAAAAGCAAAAGCATGCACCTGTGTTGCCCCCCCCCGGCTGCAGATGCATACACTTCTCTCGCTATAAATTGAGAACGCGAGGGGTTCCACAACCCGAAGAGAAAACATTGAGCATACATATCCTCACTAAAACGTTTAGCACTTTATATCGTCTTCCTCCTCTTGGTTATAACCTCTTCTTCCTTATCCCACTTCAGCGATCGTCGCTTCTATGAAAGCCATGTCTCATGCGCTAAGTTCATCAGTTCCCAATGCAAGGTGGGTAAATTGCCCTAACTGCCATGTGGAAGTTCGTGTGCTCTACTCCAACATCGCGGAAAATAACGGACGAGTGTTTTATAAATGCCCTAATTTCTCTGTAAGTCAAATGAACTTACATTTTTTCAGGTTTTGATGATTATTCTCCTGCTGAAGTTTTATATAAGCATGTTCACACTGTCGTGTAGTCTATCGGATGCCAATATTTGCAGTGGGCAAACCGACTTAATACATCAAAGGGAGCATCCTGGTACTACAGTACCTGACAGGACACTGTCCGGGGTAGAGCATAGGGTGAACCTCGGGCAGGAACTTAATAGGCTAACATTAAGTGAATTACCGCAAACAGACAGAGTACAGCCTCAACAAGAAAATGACCCTGAAGCTGAAGATCGCTTCCTTCAGCAGGCCTTAGAAGATAACCTCCAAGCCGAAGACCCTAATTTGATTCTTCCATATGACTACCAGACCGATCATGAGGGCAAACATGACCGTTGGCAGTTTTTCGAAGATGAGGGTATTGATGTTGATAGTGATGATTCAGGTAAATTCTAATGTTGTATCGCTGGTGTCAAGAGTAGTTAAAATTTTATATATTACTGAAGTACCCATGATGTACCTATTGCAGTTATTGTAATGTTGATGGATCAGTTTTGCTCTTTTCAATATGGACCTTGTATTTACACCTAAATTTTACTAGCGCAAAGCCCCATAAAATATCACGCTTCCATGTAATTTTTTGTAACAATTCGGGGCTTTCGGTTGTCCACACAACTATAGAACATGTCCCTTTGGCAAAGCTGCATGGCCTGATTGCCTTTATGAAAGATGCACGAGCTGCAGTGTGTTGTCAATTCACTCGGAAACAGTGTGATGCTGACAACACGCTGACAACACTAATATGATACAAGGCTTAAAAAGATGAAAAAGGAGCTCACAATTCTCCAGGATAAAAAGCGTGACATGGTGGGTTGTGCAGCTTTGCCAACGGGACATGGTTGGTATTTCAGGGTGTGCGAACTAACCAACTTCCCTTCTACTTTAGGGATGGGTAGAGGTGCACGCAGTACGGTTGCAGCAGAAAGTTCAAGACGAGGTTCAACCACAACCGAAGGAGGCCTTGCTCGTAACTTTACAAATGACGATGACGACGATGATGATGATTTCGTGTCACCACCACGTCGACGTTCAACCACGTCCCGTCCAAGCCACAATGCAAGAGGACGTTCAACTAGAGGGCTAACTCCTAACCATACAAATGATGACGACGATGACGATGATTTCGTGTCAGCACCAACTCGATGGTCAACCACGTCCCGTTCAAACAACAATGCAGGAGGACGTTCAACCAACAGAGGGCTAGCTCCTAACCACACAAATAACGATGCCGATGATGACGATGATTTCATGTCACCACCACCTCGACGTTCAACCACGTCCCGTTCAAGCCACAATGCAAGAGGACGTTCAACCACATGGCTAGCTCCTAACCATAGAAATGACGATGATGATGACGGCGACGATTTCGTATCATCACCACCTCGACGTTCAAGCAACAATGTTGTAAGAGGACGTTCAACGAGAGGGCTAGCTCCTAACCATACAAATGATGATGACAATGATGACAACGATTTCATGTCACCACCACCTCGACGTTGAAGCACTTTCACAACAGGTCGTTGAACCAAACAAACTTCAATAGGTAGGAGAGTTCCTGTAGGGTTTGTTGTACCCATCAAATAAAAGAGGTCATCAATTGGTAGAGGCTTCCTTGCTTGATTAGATTTCTTTCCTGTTGAACCATGAAAGACAGCCTAGATTGAAAGTTGTAGAGTACAAGTTCTAGAGCATAATATGTATGCCAAATTGTACTTTGAAGCTAATGTTTTATGGCATCTTCGTAATCACAACGAGCGTTATCACCCCCCTTCGGTTGCATTATTACAAAACAAACAACAACGATATGACAACACAACACCAGATACACCAAACCACGACCGGTCGTAACAGGTCCTTCTACTTCGCCAAAGCGTGACAGGTTGTGCAATTTTGCCAAAGCATGACAGGTCGTCCAGCGTTGGCAAAGCGGGACAGGCCATGTAGCTTTGGCAAAGCGGGAATGGCCATGCAGCTTTGCCAATATGGGCCGATCGGCCTATATAAGGGCCATCCCCTGTTGCCTTCGTTCTCACCAAAAGGGGAGGAGAAGAGGGGGAAAAAGAGGGAGGAAAAAATGCCGAGGCGTGCAAGTGGAAAGGGAAAGGGGAAAGCGAAGGAAGAGGGAGGTGCTTCAGGCTTTCCACGCAATTAGCGTACCAAGACCTGTTCGTACCTCCTGGGGTTGTCGCACCGATGTGTCTGTGCGGAGATCCATGAAGACTTAGCCGCTCATGGGAAGTTCCAACTTGGAAGAGGAGGCAATGGAAGTGCCGCAACTACGCATTCGACCCACCAGAGAAGAGCCTAAAAAATCGCCAGTTGGTAATAATCACACGTCTTTCGTAATATTTCTACATGACAGTTTGCTAATTTATGTATTATGCAGTCGCCTCCGCCACTGTGTGAATTTGAGCAGTGGTTTGACATAGAAAACAACCCTGAGGACCAAAGGCTCCTAGATCAAGCTAACCGGGAAGATGAGCTCAGGCGGCGGATACAGGAGGATCATGATGCCGCACGCGAGGAGGCACGTAGGAAGGAGGCGTAGGAGAAGGAGGCTGAGAGAGAGAGGAAGCGAGAGAGGGCACGTCGTGCCAGAGAAGCCCCACCGGAGGCATGGGCGAAGGGGAAGTGGCCTCGATGCACTCAGTAGATGTCTACTTGTAACTGTTATTTTCCTTGTTCGTGGATCTCCTTTCCGTCTAGTTGTAACTGTTATTTTCCTTGTTCGTGGTACTCCTTTCCGTCTAGTTGTAACTGCTATTTTCCTTGTTCGTGGTACTCATTTTAGTTTGAAGCCATAATCAGGAGTGTGGCCTACCTTCTTTTCGGCACTAACATCTTATTTGTGAATCGCCCTCTCTCGTATCTCCCTAAGTTTGTGCGGACTATACTACTTACGGTTATCAAATAGCAAATCTCATCCATTCTTACAAAAAATTACCTTCAAACACGTTATCTTACAGGCTGCCGAAAAGGCTTCAACGTTATCATTTGTTATAAACTATAATACTTAGGGTTATTGAGCTAGTGCATTTTACATGCAAAGCAATCTGTAAATAAAATATTTTTTTCACAATATGGTGGTCCATATATCACAGAGCAAATCTGCCCTATTCTTCCGGAAAAAATATATTCAAATATGATATTTTACGCGCTGCCTAAAAACCTTAAGCGTTTCATGAAATATATGCTTCTTATAGCCATTTGGTTTACATGCAAAGTAATCTGTAAATAAAATATAGATACTGCCTAAAAACCCTACTTACAACTGATATTTATTTCATGATTTTTGGAGTCATGGTTTATATAGTTTCTTCAGAATTCATAAAAGGGTCTTTATGTAAATTTAATTTAAACAATTTAATTTTGCATACAACATAATACTTTTTGTCAGATATTACTTAATACAAATTTAGAAATTTATTTCATTAAATTTGGAGCTTTTTACCAAAAGATATAAACATTAAGTTAATTTCAAAACAGAAAATAAATTACAACATACAAAAAATAAATAAGAAAACACCTGACAACCCTGCCCGCCCCGACACCCCTGGATTCCCTCTCTCTCTCTCCCCTCTCTCCCTGCCAACCCCCCCCCCTCTCTCCTATCCTCAACACCAGTCGCGCTGTGTTGGCGCGACTGGTGCCCTCACCTATTTCGCGCCACGTCGGCGCGATTGATTCCTTTTCGCACCACGTTGGCGCGATTGGTGGTCACTTCTGTAAAAAAATAAATTCATATATATTTTTGTAATTCACGAAAAAAATGGTTATTTATAAAAAAAAATTCCACACTAGATGCCAAACAAATAGATCATCTGGAACCCATATTTCACCAATGGGCAGTATGAACTTGGATCTATCTATCTTAGATTCTAGGCACAAAGTGCGTAATAGATCTTGAAGTCGACACTCATGGTATTTTGATGTAGTCACAGTTAGGACTACTTGCCAATGCCACCAAGCAAGGTGAGCTGTGAGGAAACGGCAAATAAAAGGAGCAAAAGATGAACCAAAGTTGCAAGAGCTTATGCTAGCAACATTAGCTGATGTGACGTAAAACAATACTCACTATTCAGCCTTGAAACAGCATTTTTTTGTGGATTTCAAGTAGTTCATACATTTTTCAACAACATAATCAAAACTTCCATGACTTGCAAAATTGCAATCACGAAGATGACAAAAAAATTGAAGATTAACAAATACGAAGAAGACAAAATTGAAGTAGCAGATGCCTAACTGATACCCAAGAATCTATGGATACATTCCGACTATAGCCCTGCCTCCGCCGCTCGGCGAGGCGTGCTCTTCCGTCGGCTTCCGTTCTGCCGGAAACCATTAGACCTGGTAGACTCATCATTGCTAGATCGAGTGCTCGAACTATTCTCTTCCAGTTCAAGATTTGAGCTCTCTTCTTTGGGCACCCTGTTCCTCTTGTTACCATTCCCTGCAGAGTTCTTCTCTGTCCTTGATGCCGTCTGCTTTGCATCATCTCCTCCTACTTCTTGATACTCTGCGTCGCCATCGTCACCCTCCACCAATTTATTGACTTCTGCTTGGTCGACTTTATCGGCAATGCGCTTTTGGGGCCTTCCCCTCCTCTTTCTTGCAGGCACGACTTCTTCACCACTGCTCCCCTTATCCTCATGGCTCCTGCCATTGGCGAGCTTCCTTCCTCTGCCTCTTCCCCTACCCATTGTTTCGATTCAGCAGTATCTTATCTTGAGCTGTAATGGCAATTACTGGAACTAGCCCTATATATAGATGCCCATGCTTCTGTTTGTCTGATTGCTTCTTGAAAGCAAAATATTTCACTGCGACAACCTTGATTTATGATAGTAAAGCACAAACAAGCTAGAAATCTGCAAGATAAGCACCGAGAACTTACTGTGACACCCCAAGTAGAATAGCATCAAATATTTAATTGCAGAATGGATGTAATCATAACCTCAGTTTTCTAATGAGATCCATTCATCCATAGCAACCAAGAAGTGCGAGCAACAAATATCCCCAGTAAATCTCAGATGGAAATATACATCAATAGAACTCATAAAGATTAAAAACAAGAATCTTACTCGAGAAACAAGAAACATCTAAGAGGACGAAGAAAACAGCTGCTGACCTTGCAATAAATTAGCATCTGGTTCACGAACCATCCTGCAACCCATTTCTCCAAGCTTTAACAGGTGCTGGAGAAAAGGAAGTTCTTGCTATGGATTGGCAGTGATCTTGGATCGAGACACCAGCAGACCCACAGATCAAGAAGCTACAGCAAAGGCTGGTGCAGTTTGGGGAAAGATGGAAGATTCCTGAATGAGTAGTTAGCAGACTAGCAGTAGTAGTGCTATGGAGTATGGCTATGGAGTCCCTCTGGACTCCCGTTTGCTTGAGCTCCAAACAGTAGCTGTAGCTGCTGCAGGAGTCAGGACATCAGGCACACACCACGCGCGCGGAGAGGAGGGAAGGCGCTTGCTTGCTTTCTTGAGTTGCTTTTCTGTGGAGCTGTCGCTAAGTTTTGCATTTTTTTTTTATTACAGTCTAGCAGCCGTTGAAGACGAGCGAGCTGCTCCACTGGCATTAGCCTGACAAGACATAATTTTTATTAGTACATCTGCCGTAGCACAGCTAAGTTACTGTAGCATAACGACAGTTTTACTAGCTCTAATATTTTCTGTGCTCTCGAGGTATTCAAAAAGGGAGAAGAAAAGGAAAGGATCCCAAGACTGACACACAGGAAAGAAGAAAACCAGGAGCTACAGCCAAGATCCATCGCTGTGTGGTTCTGCCCCATGATGGATGTGTTTATTTGCTGCTGGTAGAGTGGTAGGTGTTCAGAATAATTGCTTCTGGGGATTACCACATGAGTATTGAAGCTGATTCAGCTTAAATAATGCAGTCCTTTGGGCACTACAAATGCTTCCCTTCAGATCGTTTCTAGAGATGTCCACGTAGTAACGAGGATAACGTGAGGTGGGAATTAAAGAGCAGAGAGAGGAAGCTCTATCTCATAAAAGATACAGGTCTCTCATAAGAACAGAAACGCTAAGAAATAATCTAAAAACTGTATTGAGAGAGATATGTCTAGAAAGGTTGTTATTAAAAATAATCAAAATTTTAAATAATTATACAAAAAAATATACCTATAAAAATTCGTAGATCTCTGTAACCGTTTGAATTGACAACAGAGCTTCTGTCACCACTTGAAATAACGACAGAGGTTCTGTTACCAATCAAATGGAATAAATGCTTATGTGGTAGCCAACAATGATCTCTGTCAGGATTTTAATTAGCGAAAAAGACTCTATCGCCATTTGAACTGGCGACAGAGGTTCTGTCGCCACTGGAATTGACGACATAGGCGACAAATCCTTTGTCACCGTTTCAAATAGCGACAAAAACTTATTAATTTTTGCAACTATAAAATATTAGAAATTAGTCTATATGGTGACAGAAAGAAATAGAACCACCCAAATTAGCCATGTGTTGAAGTAGGTAATATTTTTCTTTAGTGAAGGAGAACACAATTGGCCCTTTATGCTGCGCAATCATCTTTTTGTGAATGGAAATTTTATATTTGAACGCACGCAATGTGGTTTAGAGAGCTTATCCTAGTGAAACACATCCTCAATTAGGAGCTATCGACAAGAGCCTCCTAGGCTTCACTCTCTTCCACACATAATGAGGTTTAGGGAGTTTATCCTAGTGAAGCACATCCTCGACTAGAAGCTATCAATAAAAGCTTCCTAGGCTTCACTCACTTCCTCATTTTTTTATTTTATTTGCATTTCTTAATTTTGATTGAGTCATGCGATAATCGACCATCTTAGGCATGACACTTAAAAGAGTGGTCTTGGTCATACATAGTACATTCCAAGTTCATCCCAAGTATAATGGGAAGCAGTCTTGTGAATATATAGTGTTGAGATCAATTTTAACACATACAAGTCAATTCTTGATTATTTTTAGCATTTAGACTCATGAGCAAACTAAGGATTCAAGTATGAAACAAACTAGCTTCAACCAAGTTGCTCTAGAGACTCTAGTAGAAATTCAAGATTCCACAAGTCATGGCATATGCACCTAGTGAGGAAATATAGCAAGCAAAAGATATAAATTTTCATTAAAGCCCAGATTTTTGTAACAAGCTTAGCATGATGAAGCAATATAAACTAAGGAATGACTAAGCTAGTACTGACCCTCAGAAAAGTATCAAGATGTGATAACATGAATGTGAACTGCATAATAGATAAAGCTCAGAAGATAGAAAATAGTCTATATGCAATTCATGAAGAAAAGCTTCTCGAAACTCCCCCTCAGCAAGTGAATCAATTTTAAGCACAAATTTGGTTCAAGTTCAGTTATTAATAGAATTAGTTCAGAAAATCTCCAAATGAACTCTACTAAAACTAGAAACACAGAACGAGAAGAGGAAGCCGAGAAACCAAAAACTGGGAGGACTATAGAGTATAGAAAAGATGGCAGAGAATACTAAGGCTAGGACTTGCTCTCATCTTTCTCATATGATTTACATAGGAAAACTAACCCTACACACCCTAGCTAGGGAGTACACATAGACCTTGTCGACCTAGGGGGCCCAATACCTGTTAGACCTACAAAACTGTAAGAGAATTCAATCTAGAGATAAGAGAGACGGCTAATCAAGAATGAGAACAACCTATAGCATAAGATGAGAGGTCCATGCAAAGCATACTATAAGTCTAAGTGAAGTGAACTCAGCATTGAAGGACTAAACCTGAATGCACCCAAAAAATATTGGAAATAAATACATAATACATACTGTACAAGACCATCTCCCCCTCAATATATGCCGTAAGAGCTCATAACTCAAAGCTCTGTCCTCAAGACCACAAATCTGGAGCTATCCAAAGGCTTGGTAAAGATAACAGCTAACTGGTGGTCACACTCCACAAACTAAAGTACTATATCACCCTTCTCCACATGCTCTCTAAGAAAGTGATATCTAATGTCTATATGCTTGGTCCTAGAGAGTTGCACTGGATTTTTGGCAATGTGAATGATAGAGTGTCGGGACCCGAATTTGCAAATCCGAACCCTCTGTGTATTCAGCACTAGTCCAGGATCACGCTAGTGCACACAGTCTCAACATCGGTAAATATCACAATCATACACATCGATAGTAATATAGTACTTTAAATAAGATAATCAAACTGGTTGCTTGACCTTATGGTCAAGTTACAAGAGTACGCCATACAGGGCGAAAACTTATTAAGAAAATAAATTGCAGCGGAATGAAAGCATCAACGTGGCGCCATCCAGTATACTACAGGCAACTGACTGGGCTCGTTCCCTAAGTAGACGGCTCCTCCTGAAGTTCCTCCTCCAAAGCTGGCGTCGCTTCTCCTTCAACTGATGTTGTATTGCGGCAAGGGTTAGTACTTGGTACTCAGCAAGTCATGCACAGAATGCAGCTAATATTCTATATGCATGGCTTAATACAAATGATAGGCTAACAGATACATTTGCAGTAAAACAGCATTTAACAAATAACATAAGTAGATTCAAAAGCAGTAAAAGTAAAGGTAATATCAATAACTTTTCCAGAACTGGAATTGGCACAATATCGCGAAGTGGCCGCCTTCGCTCAATTTGGGTCAGACCTTGATGCTGTGACTCAGGCATTACTCAATAGAGGTGCAGGCGCCAGTCTTTCCTGCCTTACCTTAACCCCGCTTTCACGTGGCGAATCGGTATGAGGTTTCAGTGATCACTTTACGGTATTCTTTAAGTTTTCTTGGTCACCGGGTGCCCTGAATGAATAAGAAATGGACAGCTGAGGTCAGGCTTGCATGAAAAAAGAAGATAATAAGTTAGATGTCGATTACATTTAAGTAAACACTTTTCCTTTCCTAGTCCACATTTCCATCAACATCATTATTTAACCCAACCAAACTTTTTCGAGTCCATGTTGTTTTCATGAAAGTCTAACCCTTGACTGTAATCCCCGAGCAATGTCCAATGCCGCGGACACGGCTATTCAAATAGATTTTACACTCTGCAGAGGTTATGCACTTTACCCACAAGATACAGTCAAACACCACAAAGGCGAGTGATCGTAACAAAGCATTTCAGAGACCGCAAACTATACAAGTGAACCTCCGGCTTTTGTCATACACCATCCCTTCCCTTAACAGAGACGAAGTATGGAACCGACTTACCGTTGGACGGGTACCATGCCATAGCACTGGTACGCTCCCTTTTCAAGCTACACAAAAGGTGTAGTTGACACCCCGAGGTACCACATGCAAGTTATTAGTAACTTACTCAACTAGGTCCGTCCCAATACAGACATGTGGTTGCACGTTTGACTCAGATCAAAGGCTTGCAAGGTTAATTCCTTAGGATGACCAGGGCAAGACTACCCGAAGAACCAAAACGACATTCTCGGTGCCACTCATGGCCCACCATATCATCCTTGCCACTTGCCCCGGTCTAAATCTATTTATCAAACCCAGTTGATTACCATGCACCACGTGCCATCAACAATCACAACACATGATACTTCTCCAAAAATAGGTTCAATATATCATTAAGTCAGTATTAACATTTGATTGTCCAAAATCATGTCATGTGCACGTAGCAGGTCTAAGCAATATACTACAACGATCTAAATACCCAATGTTGGCAATTCACTAATGCCCAACTATATATATTCCACAACTAGGGTGGCAAGGGTTCATGACACATAATTAAATAGTCAAGGTGTCATACTGCAATTTGGCATTTATCTAATTCCCAGAAATAATTTCAAACAATTTCTAATTAAATTAGCATGCAATAATTTAAATTAAATTAATTTCAAAAATAGGATCAATATGGTCAAAGCATAACTTGCCTTCAAAAAGTACTTGTTCTTGATCTTGAGCTGGCTCCTGGGTCAACACTTCACCTTCGAAGCCCTCGGGTACTTCAATGTCTACTCGTAACGCGTGCAAATAGCAATAAATAAATAAAACAGTACATGTACCTTGCGCAAAAATTCAAGTAAAGTCCATAAACAGAAGGAACATAATTTTACAAATTTTTCAAAATTCGAATCACCTAAATCAGAGTTAAAATGCAAAAGTTATAATTGTTTAAAGTTTAAAGAATCTATTAATTTAATATAAACAGAGAAATTTTCATATTCAAAAATTAATTAAAATTCATATTTAAGTAGATCTCAATTTTATAAAAATTTAGAAATTGAAATCGTTCAAATCGGAGTTAAAACGCAAAAGTTATAAGCGTTTGATGTTTGAAAATTCAAATAAAAGAATAAACCGAATTAATTCATTTATTTTTCTACTAAAAAATCTGATTTATGACGTCAGCGTGGAATTTGAATTTCCACAGAATTATTTTTCTATTGAAAAATCGAATTATGACGTCAGCATGACGTCAGCGGTCCATGGACTTGGTCCACGGTTCGGTTTTGGTCCACTGTGGACCCGGTCCACGGGTTCACGTGTCACTGACACGTGGGACCCACGGGATGATGTCAGCTACTGACATCGCCACGCGCTTCGGTAGCGATCTTGACATGGCGTCGCGTCGGCGGCGATCATGGTGACCCGTGTGGACCGTGACGGTCGCGTGACGTCAGCGGCGACCGCGGCTGACCAGTGTTGACCGTGACGGTCCAACTTCGGACACGTGGCTTGATCTGGGCTGTTGATTTGTGTGAAATCATGTGCTGAAAAATTGGCTTTGAACTGAAAAATTAACTTAGATTTGAATTTGCAAAATGTGTTTGTTCATGTGTTTTGACAATTTGACAAGAAACAGTAAGTTACGCATTAGCGCCGGACAAAGTTCTCAAAAAACAGTAAGTTTCCCATCTGCGACGGACAGTGTTTTTGGGTCTGTTATGAACATGTTTTTGAGCCCATGACCGAAGTCATTTTCATATGTACAACGGACAGTTTTTCTTGGTCCGTTGTGAACAAGCTTTTTCGGTTTGGATAATTTCTTGGAACCAAGATTTTCACATGTACAACGGACTAATTCTTTTTGTCCGTCGTGAATGGACTTTTTCTAGGGTTTTACTTTTGTGAAACAGGCGTATGCGTTCTTGTAGGACAAGCTTCTTGGGTCCGTTGTGAACTTGCTTTGAGCTCATGACCAAAGCCATTTTGCATGTACAGCGGACCAACTTTGTTTGTCCGTTGTGAACGTGTTTTTCCGCGTTGGGTTGGCTTCTTGGAACAGAAACTTTTCCTTATCCAACGGACCACCTTTGTTGGTCCGTCGTGAAGGCGTTTTCGCTCAATTAGGGTTTTGAGCGATTTGGATTTGAATTTTGAATGTGAATTTGAAATTTGTAATGATTTCATGATGCTTCTTTTGAAGTGGACTTTATGCAATGCTCATGTGAGTAGTTGCATGGATTGACATTGAGTCAAGTCGTGGACTTGTGCTCGGATTCGTTTTGTGATTTGTTCATGTGCAGGTATTGCTCGAAGACGAATGTGGTCGATGACGGGACCGGAACTAGGTTCATGGAGGAACTGAGGTTCGGGACTAGGTTCAGGAGGAACTGAGGTCCTGGTGGTCAAGGATGTCATGCGGGACGTTCGGGCTAAGAGAATGGTGCACATGAAGAATGGTTAGTCACGTGAGAATGGCGGGAGGTCATTCGGCGTGCAAAGTGTTAGTCACGTGAGTATGGCAGGTGGCCATACGCGTGCAAAGTGTTAGTCACGTGAGTATGGTAGGGTTACCATACGGCGTGCAAGAGTTGTACTCGGCCAAGGAGAGTTGTGTTGGATCACAGTTCCTTCTAGGGAATAGGAATCATATTCGTAACTCCTTGTGGGTTGGTGCTTTAAATAGGTGGGGGTCTCCTGTTGAAAGGCACCAAGTAGAGCTGAGCGCATCAAGCTTTGAGCTTGGTTTTAGGGTTTGTACTCTTTTGATGAGAGTATTTTAGACAAGAAATAAAGATCAATTCTTCCAAGATTTTTGCGTGCTCTGATAACCACGTCGCTACGGTATTTTCTGTTTTGGTTCTTGTTTGCATGCTTGTTCTAGTTCTAGATTGGTTTTGTTCTTCAAGTTTTATCTTGATTTGATCCATCAAAAACCTCTCTAGGGTATTGATCTAGTGTTTCTCAAAGTCTAGTTGATCAATCTTTTGTCGTTCTTGTTTAATCTTGAAGTTTTGATTAGATTGATTCTCGTCAAGTTCTGGATCAGCAAGCTTGCGAAGCTCATAACTTTTGATCCGTAAGTCCGATCGAGCTGATTCTTTTTGGGTTCGATTCGTATTGGAATCTAGTTTTTTTTTGTGTCCAAATTTCAGATCGTTTCGACGGTTGGATCTCCGGGAATTCTCGTTTTACCAAACCTCTGTCATTCTGTTTTTGTCGAAAACGAGGCAATTATTTGGTTCTGTTTTGGGGTGAACTTTTAATAGGTCAAGAATTTGGTTTTAGCTTCCGCACAATCATTCACCCCCCCTCTGATTGCTATATTCGTATACTTCGATCCTACAAGTGGTATCAGAGCAAGGTTTTTCTAATCTATCTTAATCGGTGATTAGATCAATGGATCATTATTCGACAAAACCTTGTGTGTTCAATGGTGTTGATTTTCAGTTTTGGAAGGCCAAGATGGAGGCGTTCATCCAAGCTCAGGGATTCACAATTTGGGAGAAGGTCTACAAACCATATGATGTCCCTGCAAACGACAACGTCAACGACACCAATCGCGCACATGTTGAAGCAAATAGTAAGGCACGCAACTTGATCATCCAAGGCTTGGGACGTAGCGACTTCGATCGTGTGATTCATCTTCGATCTGCATATGAGGTATGGAAATCTCTTTGTGATTACCATGAGGGTTCTAACACTATTAAAGAGGTTCGTCAAGATCTTTACAAAAAGGAATACATGCGATTTGAGATGAAACCCGGTGAGTCGGTAGATGACTTCTTTGCACGTTTTAATAAGATTCTTAGCAATTTGCGTCTTTGTTGGAGTTAGCTTTGATGATGCTGCTAATGCTAGACAATTGCTTAGTGCTTTGGACATGTCGGTGTGGGAGATGAAAGTAACATCTATACAAGAATCTACTACCATGAGTACACTTACTTTAGATGTTCTTTATTCTAAGTTGAAAACTCATGAATTAGATGTTTTTGCTAGAAAGAATGATCATAAATCAATTGCTTTGACATCTCAATCTAGCATATCTCATAATGGTGCTGCTTCAAGTTTTGCTCTATCTTTCTTGTCTTCACTAACCGATGAACAGATTGAGCAATTCCCAGTAGAAGACTTGTCACTACTCTCTTCTCGCTTTAACAAAGCTTTACAAAATGTGAGAATGAGAAAGAGAGGTGGTGGTGGCCCTCCAAGATGCTATGAGTGTGGTGATCTCGACCATATTCGTCCAAACTGTCCTAAACTTGCAGGTAAAGCATCAAGGGAGGAGAAGGACAACGACAGAAGAAAAGAGAAGAAGTTCTCTTCAAGTAATAGAAAGAAGAAGAGCTTCATCAACAGCAAAGTTGTCCACTGAGTTCTTTCGCTCTTGAACAAGTCAATTTGAGCGATGTGGATTCAGGGAGCGGTGAGGGCGATGCAACTCCAAGCAAGCATGAGTTGGCGGGGTTGTGTCTCATGGCTAAAAGCGACAATGACTTCTGAGAGGGCGACCACGACCAGCGACTTCAATGAGGTAGATCCTTCTACGATGAATTAGCTATTGCTTTGTTGCTCGACTTGGTAAATTGCTTGATAAACGTGACAAGAAAATTAAGAAACATGATTTTGTTGTTGAGTCATTGAATGCTGAAATTGTTAGACTTAAAACCTTGATTCCTCGATGATGATGCTTGCAAATCATGTGACTTAATTTACAATGAGCTTACTTTGCTTAGGAAAGAACATGTTACCTTGTTAGAGCAAATCAATGCTGAAAATGAGAAAAATGAGAAACTTGTTAAACATGCTAGTTGTTCTACCATTGATTTACATGATACAACTCCATGTTCTATATGCTCCATACTAGAATTGAAGTTGCATGATGCAAATGCTAGGGTTTCTCAAATGACAGAAGATTTGCTTACACATGAGGTTCTTTCATGCTCAACTTGTCGCAAGCAAAAAGGAAAAGTGGACGTTCCCTGTAATAATTGTTTAACTCTTTCTCGAAAAATTGATTACTTGGAAAAGTCATTAGAACGTTTCACTAAAGGAAAGAAGAACCTAAACATGATTTTGGATCAATCAAAAGTCAGCACTCATAACAAAGGTTTAGGTTTTGATTCTTATGCTCATCATAAATCACATGCTCCCACTGTTGTTAAAACACTTGACGGAGGAAAATTTGAAATTGTCAATGAGCCTAAGAAAACTGTCTTTAAGTCTGCTGGAGTGTTATCTTCTACTATGATGAATGCAAATGTTGCTTCTACTTCTAAAGCCAAACATCCTGTTAAATACACTTGCACTCATTGTGGTAGAGATGGACATTTAGTAGATTTTTGCTTTAGACTAGCCAAACAACAAAAGAAAGAAAGAGCTAAGGTTAGGTCTAATTTCAGAAAGGCACGCTTTGCTTCTCACTACGTGCCTAGGGTGATGCAAGCACCTTTTGTTGCTAGAAACACGGAGCAGGCAAATTTGATTTTGTGCATAAGGCGCTTGTGTTGTGCCTCTTGTTGTCCGTCGTGTGTCTCAAGATCTTGGATTCCTAAACATCTTATTTCTAACCGATCGAGACCTCGACACTTTCTCGCTTCTATGTAGGCTTCTCACGAGGAGGGAGAACATGTGGCTAGTGAATTTCGGATGCTCACTTCATATGTTCAGTGATAAGATTTGGTTCTCCTTCACTCGTGCATCTCATGCTTGAAAGTGTTGCCTTTGGAGATGCTTCTTCCACATTTTTTCGCAAAGGCACTAGTTCAAATGATGCAGGTACAAGTGCATATGTTCAGGGGGAGAGTGTCTTTGTTCATAAAGATGATGATAATGCTGTTGAGGACGAGATAATTAGAGGTTTACATGAGAGACTCTTCCCACGTGCTTGTGTGTGCTTGTTTTCAAGCTTCCCACGTGCTTCACATCGACAAGCGTTCAAGTGAACTTTCAGGTATCTCCATGGTACTCAAGATTTTGGCATTTGGCTTTACGCTTCCTTATGCATTAGTTTAAGCGCTTATTCTGACTTTGGAGGATGTTGAATTGATTTGGTTCGTGCCACCTCTTGAATAATCCCCTTTCTTGAGCATATTGATATTGGATTTCACTTTCTTAAAGATCATGTTGAAAAAGAAAAAATTGTGCTTCACCATGTGGAATCTTGAACATCAATTGGCAGACATTTTCACAAAACATTTGTCTTCTTCTCGTTTTGCTTTTATTCGGGGAGAACTTGGAATTGTTCATCCAATGGGATTGTTTTGAGGGGGAGTTTCTTTGCCAAGTTCTTTCACTTAATGAGCTCACTTTATCATATTTCTTTATATGTTATGTAATTGAGCTAATATATGATAATCTAATTGTCTCACTTGAACTAAAAATGACATTGTGGAATTCCCTGGACTGATTACCTATAGCTAAATACTCTGTGATATCTTACTCTTCTAGGCTTGATATTGAATCCTCTTGACAAATTTGGGCTATGAAGCAAGTGTGGTTTCAACTTTACTCTTTCATAAGACCTTTTAATCACTTTTGCATGTTTATAATCAAAGAAAAATGAAAAGAAAAGGGAATCAATAAAAAGGGGTTGTTAAAAGCAAAAAACCTCAAGTTATGTGCTTCAGGGTGCTTTCCCTAAAAAGATAAGATGTATGCTTCAAGCATGCCATTCCCTCAAAGATAAGATGTATGCTTCAAGCATGCCACTCCTAGAAAATAAAAGAAGTATGCTTCAAGCATGCCACATGCAACTTATTGTTTAAAGATTAAATTGGTCTACTAGATTGGAGTTGAAACTACTTGCTCGCCCTAAGTTGTTAGTTGCTTCAATTTTTAAAGTCTTGCTTTTTCTGCTAAGATCTTGTTTAGTACTTGGCTATAGTTGACTAAATTGAGGTTGAGATGCATGTCATTCCCTAACTTGTTAAAATCACATCAAGATCATGTATTTTGCATATTATGTGATATATAAGGTTATATGATCGAATGAGCTCATCTTTTCCTATCTTGGCACTCCCTTGTTTCTCTTGGTGAAATCATTGTTTCAGGAAAAATTTTGAACATGTTCTCTCTTTTACTCTTGATGAATCCATTGTCAAAGGGGGAGAAATTTGGAAATCTTTGAAAAGTTTAAAGAAAAAGGGAGAGTTGTTAAATTTGAGAATTTTGGGAGAAGTTTGGAGAATTTTTGAAATTTTTGGGCGCATTGCACATTCACACACATTTTCATTCTCAGGGGGAGATTTTGTTTTGCATTTTGGTCAAAGAGGGATTTCTGTGTTTTCTTACTTTGGTCTTTGATCCTTTGGATTTCAAAATCTTTGGTAAAGTGAATGCCAAATGATCAATTCTAAGTGGTGTTGCCAATGTTTTCATCAAGGGGGAGATTGTGAAATCATGTGCTGAAAAATTGGCTTTGAACTGAAAAATTAACTTAGATTTGAATTTGCAAAATGTGTTTGTTCATGTGTTTTGACAATTTGACAAGAAAGTGATAAGTTACGCATTAGCGGTGGACAAAGTTCTCAAAAACAAGAAGTTTCCCATCTGCGACCAGACGGTGTTTTTGGGTCTGTTATGAACATGTTTTTGAGCCCATGACCGAAGTCAGTTTCATATGTACAACGGACAGTTTTTCTTGGTCCGTTGTGAACAAGCTTTTTCGGTTTGGATAATTTCTTGGAACCAAGATTTTCACATGTACAAAGGACTAATTCTTTTTGTCCGTTGTGAATGGACTTTTCTAGGGTTTTACTTTTGTGAAACCGGCGTGCTGCGTTGCTTGGACAAGCTTCTTGGGTCCGTTGTGAACTTGCTTTGAGCTCATGACCAAAGCCATTTTGCATGTACAGCGGACCAACTTTGTTTGTCCGTTGTGAACGTGTTTTTCGCGTTTGGTTGGCTTCTTGGAACAGAAACTTTTCCTTATACAGCGGACCAACTTTGTTTGTCCGTCGTGAATGCGTTCGCTCAATTAGGGTTTTGAGCGATTTGGATTTGAATTTTGAATGTGAATTTGAAATTTGTAATGATTTCATGATGCTTCTTTTGAAGTGGACTTTATGCAATGCTCATGTGAGTAGTTGCATGGATTGACATTGAGTCAAGTCGTGGACTTGTGCTCGGATTCGTTTGTGATTTGTTCATGTGCGGTATTGCTCGAAGACGAATGTGGTCGATGACGGGACCGGAACTAGGTTCATGGAGGAACCGAGGTTCGGGACTAGGTTCAGGAGGAACCGAGGTCCTGGTGGTCAAGGATGTCATGCGGGGCGTTCGGGCTAAGAGAATGGTGCACATGAAGAATGGTTAGTCACGTGAGAATGGCGGGAGGTCATTCGCGTGCAAAGTGTTAGTCACGTGAGTATGGCGGTGGCCATACGCGTGCAAAGTGTTAGTCACGTGAGTATGGTAGGGTTGCCATACGCGTGCAAGAGTTGTACTCGGCCAAGGAGAGTTGTGTTGGATACGGATTCCTTCTAGGGAATAGGAATCGTATTCAGAACTCCTTGTGGGTTGGTGCTTTAAATAGGTGGGGTCTCTGTTGAAAGGCACCAAGTAGAGCTGAGCGCATCAAGCTTTGAGCTTGGTTTTAGGGTTTGTACTCTTTTGATGAGAGTATTTTAGACAAGAAATAAAGATCAATTCTTCCAAGATTTTTGCGTGCTACAAGAACCACGTCGCTCTGATTATTTTCTGTTTTGGTTCTTGTTTGCGTGCTTGTTCTAGTTCTAGATTGGTTTTTGTTCTTCAAGTTTTATCTTGATTTGATCCATCAAAAACCTCTCTAGGGTATTGATCTAGTGTTTCTCAAAGTCTAGTTGATCAATCTTTTGTCGTTCTTGTTTAATCTTGAAGTTTTGATTAGATTGATTCTCGTCAAGTTCTGGATCAGCAAGCTTGCGAAGCTCATAACTTTTGATCCGTAAGTCCGATCGAGCTGATTCTTTTTGGGTTCGATTCGTATTGGAATATAGTTTTTTGTGTCCAAATTTCAGATCGTTTCGACGGTTGGATCTCCAGGAATTCTCGTTTTACCAAACCTCTGTCATTCTGTTTTTGTCGAAAACGAGGCAATTATTTGGTTCTGTTTTGGGGTGAACTTTTAATAGGTCAAGAATTTGGTTTTAGCTTCCGCACAATCATTCACCCCCCCTCTGATTGCTATATTCGTATACTTCGATCCTACAATTTGAAAATCAACAGTCCAGATTGGATCGCATCTCACGCGTTTTGGAATAACGCGGTTGATCTGGACCGTTCGATTTTGATCGGACGGTCGAGATCCGATCGGTTATACCGCGTCATGGGGGCGACGCGGCATGTCCCGGTGCGCGACACGTGGCGTGACCTACGCCGTTCGATCTCGATCGAACGGCTGGGATTGCATCTAACGCTACAACGTGGGTTAACTCTAACCGTACGATCTAGATCTAACGGCTGCTAATGCACCCAAGCACGGTGTGGTTCACGGCTACGTGCCTCTATGTAAACCGTTGGATCTAGATCCAAAGGTTGGGATTAGATCTAGAAACCAAAACGTGAAATCGCACGGGGTGACATTGTAACACCCCGGCATCTAAAATGCCCTAGATGTCACCAAACATAGACTAAACAACATCTAATAACCACATCTAAAGGTAAATTACAGCAAAGGAGTACATGCAAAAACCGAAAATTTCGGCAGCATCTCCTTTGTTTTCCATGGTACGGAGCATCAACAATAATATCACAAGTTATATCATAATGGGAAGCATCTAAAGAAGCAATAACACGCGATATAGCAACTATTTAAGTCACACCACCTGCACATAGATATCACACACTCAAAAACATGCCCACAAAACAATACGCAAACACTCTTCTACCACGACTTCACAATCTACTCGCAAAACCTAAAACAGAGGTTCTGTCCCGAAGGGACAGCAGACTTCCAACGAGCATAACTTGAGTTTTAAGACTCCGAATCGATTAAACGAGTACATACTCGCATAGCTTAGTAAATTTCCTAACTTTTTATAAGTATATGGAAAAGCTTATTCGGATTCTAAAGTGGTCTAATCTACAGAATACCGTGATCTGTTCCAATGTTGTCATAGTTTTGCACACGTTCGGTAAATCGAGCATAACATTCAAATGGCTGGGCGGAATTGGACATTCTTTATACCCACTGAAAGGTATTGAAGTTACCTACAACTTCTTCAACAAGCGTCTGACCAAATTCCGACTCTAAAATCGCGAAAACTCAAACCCTAGGTCGACTGCACAATCTGCCCGAAACAGAGAACATGGCAAACTCTAGTTTTCATCTAATCTACCCAATCATAGCACCACCACTTGATCTAAAAGCATCAAATAGACCTCTAGAACAGTACCTAGACCATCCCCAAGGATCACCCATGCCATACCTCAGCCCGAAGAACGACGAACGCCGAATTCCTTCCTCCCGGGCTCCCCGATCGCTTTCCTCGCGCCGGAACCGCTGGATCTCCTCGTCGTGGAGCTTTCCGAGCGGAAGATCAGCGGGATGGCAAGGTGAGGGGATCCCCAAGGGCAGCAAGGAGGGTGCGGAGGTGGTGGAGGGGGTGGTGGCGCAAGGGGAGGGGAGGGGAGGCGCACGGCAAGGGGCAAAAGGGGTGTGGCGGCTATGGGAGGGAGAGGAGGAGGTGGGGCGCATGGGGGAGGGTTCTCAAGGGACAAAAGACTTCTCTGCAGCACAAAACATTCGCACAAATACTCAAACCGGAACAAACGACAAATGAGTTCTCAAAACCAACACTTGGCGAGAAAATGTTGATTTAGCTCAACAGAGTGCAACCTCTCACGGTTCCACCTTCACTTCAATTCCCAAACAGAATCTGCGTTTCAACCACAAAGGGCTCCATCAACCCAAAACGCCCGAATCCTCAAGACAAACACTTCACACTACTATCACAACCAACCTGACTACCACATTCCATTAAACTCAACATGACACAATCAAAGCGGGTCACAATTCGTTTAACGACCTCTCTACATTCCCAAGAATTTCCATCGAGAGGAATAACTCATTAAGGCACATTTGCCCTTCCGATACACGATCATGCTAACATTTCATTCCATCCTCTCCCAGGAAAGTCTCAAACCTAGAGACAACTAGTTAAGACAATTGCTCACGGCAGGATAATTATCACCGAACTACCGTCAACTTCACTTCCACCCATCGATACTCTTAATAAAGGTTAAACCCATACATCATCAACCTCCATCACAAACCACCCTTATACCACTAAGGTTCGACACCTAGCCCCAAGCTAGGATCGTAAAACCTTACCGAACCACAATTGGCTCCTTTCTTAAGAGGGTCTCGCCCTCACACAATAACACTTAGTAATCAAGCCCAAGTGTACACATATTTCGCATACTCAACCATAAACCAAGAACATTCATATCCTCACTCCCATCTATAGAGCAAAATAAGTACGATTCTTTTGAACCCAAGTGAACCACGTACGACAACTCAAATCCAAAGCGTTAACAACCACTTTGGAAAGAATTCGGCAACATCCAAGGAGCATTCATCATTTTTTTTCCAAGCCAAATCGCAAAGGAAGCACAAATCCCCTACACCACAACCAAAATACCAGAAATTCTTAATTCTTTCTTTTCATACTAGAAAGAAATGGACATCTCGATTCATGACATGAATGCAAACTTTTCAAGAGCACTCCGGATTAGTCATATATCCATATATGACTTTCTCACCGACCTAGCTCAACGACTCCTTTATGATTAATTATGCATAAACAATGTCTCGTTTTCCTTTTCACCATTCATTCATCATGTAACAATAGTACCGAATAGTCATTCACCAAATGACTTCTTCCTCGGTATCACATAATTGAAACACAATTAACATCGAAGGTTGCGGTAACTCATATAGACTATGACGGTAGCATAGTTAACAGTAAAACACCATGTCGCATCACATCCCACATCAATTGAAAACTGAACTTGCAAAATATTGCATTTCAACCAAATTCAACATTTTGGAAGAGAAAATCAAAATTTCAAGTCAAGCATCTGCTCCCACAACCGTCACAAATTTTCTCAAGGAGAGGGAAATTCATTTCCAAAAGGGAACACCTCACTAACAAAATCACTTTATAAAACATTTATAAAATCCGCCTTTTTGAAGCACTCGCAAACATCACACACATTATGCAAATAAATCTAACTCTAGTCAAAAAGAGTTACAAATTAAATCTCAAGAGTTTCCAATACAACCCACTATGTCCATCTGCTTCCTTTAAAATAATGATTCCAAAGATAATTCAGTGCGAACGCGAAGAAGCGCGATCCACTCAACAATTTTTGGGTGTAAAAATCCATACTCATAGCACAAACTAAACAAATTCTCCAAAACCAGATATTGGCACCAATTTCTACGAGTTTTAGGGAAAACTCTGAAACTCAACATAAGGAACACTTTGACCAAAAGCATTCAACCAAGATAGCAAACAACCAAACCAGCCCAGAAGGTTTTTAAACACCAGCTTAGCATAAATGCAATCATTTCTAGTATTCCACTACGCTTTCCATTAAAGACTTCAAAATTCACTACTTACTCATTGAGAAAGTCCAACCGGATTTAATCAAAATTTACATAACAATTTCTTTCTCTAGTTACCATTCCCAACACCTTTAATTAAGGTTTATGATGCTTATTAAAAAGGCACCCAACCAAGACTACATTGACATGATCCCCACGGATCACCAACTCATAATACATCTTATTCCAAGTTTGAAACATAGTATTTCAACAAATCTTTCAGCATGATCAACCTATAATTTTTTTTATACCATCCATTCATCAACTTTTCGATAATTGGAACTGATTCAATTAATCAATGACTTTCAACATGTAAATATTATCTCTACAAGACAGAGTTCATAACTATGATTCTAAGACATACATTCATTAAGAATAAAATTCTTCTTCATGTTAATTATCCATGGTTCACTCCATCACAACATGTTACAATAATCTCCATTTTAACAATGGTTTCCAACAAGTAATCTACACAATTACCACCACTACTAAGTCATCAATATCAATAAACGGCATAATTATAAACAACAACATTGCTTTAAGCTACCCCATACATAGGTTATAACAAGTTGCCGCTACTCAACATACTCCAACTATTAAAATGAATTGAATAAGTTAGACCATCACGACGCTCTTAAAGCAACAATAAAACCTATATCTTTCCAATTGACATCGATACTAGCAATACAGGAACACCACTACATACTTCCAAATATATTAATAGTTTGCAACATAAAAATAATGGCTCTAATCAATATCCAAATTAAGGTCACAAACCGACATGATTAAATTTCTCTACTAACACGTTAAATTAAAACGTCTTTAATCAACCAACAAGGTTTCCTTAACAATATCAGTAGTTTAAAATTTTAAACATTAACAATGTTCAGCTACACATTTAATAAATGGGGCGTACTACCTCACTTCAAAATAATGCAATAAACTCTAATGTCGGGATCCGAATTTGCAAATCCGGACCCTCTGTGTATTCAGCACTAGTCCAGGAACGCGCAAGTGCACACAGTCTTAACATCGGTAAATATCACAATCATACCAATCGATACTAATAAAGTACTTTAATCAAATAATCAAACTGGTTGCTCGACCTTATGGTCAAGTTACAAATATATGCCTCGCAGGGCAAAACTTAATAAGAGAGAAATAATAGCAGCGGAAAATAAGATAACTTCGTGGCGCCATCCAGTATACCACAGGCAACTGACTGGGCTCGCTCCCTAAGTAGACGGTTCCTCTTGGAGCTCCTCCTCCAAAGCTGGTGTTGTATTGCGGCAAGGGTGAGTACTTGGTACTCAGCAAGTCATGCACAGAATGCAAGCTAGTATACTATATGCATGGCTTAATACAAAGGAATAGCTCAAGGTATATTTGCAGTAAAGAGCATTTTAACAAATAATATAAGTAGATTCGAAAGCAGTAGAAACAAGTATATCATTAATAACTTTTCCAGGAGTTAAATAAACATCTTTCCCAATCCTAAACCATATTTTCATCAACATCATTATTAAACCAAACCCAACCTTTCAAGTCCAAGTTATTATCAAGAAAGTCTAAACCTTAACTATAATTCCCGAGCGATATCCAATACCACGGACACGGCTATTCGAATAGATTTTACACTCTGCAGAGGTTATGCACTTTACCCACAAGATACAGTCAAACACCACAAAGACGAGTGTCCATAACAAAGTCTTTCGGAAACTTCTAACAGCACAAGTGGTCCTCTCTGGTGATTGCACACTAACCCGTCCCTTAGCGAAGGCAAAGTTTAGGCCAATCCACCGTTAGATGGGTACTGCCGCGACCAGACGCTCCCCCGTACAACTACACAAAAGGTATAGTTGACATCCTGAGGTCCCACAGGTACGTTATTAGCAACTTAATCAACTAGGTCCGTCCCATTACAGACATGTGGTTGCACGTTTGACCCAGTTCAAAGGCTTGCAAGGTTAAGTCCTTAGGGTGACCAGGGCAAGACTACCCGAAGAACCAACACAACGCGTTCGGCCGCAACTGGCCCACCCGATCATTCTTACCACATGCCCCGGTCGAAAACTATTTATCCAAACCCCAGTTGATTACCATGCACCACGTGCCATCAACATCACATGATACCTTTCCAAAACAGGTTCAATATATCATTAAGTCAATATTAACATTTGATTGTCCAAAATCATGTCATGAGCACGTAGCAGGTCTAAGCAATATGCTACAACGGTCTAAATTCCCATGTTGGCAATTTAATAATGTCCAACTATTTAAACCTCAACTAGGGTGACAAGGGGTCATGGCACATAATTAATTAACCAAGGTGTCATACAGCAATTAGGCATTTATCTAATTTCCATAATTTAAATAAAGTATTTTCTAATTAAGCTAGCATGCAATAGTTTTGAATTGAATTAATTTGAAATTGGGATCAACATGGTCAAAGCACAACTTGCCTTCAAAAAGTACTTGCTCTTGGTCCTAAGCTGGCTCCTGGGTCAACACCTCTCCTTCGAAGCCTTCGGGCACTTCAACGTCTACTCGTAAAGCGTGCAAATAGCAATAAATAAACAAACAGTAGACAAAAAGTGTCCAAACATCCAAATGAAGTCCATAAACAGAGAGAGCATAATTTTATAAATTTTTAGAAACTGGAATCGTCAAATTCGGAGTTGAAATGCAAAAGTTATAGCATTTTGAAGTTTAAATAATCAATTAAATAATATTACAGAGAAAACTTTAGTCCAAAAATTAAATAAAATTCCTCATTAGGTAGATCTCAATTTTATACAAATTTAGAAATTTGAATCACTCAATTCGGAGTTAAAATGCAAAAGTTATAAGCGTTTGAAGTTTGAATCAAATTCTGAAATCAATAATTCGAATTAATAAATCATTTTCTTTTTCGAAAATTAATTATTGCATCAGCAAGGACACGTGGCAGCCTCTGATTGGGCGGCTGACGTTAGCTGGTCCATGGGCTCAGCCCACGGCTCGGATCGGGCCCACCGTGGACCCGGTCCACGGCTCGCGTGTCTCTGACATGTGGGACCCTACGGGTGACGTCATTGCTGACGTCACCGCACGGCTGGGGTGGCGCCGTGTGGACCCCCATGACGTCAGCGTGACGTCATGGTGCGGTTTGGCCGGCGTCGGCCGACACGCGCGGCGTGTCGGCGTCACACGCAGCGTCTGGCCGGCCGCGCCGGTCCAACTTCTTTACACGTGGCTCGATCTCGGCCGTTGATTTGAAAATCAACGGCCCAGATCGGATCTAACCTAACGCAGTAGAAAAACTACTCGGCTGATCTGGACCGTTCGATCTTGATCGGACGGTCAAGATCCAATCTAACGCAAACAACACAGCTAACCCTAACCGTTCGATCTAAATCTAACGGCTGAGAATGGATCTAGTACTGTGCGGTGAAGGCTACGTGGCACAATCTAAGCCGTTGGATCTAGATCCAACGGTTGAGATTAGATCTAGAAGATTGCACATGAGATCTCACCGTGGCGTGACGTGGCGCGATCTGGGCCCTTGGATTCTGATAGGACGGCTGGCGGTGCTTGCGGACGGCGATGGCGACGCGGCGGAGCAGAGGCCACCGGAGACGAAGACGATGACGAGCCCAACGGCGCTCCGGGGCTTCTCCGGCGGAGTGGATGGTACCTCACGACGCGTCTTGGCCTTGCGGTTCCGGATCTGACCTCAACGGCGGCGGAGAACGGCGACGGCGCATGGGCGAGGCAAGAACCGTGGCGGAGGAGAGAGCTAACTACGGCGAGCGATAGCGGGTCGACGGCGGCGGCTAGGGCTAGGGCACGTGGGGCAATCGACGCACGAGGCAAGGGCGAACCTCGGGCGCGAGTCAAGCATTAAATACCGGCACGGACGCCGAGTTCCCCGCGGAATCCGCGGCGAAGCCGGTACGTGCGGCGGAGTCCGTCCTTGACACGGCGAGGGCGACGTGGCACACGCTCAGCCGTTGGATCAAGATCCAACGCGGTTCGGGCTCGGTGCGGCTCGGCGGGCGGTTTGCTCGGTCGGAGCCGGGCTCGGGTGACGTGGCTCAATCGTGGCCGTTGGATCAAGATCCAACGGTCACGCGGTTAGGGTTCTGGTCTGGCTCGGGTCGGACTCGAGTCTGACTCGTACTCGGGTCCGGTCGGATGAACAGTAAAACCCACTCGCGTTTTCCAGCAATTAAATAATTCAAATTAATTCCCAGAAATTCATTTAATTCATTAAAAATAGCAAAAGACTCAGAAAAATTCCAGAAAAATTCTGAAAAATATTTTGGAACATTTTGGACTCAAATAAAATATTTCCAACAAAATTTTATTTGCAAAGTTAAATTCTTTAATTATTTCAAAATGGAATAAATTCAAATAAATTCCAAATAAATCCAAATAAATTCCAGAAAATTCCAAAAATTCACCAAAGTGCCAATTCACACATGAATTTAAGAAAAGCAAAATTTTGGGATGTTACAAACCGCCCCCCTTAACAGAATGTCGTCCCCGAGATTCAGGGCTTTCTAAAGAAATAGGTTCGGAAACTCTTTCTTCAAATCCACTTCGCGCTCCCAAGTTGCTTCACTCTTCGCGTGGTGGCTCCATTGAACTCTGCAGAAACGGGTTGACTTGTTTCTCGTCTCTCGATCCATGGTGTCCAAAATCTTCACGGGGTGCTCCTTGTAAGTCAGATCTTCTTGTAGCTCAATTGACTCTAGCGGTGTCTGTTCCTCAGGTACTCGGAGACACTTCTTCAGCTGGGACACGTGGAACACGTCATGCACTCCTGCTAGTGATTGCGGTAACTCCAGTTGGTACGCAACTTCACCTCTACGGCTGAGAACCTTGAATGGTCCAACAAATCTCGGCGCGAGTTTTCCTTTGGCATGGAATCTCTTAACTCCTCTGAGTGGTGTGACTTTGAGATACACAAAATCTTCTGGTTCAAAACTCAAGTCTCGGCGACGGTTATCAGCATAACTCTTCTGTCGTGATTGGGCTATCCTCAATCTCTCCTTGATCATGGCAATCTGTTCTTCGGCTTCCTGAAGAATATCTGGCCCAAAGACACGGCGTTCACCTGTCTCGTTCCATTTCAACGGTGTCCGACAAGGTTGACCGTATAGTGCTTCAAATGGCGACATTTGCAAACTGGCTTGGTAGCTGTTGTTGTAACTGAACTCCGCATACGGCAGACTTTTATCCCAAGAGGTAGCATAAGCCAATGCACACACTCTTAACATATCCTCCAAAATCTGATTAACTCTTTTGGTTTGCCCATCTATCTGCGGATGATAAGCGGTACTGAAGTTCAAACGGGTTCCCATGGCTTCATGCAGCTTATTCCAGAACCTCGAGGTAAACTGGGTACCTCTGTCCGATACAATTTTCTTTGGCACTCCGTGCAAACAGACGATCCTGGTCATATACAATTCAGCTAACTTATCTCCCGAATAAGTGGTCTTCACTGGAATAAAATGGGCGACTTTAGTCAAGCGATCCACTATAACCCATATGGAGTCATATCCTCCTTGAGTTTTCGGCAAACCGGTAATGAAGTCCATTCCGATTTCCTCCCATTTCCACTCAGGTATCTTCAACGGCTGTAACAACCCTGCTGGTCTCTGATGCATTGCCTTGACTCTCTGGCATATGTCGCGCAGCGCAACATGCTCGGCAACTTCACGCTTCATGCTCGGCCACCAGAATCTTTCCTTCAAATCTTGATACATCTTGGCGCTTCCAGGATAAATGGAATACTTTGAGTCATGGGCTTCTTCTAAAATCAACTGCTTCAGTTCCTTCTTGTTCGGCACACAAATGCGACCCTTCATCCATAACGTGCCTTGCTCATCCAACTTGAAGTCCTCTGCCTTGCCTTCATCCATGTTGGACTTAATCTTCCGGATCTTGTCATCATCCTCTCGTCCTTCTCGGATCTGATCCTCCAAGGTAGGCTTCACTTCCAATGCTGCCAAGAATCCTTCTAGTATGACTTCAATCTGCATTCACTGGAAATCCTCACATAGCTCCTCCAGACTTGTGGCTATCAACATGTTCACGGTATGGCTTTTCCGACTCAAGGCATCGGCAACTGCGTTGGCCTTTTCGGGATGGTAATGGATTCCAACATTGTAGTCCTTGATCAACTCTAACCATCTCCTCTGTCTCATATTCAGGTCTGATTGGGTGAAGATGTACTTAAGACTCTTATGGTCCGTGTATACTTCACATCTGTTTCTAATTAAATAGTGACGCCATAATTTCAAGGCATGAACTACGACAGCTAGCTCTAGGTCATGCGTTGGATAATTCTCCTCATGTGGCCTCAACTGTCTTGATGCATAAGCAACGACCTTTCCATTCTGCATCAACACACATCCAAGTCCTTGGCGCGATGCGTCACAATATATGTCAAAGCTTTGATTGACGTCCGGTAGAACCAACACCGGCGCTGATGTCAATCGTTTCTTCAGCTCTTGAAAACCTTTTTCACACTCTGGCGTCCATGCAAACTTTTTCTCCTTTTTCAACAATTGCGTAAGAGGTTTCGCAATCGTCGAAAAGCCTTCAATGAAACGGCGGTAGTAACCTGCCATTCCTAGGAAACTCCGGATCTGGGTCACGGTCTTCGGCTGCTCCCAATGTAACACAGCTTCTACCTTGTTTGGATCTACGGCGACTCCTTCCACAGTCATTACATGTCCGAGGAACTCCACCTTGTCCTTCCAAAAGTCACACTTGCTGAACTTGGCGAAAAGTTGCTGTTCCCTTAGCTTTTCCAAAACTTGCCTCAAGTGCTCTGCATGTTCATCCTCTGTCTTGGAGTAAATTAAGATATCATCTATGAACACAACAACAAACTTGTCCAAATATTCCATGAACACCTTATTCATCATATTCATGAAATATGCTGGCGCATTCGTCAGACCAAAGGACATAACTGTAAACTCGTAATGTCCATATCTTGACGAGAATGCGGTCTTCGGGATATCTTCTGATCGGATCTTCAACTGGTGGTATCCCGATCTCAGATCAATCTTGGAGAAAACTCTGGCTCCTCTCAGCTGATCAAACAGATCATCGATCCTGGGTAGCGGATACTTATTCTTCACAGTGACTTCATTGAGTGCACGGTAGTCAATGCACATCCTGAAACTCCCGTCCTTCTTCTTGACGAACAAAACTGGCGCTCCCCACGGCGACGAACTTGGTCTGATAAATCCTTTCTCCATTAACTCTTCAAGTTGCTTCTTCATTTCTACCAATTCCTCGGTGGACATCCGGTAAGGTCTCTTTGCTATCGGCACTGTACCAGGTACAAGCTCTATCACAAACTCTATGTCCCTGTCTGGCGGCATACCAGGTAAATCTTCAGGAAAAACATCTGGGTACTCATTCACCACTGAGATATCTTCTATGCTGATTGCTTTGGTGCTGTTAACCATCAACTGTCGATCTCTAACGGCGGTAGCTTGGAATTCCACTTTCTTTCCACACGGGCTCTCAACTGAGATAGTCCTTCGTCCACAATCCAATACGGCCTTGTGCTTGGATAACCAATCCATTCCCAAAATAACATCTAAGGTTTGGGTCTCCAACATGATAAGGTTCGCTAGGAACTCTATCCCATCTATTAATATTCTCACCCCAGAACATCCTACTTTCGTTCGGAGTTCAGAACCAGGGGTTTGAACAAAGAGCATGCATTTAACTCTTGCAATCTCCAAATCATTTTTAGCAGCAAAGCCTTGAGAAACAAACGAATGCGAAGCTCCAGAATCAAACAAAACTGTTGTATGTACTGAGTTAACAAGTAACTTGCCCAGTACGACGTTCGTGGCATTCTGAAGTGCATCTGCAGTGACATGGTTGACTCGGCCTCTCACCACGATGCAGGGTGTTGCTCCTGTTGTCTTTGTCCCTCGGTTGCTCTGGTCTTTGGCGTCTGGCTGGTGTGGATCCCAGATTGAAGCGGGTGGGTCACTCCTGCTGTCTTCTTAGGGCAGCTGTTGGCAAAGTGTCCTGGCTCGTTGTAGTTGTAGCGGCGTCTCACTTGTCCCTCGTGACCGCTCAAGCGGCGTTTCTGGCTGGTGCTGGGGTCTGATAGTTCTGATTGACGGGTCTTGGTGCTGGTGACGGTGTCCTTGTTGCATTCTGTGGCTAGAATCTGAAAAACTGATTTAGCGCAACCCTCAAACGTTGTTGCAATCCCTGACGCGATCCCTGCTGTTGCATCCTTCGCTTCCTGTTGTCGTCCAGCTCCTTGCGCTTGTCCTCAAGAATAAGCGCCTTATTCACAAGCTCCTGGAAATCTGGAAAGATGTGGGTGATCAGTCCCACCTGTAGTCCTGAGTTAAGTCCCTTCATGAAGCGAGACTATCTGGCTTTATCTGTCGCTACGTCTTCAGGTGCGTAGCGTGCAAGCTGTGTGAACTTGTTCAGGTATTCGGCCACCGGCTAGCTGCCTTGCTTCAGTGCTTTGAACTCCTCTTTCTTGAGGTCCATGATTCCTTCCTAAGACGTGATAATCGATTTAAATGCACCGTGAACTCCTCCCACGTGATATCTTGAGGGTTCTCTTGCGTGGCACGAAGTTCTCCCACCATTCGTAATTTGTCCCTTCCAAGCGATGAGAAGCGTAGAGTACCTTCTCATTTCCCTTGCAGCGAGCAATGTGTAGCTTCCTCTCAATTGACCTTAACCAATCATCCGCCTCCAACGGATTGGCATTCCCGAGAAAAAGTGGGTGGGTGAGTCCTCATGAACTCGGCAGTCTTGTATTACGGCGTTGTCCTGATTGATTTGATTAGCGATGGCCTGAGCGGTGGCGTGTTGCATTTGTTGCATCATAGCATGCATCAATCGAGTCTGAGCGACAAGAAAAGCTCCAAAGTTACGCATGTCAATCGGCGGTGCTAGGTGGGGTGCAGTGCTCCATTATTGGGGTTTCGGTGGCGAGAACCACTGCCGTTGCCTCCAAGGTTTCCGCGGGTGTTCACCATCTGTCGATTGCTCCAAGGTTTAGAGATAAGAGGGAACAAGAATAGACGAGTAGTGGGGAAACTATGCGGGGGAAAAAATGTAACTCAAAATCCAACTTTATTAATACTAATAGTAATAACTTGGTATGGTTGCTTACAATGCCTAAGGGCCTGCAACACATACTGCACACTCAGCAAACAATGAAAAACCAACGCCTCTAAAGGGTGACTCTTATTCTAAGACGCGACTCGACAAAGGAGTCTCAACTTCAAAACCTCCGCTCACTCGTCGAGAAAACCTCCACTGCCTGGGTGGGGGTGCGGCGGCATAGGCGCGAAACAATCGCCATGCCCCACAACTGCAGCTGTGGTTGACGACGCGGCGTCTTCCTCTGACTCTGGATCTTGTTGTTGCTGTGGCTGTGGCGCGGGTGCAGGTGGTGCCTCTTCTGGTTCCTCCTCTGGGTCTGGAGCGTCCAACTCTAACACTGGATCGGGACCCTGGCCATACAGTGCAGTCTCCAGCTCTGCGATCCTTTCCGCAGCATAGGCGACGTACTCACGAGCATTCTCCAAGTGCTTCTTCTCCTCCTCAACCTGTTCGCGAGCCTTCTTCAACTCCTGGACTGTATCTTCGATCAGCTCCTCTTGGGCGGCGACGAATCTGGCCAAGTGAGTGACGGTAACATCCCCATCCTCTATCGGCTTCCGCTGAGCTCTGCTGTCTCGGCGTGGGTGGTGATGGAACACTGTGCCCTCCAGCTCCCTGGGGTAGGTGCGAGCGATCTGCTGCATTGCTCGACGCGACACCTCCTGGATTCCAATCTCAAAGGTAGACCTCCTTGCGGTGAAGTGGAAAGGGCGACTGAACTTTGTCTTCTCTCGGGCATACACTGTGATCCGGACGTCCCATCCTGTGACCAGTCCTGCTTGAACAAGGGTAGTCCCTCGGTAGAGCGGCCTCTCAAAACCTCCAAAAAACTGAAGCATACGCCACAACTCGGCAGCATAGCCTCCTTCACGCTCGGCGTAGTTGTTCTTCATCATCATCTGTAAAAGGATACTTGCGTAAGAACGCAATATTTTAAAATCACTATGGAAGACGAAAACAACTCAGCAAGGGGTATGAACAAGAAAGAAAAGGGGTAAGTCGAGAATTCATTCATTATCTTGATCACTTTTAACTTTAGAAAATAGGTTTTATCCTCACTACGACCATTCTAACTATGGGTGAGCCTACAGTCAGTATGGCTCTGATACCACCTCTGTCGGGCCCCGAATTTGCAAATCCGGACCCTTTGTGTATTCAGCACTAGTCCAGGAACGCGCTAGAGGACACAGTCTTAACATCGGTAAATATCACAATCATACCACTCGATACTAATAAAGTACTTTAATCAAATAATCAAACTGGTTGCTCGACCTTATGGTCAAGTTACAAATATATGCCTCGCAGGGCGAAACTTAATAAGAGAGAAATAATAGCAGCGGAAAATAAGATAACTTTGTGGCGCCATCCAGTATACCACAGGCAACTGACTGGGCTCGCTCCCTAAGTAGACGGTTCCTCTTGGAGCTCCTCCTCCAAAGCTGGTGTTGTATTGCGGCAAGGGTGAGTACTTGGTACGCAGCAAGCATGCACAGAATGCAAGCTAGTATACTATATGCATGGCTTAATACAAAGGAATAGCTCAAGGTATATTTGCAGTAAAGAGCATTTTAACAAATAATATAAGTAGATTCGAAAGCAGTAGAAACAAGTATATCATTAATAACTTTTCCAGGAGTTAAATAAACATCTTTCCCAATCCTAAACCATATTTTCATCAACATCATTATTAAACCAAACCCAACCTTTCAAGTCCAAGTTATTTTCAAGAAAGTCTAACCCTTAACTGTAATTCCCAAGCGATGTCCAATACCGCGGACACGGCTATTCGAATAGATTTTACACTCTGCAGAGGTTATGCACTTTACCCACAAGATACAGTCAAACACCACAAAGGCGAGTGTCCGTAACAAAGTCTTTCGGAAACTTCTAATAGCACAAGTGGTCCTCTCCGGTGATTGCACACTAACCCTTCCCTTAGCGAAGGTGAAGTTTAGGCCAATCAACCGTTAGATGGGTACATGGCCGTAGCCCCGGTATGCTCCCACGTACAACTACACAAAAGGTATAGTTGACATCCTGAGGTCCCACAGGTACGTTATTAGCAACTAAATCAACTAGGTCCATCCCATTACAGACATGTGGTTGCACGTTTGACCCAGTTCAAAGGCTTGCAAGGTTAAGTCCTTAGGGTGACCAGGGCAAGACTACCCGAAGAACCAACACAACGTTCCCGGTGCCACAACTGGCCCACCCGATCATTCTTGCCACATGCCCCGGTCGAAAACTATTTATCCAAACCCCAGTTGATTACCATGCACCACGTGCCATCAACATCACATGATACCTTTCCAAAACAGGTTCAATATATCATTAAGTCAATATTAACATTTGATTGTCCAAAATCATGTCATGAGCACGTAGCAGGTCTAAGCAATATGCTACAACGGTCTAAATTCCCATGTTGGCAATTTAATAATGTCCAACTATTTAAACCTCAACTAGGGTGACAAGGGGTCATGGCACATAATTAATTAACCAAGGTGTCATACAGCAATTAGGCATTTATCTAATTCCCATAATTTAAATAAAGTATTTTCTAATTAAGCTAGCATGCAATAGTTTTGAATCGAATTAATTTGAAATTGGGATCAACATGGTCAAAGCACAACTTGCCTTCAAAAAGTACTTGCTCTTGGTCTTGAGCTGGCTCCTGGGTCAACACCTCTCCTTCGAAGCCTTCGGGTACTTCAACGTCTACTCGTAAAGCGCGCAAATAGCAATAAATAAACAAACAGTAGACAAAAAGTGTCCAAACATCCAAATGAAGTCCACAAACAGAGAGAGCATAATTTTATAAATTTTTAGAAACTGGAATCATCAAATTCGGAGTTGAAATGCAAAAGTTATAGCATTTTGAAGTTTAAATAATCAATTAAATAATATTACAGAGAATAACTTTAGTCCAAAAATTAAATAAATTTTTCATTAGGTAGATCTCAATTTTATACAAATTTAGAAATTTGAATCACTCAATTCGGAGTTAAAATGCAAAAGTTATAAGCGTTTGAAGTTTGAATCAAATTCTGAAATCAATAATTCGAATTAATAAATCATTTTCTTTTTCGGAAATTAATTATTGCATCAGCAAGGACACGTGGCAGCCTCTGATTGGGCGGCTGACGTTAGCCGGTCCATGGGCTCAGCCCACGGCTCGGCTCGGGCCCACCGTGGACCCGGTCCACGGCTCGCGTGTCTCTGACATGTGGGACCCTACGGGTGACGTCATTGCTGACGTCACCGCACGGCTGGGGTGGCCACTGACAGGTGGACCCCCCATGACGTCAGCGTGACGTCATGGTGCAGTTTGGCCGCGTCGCTGACATGCGGGCCCGGCGTGCCAGCGTCACACTGCAGCGTCTGGCCCGACCGCCGGTCCAACTTCTTTACACGTGGCTCGATCTGGGCCGTTGATTTGAAAATCAGCGGCCCAGATCGGATCTAACCTAACGCAGTAGAAAAACTACTCGGCTGATCTGGACCGTTCGAACTTGATCAGACGGTCAAGATCCAATCTAACGCAAACAACACGGCTAACCCTAACCGTTCGATCTAAATCTAACGGCTGAGAATGGATCTAGTACTGTGCGGTGAAGGCTACGTGGCACAATCTAAGCCGTTGGATCTAGATCCAACGGTTGATATTAGATCTAGAATATTGCACGTGAGATCTCACCGTGGCGTGACGTGGCGCGATCTGGGCCCTTGGATTCTGATCGGACGGCTGGCGGTGCTCGCGGACTGCGATGGCGGCAGCGGGCGAGAGGCTCTGGAGGCGAAGGCGACGGCAGCGAGCCCAACGGCACTCGGGGCTTCTCGGCTGAGTGGATGGTACCTCCCGACGCGTCTTGGCCTTGCGGTTCGGATCGACCTCAACGGCGGAGAACGGCGGACGGCGAAGCGAGGCAAGAACCGTGGCGGAGGAGAGAGCTAACTTCACGGCGATAAGCGGAGTCGGCGGGCGGCTAGGGCTAGGGCACGTGGGGCAATCGACGCACGAGGCAAGGGCGAACCTCGGGCGCGAGTCCGGGCATTAAATACCGGCACGGTGCGGGCGGCGGAGTCCGTCCTGGACACGGCGAGGGCGACGTGGCACACGCTTAGCCGTTGGATCAAGATCCAACGGTCGCGCGGGTTCGGGCTCGGGTCTGGCTCGGGCGAGCTAGCTGGCTCGGTCGGAGCTGGGCTCGGGTGTCGTGGCTCAATCGTGGCCGCTGGATCAAGATCCAACGGTCACGCGGTTAGGGTTCGGGTCTGGCTCGGGTCGGACTCGAGTCTGACTCGAACTCGGGTCCGGTCGGATGAACAGTAAAACCCACTCGCATTTTCCAGCGATTAAATAATTCAAATTAATTCCCAGAAATTCATTGAATTCATTAAAAATAGGAAAAGACTCAGAAAAATTCCAGAAAAATTCTGGAAAATATTTTGGAACATTTTGGACTCAAATAAAATATTTCCAACAAAATTTTATTTGCAAAGTTAAATTCTTTAATTATTTCAAAATGGAATAAGTTCAAATAAATTCCAAATAAATCCAAATAAATTCCAGAAAATTCCAAAAATTCACCAAAGTGCCAATTCACACATGAATTTAAGAAAAGCAAAATTTTGGGATGTTACATCTAAGCATGTTCATTAACACATTTGATCATTACTCGCTATAGAAATAAATCTACGGCACTAGAAGTTCATTTAATCTTAAGCTACAGATAAAAATTACATTGATTCAACTCGAAAATTAGCTTAGGAGTACAACATTTCCATAAACCACATTGTTACATACTTCACAATATGCTAAACAACAGTTTTCACTTTTGACAACTACTTTCAGTCAAATGACTACTTACTTTATTTGCAGCATTTTCTTTTTATCACTCAACCAAAAATTCACAAAGAAACTTGACTCTCAAAGTTGTAATGAGACAAACCCAAACTTGGTCACGCAAAAGGAAATTCTCCAAAACACTTTTCAATATCAAGACTCCCATGGAGGAAAATGGCTGAAAGACAATTTTCTTAAGGGGGAACCAAGCGATCAAGTAATCCTTTGCAAATAACCTTAACACCAAACCCCAAACTTTCACGAAACAAGAAGGGTTTTTCAAGGATGATTTCTTAAACCAGTAAAATGACGAAATCAAACACCACTTACTCCTACAAAGCCACAGAACTTCAGCCCTGATAGCCAGGTCTGGCATAACACCGCAATAACTCTTTTGACCTTGGAGAGAGACAAACACAAGAATAAATTGAATGCTTCTCCCCATAAAGCAATCAACAAACTGAGCATCAAAGCTGGAAAGGCGACCAAAAGAAGCGCAACACTAGACTCTTCTTCTTCGTCTTCAACCAAGGAAGACAAAATCACACACCGCATACGGAACAATCCGCGAAAATCCAATACCAAACACTTTTTTTTTCTTTTGGTTTCAATCAACTAAAACCAAGAAAACCAACCAAGACCGACCGTTAGAACGGTAAAGAGCAATTGAAAGAATCCACCACGAACACTTCAATTCGACTCCAGCCAACTACCCGGTCTACGACAGAAAGGATAAGCACTCTTCTCCCACAGGGGTTAATAGTTCTTCAGTGATGGCGCTAACTGGCCACACCGTCAAACCACACCCTTGCTATGAACAAAAAGTGGTGACCGAAACCCTTCGTCACCACAACCTCCCTTAATCATTATCACAGGAACAACTCAATCAATTATCTCATAAACATAGAAGCTTACATTATCAAATATAGTATTCAACAACAAGACTTAAATACAACATTTAAGTGTAAGTAACGATACCCATTCCCCTTTCCTACTGTGCATCAGAGTGTGTCAAGTTTTTAAATTAGTTAACCAAACTATTTCAGATTTTAAGGTTATTGCCCTAAGGTCAAATTTTAACAAGTAATTCTATGCCATGTTTCTACTTTTCCAAGTCAATATTTTTAGTTTACTCTAGAGTAAATTACTACATTCACATTCCACGGACCTGAAGCCCGCTCTGATACCAACTGTAACACCCCGGCATCTAATATGCCCTGGATGTCACCAAACATAGACTAAACAACATCTAATAACCACATCTAAAGGTAAATTACAGCAAATGAGTACATGCAAAAACCGAAAATTTCGGTAGCATCTCCTTTGTTTTCCATGGTACGGAGCATCAACAATAATATCACAAGTTATATCATAATGGGAAGCATATAAAGCAGCAATAACACGCGATATAGCAACTATTTAAGTCTAGCATAATGAATTTAACCACTCCATGATCTAAAACGAAGTAAATAATATGACCAAGCACACAAATAAGTCATACTCCAAATTCTCAACGCATTAACTTATAATTACGACTACGAATGGCAAAATTGCATATATCTTAATGAGTGAAACTTTGTGAAGATGTGCCACTAAGCCCTTTTCCCGCATGTCGGTTTAATGGTACCTAAAAACAACAAAAAACACAAGCGTGAGTTCATCACTCAACAAGTATATTGCAGTGGTACAAAAGAACAATTACATGGCTACAACACCTCACATCATGTATATCATCTTATTCATGCTCACATATCATCATTCACATATCATCATCATCATGTATGCAATGCGATGCGATGCACATGTCTCCTGGAAGCACATACCGGTATG
Organism: Rhipidocladum racemiflorum; assembly: GCA_036346355.1. Lineage (NCBI taxonomy): Eukaryota > Viridiplantae > Streptophyta > Magnoliopsida > Poales > Poaceae > Rhipidocladum > Rhipidocladum racemiflorum. The sequence goes on from CM070579.1 coordinate 34,353,620, forward strand.
GCTGAGTGCACACCCGTCGGTGTGCACCCTCTCTTCCCTTCCATCCCGAAGATGGAGGGTGCCTACTCCTCGCTTCCATTCACCGCGGTGGATGGAATCACGATGTAGGTCTTACTCAATGGCGCCCCGGACTAGTCATAACTTTCTCACCGACCTTACCGGACTAGTTATAACTTTCTCACCGACCCGGCCATGTATCATGCCATGTATGCAAACATGCCAACATCATAAATAACTTGTACATTAACACATGGCATCACAACATAATATACCGTATTCATCATATCAAGGGCAAACATTAAAGCATGGCATGTGAACACATCATATATTCAATTGCAACTCATCAAAACTAGCAACCTACAACCCGCTACCCATTCCAATACACTTGCCTCAATCACGGGCGACAGATTGACGAGAAGTAGAGGGCATTCCCGGGGTCACACCACCTGCACATAGATATCACACACTCAAAAACATGCCCACATAACAAGACGCAAACACTCTTCTACCACGACTTCACAATCTACTCGCAAAATCCAAAAACAGAGGTTCTGTCCCGACGGGACAGCAGACTTCCAATGAGCATAACTTGAGTTCTAAAACTCCGAATCGATTAAATGAGTACAACCTCGCATAGCTTAGGAAATTTCCTAACTTTTTATAAGTATATGGAAAAGCTGATTCGGACTCTAAAGTGGTCTAATCTACAGAATACCGTGATCTATTCCAATCTCGTCACAGTTTTGAACACGTTCGGTAAATCGAGCATAACTTTCAAACTGTTGGGCGGAATTGGACGTTCTTTATACCCACTGAAAGGTATTGAAGTTACCTACAACTTCTTCAACAGGCGGCGGACCAAATTCCGAATCTAAAATCGCGAAAACTCAAACCCTAGGTCGATTGCACAATCTGCCCGAAACAGAGAACATGGCAAAGAATCAAATAGACCTCTAGAACAGTACCTAGACCATCCCCAAGGATCACCCATGCCATACCTCAGCCCAAAGAACGACGAACACCGAATTCCTTCCTCCCGGGCTCCCCGATCGCTTTCCTCGCACCGGAACCGCCGGATCTCCTCGTCGTGGAGCTTTCCGAGGGTAAGATCAGCGGGATGGCGAGGTGAGGTGCTCCCCAAGGGCAGCAAGGAGGGTAGGGATGTGGTGGAGGGGGTGGTGGCGCAAGGGGAGGGGAGGGGAGGCGCACGGCAAGGGGCAAAAGGGGTGTGGCGGCTATTGGAGGGAAAGGAGGAGGTGGGGCGCATGGGGGCGGGTTTGGGGGCACCCTAGGGCAGGTTGGCAGTCCCCTCCTGCCCACATGGGCCAAGGAGGCTCCACCTAAGGCCCAAAAAGATCCCCCCAAGGCCTAAGTTTCCCAGGAAAGGCCCAAACTCCCGAAATCGGCCCGGAAACGCGATTAAACGGCCTAACGTAAAGTTTTAACCTTCATTTTCACATTTTATAAAGTCAGATTCTCTAATTTCACCTTTTACGGTGTCTCGACATCCCGTAGTGTCACAGACATGGACGAACCTGAGCCGTGCGATGAAGATCTAACGGTGGAGGAAGCTCGTGGTTCCGGCGATGGCGCGGCGGAGCAGAGGTTGCTGGAGACGAAGACGATGACAAGCCCGACGGCGTTGCGGTGCGGTTCTGGTGGGGTGAGTGGTCTCCACGGGTTGCGCCTCGATGCGAGGATTCCGGATCTGGGCTCGGTGACGGCGGAGGACGTCGGACGGCGGCGGAAACAGCGGAAAACCGCGGCGGAGCACAAATCCAACTTCGGCGAGCTCTAGTGGGCGAACGGCGGCGGCTCGGGCATGGTGGGTTAGGACTACGGGTGCGTACGGAAGAGAGGAACACGATGGCGGCAGCGACGCATTAAATAGGGGTCTCGGCTTCCGTGAAAACCGCGTAAACCGAGGTCCACCCGGCTGCGGCGGCAGAGTCTGAACAGGACTCGGATTGGGCGACGTGGGCAACGCTGGCTGTTGGATCTCGATCCAACGGTCATGCGGCTAGGGTTCAGTTGGCTCGGGCGCGACGCGGTTGGACCGAACCGCGTGGCGCGGCTGGCTCGGGTCGGACTCGAAATCGAACTCGAGTCTGACTCGGGCCCGGTCGCTTGAACAGTAAAACCCACTCGGCAATTTCCAGCGATTAAATAATTAAATTAATTTACAAAAATTCATTTAATTCAAGAAAAATAGCAAAATACTCAGAAAAATTCTAGAAAATATTTTAGGGCAATTGGGATTCAAATAAAATATTTCCAACAAAACTTTATTTGAAAATTTTAATTATTTAATTATTTCAAAAGGGAATAAATTCAAATTAAATCCAAATAAGTCCAAATAAATTCCAGAAAATTCCAAAAATTCTCAAAAGTGCCAAATCTCATTTAAATTCATGAAAAGCAAAAATTGGAGTGTTACATAGAGGTTTTATCACAAAAGAGGGAAACACTATCTATGTCTAACCCAAAGTCCCATAAGGTCGATCTCATCCAAAGCACTTGACTACAACAACTCGGTGCTTCCACGTACTCGGCCTCGGCAGTGGATGGTGCAACTTCGGACTGCTTCCTAGATGACCATGAAACAAGAGAAGTGCAATGAATTAGCAAGTACCAGAAGTGCTCTTCTTATCTATCATATAGCTGGTAAAGTCTACGTCTAAGAAGGCTCTAAGGGATAGACAGAAAGATGAAGAGTACCAAATACCAGTTAATGGTAGCTCGAATGTACCTGAATGTGTGCTTCATCGCTTGGTGGTGAAAGGCACTGGAGAAGCCTGAAATTGAGTGCATAGACACACATCAAAGTGTATATTTGACCTCGAGGCAGTGAGGTACAAGAGAGAGACGATTATGATCCTGAGATCTGTCTTATCAACTGACTCACCATCCTCATCAGGCTCAAGAATAGTCGTGGTGGCCATAGGAGTCATCATCGACTTCCCATAAGATATGTTAAAGCGTCTCAGGAAGTCTCAAGTATACTTGCCTTGATACAAGAAAATACGCTCCCGAGTCTGTTTGATTTTGAAGCTGAGGAAGTAGCTCAACTCGCCCATCGTGCTCATCTCAAATTCCATGCTCATCACATCTAAAATTTGAGAGACAAGAGCATGTGAGGAGCTACCAAAGATAATAGCATCCACATAGATCTAGAAAAGGAGAATGTCTAAATCTAGGTGTCTAACAAACAAGGTCTTGTCTACCTTACCCATCTCAAAATCTGATAGGACTTAAGCCTCTCATACCAAGCTCTAGGGGCCTGCTTAAGTCCATACAAAGCTTTGGAAATCTTGTAGATATGGTTTGGGTATTAGGGATTCTTGAATCCTGGAGACTACCTTACATAAACTTCTTCCTCAATATATCCATTGAGGAATGCACTCTTGAAATCGATTTGATACAGCTTGAAGCCCTTGGATGCTGAAAATACAAGCAAGATCCTAATTGCCTCTAATCTAGCTAGGATTAACTCACTCACTTATACATGGGCTAACCCGAAACCCACAAATGTAAACTGGTTTTTCACGCTTCTCAAAACATACTAACTTAACCACTACTCCATCCGCGAAACCAAGATTGAATAATCCTCATTCTCTTGAGTAGGGCTTAAGATAGCATCTCCATCGGTCCACTTGTCTTCTCGGCTTGCAACGACTCCCCAGCCTCAGTCATCTTTAGCGTCACCTGACTGTCTAGACCTCAGATCTCCTAGCTTAGTCTCGGTCTCCTCCACCTCACCATAACCTAGCTCTGAAGTCATGCAACCATCATAGACAAGAAAAACCATCACATAGCATTGGCTAACACAATTTATAGCCAAAGTCATAACTCAATTCATTGGTAAATCCAGCAAGACTACACTCCAGGGCTGGTAGTACCGCCCCAGTACTATGTAACATCCCAAATTTGTGCTTTTATTCAATTTATTGAGTTATTTAAATTTTTAGAATTTTCTGGAATTTATTTGGATTTAATTTGAATTAATTCCTCTCTTGAGTTATTAAATATTTAAAAATTTCAAATAAAGTTTTGTCGGGATATATTTTATCTGAGTCCAAAATACCTCAAAGTATTTTCCAGAATTTTTCTGGAATTTTGCTGAGCATTTTGCTATTTTTCTTGATTTATTTGAATTTCTGGGATTATTTTAAAGAATGAAAATGAAAAAAGGAAATCCAGAAACCATAACGGGTCGCACTATGGATCGGACTCGCGAACCCGTTAGACACGCCGAACCCGACCCTAACTGTCGGGACCCGAATCTGCAACTCCGGACCCTTTGTGTATTCAGCACTAGTCCAGGATTACGCTAGTGCACACAGTTTCAACATTGGTAAATATCGCAATCATACTCAGCGAAATAATAAAGTACTTTATTTAGTTAACCAAACTGGTTGCTTGACCTTATGGTCAAGTTACAAAAGTACGCTGCGCAGGGCAGAAACTTATTAAAAGAAATAATTGCAACGAAAAAGTAAAGAAACGAGTGGCGCCAACCAATATGCCACAGGCAACTGACTGGGCTTCTCCCTAAGTAGACGGTTTCTCCTGAAGTTCCTCCTCCAAGGCTGGCGTAGCCTCTTCTTCAATTGGTGTTGTATTGTTGCAAGGGGTGAGTACTTAGTACTTAGCAAGTCATGCACAGAATGCAAGCTACTATTCTACATGCATGGATTATCACAAAGGATAGGCTAACTGGTTCATTTGCGGTAAAGCAGCATTCATAAATACAGTAATAGATTGCAAAGCAGTAAATCAATAATAAAGATAATAACTTTCACAAAGATTGCACAAGTAAAGTATTTCACAACCTATGTCAAATTCTCAGCTCCAACCCAACCATTTTCCAAAACCCAGTTATTTTCATGAAAATCTAACCCTTGACTGTAATCCCCGAGCAGTGTCCAATACCGTGGACTCGGCTATTCGAATAGATTTTACACTCTACAGAGGTTATACACTTTACCCACAAGATACTATCAAACACCACAAAGGCGAGTGACCGTAACAAAGCCTTTCCAAAGTTACTTCTAGACCTGTTACTACCCGCTAAGGTTTCAGTACTGAAGGGACTGGTTACCACACTCAGGGCCCCCCTCTTGCTCCATGTGAACCTACCCATAAACTCGACCTCACACCACCGCGACAGTACCAAAGACTAGACATCACAGTTTACTCAGCTAGGTCTGTCCCATTCCAGACTTGTTGCTGTATGATGAACTCAGTTCAAAGGCTTGCAAGGTTAAGCCCTTAGGTTGACCAAGGCAAGACTACCAAAGTATCCACAAGTATTCCAAAACCAGTAAAAACCAAATCGACCGCCCAGTTGCCACTCTTGGCCCACCAGAAACAATCTTGCCACTTGCCCCGGTCTAAACCATTTTATCAATCACCAGTTGATTACCATGCACCACGTGCCATCAACATCATCATCAATAACACATGACACTTTCCAAAATATGTTCCATATCTCATTAAGTCAACATTAATAATTGATCATCCAAAATCATGTCATGACTACGTGGCAGGGCTAAGCATTATACTACAGCGGTCTAATTAACCCATGTTGGAAAATTAATAATGTCCAACTAAATAATCCACAACTAGGGTGACAAAGGGTTCATGGCACATAATTAAATAATCAAGGTGTCATACATCAACTAGGCATTTATCTAACTCCCAGAAATATTTAAGGCATTTTCTAATTAAACTAGCATGCAATAAATTGAATCAAAATAATTTTCGAAAGTGGGAACAATATGATCAAAGCATAACTTGCCTTCAAAAAGTACTGGTTCTTGCTCTTGCACTTGCTCCTGAGTCAAAACTTCACCTTCGAAGACTTCGGGCACTTCGACGTCTACTCGTAACGGATGAAAATAGCAATAAATAAATAACACAGAGGGAAAATCAAGTCCAAAAATCAGATAAAATTTAGAATCAAATAGAGCTTGATTTTCCAAAATTTTAGACATTAGAATCACTCAAATCGGAGTTAAAACGCAAAAGTTATAAGCATTTGAAGTTTGAAAAATCAATTAAAAGAATAAATCGAGTTAACTCATTTATCTTTCTATTGAAAAATCCGGATTATGACATCAGCATGACGTCAGCAACGAAACGATAAAAATAAAAATATATTTTTGGAAAATAATGTGTCGCTGACAAGTGGACCCACCGATGCGTCATGATGACATCATCGCTAACGTCACGCATGCACAGGCATGCTATTCCATCTAAACCGTTGATTCAAAATCCAACAGTCCAGGTCTAATCGAGATCGGACCGGTCCGAATTGAACGCTAGATCAGAGCGGTCCGAACTCAACAGGCAAATGTGGCACAATCTGAGCCATTCGATCTAAATCCGACGATCAAGAATGAACGTGCTACGTCGTGCTAACCTTCCACGCGTGACGTGCTATTTGTGACGTGGTCCAATGTAGATCCAACGGTTGATAATAGATCTAATCTAGTGAAATAACAAAACTACGCGATTTAACCTAACCGTATGATTTTGATCCGACGGTCAAAACAAATGTGCTATGGCATGCTATTTTGATAGCTGCGGCGTGCTATTCAATCTGAACCATTCAACCTAGATCTCACGGTCACGATCAAACTAGGATCGGACCGGTCCGAACTTATCGAGCCTACAAGGCCTAATCTGATGCGTTGGATCTGGATCCAATGGCCCAGATTGCATCTAATCTCTATGGGGATTAGGGCGACGTGGACTCACCTCGGCCGTAGGATGGAGGTCAGACGGTTGAGGGAGTTCGTGGGTAACGATGGCGGCACGACGGAGCTAGGTCACCGGAGCTAGGGAAGATGACCACTCGGACGACGTTTGGGCGCGATTCCGGCGAAGTGGATGATACCCCCAGATGCGTCTCGTCGCAACGGTCTCGGATCTGGGCACCAATGCGGCGAAGGACGGTGGCAACGGCGGGAAACGGCGGAAAACCATGGCGAAACCCTAGCACAACTTTGGCGAGCGATTGTGGCGGGGCTGCGGCGGCTGGAGCTCGATGACCTAGGGCAACGGGTGCGCACGAAAACAGGTGTCACGACATGGGTGGCGGCGCATTAAATAGCCCCCTCAACGTCCGTGAAATTCGTGGAAAACGAGGCCCACCCGCACGCGGCGGCGGAATCCGGCGGCGACACGGAGAGGTGACGTGGCTTAATCCTGGCCGTTGGATCAAGATCCAACGGTCACGCGGTTAGGGTTTGGGTCCGGTTCGGTCGGGCTCGAGTCGGACTTGAGTCTGACTTGGTCGGTTGAACAGTACTAACCCGCTAGGGTTTCCAGCATTTTAATATTTAAAAATAATTCTAGAAATTCATTTAATTCAAGAAAAATAGCAAAATACTCGGAGAAATTCCAAAAAAATTCTGGAAAATACTTTGAGACATTTCGGACTTCAAATAAAATATTTCCAACAAAATTTTATTTAAAACTTTTAAATATTTAAATAATAAGATAAAAGACGTAATTCAAATTAAATCCAAATAAATTCCAAAAATTCCCAAAAATTCTCAAAAGTGCAAAATACCATTTAAATACCTGGAAAAAAAATTGGGGTGTTACAAACCTCCCCCCTTAGCGGAATATCGACCCCGAGATTGAAGGCTAAATAAGGAATAGGTTTGGAAACTCTTTCTTCAAGTCCTCTTCGCACTCCCAAGTCGCTTCACTTTCCGAATGATTGCTCCACTGGCATTTGCAGCAACGAGTTGACTTGTTTCTCGTCTCTCGATCCCTTGTATCCAAAATCTTCACCGGGTGTTCCTTGTAGGTCAAATCTTCTTGTAGCTCGATTGCCTCCAAAGGCGTTTGCTCATCTAGCACCCGAAGACACTTCTTCAGTTGCGACACATGAAACACATCATGTACTCCCGCTAACAACTGCAGCAACTCCAGTTGATAAGCAACCTCTCCTCTATGACTTAGGATCTTGAATGGACCAACATATCTTGGCGCAAGCTTCCCTTTGGCGTGGAACCTCTTAACTCCCTTGAGAGGTGTAACTCTAAGATATACGAAATCTTCCGGTTCAAAGCTCAAGTCTCGGCGAGGGTTATCAGCATAACTCTTCTGTCTTGATTGTGCTATCTTCAATCTTTCCCGAATCATGGCAATCTTCTCTTTGGCTTCTTGAAGAATGTCTGGTCTGAAGACATGGCGCTCACCTGTCTCATTCCAATTCAATGGAGTTCGATAGGGTCGACCATACAATGCCTCAAAGGGTGACATTTGTAGACTGGCTTAATAACTATTATTGTAGCTAAACTCGGCATACGGCAAACACTTGTCCCATGAAGTAGCATACACCAATGTACAAGCCCTCAGCATGTCTTCCAAAATCTGACTTACTCTCTCCGTCTGTCCATCCGTCTGCGAATGATAAGCTATACTGAAGTTCAAACGGGTTCCCATAGCTTCGTGCAACTTATTCCATAATCTTGAGGTAAATTGAGTACCTCTGTCCGACACAATTTTCTTCGGCACTCCATGCAAACATACAATCCTTGACATGTACAACTTTGCCAATTTATCCCCTGGGTAGGTGGTCTTCACAGGAATAAAGTGGGCGACCTTTGTCAATCGGTCTACTATAACCCATATGGAATTGTATCCACCCTGAGTTCTCGGCAAACCGGTAATGAAGTCCATACCGATTTCCTCCCACTTCAACTCAGGTATCTTTAACGGTTGTAGCAATCCTGCGGGCCTCTGATGCATTGCCTTGACTCGTTGGCATATGTCGCACAACGCAACATGCTCGGCAACTTCACGCTTCATACTTGGCCACCAGAATCTTTCCTTCAGATCTTGATACATCTTGGCACTCCCCGGGTGAATAGAATACTTAGAGTCATGAGCTTCCTCCAATATCAACTGCTTCAGTTCCTTCTTGTTCGGCACACAGATACGATCGTTAATCCACATCGTGCCTTGCTCATCCAGTCTGAAGTCCTTTGCCTTGCCTTAATCCATCTTGGACTTGATCCTCAAAATCTTATCATCATCCTTCTGTCCTTCTCGAATCTGGTCCTCAAGGGTAGGCTTCACTTCCAAAGCGGCTAAAAATCCTTAAGGTACTACTTCAATCTGCATCTTCTGAAATTCTTTGCACAATTCAACTTGACTCTTACCCACCAACATATTGACGGTGTGGCTTTTCCAGCTTAGGGCATCGGCTACCACAAGGGCTTTCCCTGGATGGTAATGGATTCCGACGTTGTAATCCTTGATCAATTCCAACCATCTCCTCTGCCTCATATTCAGGTCTGATTGGGTGAAAATGTACTTAAGACTCTTATGGTCCGTATACACTTCACACCTGTTCCCGATCAGATAGTGATGCCACAACTTCAGGGCATGCACTACAGCTGCTAAGTCCAGATCATGCGTCGGGTAATTCTCCTCATGCGGCCTCAACTGCCTTGATGCATATGCAACGACCTTCCAATTCTGCATCAACAAGCATCCAAGTCTGTAACACCTCGGCATCTAGCATGCCTGAATGCTACCAAACATAGGCTAAACAACATCTAAATACCATAAACTAAGATAAACTACAACAAAGGAGTAAATGCTAAAACCGAAAATTTCGGCAGCATCTCCTTTGTTTTTCCATGGATTGAGCAACAAAAATCTTCACATATCAAGATAGCATAAAGAAAGATAGTAATAACTTGAGAAAACAGGAATTTCATCCATCATACAGTTAAGGATATAAGCCTATTCGTCTCATGTCAAATATGGACTAATCATTTACTCATGGCAACCAACAAAGCATCAACACCATAGTTCAGTTCAGTGAATTAACCATCACGATTAAAGGAAGGAACATGTCATTGTTTATATGTGTGATGCTAAGTGATGACGTGTGACTAGCTCCCTTTCCCGCATGCCGGTTTCATGGTACCTAAGAAAAACAACATAAACACAAGCGTGAGTTCATCACTCAGCAAGTATATTGCAATGGAACAAGAAAATACATTCCAATACCTTCATCACCACTTTTCACATACGACATCATACACATCTCATATTCATAGTGTAAGCAAATCATTGACATCATCATAAATCATCATCATATAACATCCTCATATAATGCAATGCAATGCGATGCGATGCTCATATCTCCTGGAAACTCATACCGGTATGGTTGAGTACACACCCGTCGGTGTGCACCCTCTCCCCCTTCCATCCCGAAGATGGAGGGTGCCTACTCCTCGCTTCCATACACCGCGGTGGATGGAATCACGATGTAAGACTTACTCATTGGCTCTCCGGAATAGTAATATCTTTCTCACCGACCTTCCCCGGACTAGTTATGACTTTCTCACCGCCCGGGCCATGTATCATGCCATGTATGCAAGCATGCCAACATCATAAATAACTTGTGTATTAACCCATGGCATCATAACATAATAAGCATATTCATCATATCAATGGCAAACATTAAAGCATGGCATGTGAACATATCATATATTCAATTTCAGTCTCAACCAATCTAGCAAACCACAACACGCTACCCATTCCAATACACTTGCCTCAACCACAGGCGACGGATTGGCGAGAAGTAGAAGGCACTCCCGGGGTCACACCACCTGCACATAGGTACCACACACTCACAATCATGTCCAAAAAACTGTACGCAAACCCTCTTCTACCGCAACATCGCAAACTACTCGCAAAACCCAAAAATAGAGGTTCTGTCCCATCGGGACAGCAGCCTTCCAAAAGGCTTAACTCGGGTTCTAAAACTCCGAATCGAATAAACGAGTACATCCTCGCGTATCTTAGGAAATTTTCTAACTTTTTCTAAGTATATGGAAAGACTGATTCGGACTCTAAAGTTGTTTAATCTACAGAATACGGTGGTCTGTTCCAATCACGTCACAGATTTTAATACGTTCGGTAAAACGAGCATAACCTTCAAATGGATGGGCGGAATGGGACGTTCTTTATACCCACTAAAAGGTATTGAAGTTACCTACAACTTCTTCAACAGGCGGATGACCAAATTCCGAATCTAAAATGGCGAAAACCCAAACCCTAGGTCGACTGCTCATGCTGCCCGAAACAGAGAACGTGGCAAACTCCAGATTTCGTCTAATCTACCCAATTACAGCACCACCAATTGATCTAAAAACATGATATTAACCCTTAGAACAGATCCTAGACCAACCCCAAGGATTCCCGTGGCCATACCTTTGCCCGACGAACGAAGAACCAACGGATCTCCTCCCGGTTCGCGCGATCTCCTTCCTCGCTCCAAATCCACAGGATCTCCTCGTCGCGGAGCGCTCCAATGGATGGATCTGCGGGGTGGTGAGGTGGAGAGGCTTCCCTAGGGTAGCAAGGGTGGTGGAGAGGGGAGGGGAGATGTGGTGGCGCCATGGGGGAAGATGGAGAGGAAGGGGAAGGGTGGAGGCGCATGGGGGGGGGCTAGGGGGTGGCGGCTACGGTTGGGAATGGGAGTGGGGGCGCACCAAGGGGTGGGGGCCAATTTGGCTGCCCAAAAGTCCCCCCCTTGGGCCCAAACCCCTCCACCGGAGGCCCAACTCAACCCCCAAGGCCCAAAGTCCCCAGAGAGGCCCAAACACCCGAAAACGGCCCAAAAACACGCTATAAACGGCATAACGTAAAGTTTTAACCTCCATTTTCACATTTTATGAAGTTTTGACCTTCCGTAGTGTCACATTCTTCCCCCTTCAACAGGATTCGACCCCGAATCCGAGACACGCCACTTCGCAAACAACCAAATCGAAGGGAGCTATGGTTCACGCCTCAGAACCCGCTTAGAAGCCCCTACGATTTGCACCAGCCAGCACTCAGAAGCAAGGAGCTAAGGATCAAAGACTGACAGCTCTAAAGATAACTCACATTCAAAACTTGCCAGAATTCTTACTCCACTTTGAAACACCGAGTACAAACATAAGGACTCAGAACGTCCCAAGCAAAAGGATAACTTCCTAAACTGACAACGATGGGAAACGGTCTCATATTCCTCTTTTTTATGCATTCCTTGGCACTAAAATGCCCGATCCCTTTAACCGATGTTTCTCCTCAGAAGAACACGGCACCAACCTTTAGAACCCTCTTCAGCTCCCACGCACAAAAGTGCTTTCACATCTCAACCTCTCTACTGTGGTTCGTCGTATTCTAGACAACGCGAACCAGGCAAGACACAACACTCCAAGACTACCAACTGCTTGAACAATCGGCTAACACCTTGCAAAAGATTGACCTTTTACAAAAGACCAATACCTACCACTACCACCGAAAGGAAAACCTACTTTATAACCAGGGTCCTTAAAACCTGCAAAAACAATATCAACCGAGCAATCCACATCGGTTGACACAACTCGCTCAGAGCTCGGCGACAAAAGATCCAATACACTTAGAAAAGGAAAAGCAATTACTAGCAACCACCAAGTAGTCCACTAATAATTTAATCAACCCTACCGAGGGACACATCAATGACACAAGTCTCCAAGAAGGTTTGAATTGAGTCCTACACAACCTTCCTTTACTCTTCACTTCCAAACTAGTTACGATCAACCACTAGCAACGCCTAATATCTTAGGTCATTACAAACCCACACTAGATTCCTCTTTCTAAGAAGGTTTCGCCCTCGCATTCTTCCTTTCAAAGAATCGGAACAAGGGTACAATCATTGAGTAAGCTCAACCAAGACCCATGAACCCAAAATGATCCACATCCAACAACTCGAACTCCAAAGCGCTAAAAGCCACATTGGAAAGAGTTCGGCAACAACCAAAGAGTACTCATTTTATTTTTCCTAAGCCAAGATGCAAAGAAAGCTCAGATCTCTTACACCACAACCAACATACCAGAAGATATTCATTCTTACTTCTCGTACTAGAAGGCAATTGAAATCTCGATTCAGGACATGCATGCAGCTTTCCAAGAGAACTCCGAATTAGTCATATATCCATATATGACTTTCTCACCGACTTGGCTCAACGACTCTTTTATCATTTAACATCTACAAACGATGTCATGATTACTTTTCACCATTCATTCATCACGTAACAACACTACCGAATAGTCATTCACAAGACGACTTCTTCCGCTGTATCACATGAATAAAACTCGAATAACATCGAGGATTGCGCTAATTCATATAAACTATGATGGCAGCATAGTTAACAGCAAAACACCACGTCGTGTCAAAACCCACCATCCATTTAAAGCTAACCTTGCAAAACCTCGCATTCTAACCAAAATCAACATTTTGGAACAGAACATCAACTCCAAAGTCAAACGTCTGCACACACAACCGCCACAATTTTTCTCAAAGAGAAAGGGAAACTCGTTTCCAAAAGGGAACACTTCACCAACAAAATCACTTTTAAAACATTCATAAAATCCACCCCTTTTTGAAGCACCTGCAAACACCACACACTTTTTTTTTCTTTCAAATAACTCCAACTCCAGCCAAAAGAGTTACAAATTAAATCTCAAGAATTTTCCAACACAACCCTCTATGTCCTTCTGCTTCCTTTAAAATTTATTCCAAAGATAATTCATTGCGAACGCGAAGGGGCACGATCCACTCAAGAACTTTTGGGTGTAATTCCATACTCATAGTACAACCTAAACAAGTTAGCCAAATCCAAAGGTTGGCATTAATCACTACGAGTTTTAGGGAAACTCTGAAACACAACAGAAGAAACACTTCGACCAAAAGTATTCAACCAAAATAGCAACCAACCAAACCAGTCCAAAAGGTTTTAGACACAAGCTCAGGATGAAACCCACCATATCTAGTATTCCACTATACTTACCATTTAAGCATTCAATATGCACTATATACTCATCGAGAAGTCTCATTATAATTCAACCAAAAGCTACATAACCAATTCTTTCTCTAGTTACCTTTCCCAACATTTATAAATACAGTTTATGATGATTAACAAAACGTCTTCCATTCTATACTACCTCATCATGATCCCCACAGACCAACACATCATATAACAACGTATTCTATATTTCAAATATAGTACTTCAACAGATACTTAAGCATGATCAACATATCAATTTTTTTATACCATCCATACATCAACATCTTGACAATTAAAACTTGTTCAATCAATAAAATGACTTCAACAAATAAGTATTATCTCTACAAGGCAAAGCTCGTAACTATGATTCTAAGACATACATTCATTAAGGATAAAATTCTACATCATGTTAATTATCCATGGTCCACTCCATCACAACATGATACAGTAACCTCCATTTTAACAAGGATTTTCAACAATTAATCTAAGCAATTACCACCACTACTAAGCCATCAATATCAATAATTTGCATAATCATCAATCAACAACATTGCTTTTAGCTACCCTATACATAGGTTGCAACAAAATTGTCACTACACAACATACTCCAACTATTAAATTAGATTTAATAAGTTAGACCTTCACGAAGCTCTTACAATATCATCAAACCACAAAACCTATACCTTTCCAATTGGCCTCGATACTAGCATTTTAGGAACACGGCTGCGTACTACCAATCATGCTAATATTTTGCAACAACATGAATAGCAACTCTAATTAACTTCGAAGTTAAAGCCACTAGCCAACATGATTAAAATTCTCTATTAACCCGTTAGATTAGAACATCTTTAAACAACCAGTAAAGTTTCTTTAACAATAACAACAGTCTACATCATCTTAATGTTCTAACTATGCATCAGGGTTTAAAACTTTAAACATAATCGGGGGTCATAAGCACTTCTAAAGCCAAGCAACAGATTCTAAGCATGACATTAACACCTTTAATCATTCTTGCTATAGAGTAATCTACAACACTATAAGTTCATTTAATCTTAAGCTAAAGATAAAAAATTACGTTTATCTAATTCAACTCACCAATTAACATAGGAGTACATCATTTCCATAAACCACATTGTTACATACTACATAACACGGACATAAACTTTTCTAAAAACCTTCATAGGTCACCTACTCTTGACGAACAGGATGCAACCCAACTTTAAAGATAACTACAGCTCAAGAATATGAACGAACACTGATAAACAACTCCTCTTTTCCAGGCAAGGAAGAAAACAAAACTCCAACAGAAATGCAGGAGAGATCAACTCTGATAGCCAAAACTCTTCAAGAAATCTCAAGATCTATACTTCCAAGAAGGAAGAAGGATGCACTAGGGAAAACCAAATGTTCAACAAAAATCTTTTCCGATAAAGATTCAAACTTAGCTCCACCCAACATAAGGTCTGCACAAGGGGAAACTCCAACACTTTTCTCAGATAGGGAGGACAACAACCACATAAGTTTCCTCCCCAAGACAGTCCATAATAACCAACAAAACCGGGTGTCAAAGCAAAGATTACGACCAACGACACGCAACACAAAACTTTTATTCTTTGTCTTCACCCAAAGAAGACAAAACAACAAACTGCCAAAAGAACAATCCGCGAGAATCCAATACCCAAACACTTTTCTTTTGGTTTCAATCAACTAAAACCAAGAAAACCAACCAAACCGACCGTCGGGACGGTAAAGAACATCTGAAGGAATCCACCACTAACTCTTCTTTTTGACTCCAATCAACTACCCAAACTGCGACAGAAAAGGTAAGCACTCTTTCCCCATAAGGGTTAATAATTCTTCGGTGATGGCTTTAATCGGCCATACCGTCAAACCACAACCTTACTATAAACAAAAAGGTGACCGAAACCCTTCGGCACCACAACCCCACTTTATCACAATACCAAGAACAATACAATCAAATCTCTCAATAACATGGCAACATACATTACCAACTTTAGCATTCAACATCAAAGCTTAAATACAACATTTCATCGTAAGCAACGATACCCATACCCTTTTCCTACTGTTCATCCATGTGTGTCAAATTTTAGATTAGTTATACCACTTTTGCAAGTTTTAATGTTGCTATCCTATGACAAAATTTTAGTTAAAACCTAAGCCATGTGCCCAAGTTATTCCACATCAAATTTTAGTTGTACCCTATAGCATGACACTAAAAATACACATTCTACGGACCTACAGCCCGCTCTGATACCAACTGTAACACCCCGGCATCTAGCATGCCTGAATGCTACCAAACATAGGCTAAACAACATCTAAATACCATAAACTAAGATAAATTACAGCAAAGGAATAAATGCTAAAACCGAAAATTTCGGCAGCATCTCCTTTGTTTTTCCATGGATTGAGCAACAAAAATCTTCACATATCAAGATAGCATAAAGAACGATAGTAATAACTTGAGAAAACAGGAATTTCAGCCATCATACAGTTAAGGATATAAGCCTATTCGTCTCACGTCAAATATGGACTAATCATTTACACATGGCAACCAACAAAGCATCAACACCACAGTTCAGTTCAGTGAATTAACCATCACGATTAAAGGAAGGAACATGTCATAGTTTATATGTGTGATGCTAAGTGATGACGTGTGACTAGCTCCCTTTCCTGCATGCTGGTTTCATGGTTCCTAAGAAAAACAACATAAACACAAGCATGAGTTCATCACTTAGCAAGTATATTGCAATGGAACTAGAAAATACATTCCAATACCTTCATCACCACTTTTCACATACGACATCATACACATCTCATATTCATAGTGTAAGCATATCATCGACATCATCATAAATCATCATCATATAACATCCCCATATAATGCAATGCAATGCAATGCTCATATCTCCTGAAAACTCATACCGGTATGGTTGAGTACACACCCATCGGTGTGCACCCTCTCCCCCCTTCCATCCCGAAGATGAAGGGTGCCTACTCCTCGCTTCCAGACACCGCGGTGGATGGAATCACGATGTTGGACTTACTCATTGGCTCTCCGGAATAGTCATAACTTTCTCACCGACCTTCCCCGGACTAGTTATGACTTTCTCACCGCCCGGGCCATGTATCATGCCATGTATGCAAGCATGCAAACATCATAAATAACTTGTATATTAACCCATGGCATCATAACATAATAAGTATATTCATCATATCAATGGCAAACATTAAAGCATGGCATGTGAACATATCATATATTCAATTTCCATCTCAACCAATCTAGCAAACCACAACACGCTACCCATTCTAATACACTTGCCTCAACCACGGGCGACGGATTGGCGAGAAGTAGAAGGCACTCCCGGGGTCACACCACCTGCACATAGGTCCCACACACTCACAATCATGTCCACAAAACAGTACGCAAACCCTCTTCTACCCTGACATCGCAAACTACTCGTAAAACCCAAAAACAGAGGTTCTGTCCCATCAGGACAGCAGCCTTCCAAAAGGCATAACTCGGGTTCTATGACTCCGAATCGAATAAACGAGTACATACTCGCGTAGCTTAGGAAATTTCCTAACTTTTTCTAAGTATATGGAAAGACTGATTCATAATCTAAAGTGGTTTAATCTACAGAATACCGTGATCTGTTCCAATCACGTCATAGATTTTAATACGTTCGGTCAAACGAGCATAACTTTCCAACGGCTAGGCGGAATTGGACGTTCTTTATATCCACTGAAAGGTATTCAAGTTACCTACAACTTCTTCAACAGGCGGATGACCAAATTCCGAATCTAAATTGGCGAAAACCCAAACCCTAGGTCGACTGCTCATGCTGCCCGAAACAGAGAACGTGGCAAACTCTAGATTTCGTCTATTCTACCCAATTACAACACCACCAATTGATCTAAAAACATGATATTAACCCTTAGAATAGATCCTAGACCAACCCCAAGGATTCCCGTGGCCATACCTTTGCCCGACGAACGAAGAACCAACGGATCTCCTCCCGGTTCGCACGATCTCCTTCCTCGCTCCAAATCCACCGGATCTCCTCGTCGCGAAGCGCTCCAATGGACGGATCTACGGGGTGGTGAGGTGGAGAGGCTTCCCTAGGGTAGCAAGGGTGGTGGAGAGGGGAGGGGAGAGGTGGTGGCGCCATGGGGGAAGATGAAGAGGAAGGGGAAGGGTGGAGGCGCATGGGGGGGCTAGGGGGTGGCGGCTAGGGTTGGGAAAGGTAGTGGGGGCGCACCAAGGGGTGGGGGCCAGATTTGGCTTCCGAAAAGTCTCCCTTTGGGCCCAAACCCTTCCACCGGAGGCCCAACTCAACCCCAAGGCCCAAAGTCCCCCAGAGAGGCCCAAACACCCGAAAACGGCCCAAAAACACGCTATAAACGGCATAACATAAAGTTTTAACCTCCATTTTCACATTTTATAAAGTTTTGACCTTCCGTAGTGTCATAAAGTCCTTGGCGCGATGCATCACAGTATATATCGAAGCTTTGATTCACATTCGGTAGAACTAGCACCGGTGCTGACGTCAAACGCTCTTTCAGTTCTTGAAAGCCTTCCTCGCACTCCGGCGTCCAAGTAAACTTCTTCTCCTTTTTCAACAATTGCGTACGAGGTCTCGCAATCATTGAAAATCCTTCAATGAAGCGGCGGTAATAACCTGCCATCCCAAGGAAACTCCGAATCTGGGACACTGTCTTCGGCTGCTCCCAATGTAACACAGCTTCTACTTTGCTTGGATCCACAACGACTTCTTCTGCGGTCATTACATGTCCAAGGAACTCCACCTTGTCGTTACAGAAATCGCACTTGCTGAACTTGGCGAAGAGTTGCTGTTCTCTCAACTTTTCCAGAACTAACCTCAGATGTTCTGCATACTCTTCTCTTGTCCTGGAGTAGACTAAGATGTCATCTATGAACACGACGACAAACTTATCCAGATATTCCATGAAAATCTTGTTCATCAGGTTCATGAAATAAGTTGGCGCATTCGTCGAACCAAAGGACATAACTGTAAACTCGTAATGTCCATATCTTGACGAAAATGCGGTCTTCGGAATATCTCCGATCGGATCTTCAGCTGATGATATCCTGATCTCAAGTCAATCTTGGAGAAAACTTCGGCTCCTCTCAGCTGGTCGAACAGATCATCAATCCTGGGTAGTGGATACTTGTTCTTTATCGTGACATCATTGAGTGCACGGTAATCTATGCACATCCTGAAACTCCAGTCTTTCTTCTTAAAAAATAGAACTGGTGCTCCCCATGGTGATGAACTGGCTCTGATGAATCCTTTTTCCATCAACTCCTCAATTTGTTTCTTCATCTCTACCAACTCTTCAGTACACATCCGATAAGGTCTCTTTGATATCGGTGCTGTTCCAGGTACCAACTCTATTACAAACTATGTATCTTTGTCCGGCGGTATACCAGGTAGATCTTCAGGAAAAACGTCTGGGTACTCGTTGACAACTGGTACATCTTCAAAGCTGACTGCCTTTACGCTGTTGACCATCAACTGTCCATCTCGAACAGCGGTTGCTTGGAACTCCACCTTCCTTCCACAGGGGCTCTCAACTGATATGACTCTTCGTCCATAGTCTAACACAACCTTGTGCCTGGATAACTAATCTATTCCCAAGATAACATCCAAAGCTTGGGTTTCCAATACTATTAAATTTGCTAGGAACTCCATTCCATCTATAAGTATCCTTACCCCAGAACATCCTACATTAGATCGGAGTTCTGATCCTGGGGATTTGACTAACAGTACATGCCTAAGTTTCACCATTTTCAACCCATTGTTCATAGCAAAAATCCAGGAAATAAACTAATGCGAAGCTCCAGAATCAAACAAAACTGTTGCAGGTACTGAGTTAACAAGTAACTTACCCAGTACGACGTCTGTAGCATTCTGCAGTGCATCTGCAGTGACATGGTTGACACGGCCTCTCACCATAGTCTGAGATGCGGTTCTTGGTGGTGCAGCTCCACGGCCTGCTCCTGGTGCGGCTGTCCTGGCTGGAGTCGTCACAAGGTTGAAGCGAACTGGCGTCACTCCTCCTGCCTTCTTGGGACAAACGTTGGCGAAGTCTCCTGGCTCGTTGCAGTGGTAGCAGCGTCTCACTGTAGCCGGCTGACTCCCTGCGGCTGTGTTCCCTGCTGGTGCTGGAGTCTGAAAATTCTGATTTGCAAGCCTTGTGATGGCGACGGTGTCCTTGCCACATTCTTCGGCTGAAACCTGAAGAACTGATTCGGTGCAACCCTCAAATGCTGCGCGCCATGGCGTGCTCCCTGTTATGCCATCATGCGCTTCCTGTTGTCTTCTAGCTCCTTGCGCTTGTCCAACAGAATAAGTGCCTTGTTCACCAATTCTTGGAAATCAAGAAATGTGTGGGTAATCAGCCCCACCTGCAGTCCTTAGTTCAATCCCTTCATGAGGCGAGACTGTCTAGCCTTATCTGTCACCACATCTTCAGGTGCGTAGTGAGCAAGCTTGGTGAACTTATTAAGATAATCAGCCACTGACTGGCTGCCTTGCTTTAAAGCTCTGAACTCTTCCTTCTTGAGGTCCATGATTCCTTCTGGCACGTGATACTGACGAAATGCAGTTGTAAACTCATCCCAGGTGATCTCCTATCGGTTTTCCTGTGTAGCACAGTAATTCTCCCACTATTCAGCTGCAGTCCCCTCTAGCTGGTGAGATGCGTAAAGTACTCTCTCATTCCCCACACATTGGGTGATATGCAACTTCCTCTCAATTGACCTTAGCCAGTCATCTGCCTCTAATGGATTGGCATTCCCGGAGAACGTGGGTGGATGGGTCCTCATGAATTCTAAAAACCTTGAGTTCTGTCGTTGTCCCTGATTAACTTGGTTGGCAGCGGCCTGAGCAGTGACTTGTTGCATCTGTTGCTTCATAGCATGCATTAGTTGGGTCTGTGCAACAAGGAAGGCTCCAAAGTTTTGCATGTCTAATGGCGGTGCTAGCTGGGGTGCAGGTGCTCCATCATTGGGGTTTCCTGTGGGGCGAGAACCACTTCTGTTGCCTCCAAGGTTTCCGCGAGTGTTCACCATTTGTCGGTTGCTCCAAGGTTTAGGGACGCGAGTGTTCACCACTTATGCGGGGTGAAAGGTGTAACTCAAACTCCAACTTTATTAATTGTTTAATAATAACTTGGTATGGTTGCTCACAATGCCTAAGGGCTTTGCAACACATACTACACACTCAGCAATCAATGAAAATCCAAATTAACTAATACACTGAAGTCTAACGCCTATAGGGGTGTCTCTTTATTCTTAGACGCGACTCGACAAAGGAGTCTCAACTACTAATCCTGAACGCTCACTGCTCGAGCCATCCTCCAAGGGAACTCCCCGGCGGGTATACTGGTGGGTGTGACGGCATCGGCGCAAAGCGATCACCATGCCCTACCACAACTGTGGTCAACGACGCGAAGTCTTCCTCTGGCTGTGGCTGCGGTGTAGGTGGCGCCTCCTCTGGGTCCTTCTCAGGGTCTGGGTCTGTAACATCCCAAAATTTGGGTTTTCAAAAATTTTTGGTATTGTTTAGCTTCCCAAAAATTTTCGTCGATTTTCTCGCGTTTATAAAGCTTGATTTGAATTTTTTAAAAGCTAAAACAATTTAATTTGATTATTTTATATTTCAAATAAAATAAATTTAGTTTTAGTTGGGTTCCTTGTGCTTCAAAGAATTTTTCTGTATTTTTGAGATTTTTTGGAGCTCGTTTACTATTTGTCGAATTTATTTGGAATCGATTTGTATTAAGCCTTTTATGGAAATTAATTAATTATTTGAAAAGTTTATATAAAGTTTTATTGCAAATATTTTATTTGAGTTCAAAATGTCTCAAACTATTTTCTAGAATTTTTCTGGTATTTTTATTGCCTTAAATGATTAGTTTTATTTTCCTCGATTTATTTTATTCGGAAAAGGTTGGAAATTCGGTTTTTGAGCATTGGGTCGAATTCTATTTTTCCTCGCGCCCGGCCCACCAGGCCTCCTCCTTCCCGCGCCAGCGCTTGGGCCGACGATACAGGCCGGCCCATCCTCTCCACATGCGCGCGCGCCCGGTTGGGCCAGCGACGGGCCACGCCTCGCCTAGGCCGAGCGGCGCCCCACCCTGGCCAGCGCCTCACCCGCGCGGTGGCTTCACAGAAGGCCACGTCGCTCGCATTTCCTCTTCCCTCCAATGCCAATCCGACGGCTCCTGTTGGGCCACGTCGCCCAGAGTCCTGACAGCGCACGATAGCTGCTCGATAAAATGCCTGGGGACCCTGTTTTCGCTTTTTCTTGACTCTTTTTGACCTAGCCACCACCCCAACCTGTAGTAGACCTCCCTAGCCCCTCTCCCATGCATACCCAAACCTCAGGACCTCTCCAAACCGTCGAGCCGCCGCCGGGAAGCTCTGGGATGCCGCCGAACGATGGCCGAACTTTGGAGTGCGTCCCCATCAGCTCGTCGACTCTTTTTGAGATCTGTCTTCTCCATGGTTAGACATGATGTCCCATATGTCTCCCCTCCAAATTTCATCCAATTTAGCCTAAGGAATCAAAAGTTATGGCCGTTTCAATATCGAATTTTACCGAGGCCATATCTCCCTCAATTTTTCGAATTAGACCTTGAAATTTTTATTGTAGACTCTCCTTTATGTCCTCTACATGATTCACATCCTAACTCACGGTTTTGTTCTCTGCTTTTTGCGCAGAAAATTATTTTCTCCGATCAGACTGCGTTTCAAACAGCGACAATCATCCTCATGCGTTTCCCGCTGATCTAGGAGGTAAAACTCCGAGCCACCTACATAACGGTGTTCCTCTAGGTCACATATAGCTATCGATCAAATTTCATTAAGTTCTGATCATTATTCTAGAAGTTATGGCCGTCCAAAGTTTAGCACTCGAAACCCGTTAATCGGCAGTTTGTGATCAATCCGGCGCGTCGCCGCAAAATCCGCCTATACCATTGAGTTCGTATCATCGCGTTCTATGTGATGGACAATCTCCCTTTGCTGTCCCATCCACCGAAATGTTTTTTTATATATTTAGGCCGTCGTTTAGCCGCCGCCGCACGCCGTCCTTTGACGCGGGTTATTTTAGTTCGCTCCGGCCATGTTGTCGCATCCGGTGGGTCATCCTTTACTGTTTTGGACCATACTTAGAATTCTTTTGGCCTCCGTTTTCCGACGAAGCCCGGTTCCGGCTTAAAATCGTCGTCTTTCAACCTAGCCATTTTTACCGGTTCGCATTTCGGTTAGCCGTCCTTGGTAGCGTTTTGTTGCGGCCATGTCGTTGCACCGACGGTCAATACCTTGTTTAGTAAGCGTCCCGCCGTCGCTTCGCTCCGCCGTTAACGTTCCGCCGTTAACGCTCCACCGTTAACGTTCCGCCGTTAACGTCCCACCGTTAACGTCCCACAGTTAACGTTCCGCTGTTAACGTTCCACTGTTAGCGTTCCGTCGTTAACGTTCCACCATTAAGGCTCCACCATCAACGTTCCACTGTTAATGCTCCGTCATTAACGTTTCGCAGTTAACGTTCCACCGTTAACATTTCGCTGTTAATGTTCCGCCGTTAACGCTTCATCGTTAACACTTGGCTCTCATTGTTTCGTTGTCATCGCATGCGCACATTCATGCAAGAGCCCTAGTGTGATGTCCTCATCTGTTCTATCATCATGATGTGAGCCTAGCCTCATCGTCATATCATCTTCAAAGCCGAATCAAAACCCTAACCTAAGACCGGTTTGATGGACTAAGTTCATCGTGAGCCGCATTGTTATCTTTGCAATCTTTCCCATTGTTTTAATCGTGGTAAGACACTTGTCCTTGTCTTAACCCTGAAAATCTAATTTGCCTTTGACCTAGAAATCATTCGTGGACTTGGTTGATAGACCATTGGCCATGTGTCATGTTCATGTACCCAGATTATATCTATCAGTCTGTCCCTCTTTTGTTTGGCCGTGTATTTGTTTAGTCAACAAAAGTCAACATCGAGAATCAGTTTAGTTTATTGTGAACTAACATATCCTTATGGACCCGATCTATAGATCTAGAGCCCATATGTCCTTGTTTGTCCAATCAAGATAATAACTTCAGAAGAAATATTCTTTGGAATATTATTCTTCCTTTCTCAGTTATTAGTCTTTCCCTCTTCGGTGTATCTTCTGAATGACATTCCCTTTTGTCTAATCTTCGATCTAATCCGTTTGAGTCCCTAAATTCTTCCAAGCCATTGTGCCCAAGGCTATTTGTTCTTAATTTGGAGTTTTACTTGATTTCTCTTTTGAATTGGTTTGTATTTGCTTCTTCTTTAATCGTTAGATGCGTCTTCCGGAAGTCATTCTATGGAGCTGAAGATCAAAGAAGTGAAGATTGAGGATCGAGGATCAAGAATCAAAGATAAAGAGTAAAGAACAAAATTGCAAGGGCTAGGCAAGTTGTGCTTTAACCATGTTGATCCCATTTTTGAAACTTATGTTGTTTCAAATTATTGCCTTGTAGTTTAAGTTAAATTGATTTCAATTAATTTGGGATTAGATAATAAACCTATTTGTTATTGCCACCTTGTCCATAATAATTTTATGCCATGATTCATTTGTCACCCTAGGTTTGTTGATTAATAGTTGGTAGCTATTGAATTGCCAACATGGGTTAGATAGAACGTATTAGTCTTCTTAGACCTGCAACGAGTCAGTGCCATCATTTTGGAATTACAAATGTCAATATTGATTAATGGAATATATATGCAATGTATTTTGAAATCGTGTGACGTGTTGCTGACACGATGAAGTTGATATGTGGAGGCCCTCGTGCTTCTTCAAGGATGTTGAGTTGTTGTTGGCATTGTGTTGCACAATAATCAACTTGGGTGGTAAAATGTTTTGGACTGGGGCAAGTGGCAAGATTTACGGTGGGCCAGATTGGCGGTTGGGATTGTATTCTTTGAGAGTATTGATGTAAGTCCTACCCCAGTCACTCTAAGGACTTAACCTTGCAAGCCTTTGAACTGAGTCAAACATACAACCACATGTCTGTAATGGGACGGACCTAGTTGAGTAGGTTTCTAATAACTTGCATGTTGTACCTTGGGGTGTCAACTATACCTTTGTGTAGTTGAATGGGGGAGCGTACCAGGTGCTGCGGCATGGTACCCGTCCAACGGTATGTCGGTCATATGCATCGCCTCTGCTGAAGGAAGGGATAGTGTTGGCAACCGGGTAGGTTCACTTGTGGAGTTAGAAGCTTCCAAAATGCTTTGTTATGATCGCTCATTCGCATACTCTTGTATGGCGATTCACGGCTGACGTGGTGAGTTGATTGTATCTTGTGGGTAAAGTGTATAACCTCTGCAGACTGTAAAATCTATTCGAATAGCCGTGTCCGCAGTATTGGACATTGCTCGGGGATTACAGTCAAGGGTTAGTTTTTCATGAAAATGAACTTGGGCTTGGAGACAGTTTGCCTGTGGAAAAGTGATAACTGGTTAAGGTTGTGGTATGTTATACTTGTGAAATAACTGTGGAATCTATTACTGTATTTATTTGTTTTACTGCTTTACAATTTATTATGTTTATTTGTGAATGTTGCTTTTCTGTAAAATAATCATTCAACATGTCATTTAGAATAAGCCATGCATATAGTTATTAGTCTTGCATTCTGTGCATGACTTGCTGAGTGCTTTATGTACTCACCCCTTGCAACAAACAATCACCAATTGAGATGAAGATTACATCGTCAAAGAAGATGAAGACTACATCGTCAAAGAAGGCACATAATTAAATAATCAAGGTGTCATATAGCAACTAGGCATTTATCTAACTCCCAGAAATATGTAAGGCATTTTCTAATTAAACTAGCATGCAATAAACTGAATCAAAATAATTTTCGAAAGTGGGAACAATATGATCAAAGCATAGCTTGCCTTCAAAAAGTACTGGTTCTTGCTCTTGCACTTGCTCCTGGGTCAAAATTTCACATTCGAAGCCTTCGGGCACTTCGACGTCTACTCGTAACGGATGAAAATAGCAATAAATAAATAACACAGAGAGCAACTCAAGTTCAAAAATCAAATAAAATTCTTAATCAAATAGAGCTTGATTTTATAAAATTTTAGAAATTGGAATCACTCAAATCAGAGTTAAAACGCAAAAGTTATAAGCATTTGAAGTTTGAAAAATCAATTAAAAGAATAAATTGAGTTAACTCATTTATCTTACTATTGAAAAATCCGGATTATGACATCAGCAATGAAACGATAAAAATAAAAATATATTTTTTTGGAAAATAATGTGTCACCGGAGCTGGGGAAGATGACCACTAGGACGGCGTTTGGGCGCAATTCCGGCGAAGTGGATAATACCCCAAGATGTGTCTCGTCATGACGGTCTCGGATTTGGGCACCAACGCGGCGGAGGACGACGGCAATGGCGAAAAACCGTGGCGAAACACTAGGACAACTTTGGCGAGCGATTGCGGCGGGGCTACGGCGGCTAGAGCTCGATGACCTAGGGCAATGGGTGCACACGGAAACAGGGGTCATGACACGGGTGGCGGCGCATTAAATAGACCCCTCGACGTCCATGAAATTGAAGGAAAACGAGGCCAACCCGCACGCGGCGGCGGAATCCGGCGGTGACACTAAGAGGTGACGTGGCTCAATCCTGGCCGTTGGATCAAGATCCAACGGTCACACGGTTAGGGTTTGGGTCCGGTTCGGTCGGGATCGAGCTGGACTCGAGTCCGACTTGGTCGGTTGAACATTACTAACCTGCTAGGGTTTCCAGCGTTTTAATATTTAAAAATAATTCTAGAAATTCATTTAATTCGGGAAAAATAGCAAAATACTCGGAGAAATTCTAGAAAAATTCTAGAAAATACTTTGAGACATTTTGGACTTCAAATAAAATATTTCCAACAAAATTTTATTTAAAAATTTTAAATATTTAAATAATAAGATAAAAGACTTTATTCAAATTAAATCCAAATAAATCCCAAAAATTCCCAAAAATTCTCAAAAGTGCAAAATACCATTTAAATACATGAAAAGCAAAAATTGAGGTGTTACACTAACCTGTGCACACCGGCCGTCAGATCCAAATCCAATGGCTGAGAATCATCCACGTGAACGCGTGCATTGAACCATTGGATCGGGATCTAGTGGCTGGACTTTAACCGCGTGTGCGCGTGCGGGTGACTGTCGTATTGAGCCATGTGTGCAGTCGGGATTGCGCCACATCACCCTCTCCATGTCCGCGCCGAACTCCGTCGCTCGTACTGGCCTGGCCGCGATTTCCGCTCCTATCTCGACATCCGAGCTAGCATTTAAAGCCTGGATTCGTGCCCGAGGTTCGCCTTTGCCTCTCACACCCGTTGCCCTAGCCGTCGCCGTTCGTAGAGCCCTGCCATGCCCACGATTGCTCATCGGAGTGAAGGAAGGACCGTTGCGGTTCTCGTCGTTATCCACCGTTCTCCGCCACGCTCCACCGTAACTGAGGCCAGGTCTGGAACCGTTGCGATGAGGCGCACCTGGAAGTATCAATCACTTCACCGAAAACGTGTCCAAACGTCGTTCGAGTGGTCGTCGTCCCCAGCCCAGGCCAACAAAGTCCGCCGCGCCATCGCTGGCCTTGCGAGCTCCGTGGACCGTCCGATCAGCATCCAAGGGCTCAGGTTCGTCCACGTAGCCGTCTCCGTTTATTCCTCGGATTAGATCGTGACCGTTAGATCTAGATTGTACGGTTCGGATTAGATCTAGTGTTACTGTTCAGATCTATTTGCAACCGTTAGATTTAGATCGGAAGGGCAAGATTAAGCCATGCAGATTTGTACTACGTCGTGCTAGATTAGATCTCAGTCGTTAGGTCTAGATCGAACGGTTGGATTCGGATCACGTGTGAAAGCTAGATGTAATCGTAGCCGTCCGATCTGCAGTGTACAGCGTAGATCGTGCCACGCGTCGGGCACTGGGTCATGCCACGTCACCCCCGGTGATGCGGCGAGCCAGATCCAACCTCAGTCGTTCGATCCAAATCGAACGGACCAGATTGATTCGCGTAGACCCAATACAGGTGAGATTAGATCCAATCGTGACTGTCGGATTTCAAACCGACGGCCTAGATCGTGCCACATCGTGGGAAACCGAAGAGGCGCGGTCAGAGCCAGCCGTCGCTAACGTCACGCGTGACGTCAGCAACGGGCCCGCATGTTAGCCGCTGCACCCCGTGCGTGATGACATCAGCCGTGACGTCATGCTGATGTCATGGTGGGGTCCAGCTGTCAGTTCGTTCGGTCGAGCTGAGATGATGTTATCCAGTGGGTCCCACATGTCACTGACATGTGTACCCGTGGGCCGAGTCTACGGTGGACCCGAACCGAGCCATGGACCAGGACTATGGACCGGTTGACGCAAGCATGACGCAATAAATCAATTTTCCTTTAGAAAAATAATTCGGTCGAAAATGAATTTGTGTGCTGACATCATTATTCTGAATTTTCAATAGAAAAATAAATGAATTAATTCGGTTTATTCTTTTTAACGTATTTTCAAACTTCAAATGGCTATAACTTTTGTGTTTTAACTCGCCTTTGTATTATTTGATTATATATTGTCGGTAAAGTGTATAACCTCTACAAAGTGTACAACCTATTCGAATAGCCGAGTCCACGGTATTGGACATTGCTCGGTGATTACAGTCAAGGGTTAGACTTTTATGAAATGGACTTAGGTTATGGATAGCTAGTTTCGGAAATGATGAACTTGCTTTAGGTTGTTAATTGTTTTACTTGTGAAATTGTTTATGAAGGTTATTATTGATACTATTGTTTTACTATTTTCAATCTATTATTGATACTGTGAATGATGCTTTACTGCAAATAAACCTTTTAGCCTATCCTTTGTAATAAGCCATGCATATAGAATATTAGACTGCATTCTATGCATAACTTGCTGAGTGCTTTAAGTACTCACCCTTGCCACAACACAAACACTAGTTGAAGAAGAATAAACGCCAGCACTGGAGGAGGAGTTCCAGGAGAAGCCGATGAACTAGGGAGTGAGCCCAGTTAGTTGCTAGTGGCATATTGGTTGGCGCCACTCGTTTTTTTATGAAGGACCATGTGGAGGTCCACTCGTGTTTGTGATGAGTATTTGACTTTTATTTGAGCTTTGGTTGCTCATGTTTGAGTTTGATTTGAATTTGAATTCAATTTGAAGCAATTTGGATTGCTTCTGTGCCGAGCGGCAAGACGTCAAGACAGAGGGCGGCATCGCCAAAGCGGCAAAGACCGCCAGGAGGGCGGCTGCTTTTTTCCAGAGAGGGTGTGTATTCTGTTCATCGTCAGGCGGCACTACCGCCAGGGCTGGGCGGTACTGCCAGCCAAGCGGTAGTACCGTCCTTAGCACTGCGGTAGTGCCGGCCAAGCTGCGAATCACCCTATTTTTAATGAATAAATGATTTAATGGATGATTAAATAGTTCATTAATTTCACTTTAATGTTGGGCAATGCTATGTGATGTGTTTCCTTGTCTTTTGATGAGTGCAGGGCTCCGATCCGAGGTCATGGTGAGGCGGAGGAAGGCCGGGACTAGGCGAGAAGTGCCGAAGGTTCGGGAGGCCGGTGATCGCCGGAGGATGGCCAGAGTTGGAACGGGTGCAAGTCAAAGGGTCAAGGAATCCATGTGAATGCTAGCTTGACGCTACACGGATATAATAGGGCCGTCGGATCACGGTTCATGAAGATAGTGTAGTGGTTAAGTCTAGTGGCTTTGAGAAGCGTGCAAAACCCGTTATGTTAGTGGGTTTCGGGTTAGCCCAAGAAGTGAAAGTGTGGGATTAAATCCTAGCCTTAGAAGGGTAGCTTAGGATAGAAGCAACTCATCTAAGGGCTAGGGATGACTCCCCAACACTATATATAGAGTGGAGGGGATAGCCTCCGATGGTAGAAGTTTTTGGTGCTCCTTTGAGCTTTACCCACATGAAGTGAGGCTTTGTAAAAACTTCAAATGAAAAGAAATACAAAAATATTTTCCTCATTTCTGAATTTAAATTCCGCATTTACAGTATGTATTTACATTTCGCAATTTAAATTTAGTCTTTACTTTCTCGCAATTTAATTTCCGCAAGTTGATTTTGCCTCCCCTCCTTCTACTTGCTCTTGGTTCTTCATGCCTATGATGAGTGATTGATTGGATGAGTCTTCCTTGAGATCATATCCCAATCCTCTAGGCAACTCTTCAAGTTTTGCGAGAAACCGATCTCTTGTGCCTTCTTGGAGAAATCTTCATAGATCGAGTTTCTGGGTTGATCCTTGCGTACTCTAGGTTGCTGTGACTAGTGGGAGTATATCCAAGACCATCTTGATCATTGAATCCCTACGAGCAACGCTAGATCATGAATTTTCACTTTCTTGTGTTCTTGGTGCTTCCCCTCTTCAAACGGTTAAAGGTCGGAACTTTGATGTCAATCTTTGCAATTGATTGTTGGTATAAGTTCCTGACATCCTTTAGAGGGTATCTACCAAGTTTCATGAGATCTTGATGACTGGATCAATTGTTTCATCAATTTGAGTCTTGGCCTTGGGCTGTTTTTCTGTGCCCTGTTCTTGAGCCCGGCAGTACTGCCCCTGACGAGCGGTAGTACCACCCCTGAAGAGTGGTAGTGCCGGCCGAGCGGTAGTACCGCATTTTGCACTGCGGTAGTGCCGGCCTCAGGACCTTTTGCTAAACTATTTGCTCCAGAGTTCACAAATTCTTTTGGAGGAGTTCTTCTTAGTTGTTATTTGTCCAAACTATGGGGGAAGTTTTATTTTGGTAAGTTTTGGGATCATTCACCCCCTCTGATCGCCATTTCGATCTTTCAATTGTTATCAGAGCCGGTTTTGCTCTTTCATAGATCTTGACCGGTCTCAAGAGCCATGGCGATGGACAAATACTCTTCTAGGCCACCAATTTTTGCTGGAGTTGATTATCCATTCTGGAAAATGCGAATGGAGTCATACATCACTGCTTAGGGCTTTATGATCTGGCAGAAGGTGAAACTCCCATATGAGGTTCCTGCCGATGAGAACGTCAATGCCACGAACTTGGCCGACGTTGAGGCAAACGCTAAGGCTAGGAACATTCTCATACAGGAACTTAGTCGCCGTGAGTATGATCAGGTTTCTCACCTTCAGTCCGCTCACCAGATCTGGGTGACCCTCAATGCTTACCATGAGGGTACCACTCAGATTAAGTCGGTGAGGCAAGACCAATTCAAGCGTGACTACAACAAGTTTGAGCAGCACGCTGGTGAGAGTCTCGATGAGTGTTTTGCTCGATTTTCGAAGATCGTAAGCGATCTCCAGTCTGTTGGTTGCTCATACACTGACTCGGAGAATGCTAGGCACTTTTTGAGAGCACTCGATTTGAGGATTTGGGAGATTGTGAGACCCTCATTTTTACGTCACTAAGTAACATAAATATGAGGCTCTTTAAGTGCATCCTGTGCCATTCCCATGATCAGTGGCTGGCACGCACAAACACAATTTGGATATTACAGCCACACAGATACACACTTTTATTACATCACAAGTTCTATAGTGTTATTACAATACCAAAAGTAGCAGGGAATTAAAACCATGTCTCATAGTATGCCATCTATTCCATAACTCCACAGGCAACTGCTGAGATGAACCTAGAAAGATCAGTCGTCGCTAAAATTCGCAGGTTCCTCATATTCATTCCCATCATTATCGTAATCTTGCTCTTCACCTAAAAACATTGTTGAAGCAAGTTGAGTACATTGGTACTCGCAAGACTTTGTAGTGTATGCAATTCCTGGAATATATGCAGGCTGAAATAGATAGTGGGTCTCTACGATTGTTTTGCATAAAGCGGAAAATTTGAATGAAGTAATTCTGAGTAATAATGGAAAGCATAACTAAAAATTTAAAACAGTTTAATAAGTAATTCAAATAACAAGTAGTAAGATGAAATATAACAATCTACTCACGGCCCTTTGTGAGTAAATTAACGAAAGAAAGACCCTCCATGGTCTTATAAGAACAAATGTAACAATAAGTGACATTTATACAGATTTGAATCATTTCCAAAACATTTAAACAAGTTTTTGAAATTAGAAAACAATTAACTAGTGCTGGTTAACCAAGTCATCCATGACCGTGGATACGGCTATTCGAATAGTTTTAGACTCTGCAGAGTTTGTACTGCTTTACCCACAAGATATGTTCTCCCTTTTTGCAAGCTATAAGACACACTTCCTTTGGTATGCCCGCGAGGAGTTCATAACGAAACTGTTCGATTACTTGAACCTTAACTTTGCACTAGCCCAATGACGTTACTCCTGACTATGATGGAAGCTAAAAAGGTAAAAGGGATTCCGGAGTCAGTAACCCACCAGGAATAGAAATTCCGGAGTTAGTGACCCACCAGGAATAATAAACAGCCCCAAATTCATAGCCAGGCGTACACCGTTACAACGGCAGATGCCAACACCTCGGTGATGACACCTCCCTCGAGCAAACCAATATTCGGAATGCCCGTGCTACAACTGCCTACCAATGTGCAAAGCTAATCCCCAAATAATTTAATAAGTTAAGACTGTCCCACCCAAGACTTGTGGATGTACGGTTTACTTGGATCATGCAACACTACGCTCGGGTCCTTAGAGTGACATGGGCGATAACTCCACCTAGCTACGCACACGTTAAAACATGTACAACCTGGCTATTGCCAATAATCACCCACGCCAAAACAAAGAGTTTTATTTTCATTTTTATTAAACTACCAAGATCCTTTCGCTTAAATAAACCATAAAAGATTTCATAAAGAATGATGTGTGGGTGTAAACATTTCCAACTTTGACCTAACGCAGTGCTAAGCATTTGCAGGTTAATAAACGATTATACCCAGTTTAAAGAACTTAACCAGTCCTATGGTTTTCATGGATCGTATGTCAACGTGATTAAGGGAATCCATCAATTTGGGTTATAACTACCAAGTGACCAAAATAAGGATTTATCGGAATATAAGCATGCAGGAAGATTCTTAATCACATTTTATCTGGTTGTAAAATCTGGGTTCAAGAATGATCAAAGGGGTGCTTGCCTTGCTCCTCGACGGTGTAAGTTTGGATCTCGTTAAATCGATAGCGTAGTCGGCAATCTCAGCGTCTATACGTTGATTAAAAACATGGCAAAAAGAATACTTCAATATCGATAAAAGAAGCAAATACATAAACAACAAGGATAGCAGTTGAAAGATTCAAATGAAATCAATTCAAATCAACCAATGATGGTAACCACTTAATCATTTCATGTATTAGCCAAGTTATAAGATTTTGGTCTTAAGGGTAAAAGCTTAATGACATACAATTTGACTACTTTTTTTTTATGTATTATTTCATTTTAATTTACTTAATTCAGAAACTAAGATTGTAAAGTTGAATATAATGAAATTCATTTTCAAGGTGTGGTGTTAGTTGTATTAATATTAATTATTTGCATAAGGTAACTTTAAACATGCCAAACAAAAGTAACATGGTACACCCTAACTTCCATATTACCATTTGATCCTAATTAGTGTAATGAGCATAAAGAAACAAGTTTCATTCATGTTGGATGATTCTTGATCAAGTTATTGCAATCATATTAAATTTATGCATTAAATAAAGTTCTAACATGAAATTTTCACAAACTAATTCCAAATCCAAAACTAATTGTATATTTGGACAGTACTTGACCTAAGGATTCCAACAAAGTTGGTTTCATTCAATTTGGACTTTATTTGCAAAAATCCTATATGGAACATATTTAAATTTTTCTCTTTAAATTCAAATTCAAGTTTAAATTGCTAAACAAGTTTCAAATGTTTTTGCATATTATGAAACCAGATGATTTATGATGAATTTAGGAAGTTGTTTCATTCTATTTGGAGCTATAAATCAAAAGTTATAAGCATTTGAATCAATTCGAGTTCTTAAAATCAGAAAAAAAAAGACAAATGCGCTTTCCTTAAAGGAAAGCGTATTCCTTAGCTTTTGCGCGGGTGGCCTTTTGAATTGGCCCACGGTCACTGACGACCGGGCCCATGGTGCAGTGACTCACGCGCGGGCGCTTGCACATCCGCGCGAGGCTGAGAAGGTGGGCCCGCACGGCAGCGAGACGTGCCCGTGCAAGCGACTGTCCGCCCGGGTCCACATGACAGCTAGCTGAACCCGAGCCAGCTGACAGAGATGGCCCGCATGACAGTGACTCTAAGCAGGGGAGGCTCTAGCCGAGCTCGCCGGCGACTTCCCGGCGGCGTCGATCGACTTTGGCCGGTGGCACTAGCTTCACGGGATCATGATGAACTTAGGGGTGTGCTCGGTTATAGGTGGTGTTCGGAGAAATCGGGCTCACGGCGATGACCGGCGGAAGCTCACGGTGGCGCAGGGTGCGATGGCGCTAAGGGAATCCTTGAGCTTGAAGAACATGCGTGAAAGCATCTAGAGGTCCTAGGGACTCTATTAGAGTTCTTGGATTGGAGGATGGGTGGCCGGGTGGTGTTCTCACCGTGCGGCGGCGACGGCGGAAGAGGTTGCACGGTGCGGGAACAAACGGAGAGGGTCCAAGCTGAAACAAATCGCGCAAAAGCTTCGTGAGTATCCAAGGATACTTTAAGAGCGATCAATTTGAACGTTCTCTTACCGAGGTGAACGAATTTGAGTTTTTCCCCAAATCGGGTTTCGCCGGAGATGGAGAAGGAGGGCTCGGTTTGGGTGGATTAGGGCGTGTGAGGGTGAATGAGTGTGACACCCGGGTTTGTTTGGGTTTGAACGTGCTGCCTGCTCCTTAAATAGGCCCGGGAGGCGGTAATGAGGAGTAGTCTGTGGAGAGAATGGCGACGGCCATTTAGGGCACTCTCCAGAGTTCTCCCTTCGGCTCAGCCAAGGGTCAAGGAGCTGGCACAGCAGCTGGCTGAGGCAGCCTCGAAACGCGAGATTGCGGCGCTAATGCGACAAATATGGAGGCGGTAATGTGGGCGTTGTCGGCAACACAGAGAGAAAGAGAGAGAGAGATAGAGATGAAAGGAGAGGAGGAAGACAGAGCTGACACGGGAGGGCCACAAAGCAGAGGGAGAGAAGAAGAAAAGAGAGGAAAGGGAGAGGCTGACGCGTGGGCACTGAGGCGTCTGGGCCCTGTCGGCAGCGATGAATTCGCCCATGCCGCTGGAAACGTGGCCCCCACGTGGAAGAGAATGAGAGAGAGAGAAGGGATTTCTAGGGTTCTCCTCTGGACAGCACACTAAACTTATGAATTCATGGGTCAAGTCATCTCAGGATTTTTCCAAAATTTTTCAACAAGTTTCTGGGTAAGTCTAATAGCTTCAGTAAAATTTTGGAGTTAAAATTATTTACCATTTATTTATAATAAATCTGACAGTGAATGTTGCACAGAAAATCCAATTTAGTTTTCAGCTTGGTTAAGGGACTAAATCAACCTATTAAATTTTGAAATTTTTACTGAAGGTTTGGTTCTAAACAATGGACCTATCATAAAAATTTCAACATTAAATTCTCATTATTTAATTCTCCATAAATCTTTTATTGATTTCTGCAGAATTCCAATTCTGCCTAAATTAAATGCTAAAACATAGCAAAAATACTTATTAATTTTTGAAACTTTTTTTGGGTGAAGATGATATGTCTGAGGTATTATGGTAAAAATTCCAAAGTCTAGAGTGCTCCACATTTATCTCTAAAAATCTGACATTGGTCAGGGCAGCCATTGAGTTTATTATTTAAATTTGTTTTCTTTACTAGTAAAAGCATGCACATGGTCTTTTGACCAACTAGGGATATCTTCTAGGGTTTGGCCAGGTTATACAAAAATTTTTACCATGGTAATTTCATTTCTTACCCTTTTACCATTTCTTCTTTTATTTGATTTCAATAACCAATTCAATCATTCATTTAAATCAACCAACACATCAACAAATGCACAAAAATCATAAAATAAAATAAGGAAATGATTTCACATTTTTAATATTTGATTTTTATTACTTTATAAATTTGAGGATGTTACAGATCTACCCCCCTTACAAAAAAAATCTCGTCCTCGAGATTTGCGAGGGCTAAGGAAAACTAAAAGAAGTCTGGAAACTCTTTCATCAGGTGATCCTCACGCTCCCACGTGGCTTCTTCTTCAGTATGATTACTCCACTGAACCTTCAACATTCTGTGGATCTTGTTTCTCGTGTGTCGCTCGGCTTCTTCAAGAATGCGAACAGGACGCTCTCGATAAGATAGATCAGGTTGTAAATCGAGATCGTCGAGATTTGCGAGATCAGTCGGCACACGAAGACACTTCTTAAGTTGGGAGACATGAAAGACATTATGAACTTCAAACAAACGGGATGGCAGCTCCAACTTATATGCCATCTCTCCCATCTTTGCGATAATTGGAAAGGGTCCAATATATCGAGGGGCTAGTTTCCCGCGGATTTGGAAACGATTTAACTCCGCGAAGAGGAGAAACTTTTAAATAGACATGATCTCCGACTTCAAAGCTTAAGTCACGCCGACGATTGTCGGCAGAATCCTTCCGACGAGATTGGGCTTCTTTGAGTCGACTTCTAATCATGTCAACTTGCTCTTGGGCTTCTTGGATAATGTCTGGGCCGAAGAAATTTCTTTCTCCAGTTTCAGACCAAAAGAGAGGGGTTCGGCACTTTCTTCCGTAAAGTGCTTCAAAAGGAGACATCTGGAGACTGGCTTGAAAGCTATTATTATAGGAGAATTCAGCAAAGGGTAAGCTTTTCTCCCAATCCATGCCATAAGATAGCACACAAGCTCTCAACATGTCCTCCAGGGTCTGATTGGTCCGTTCAGTCTGTCCATCTGTTTGGGGATGATAAGCCGTACTGAAATTCAGCTTTGTCCCTAACAGAGTATGCAAACTTTCCCAGAAACGAGATGTGAACTGGGATCCACGATCGGACACAATAGTCTTAGGGATTCCATGAAGACGAACAATATTTTCTAAATATAGTTCAGCAAGCTTAGGACTCGGATAAGTGGTCTTAACTGGAATGAAGTGAGCAACCTTAGACAGTCGATCAACAATAACCCATATGGAATCATGTCCTTTTCTGGTTCTTGGCAATCCAATAATGAAATCCATACAGATATGATCCCACTTCCATTCAGGAATTTCAAGAGGTCGAAGTAAACCAGCTGGGCGTTGATGCTCGGCTTTTACTCGCTGACATATATCACATTTCGCGATATACTCGGCGATTTCCTTCTTCATGCCGGGCCACCAATATTCCTGCTTTAGATCTTGATACATCTTCGTACTACCAGGATGGATAGATAGAGGTGATTCATGAGCTTCACTCAAGATCAACTTCTTGATTTCTAGATCACTGGGGATATAGATTCGATTCTTGAATTGGAGTATACCATCCGAATTTTCCGAATATCCTGATTCAACCTCGAGTGGCATATCTTCTCGGATTTTGGATATGGCCTCGTCTTTAGATTGGGCTATCTTAATTTGGGTTTTCAGATTTGGTTGCATTTGGAGACTAGCAACACATCCTTTTTCAATAATTCCCAAATTAAGCTTCTGAAACTCCTTTACTAATTCAGATTGATCAGTGTATGCTGACACCGTCATACAATGGAGTTTACGGCTTAGAGCATCTGCTACGACATTAGCTTTACCAGGATGGTAATGAATACTAAGGTCGTAATCCTTTATTAACTCTAGCCATCTCCTTTGCCGCAGATTAAGATCTAGCTGAGTAAAGAAGTATTTTAAGCTCTTATGATCTGTGTAGATGTCACACTTGTTTCCAATAAGATAGTGACGCCAGATTTTGAGGGCATGCACTACTGCAGCTAACTCCAGATCATGAGTTGGATAATTAAGTTCATGAGGTCGGAGCTGACGAGAAGCATAAGCTACGACTTTCATTTCTTGCATCAACACGCAACCAAGACCATTGCGTGAAGCATCGCAATAGACATCGAAGCTCTTATGGATGTCGGGTAACACCAAAGATCGGGCCGTGGTTAACTGCTTTCTTCAATTCCAGAAAACTTGCTTCGCATTCTGGAGTCCATTCATATTTCTTTTCTTTCTTCAAGAGCTGAGTTAAAGGTTTGGCGATTTTGGAGAAGTTTTCGATAAAGCGCGATAATATCCCGCTAAACCGGAAAACTTCGAATTTGAGGAATGATTTTGGTTGCTCCCGCTTTGGACTGCTTGAACTTTCTTTGGGATCAACAGAAATTCCACCTTTGGAAAGGATATGCCCGAGGAATGCAACTTCCTTCAACCAAAATTCACATTTCTCGAATTTGGCATATAATTTATGTTCTCGGAGTTTCTCCAGAACCAAGTGTAGATGTTGGGTATGATCTTCTTCATTTTTGGAATAGATGAGGATATCATCTATGAATACCACTACGAACTTATCGAGATACTCCATAAAGACTTTATTCATTAAGCTCATAAAGCTAGCTGGAGCATTTGTAAGTCCGAAGGACATTACGACATATTCATATAAGCCGTAACGAGTGGTAAAAGCTGTTTTAGGAATATCCTCCGGTCGGATTTTCAATTGATAATATCCATGTCTAAGATCAATTTTGGAGAAGATTTGGGCGCCGGTTAATTGATCGAAAAGATCATCGATACGAGGTAAAGGATATTTGTTTTTGATTGTAACATCATTAAGAGCACGATAATCTACACACATGCGTAGACTACCATCCTTTTTACTGACAAAGAGGACAGGGCTACCCCATGGAGAAGTACTAGGTCGAATGAACTTTTTGTCTAACTGTTCTTGAATTTGCTTTTTGAGTTCTACTAATTCATTTGGTGGCATACGATAAGGTCTTTTGGAAATTGGGGCTGTACCAGGTATAAGATCAATGACGAACTCTAAGTCACGATCTGGTGGCAAACCCGGCAATTCTTCTGGAAATACATTAGGGAAATTGGAAACTACAGGAACAGATTGAATCTTTTCCATTACTAATGCATTTAAGTATGATCTTGATTCGGAAAGATTTTGGGTGGAACTAAAGTTTACTTCAATTCCATCAGGACTGATAAGAGATATGGATCTATTAGCACAATCTATCTGTCCTTTATTCTTAGCTAACCAATCCATACCAAGAATGATGTCTAATCCTGGGGTTTCTATAAGAATAAGATCAGCATAAAATAAAACTTCATTTATTTCAATGCTAACCTTAGGACACATTTTAGTAGTTCTCATTTTTGCTCCAGGAGAATAGATTATCATGGACATAGGTAAAGATTTAGTTTGGATTTGATGTGATTCTACGAACTTCTTGGATATAAAGGAATGAGATGCACCGGAATCAAATAACACCAAAGTGGGAATAGATTGGACGGGGAACATACCCAGAACCACATCTGGTGCTTCCGTTGCTTCTTCAGCCGTCACATGATGCAAACGCCCTTGATTGGCGGCTTGAGCAAAGTGTGTCTTTTGGCTTGTTGTCCTCCGGCTCCTTGAGGACGACCAGGGGTTGCCGAGAACTCCCTTACTTGGGCAATTATTAGCATAATGTCCAAGCCGCTTGCACTTGAAGCATGTGACATTTGGAGTCCGAGACGATGCTCCTGAGGGACGTGCTCCAAGAGGATTCGCTGACGTGGCAAAGGCCGCCGAGGTCGAGGGGCGTGACCTTGACGCCTTTGCTTCGTGGCGGAGCAGGTGGTCGCGCATTACCCCGAGATGCGTGGCGAGGCCTGGATGGGCTTGCACTAGCGCCTTGTGCCATCCATTTCCTTTTACGCGACTCCATGGCAGCTCGAGTGCTATGCTCCACTCGAATAGACTTGTCCACCAGAGTTTGGAAGTCACTGATATCAATGGCAGCTAATGCACACTTGATCTCCTCATTTAGGTTATCCCGAAAGCGTTCCAACTTACGCGCTTCAGGAATAACTTCAGATGGTGGATAACGGGAAAGGTAATTGAAGCGATTAAGATACTCCATTACCGTCTGATTCCCTTGACGAAGATCAAGGAATTCCCGTCTTTTGATGTCCATCAGACTGGAAGGAATATGGGTTCGGCGAAAAGTATCCTTGAAGGCCTCCCATGAAATCTGATCCACTGGAAGAATAGCTTGGTAGTTCTCCCACCATAAAGCAGCAGCTCCTCCCAACTGATAAGATGCATAGAGAACTTTCTCCCGATCATTGCACTGTGCAATGTTCAACTTGCTCTCCATTGTTCGCAGCCAGTCATCTGCGTCCAATGGGTCAGCAGCAGTAGAAAATGTAGGAGGCCGAGTCTTCAAAAACTCAGACAACCTTGATGGTGGAGCACCACCACCACTTCCTCCAACAGGGACTCCTTGATGGGAAGTATTCTGAACTAACTGTTGCAGAAGAAGTGTATGGGTTTGACGGTTTTGCTCGATCATTGCCAGAACTTGCGCCATTGTGGGCGGACCTGGCAATTGCTCCTCCGGAATTCCACCTTGCTGATTAGGATTTGAATCTGGATTGGGTGGATCTGGCACTTGATGAGAAGATGAAGCCCTTGCAGAAGGGTGAATCGGATTAGGTTGCGCTGGAGTGGGCAATGTTTCGCGAGGAGGAAAAGGCTCCTGCGATGCCTCACTCTCCAAGATCCCGCGAAGAGATCTGGTTACTGCATCCTGAAATTTCAATTCAGATGAGAAAATAATGTATTGTAATTAAATGATTTAAATCGGCAGATTGAAAATTTAAACTCAATCTCATTGGTTAATAGGCAACATTTTATTCCCTAAAATTTTATTAATCTTAAAGAAATTCATTAACAAGGGAGGTGTGTTGTTATGTTATGTCATAACACAAGGGATCACATCATCGTGAAATTGTAATAAAACATTAGAAAGTCACGAGAAGGAACCAAAACGAATGTAAATAAACAGAATAAAGACTTTATTCAATCGCATATTAACAACATGTACAACAAAAGTATGACAACCTTACAACTCAACACTACATGACCACATGTGCTGCTACAACTCAAGGTAAACCTACTCCAAACTGGCGCTACAACGCCCTCGCCAAGACTCAACAGATCCGCAGGTAGAGTCGGGCCACCGTGGCGGAAAAGTACCACGACGTCAGAAACTCAAGGCCACACGGGACGCAAAGACACTGCAGCGACTGTCCCAAGTCTAACTCGCGATAGACGTGGACGACTAACTCTCGTGGACATCCTAGCCCGCCGAGAACGCCTAGTGGCCCTAGCAGACCTAGGTGTAGGAGTACCAGGCACCTCCTGGATCGGGCAACAAAGTAGCATCGCCGCCAAGTGCGACCTAGAGAAC
Organism: Rhipidocladum racemiflorum; assembly: GCA_036346355.1. Lineage (NCBI taxonomy): Eukaryota > Viridiplantae > Streptophyta > Magnoliopsida > Poales > Poaceae > Rhipidocladum > Rhipidocladum racemiflorum. Next base: position 34,394,887 of record CM070579.1, read on the forward strand.
AAACCCATAGCCACGAAAGGAGCTATGGCGTTCTCTAAAAGGCTACTCTCCCACGTGCTACGTAGTACTCTAATACCGCCTCGACGGTGGTAACGGTCGCCAGCATGAAGGAACTCAACTATGATCCTATAGTGCTCATTAGGCATCGCATCGGGATCTATGTAACTAGTGTCTCCCCTCGGCAACAAAGCGGTATCTCGAAATGCCGCCATCTCTCGAAGAGCGTGGCGCAATGAACGATGGCCATATAAGCAACATCGCTCAACGCGAAGACACCGAAGCTCCACGACCATCAAAAGTACGACCGCTTCTCCGAATCAGGTCCTAGCTGGGATCTCAATCCTAGCTATGTACTCTATCGAAACTGGACTCGCCATCCTCTGGTAGACGGTGTATCTAGGTGTCTCAAACTGTGCAAAATCTAACATCTGTGCTAAGACTCCCATCAATCCCGTTCCTGCACGCCGGAGGTGTGGAAGCATGGCGAATACCCTTCCATCTGCACATTTAATAAGGAATTAGTATTCCAGATTAAATGCAAGATGCAACGATAACGCACAAAAGTAAAGAGTAGAAGACAACATAGTAAAGAATTAATAACAGATATAACAAGTTTTATTTTCCTAAGTGTAATGTGTCTATTCAAAATTTTAATTTCCCTCTTAACGACCATTCTAACTAAGGTTCACCTACAGGCAGCGTGGCTCTGATACCAAACTGTGAGACCCTCATTTTTACGTCACTAAGTAACATAAATATGAGGCTCTTTAAGTGCATCCTGTGCCATTCCCATGATCAGTGGCTGGCACGCACAAACACAATTTGGATATTACAGCCACACAGATACACACTTTTATTACATCACAAGTTCTATAGTGTTATTACAATACCAAAAGTAGCAGGGAATTAAAACCATGTCTCATAGTATGCCATCTATTCCATAACTCCACAGTAAATCACGAGATGAACCTAGAAAGATCAGTCGTCGCTAAAATTCGCAGGTTCCTCATATTCATTCCCATCATTATCGTAATCTTGCTCTTCACCTAAAAACATTGTTGAAGCAAGTTGAGTACATTGGTACTCGCAAGACTTTGTAGTGTATGCAATTCCTGGAATATATGCAGGCTGAAATAGATAGTGGGTCTCTACGATTGTTTTGCATAAAGCGGAAAATTTGAATGAAGTAATTCTGAGTAATAATGGAAAGCATAACTAAAAATTTAAAACAGTTTAATAAGTAATTCAAATAACAAGTAGTAAGATGAAATATAACAATCTACTCACGGCCCTTTGTGAGTAAATTAACGAAAGAAAGACCCTCCATGGTCTTATAAGAACAAATGTAACAATAAGTGACATTTATACAGATTTGAATCATTTCCAAAACATTTAAACAAGTTTTTGAAATTAGAAAACAATTAACTAGTGCTGGTTAACCAAGTCATCCATGACCGTGGATACGGCTATTCGAATAGTTTTAGACTCGCAGAGTTTGTACCGCTTTACCCACAAGATATGTTCTCCTTTTGCAAGCTATAAGACACACTTCCTTTGGTATGCCCGCGAGGAGTTCATAATCTAAACTGTTCGATTACTTGAACCTTAACTTTGCACTAGCCCAATGACGTTACTCCGACTATGATGGAAGCTAAAAGGTAAAAGGGATTCCTGAGTCAAGAACTCCACCAGAATAGAAATTCCGGAGTTAGTGACCCACCAGAATAATAAACAGCCCCAAATTCATAGCCAGCGCACACTGCTACAACGGCAGATGCCAACACCTCGGTGATGACACCTCCTCGAGCAAACCAATATTCGAATGCCCGTGCTACAACCGCCTACCAATGTGCAAAGCTAATCCCCAAATAATTTAATAAGTTAAGACTGTCCCACCCAAGACTTGTGGATGTACGGTTTACTTGGATCATGCAACACTACGCTCGGTCCTTAGAGTGACATGGGCGATAACTCCACCTAGCTACGCACACGTTAAAACATGTACAACCTGGCTATTGCCAATAATCACCCACGCCAAAACAAAGAGTTTTATTTTCATTTTTATTAAACTACCAAGATCCTTTATCGCTTAAATAAACCATAAAAGATTTCATAAAGAATGATGTGTGGGTGTAAACATTTCCAACTTTGACCTAACGCAGTTGCTAAGCATTTGCGAGTTAATAAACGATTATACTCAGCTTTAAAGAACTTAACCACCCTATGGTTTTCATGGATCGTATGTCAACGTGATTAAGGGAATCCATCAATTTGGGTTATAACTACCAAGTGACCAAAATAAGGATTTATCGGAATATAAGCATGCAGGAAGATTCTTAATCACATTTTATCTGGTTGTAAAATCTGGGTTCAAGAATGATCAAAGGGGTGCTTGCCTTGCTCCTCGACGGTGTAAAATTTGGATCTCAGGTCGCCGATAGCGTAGTCGGCAATCTCAGCGTCTATACGTTGATTAAAAACATGGCAAAAAGAATACTTCAATATCGATAAAAGAAGCAAATACATAAACAACAAGGATAGCAGTTGAAAGATTCAAATGAAATCAATTCAAATCAACCAATGATGGTAACCACTTAATCATTTCATGTATTAGCCAAGTTATAAGATTTTGGTCTTAAGGGTAAAAGCTTAATGACATACAATTTGACTACTTTTTTTTTATGTATTATTTCATTTTAATTTACGAATTCAGGAAACTAAGATTGTAAAGTTGAATATAATGAAATTCATTTTCAAGGTGTGGTGTTAGTTGTATTAATATTAATTATTTGCATAAGGTAACTTTAAACATGCCAAACAAAAGTAACATGGTACACCCTAACTTCCATATTACCATTTGATCCTAATTAGTGTAATGAGCATAAAGAAACAAGTTTCATTCATGTTGGATGATTCTTGATCAAGTTATTGCAATCATATTAAATTTATGCATTAAATAAAGTTCTAACATGAAATTTTCACAAACTAATTCCAAATCCAAAACTAATTGTATATTTGGACAGTACTTGACCTAAGGATTCCAACAAAGTTGGTTTCATTCAATTTGGACTTTATTTGCAAAAATCCTATATGGAACATATTTAAATTTTTCTCTTTAAATTCAAATTCAAGTTTAAATTGCTAAACAAGTTTCAAATGTTTTTGCATATTATGAAACCAGATGATTTATGATGAATTTAGGAAGTTGTTTCATTCTATTTGGAGCTATAAATCAAAAGTTATAAGCATTTGAATCAATTCGAGTTCTTAAAATCAGAAAAAAAAGGACAAATGCGCTTTCCTTAAAGGAAAGCGTATTCCTTAGCTTTTGCGCGGGTGGCCTTTTGAATTGGCCCACGGTCACTGACGACCGGGCCCATGGTGCAGTGACTCACGCGCGGGCGCTTGCACATCCGCGCGAGGCTGAGAAGGTGGGCCCGCACGGCAGCGAGACGTGCCCGTGCAAGCGACTGTCCGCCCGGGTCCACATGACAGCTAGCTGAACCCGAGCCAGCTGACAGAGATGGCCCGCATGACAGCGACTCTAAGCAGGGGAGGCTCTAGCCGAGCTCACGGCGACTTCCTGGCAAGGCCGATCGACTTTGGCGGTGGCACTAGCTTCACGGATCATGATGCACTGAGGGGGGTGCTCGGTTATAGGTGGTGTTCGGAGAAATCGGGCTCACGGCGATGACCGGCGGAAGCTCACGGTGGCGCAGGGTGCGATGGCGCTAAGGGAATCCTTGAGCTTGAAGAACATGCGTGAAAGCATCTAGAGGTCCTAGGGACTCTATTAGAGTTCTTGGATTGGAGGATGGGTGGCCGGTGGTGTTCTCACCGGCAAGGCGACAAGGAAGAGGTTGCACGGTCAAGGGAACAAACGGAGAGGGTCCAAGCTGAAACAAATCGCGCAAAGCTTCGTGAGTATCCAAGGATACTTTAAGAGCGATCAATTTGAACGTTCTCTTACCGAGGTGAACGAATTTGAGTTTTTCCCCAAATCGGGTTTCGCCGGAGATGGAGAAGGAGGGCTCGGTTTGGGTGGATTAGGGCGTGTGAGGGTGAATGAGTGTGACACCCGGGTTTGTTTGGGTTTGAACGTGCTGCTCGTTCCCTTAAATAGGCCCGGGAGGCGGTAATGAGGAGTAGTCTGTGGAGAGAATGGCGACGGCCATTTAGGGCACTCTCCAGAGTTCTCCCTTCGGCTCAGCCAAGGGTCAAGGAGCTGGCACAGCAGCTGGCTGAGGCGGCCTCGAAACGCGAGATTGCGGCGCTATTGCGACAAATATGGAGGCGGTAATGTGGGCGTTGTCGGCAACACAGAGAGAACGAGAGAGAGATAGAGATGAGAGGAGAGGAGGAAGACGAAGCTGACACGGGAGGGGCCACAAGGCAGAGAGAGAAGAAAGAAAGAGAGAAATGGGGAGAGGCTGACGCGTGGGCACTGAGGCGTCTGGGCCCTGTCGGCAGCGATGAATTCGCCCATGCCGCTGGAAACGTGGCCCCCACGTGGAAGAGAATGAGAGAGAGAGAAGGGATTTCTAGGGTTCTCCTCTGGACAGCACACTAAACTTATGAATTCATGGGTCAAGTCATCTAAGGATTTTTCCAAACTTTTTCAACAAGTTTCTGGGTAAGTCTACTAGCTTCAGTAAAATTTTGGAGTTAAAATTATTTACCATTTATTTATAATAAATCTGACAGTGAATGTTGCACAGAAAATCCAATTTAGTTTTCAGCTTGGTTAAAAGACTAAATCAACCTATTAAATTTTGAAATTTTTACTGAAGGTTTGGTTCTAAACAATGGACCTATCATAAAAATTTCAACATTAAATTCTCATTATTTAATTCTCCATAAATCTTTTATTGATTTCTGCAGAATTCCAATTCTGCCTAAATTAAATGCTAAAACATAGCAAAAATACTTATTAATTTTTGAAACTTTTTGTGGGTGAATATGATATGTCTGAGGTCTTATGGTAAAAATTCCAAAGTCTAGAGTGCTCCACATTTATCTCTAAAAATCTGACATTGGTCAGGGCAGCCATTGAGTTTATTATTTAAATTTGTTTTCTTTACTAGTAAAAGCATGCACATGGTCTTTTGACCAACTAGGGATATCTTCTAGGGTTTGGCCAGGTTATACAAAAATTTTTACCATGGTAATTTCATTTCTTACCCTTTTACCATTTCTTCTTTTATTTGATTTCAATAACCAATTCAATCATTCATTTAAATCAACCAACACATCAACAAATGCACAAAAATCATAAAATAAAATAAGGAAATGATTTCACATTTTTAATATTTGATTTTTATTACTTTATAAATTTGAGGATGTTACAGAGATGAAGGTAACCACCATCACGGACCATATTGACTTGTCGACCATCACGGACCATATTGACTTGTCGACCTTGACTCTTGACGGGTTGTATTCCCGCCTCAAGACTCATGAGCTCGACATCGTCGCTCGCAAGATGAAGTCTCAGTCGATGGCATTGGTTACCGATCCCATTGGGTATTTCTCTTCTGGACCCTCTCTTGACTTCTCTTCCGATTTCTCTCTTTCTTCTCTTTGCAACATAAGCGATGAAGTTCTGGAACAATTTCCAGAAAACGAGCTTGCTCTAGTCGCTCGCAAGATTTCAAACATTTACAAGAGAGTGAGAGATATAAAGAGAGGTAGCAAGATCAATTGCTTTGAGTGTGGTGGCCCCAACCACATTCGGGCAAACTGCCCAAAGCTGGAGAAGGGCAAAAATGAACAAAGCAGTTCGAGCAAGAACGTCTACACCTACAAGAACCGCAACAAGAATCCTCCAGCTAGCGAGCCGGTGGGAGAGAAGAAGTACCGCAAGTTCACCAAGAGCAAGAAGCTTTATCACCGCGTACTCGCCGCGCTCGACGACCTTGACCTCTCCGACATGGAGACTTGGTGCAACGAGGACGAGGATGAACCGCAATAGAAGGCGAAGAATGGCGACGACTTCTCTGGCATGTGCTTCATAGCTTCCAATGCTGTAGAAGTAGACGACTCCGAGCTGTACAGCGACACGAAGGAGGTACCTTCCTATGACCAGCTCAATGATGCTTTTGTCAAGCTAGGAAAATTTCATTCCAAGTCTTGAGCTAGGTGTGCAGAGTTAGAGAAGGAAGTAGGTACCTTGTCTCGGGATTTAGCTTCACTTAGATCATGTTCCTCCTGAGACTCTGATGGTTGTACTCGCTGTGATGCTTTGCTTGTGGAGTTGGAGAACCTAAGGACCCTACATGATAGTGTGGTTTCTGATTTTGAGGCTCTTAGGTCGAAGGATGCTAGCACATGTTATGTTGATCATATTCCTACTGATGCTAGTTTTCTTCATGCTCACACAACTGCATCTTGTGATAATTGCCCTAAATTGCTTTCTGAAATTGATGCCATGAGCTCACATCTTGTGTGTGGACAACGCAGTCTTCGAAGTGGAATTCAAGAGGCTAGACGATGTAATAAAGAAAAGGGAATAATTAGGAATTCGTAGGTTATTACCTGTAGATTGTATGAAATCTATGGGTTACTAAGTTCGGGCTTTAGACTAAGAATTCTTTGTGTTTTGGCCATCGGGACATCAATGGGGGATATGTCCCATGAGTTGGAAGGGTTGGCAATCGGGTGATGAGTTGGTGTGAGTGTGATTTGGTTGTCAATTAAATTGCTGTTGCATGACTTCTTTTGAGATGAATGCATTTGTATATTAACTACAAGAGGCATGATTTCAGGAGTGGCATCAACCTCGCACCACTCCAATCCTCGTGGGTAAAGGCAAGTGCATGGTAGAATGATAATTTGGTTATAAAGGATTGCTTTTTAAATTGATTAATATAACCTCGCTGATTTATATGATTATTATTTATGTTTGAGATCTTGAAATTGTCGTGGTGAATTCATATTGGGAAGGACTATTTGGTTATGTTGGTTCATGGCGAATTGTTTTTTTGGAAGATATTGCATGTAACACCCAAATTTTTGCTTTTCATGAATTTACATGTTATTTTGCACTTTTGGGAATTTTTGGAATTTTCTGGGATTTATTTGGATTTAATTTGAATTTATTCCTTGTTGAGATAATTAATTAATTAAAAGTTTTAAATAAATTTTTATTGGAAATATTTTATTTGAGCCCAAAATGTCTCAAAGTATTTTCCAGAATTTTTCTGGAATTTTTCTGATTATTTTGCTATTTTTCTTGAATTATTTGAATTACTAGAATTATTTTAAATAATTAAATTGCTGGAAAACCCTAACGAGTTGCACTGTTCATCTGACCCGAGTCAGACTCAAGTTTGACTCGAGTCCGACCGAACCACGTTCGAGCCAGACCCGAGCCAAACCCAAACCCTAATTCCACAACCGTTGGATCTTGATCCAACGGCCAATAGCGCGCCACATCACCCCGGCCAAATCCGGATCAGACTCGTTCACGCATGGGGCAATCCTGGCCGTTGATCGTGCATTCGTGTACGGCTGGGATTGAGCCACGTCACCTTCTCTGTGTGGTCGTCGGATTCCGCCGCCATAGCCGAATCGATCTTGTTTTTCGCAAGATTCACGGATGCCGAGACCCCTATTTAATGCTCCGACCCCGCCGCCACCTTCTCTGTTTCTGTGCGCATCGAATGACCTAGCTACTTGTGCCCAAGCCGTGATTTTTGCCGTTCTCCGCTGATCCCCGTCGTCCTCCGCCGTGACTGAGCCCAGATCCGAAAGTCCCTGAGCCGAGACGCATCGAACACGACCATTCACCTCGCCGGAACTGCCCCGAAGCGCCGTTGGCTACGTCGTCGTCCTCAGCCCTGGCGTCCTTTGCTCCGCCGCACCACCACCGGAACCGCGAGCTCCCTCCGCCGTTGGATCTTCATCGAACAGCCTAGATCCGTCCATGTCACCCGTGAGTAATTTCCACGTTACGGTTTTTAGGTCTAATCTCAACCGTTGGATCTAGATCCAACGCTTTAGATTTAGCCACGTAGCCTCTTTGACTGCACCGTGCTAGATTAGATCTCAGCCGTTAGATCTAGATCGTACGGCTAGGGTTCACTCACGTTGTAGCGCTAGGTTAGATCTCGGCCGTTCGATCAAGATCGTACGGGTCAGATCAAGCCACGCGTCGTGAACTAGGTCGTGCCACGTTGCCCCCCCGGTGATGCGAAAACCCGATCCAATCTCGATCGTCCGATCCAAATCGCACGGTCCAGATTGAGCCACGTAGTCCCACGTAAGCGAGATTAGATCTAATCTGGACTGTTGGATTTCTAACCAACGGCCCAGATCAAGCCACGTGTCCAGTAGCCGAACCAATGGGGTCAGCGTGGGCGACGCCGGTCGCCGCTGACGTCACGCGTGACATCAGCACGGGCCCGCGTGTCAGCGACTGCACTGACCACACCATGACGTCATCCGTGACGTCATGATGATGTCACAGTGGGGCCCGCGTGTCAGCGCCATTTGGCCGAACGCGATGACGTCATCTGAGTGGGTCCCACGGGTCAGCGACATGTGTACCCGTGGAACGGGTCCACGGTGGACCGAGTCCATGGACTGGCTGACGTCATAATTCGATTTTTCAACAGAAAAATAATTCGGTGGAAATTCAAATCCACCGCTGACATCATGCTGACGTCATAATCGGATTTTTCAATAGAAAAATAAATGAATTAATTCGGTTTATTCTTTTATTTGATTTTTCAAACTTCAAACGCTTATAACTTTTGCGTTTTAACTCCGATTTTAGTGATTCCAATTTATAATTTTTTATAAAATTAAGCACTATTTAATGGTGAATTTTATTTAATTTTTGGACATGAGTTTTTCTCTGTTTTTATTTATTTGGTGTGTATTTATCCGTTACAAGTAAACGTTGAAGTGCCCGAGGGATTCGAAGGTGAAGTTTTGACCCAGGAGCCAGCTCAAGACCAAGAACAAGTACTTTTTGAAGGCAAGTTATGCTTTGACCATATTGTTCCCACTTTGGAAATTATTTTGATGTAAATTATTGCATGCTAATTTAATTAGAAGATGCTTTGATTAATTCTGGAAATTAATTAAATACCAATCTGCGTTATTCCACCTTGACATAAATAATTGTATGCCATGACCCCTTGTCACCCTAGTCTGGTTTAAGTAGTTGGACATTATTAAATCGCCAAAATGGGTATTTTGACCGTAGTAGTATATTGCTTAGACCTGCTACGTACACATGACATGATTTTGGACAATCAAATGTTAATATTGACTTAATGAGATATTGAACCTGTTTTTGAGAAGTATCATGTGCTGTGATGTTGATGATGGCACGTGGTGCGTGGTAATCAATTGGGTTTGATAAATAGATTTGGACCGGGGCAAGTGGCAAGAATGATCGGGTGGGCCATGAGTGGCATCGGGAAAGTCGTTTTAGTTCTTCGGGTAGTCTTGCCCTGGTCAACCTAAGGACTTAACCTTGCAAGCCTTTGATCTAAGTCAAACGTGCAACCACATGTCTGTAATGGGACGGACCTAGTTGAATAAGTTGCTAATAACTTGCTTGTGGGACCTCGGGGTGTCAACTACACCTTTTGTGTAGCTTGAAGGGGGAGCGTACCAGGGCTACGGCATGGTACCCATCCAACGGTTTGTCGGTCCCATACTTCGCCTCCACTGAGGGAAGGGATGGTGTATGGCAAAAACCGGACATGTTCACTTGTAAAGTTTGCGGTTTCTGAAAGGCTTTGTTACAATCATTTGCCTTTGTGGTGTTTGACTGTATCTTGTGGGTAAAGTGCATAACCTCTGCAAAGTGTAAAAATCTATTCGAATAGCCGAGTCCGCGGCACTAGACACTACTCGGGGATTACAGTCAAGGGTTAGACTTTCCTGAAAACAACTTGGTCTTGAAAAGTTTGCTTGGGTTTATTGATGACGTTGATGGAAATGTGGATTAGGAAAGGGAAAGTGTTTACTTAACTCCTGGAAAAGTTATTGATATTATATATGCTTTTACCGCTTTCGAATCTACTTATGCTACTTGTTAAAAGCTGTTTTGCTGCAAATGAACCATAAAACATTCATTTGTACTAAGCCATGCATGTAGAATATTAGTTTGCATTCTGTGCATGATTTGCTGAGTACCAAGTACTCACCCCTTGCAACTACAACATCAGTTGAAGAAGAAGCCATACCTGCTTTGGAGGAGGAGCTCCAGGAAGATCTGGCTAACTAGGGAGTGAGCCCAGTCAGTTGCCTGTGGTACACTAAATGGCGCCACGATGTTTATTTTCTTTCCGCTGTAGTTAATTATTTTAATAAGTTTTCGCCCTGCGTGACGTACTCCTGTAACTTGACCACAAGGTCGAGCAACCAGTTTGGTTTTTTTAAATAAAGTACTTTATTACTTCGTTGAGTATGATTGTGATATATACCGATGTTGAGACTGTGTGCACTAGCGTGATCCTGGACTAGTGCTGAATACACAGAGGGTCTGGATTTGCAAATTCGGGTCCCGACATTGTATCACTTGTATTCATATCATGAATAGCGCATATGAGCCAGGTCGATAAGTGAGTCGTATAACTAATCCAGAGTGCATGTGTTAGGTCGGTGAGAAAGGTATATGACTTGACTTGAGTGCTCTTGAGTAAGTCCTACTTAGGTAGGCCCCCTCCATTGGGATGGACGGGAATGAGAGTGTGACATCGATGGGTGTGCACTCAAGCTATACCGGTATAAGGTATGAAAGGTGCATATGAGCATGCAAGCATAATTGCATTGCATTGCTAATTTTGAATCATGTTTATTGAGATGATTGTGATTCATGGTTATGAGATTGAGTCGTAGACTCATGTAAAGATGATTAAAGTGTTAAAGGTAACAACTAGTATGATATTACTTATTTATGTACCTATTGAGTTGTGGACTTCCCCTTGTTGATTACAAATGTGATAGATGGTTGTATTATTGTTTTATCGTGTACTTGCTGAGTTGTGGACTCACGCTAATGATGAATCATAGTTAATGTTTTTTTAGGTTCTCTAAGGATGTCATGAAGGTATGGGATTTATCTTCACCACTTCACATGCCATGCCATTCATATTAAATAGTTTTGGAGAATTTTCACCTTAGAAAATAATATAGTTGTTCAATCTTGGATCCTTGTTTGTCTTGTGGATGTGCTCTAGTTGACTTTATTGATTACACACTATCTTAGTCAGAAGAGAAATGGAATTTTGTGTGGAGTCTATTTGTTGAACTAGTTCTGTTATGTAGTCGATTATGTGATTATGCCCATGTTTGTGGTCGTTATTGTTATGTTTCCAACCTTCATTTATAACTTGTGCTTGATGGTTATTGTCTAAAGTTAGAACTTTAGGCTTGCTAAAATTATAGTGTCATTTGGTTACTTGCTATTGTGGTTATGGTGTCTTGTGACCCATATTGCAACAAGTTACTTCTAAAATTTTTAGTTAAGTTTGGAAAATTAATTATCAGTATGCTAGCTTGTTATGGTTCACTGTTAATTTTAGTGGTGAGTTGGCCTTTAGCATGCTTGTTGAATTTATGTTCTTATGAATGATGTTGTTGTCGTTGAGCCGATGGTGGTAATATTCAGAGCATGTTTGGTGTTGGGGTATTACAATATGAAAAGGTGACCAGACATAGCTGCTCTAGTTTGCAAACTCCGCTAAAATCACGCCTTTCAGACAACCAACCACCAGCACCAATTTTTTCATTACACCGGATAACTAATTGTGAAACAAATTGACTATGTTAAAAATCCATATATAATTGTTGAACAAAGCCTGCATCATAAAAACTAAAATAAGGAAAGTGCGTATGTACCAGTGACATTGAAGTGAATTTTTAGACACCAAAAAATTCCAACTTTATAATACCTTGGAATCAATTTGTTTTAAATATCCACAAAAATGGAAATAAGTTGGCAAATATGTACCTGCACAATGAGAAATTGAAGGGCATCAATCTTAGTAAATGTTACACCACTAGTAAAGCAACCAAAACTAGAGAGTGATGACCAACACTACAACAAACAAGCAGGTTAAAACAAAAACATATGAAAGCTAGAAAAATCGTATGGCAGCTAAAAAATATTATAAATGTAATTGATGACAATTTTTTTCCTTATTAGTATAAAAATAAAAAAGATATCAAGTGGACTATTCTGGAAAAACTTTCACAATTTTTATAATATTATAACTTCTCATTGCTTGTCATTTTGACAAAAGCTCAATTTGCAAGCTTGTAATGGATTACTCTTTTGGTAATTATCATATTATAATTTTAAAATATTAGAAATGATGATGTTTTGGGGCTTATAGATTTGGCCACTTGAAAATTCTATTCGAATAAAAACAGAAAATCTATTGTATCATCTCATCAAATTGTGGATGTCTATAAATAAATAAAGATTAGGAATTGAATGGTACAGTGCATGTTTCAAAAAACAGCACTACTGACAACATTGGTTAATTGTGCATTTGGTTTTATCAAGGCATGATCTTTGGGATCAATAAGAACTAAAAAACAGTTGGTTATTAAGCTCGTTTCTGAGTTAAATCTGGTGGAGTTTTGAGAAAGAACATATGATCGTGCATTCATCTTCTACTAAACCAACATCTGACACATTTCTCACGTTACCTCTCCAACATGTTTTTCAGAATTAACAGTGGTAATTAGATCAGTGTGCTCATTCTATTGATAATCAGATATATGAAGATTCCATGGAGCAAAAGATAGATAACGACGATATGCACTATTTAGATCTTAATGTGAATCCTCAGTCAATGGAGAGCTATCCATAGCAAAACTCACCATGAATGGGAATGTGAATCCTCGGTCAATGGAAAGCTATCTAGCTTCGATATTTGTCCCATCAATGCTTGTTTTTTCTCTCCTTTCTATTCTCTTTTTTTTTGTAATCTCTAGCAAGTTGTAATTTTCAGTTCTTATGAACTTGGTTGTATCGTAAAAAAAATTCTAGTTTGCCTCATAGTAGATCTTGTTAGCTAAGTCTTCAATGGGATGCGTTACACAGATGATACCATGATAACTCATTTTGGCATACGGCAAATTGCCAAAAATTAATGCTCAAAGAAGTACCACCTAAAATTATTGATATGAGCTCATAATACCCATGGGTCTATCAAGTCACTATCAGAAAGGAAGTCAGTTTTATCATTAATGCACAAAAATATACCCACATCAAAGAGAAATGCAAGACCATACTTAGCAATTGTTTCATTTTTTCCATAGATTGTTATTATAGAACAGATAGATGAAGATCAATGAAAATAGTCCTAACAAACATTAAGGCGAACATCATAATTAGCAACTTTTCACATTTTTCTATAAATTGTTATTATATAACAGGTAGATGAAGATCAATCAATGTAGTCCTGACTAACATTAGGGCCATTTAACCTTCAAAGGATGTACTATGTGTTTAAAGAGCCCAGTAAAGCATGCAGTAGAAATTTCATAAGCCGCAAGCTATTTACCACAATCATATAGTCAATCTCTAAATACTTCTTTCAGATCATACATTCCAAAACTAACCTTGCAGGATTCAAAACAATATTTCTAATAAGACACAAATAACAATATTTCTTTGATGTGTATTAATAGTTGGCCACCTTTTGAATGTAAGGACAAAAGAAATTAATCTTTGCATGCATGTACAATAGTAAAATGATATTAAAATGATAATGAGATTCATGTTCCTCTTATTCTAAATTTCTAGTAAGAATGATATAAAGTCTCTCTGAGCATACATCAACTGCAAGAAGCAATTCTTTTAAACACTAGTGCTGTACAACTGCTACAATTACAACTTTACCTTGTATCATGTAGTTAAATGTGTACATATAGCATATCCACACAGTACACCACATTTGACAAATTGCTACATCAGTTGACAGCTTGACCAATTCACAACCTAACCTCCATTGTCATTTAACAACGAGTCAACGTCCGGAGTGACAAAAACATGATAATTATCAGTAGTTTTATATATGACTCCTCTAGATCCACCCAACAATCCGCTATAAGTATATAAATCGCATGATCCAGGACATCAAAGCAAAACAACCACAACGCAAGAAAGCTTTCAAACTCAGTAACAGTAGTGTTTCACCACTTACACAATTCATCAAACAAGCGGTAGGAACATTACAAAGAGGTGTTGTGTTTGTGGGTGCATAGCAGGCTACATAGAAGGAAGAGACCCTAGATGGAGAAGAAGAAAAAGAAATAGAAGGAGAAGGGGAAGATAAATAGGTACATGTGCTTACCTTGCTGCAACTTCCACTCACTCACGTTGTAACACCCCAGCACTCCGTGCCCCAAATGTTACACTCTCCAACACCAACAACTACCAAAACGTTGGAATAAGAATTTGCAAAACAAGCGATCGACTAGGAGGTTGCCGAACTTGTTAAAAATTTTGGCAGCACCTTCCCTAAAAAAAAAGGACATCCACTCAGCAGACAAAGAGATCACAATTTGTAATATGAAACAACAGATAACATCTAACCATCATGACCCGCTAAGCACATACAAAAGGTCATGGTCTTCGAACAACTATCAATCCTTAACATCGAAAGATAATTACGATGCATCAAAAAGGAACCACCGGCGTAAACTCATACAAGAATAGCTTCACCAAATGCATACTACTACAAGAAACCAACATTTACTAACTATCATCGAGATACATTCTTTCAAGCTATAATTTAGGTGTGAGTCCTGAAGTAAGTGAGGGTGATCTAGGCCCCAACCCGGCAAGTAGTCCTCAGGGTACCTAAAACAACAAAGAAAACAAGGGTGAGTCCACAACTCAGCAAGTACATAAAAGAGCAATAATAGAATCAGTATCAAAATTAAATAACAAGGAGAAAGAAAGATTTCCATAGCTCAATTAAAACATAAGGAACACCTCATCCTCATCATGCACATCTCATGTCACACAACATAATCACAAAACAATTGTCATCACTCATCATCACAAACACTATGCAATGCACTTATGGCCCATGCTCACCATGCACATTACATTTCTCATGAATGCACTTCGAAGGCTTATACCGGTACAGCCGGGGGAACACCCGTCGATGTTCCCCCTCTACCTCCATCCCGTGAAGGTACCTACCCCACAGTAGGTTTTACACCAGGGCACTCCGGACTAGTCATAACTTTCTCACCGACCTTCCCAGACTAGTTATGACTTACTCACCGACCTGGCCCGTTGAATGCAAAGGATGCAACACTTATTTTCATGGCTCAACTTACTTGCGACAACACAGTCAACAAAGCAATTCCATTATGAACCTACTCACCTCATCACAACCACACGCATTAAAAATAAGCATATGCATAAGATCAACACATGCACCAACATGCTCATAACAGGACAGGAACAATACATGCACCAATGTGCTCATAACAGGGCAACTCTTAATCGATAACAGCAATTCAACATACCATACGCAAAATGATCACTAAAAAGAAGAACAATGAGTAAAGTATGGGATACTTTTACTAGTCAGTGCCGCCAATTCATATTATTACTCTACCATGCACTTGCCTTTTACCACACGATGAGGTGGGATGCGAGCGCGAGACCCCACCTGAAGGTACACCACCTGCAAATATATGCAATTCCGCTCAAAACAAGCCAACCAACACAACCGCAAGACTTAGCGCGATACCGATTTAACAACCCACACCGAAACCCCGGAAAAACATAAATCTACCCAACAGGGACAATAGCCTTCCAACGAGCAAATCTTTCAATTCGCTTAACCAAATGGAATGAACTTGTCGGGGATTGGCTATCTGGCAAAAGACCACGGTACCCCCGGGAAATGCCGAGCCCACCAACCAGGCAATGCTGAAAGAAGATGCTCGGGAGCATCAAACGAGCATCCCCCCTTTTTTTCCTCCGAGCATACACGTCCACGCCTTTACTCGCGGCCATTCCGAACCCCCCCCCCACGAGCAAGCATGCTCGTGGAGACCACGACCTACTCAGATATTTGGTCGGTAGACCCAACGAGTGCTATGAGGAAGGAAGGTGGCAACCAATCAGCCGAAGATCAAGGGAAATCTTACCCGAAATTCAAACAGCGCGCGGATCAAGGGCGGCAGATCGCGAATATGAATACTTGGCGTAATCCCAGGGGGTAGTTGCCTTCTTTGTATCTCTAGTTGTAGTATTTAACCCCCCCTGAAGATCTGTAACAGGGGGGCCCCGAGATAGAACACAATATACTGGAGTAGGGCTATTATCTCGGCAGTGAGAGACCCGAATCAGGATAAACACCGCGCCCCTCTTCTCCCGACCTGGCATTGCTCGGACGACTCCCTCAGACCGTACGATGGGACTCTGTTGATCCCCCATTCAACAAGTATGCTCGGCGGGAGCCCGTTCTCCAATCGTCGACAGCTGGCGCCGTCCGTGGGGACGACAGCTTGATTCCCGTACGGATCAGGATCCTCGAGGATGCCGAATTCGGGGGATACTAGGAATCTCTGTGTTTTCGACGATGTCGAGGACGACGACATGTACTACGCCAGCGACGGCGTGGTCAATGTGACCGATCCTATCGGACACACCGAGTCCGGGAGCTCTTCCCCGGACCCTGGAATGCGAGGACAGGTCCTCTGTTCCCCAGACATTACCCTCGGAGACCGCGAGGATGACTATGACGGACTCTACGATGGCCTGGACATACCAGACGACCTGGAGTTCGACTGAGAGACTGCGTCTCAAGGGGATACGATGATGTCCCCGTCGCATTCATCCCACTCTCGTCACGTCAACATGGCTGGGAGCCGTGCCGAACCTGAAGTACGATCTTCGGACGCTGCTAAGCACGACCACTATGAGGCGGCCAGACTCCACCTAGAAGCATCTTTAGGGAGGACCCTTGCGAGCATACGCCGCCAAGCGAAAGAGAGGCGGGTGTCCGGGGAAAGGGACTCTCGCGAGTACCAAACCCCCGATCGCGTCCCGGAACGCCGCCGAAGCTCGCCGCCGCCTGTTCGCCAGAACCGAGAACGGCTGCAGGCCTTGGCGGCGGTCGTGCGCGACCTTCGCAGCTTCCCCGAACAAGTAGACCTAGATGCCGTGGGCAAGGTCGTGCGCGACCTTCGCAGCTTTCCGCCGAGCTGGAAGTCTCGGACCCCTCTCACGGCCAGGATGCCCGGAGTGTCTCCCGGGACCATCGCAGGCGCTTCCCTATGCGCTCGCACAGAGATGAATCCCGGAGCCATGCTCGGAGATCGCCCCAGGCAGCTAACCTGGTCCGGGAGAGGCCCCGGAACAGCTCCAGAGCGATCTCGGGACGACGCACCTACAATCATCCAGACGAAGCGCTCAACGCTTCCAAGACCGAAGCGGTCATCTAAGACGACCTTCGCGTGAAGTCTTCTCTCTACTTGGCCCGCGTACGGGGCGGAAGACACACGCGGAGGCCGTTATGATCGAGGGTTTCGTGGCGAAACTTCGAGCTTCGGCTGCCAGGCTTTCACGAGCTCTCTCCGGAGTGTCGCATGGCCGAACAGGTTCAAGCCCGGCAACATCGAGAGGTTCAACGGGACCCAGAACCCGGATGAATTCCTTTCGATATATACCACCGCCATCCTCGCCGCCGGAGGCGATGAAGGGGTGATGGCGAATTATCTGCCGATGGCCTTGGACAGAGCTGCTCGTACATGGCTCTTCAACCAGAAGGAAGGGTCCATACGCTCTTGGGGGCAGCTCAGCACCGCGCTTCGAGCGAATTTCCAGAGCTGTTACATTCGCCCGGGAAAGGAGCGCGACCTGGAGTGCTTGATACAGACGGATGGAGAAACCCTGCGACAGTTCGTCCAGAGATTCATCCAAGTCCGAAACTCGATCCCGAACATATCGGACGAGGCTGTCGTCCGGGCTTTCAAGTTCGGGGTGCGGGACGTGCGCTTCACACAGGATCTGGAGATCCATCCGGATCTAATAAAGAAACGAAGCTCTTCCAAATGGTGACCGGTATGCCAACGCGGATGAGGCTGTCCAGTGGAAGAAAATCTTTGGATGAAGGAAAGATACCGCCTCGGCCGGGCTAGAAACCTCCGCCAAGAAAAGGGCTCAAACTCCGTGGATAAGAAGATCAAGAAGAAGAAGAAAACAGCTCCCACTGCCATGGTTGCCGTGTGGAACAAAGAATACCCGAGCAACCCAAACAGTGGCCGGGGGTTTAACGCTCGGGGGAGAGGGCAACCACACAGGCCCCGCGACCGAGGTGGCCAGGCAGATCAACGGGGTGACCTCTACTGTCCGCTTCACCAAGCACACGGGCATGACCTGCGGAATTGCCGAACGTGGGCCTACCGCCTGAAGCAGTTTTACAACGGCAGGGGTCCCATGCCGTCGCTTCCAGAACAGGGTCAAAACGCCAAAGGCAAGCAACCCGTCGAAGAAAACGAAGATGACATGGAATATCAAGAACCACAGAACCACATCGCGGTTATCTTCGGGGGCTCCTCCGCCTACAAATCTCACCGGGATTTAAAGGACGCTGCGAGGGAAGTACACCATGTCACCCAAGGTAAACCTCGGTCAAAGACAACTCAAATGGTCCGAGTTGTCCCTCATCTTCTCCAAGGACGACTGTCCCCTTGGAATGACCAAACCACAGAAGCTTCCGATGGTCGTGAGCCCCACCATTAGCAACACTGTCGTTGGTCGGGTCCTCATAGACTCCGGGAGCTCTTTGGACCTGATTTCAGCTAAAGTTTTGGACGAGATGCAGATTCCTCGTTCCAAAATCAAAAGTATAGCCGTACCCTTCTTCGGGATAGTCCCGGGCACCTCGATCAAACCTTTGGGGCAGGTCGTTCTGCCCGTGACCTTTGGCGGCCCGAGTAACTTCAGAATGGAGCTAATCACCTTCGAGATGGTAGACTTCGAATCGGCCTACAACGCCATCCTCGGCAGGCCGGCTTTGGCTAAGTTCATGGCCGCTTCGCATCACGCGTATCAATGCCTGAAGGTTCCCGGGCCAAACGGGGTCATAACCGTAAAGGGGAACCACAAGTTCGCGCTCAATTGCGATGAAAGGGCGTTGGATATGGTCGGTTAGTTACCCACTCGCGGCCTCGACCAGGAGCCAAAGCACTCCCGACCTAAACTTGCCCTCCAACCTGGGGGAGAGACCAAGGCTGTTCCGCTCAACGAGTCGGAACCGGCCAAGGTTGTGCATTTGGGATCTTCCTTAGATCCCAAATAGGAACTCGAGCTCATCACCTTCCTCCGGGCAAGCTCGGATGCGTTCGCCTGGGAACCATCCGACATGCCCGGGGTCCCTAGGGAGGTGATTGAGCACAAAGCTAGCGATTCACCGACAAAAACCAAGACGGGCAGAAACTTAGACGCTTTTCCCGGAAAAGCAGCGATCATCCGGAGGAACTCGACAAACTCCTAAAAGTGGCTTCATTAGGGAGGTCGAACACTCCGAATGGCTAGCCAATCCAGTCTTGGTCGAAAGAAAGGAGGCAAGTGGCGCGTAATAAAGGCCGATCACACGGGCCTAAACGCGGCATGCCCGAAAGACAACTACCCGTTGCCTCGTATAGATCAATTGGTCGACGCGACGGTGGGATCGCAAACCATGAGCTTCCTAGATGCTTATTCAGGCTATCATCAGATCAGCCTATCGCGCGAAGACGAAGAAAAGACTTCCTTCATTACCCCGTTCGGTACCTTCTGCTATACGACCATGTCTTTCGGTCTAAGAAATGCGGGAGCAACCTTTCAACGCCTCATGCAGAAAACCTTCGCGGATCAAGTGGGTCGAAATTTGGAGGTCTATGTCGACGACATAGTAGTAAAAAGCAAGAGCGCCTTGGGTCACGTTGCTGACTTGGAAGAAACATTTTGTAACCTCAATAAGCATCAAATAAAGTTAAATCTAGAAAAATGCGTGTTCGGCGTGAAAGCTGGCAAGGTGCTCGGCTACATGGTCGGACCACAAGGCGTTGGGGCAAACCCGGAGAAAATCGAAGCCATTGAGAACATGAGGTCGCCCACATGCGTGAAGGAAGTGCAAGCTCTGACCGAGAGAATGGCCGCATTAAGCCGGTTCATCTCCCGGCTGGGGGAACGAGGACTACCTTTCTTTAAAGCCCTCCGCAAACACAATGGCTTTACATGGACGGAGGAAGCTGATCACTCGTTCAAAGAGCTGAAGCAGTAGATTTCCAAGCCACCCGTCCTCGTCACGCTTGCAACAGGGGAAGAATTGCTGCTATACCTGGCGGCAACCCCGCAGGCGGTGAGCGCAGTGTTAGTAGTGGAGAGAGATGGTTTCCAACGACCTATTTATTATGTCAGCGGAGTACTTCATGGACCGAAGGAGCGTTACCCCGAGGTCCAGAAACTACTGTACTCGTTGTTGATGGCCTCCAGGAAGTTGCGCCACTACTTTCAAGCGCACAAGATCGTCGTACCGACCAGCTTCCCGCTCAGGGAAATCCTGAAAAACCAGGACGCCCGGTGGTCGCATAGCCAAGTGGGCCATGGAGCTCGCCGAATTCGAGATAATGTTTTCGGCCCGCACGGCGATCAAATCACAAGTCCTGGCTGACTTCGTGGCAGAATGGTCGGCTCCAGCACCACTAGCCAGCGAAACCGCCGGTTCAAGGGAAAACTCCTGGACCTTGTATTTCAATGGATCCCGAGCATATGAGCGCTCGAGGGCTGGCGTCGTCTTGGTCTCCCCGGATGGAGAACAACTCCAGTACGCCATCCAACTACATTTTGCCGCGACCAACAACGCGGCAGAATACGATGGCCTCTTGGCCGGACTTCGAGCATGTAAATCATTAGGAGTCCAACGGCTTACCGTGATGGGCGATTCACAGTTGGTCGTGAACCAGGTCAACAAGGAGTATCAGTGTTCCGATACCTCAATGGAGCTGTACCTGGCCGAAGTAAGGAAGATGGAGAAATATTTCAAGAATTTCAAAGTAATCTACATCCCCAGGAAGGACAATTCCCTGGCCGATCAAATGTCTAATGTCGGTTCCTCTCAAACTACCGCTTCGGCGGGGGTGTTTGTCGAGCACCTATATAAGCCCTCCATTCCCTCTGAAGAGGAGGCACCAGAGGCCGACGGTAGGGTCTCCTTCCTCGAGCAAAGTGCAAGTTGGATGATGCCATTCATCCAATATCTTGCACATGGGACGTTGCCCGAGGAAGAAGCCGAGCGTTCCCGGCTAACAAGGCGATCTTCTCAGTACAAACTGATTGAAGGTGACCTATACCGAAAAGGCGCATTAGGAATCCTTTCCAAATGCGTCTCTCAGGAGGAAGGCCAATACCTTCTTCGTGACATCCATGAAGGAATGTGCAGACCTCACTCGTCGTTCAGAACGCTTGTGAGCAAGACCTTCCGATTGGGTTACTACTGGCCTACGGCCTTGACGGATGCACGGTCGATCGTAACGACCTGTCGAGCATGCCAGTTTCATGCTCGCAAAGCCCGTCAACCAGCATATGCTTTGCAAACCATACCACTTTCGTGGCCATTCTCGACCTGGGGGCTCGACGTCCTTGGACCTTTTCCCTGAGGTCAGAAAGGCTGCAAGTATTTGCTCGTGACCATCGACACTTTCACTAAGTGGATAGAGGCCGAGCTCGTCTCAACCATCTCGGCCCAGGCGGCCAAGAGGTTCCTCCGCAGCAATGCGATAACTCGGTTCGGGATACCCAACCGTCTCATCACAGACAATGGGACCCAGTTTACCAGTGAACTATTTCAAAGTTACTGCGAGGAGGTCGGGATCAAGGTCTGTTTCGCCTCTGTGGCACATCCATAGAGCAACGGAGCGGCCGAACGAGCAAATGGGCAGTTAGTTCAGGGCATAAAAAAGAGGGTCTTCAAGAGCCTCAACCAGCACAGACAGTAGTGGGTGGATGAGCTTCCCGCCGTTCTTTGGTCCGTCCGCACCACGACGAGTCGAGCCACAGGCGAAACGCCCTTCCAACTCGTCTATGGTGCGGAAGCCATTTTGCCTGCCGAGATTGTGCTGGGTTCCCCAAGGGTGCAACTGATCGATTCCATCGATCAGGAGGTCGAACGCCTCATCGACCTAGACCTCGTCGAAGCAACACGCGAACGAGAGCTGCTCCGGTCTGCGGTTTACCTACAAGCTCTTCGTAGGCACGCAGCCAAATCAGTCCGACCAAGGTCCCTGCAAGTCGGTGACATGGTCTTACGAAGACTTCAAGACCTGTCGAAAGCCAATAAGCTGACCCCAAGATGGGAGGGACCCTACACGGTCGTGTCCACAGCACGCCCGGGGGCTGTTCGCCTCGCGATGGAGGATGGTCGGGAGCTCGCCAGCACCTGGAACATTGATCAACTACGTAAATTCTACATTTAGACGCGTATCCCTATCTCACACCCTTTGCGTTCCTTCCTATAAGATATTTCCTTTTCTTTGGATTTTGTCCTCGCTTTATCAAACGAGCATACACGTGCTTATCCAACGAATATGTACGCACCATTCCCCTTGGCCTCCGGCCGGATGCTCGCCTATCCGATCACTTTCCACAGTAGCTCTTCGCTGTATGTGTGGACGGTCGCGAGCATTCATTTAAGCCCGGTGCAGCGACCACTCGGGTATGGCGACTCTACGTATTGTTGGCTTAAGCCCATCTGCTCTACGCGCGTAACAATCCTCGCCCTCGTCTCTCTCTCGACTCGATCGACTTGTTTAATCGATCAAAAAGCGTTACGATCAAAGTCTACCTCAGCTTTCCCATGAACAAACTCGTGCTCACAATAGTAGGGGCACGACCTTTGTCCATGGCGGGGGCTCCGTGTGATAGGAACGTTCCGTCCTTTTTTTCGAGGATTCTTTGCTCGTATTCATGTTATATGCTCCTATGCAGGGACTTGGTCTTTTTTCTGCAGGACTGGGTTCGTACAAGCACACATTGAAAGCAGAGTCGGGAAAAACAGGCAAGGTCCCAAACTTATGTAATGCTGCTCATTAAACCAAAAAGGTTGTTTTTTTTACAGGATTTGCACGAGCTAAAAGAAAAAAAGAAGAAAAGCTAAGTCCTACGCTTGGCCTGGAGGGCAGCAAGCTCCTCCTTAAGGGAGTCGACCTCTGCCTCCAGGTCCAAAACCTTCCGTCGAGCCGCGCGACCTTCAGTCGCGCTGTCCCGAAGGCGTTGCACCTCCTTGAGCTGGGTCTCCTCGCGCTCCCGAGCTCGCTAAAGGTCGCGGCGCAGGTTGGGGACCTCCTGCCGCAGCTTCACCAGCTCCTCCTCAAGCTCGACACACTTCCGTTCCGAAGTGCTCTTCGCCGTCTCGCTCTCGAAGAGTTGGTCCCGAAGCCCGACGATGAGGCTCTTCGCCAACTCCAGCTCCTTCAGGTCGGCCTCGCGCACCTCGGAGACCCGACGCTCGAGATCAGCGATCTTGGCGTCTTGCTCGCGGTGGTACGCCCAGTACTCCTCTGCTAGAACTGCGGAGGCGTCAATGTCCTCCATGGCCTTCGCAGCGAACTTCGGGCAAAAGGGAAGAAGAGTCAAAAAGGCCCACAGAAGATTGCTCCCCTTATGGAGAAAGATAGAAGCAAAGGACTTACCAGAAGAGCCCGGCTGACCAGCTTGTCCTGAAGCCGCTGGCGGTTAGTAGCGCCAGCTCGGAAAAAGGGATTGACCCACGCAGGATCATCCTGATCCCGAGCTGGCGCATCAAGATCTTGCCCCTCCTGGGCACACGGTGCTCCCATGAGGGCAACGACGTCTCCTCCTTCGACCAACCGCAAGTCGCCCTGAGGTTGGTCTTCCTCAACGACAGGCGGCTCATGGCCGCCTTCCTCCTGTTCGGCCGCTGCGCTCGGGGGCTGGACGCCAACTGGGAGCGCACCCGCCCCTTGCTCCGCGGCCAGGGGCGATTGGTCGAGGACGACCACTTCCGCTTCTTGCACCTCCGCGGCCGGAGGCGGTGGTACTCGCGATCAGGAGACAATTGGTCGAGGACGACCACCTCCTCGCCCTTGGTCTCATACCGAGGCAACTGGTCGCCGACAACCACCTCTTCTCCTCGGTCCCCGGCCAGGGGCAGCTGGTCGATCACGACCACTTCTCCCCCTTGGTCCGCGGCTGGAGGCAGCTGGCCGACGGCGACCAACTCCTCTCCTTGACTCGCGGCCGAGGGCTGTAGGTCGAGAGCCAACGACCCCTGGCCCTCGGAGCCTATCGTCTGGGCCTCGCTTGCGCTTGCCCCTTCACAAGGGACCAAGGCCAAGGCTTCTTGGTCCTCGGCCCCTTGCGGCTCTTGCTCCTCTGCGGCCGGAGTCGGTTCCACGTCCGCCGGGGGAAGCTCGGATTCCGCCGAGGGAAACTCGGACTCCGCTGAGGGCGCAGCCGACATCGACTCCTCCTCCGCCTCGGCCATTACTTGGTCGAAGACGCGGTCGAGCTCGGTGTCAACTACAGAGTCGATAATCTCCTCAGCCATCTAACGGAAGTCCAAGGACAACATCCGAGCTATCACGCCCACGCCAAGCGGAGTGGGGTTAGCCCGGGAAAAAGATCGCAAAACAAGAACAAAAGGAATCCAACAAAGGAACCAAATAAGACTTACCTTCCGCCCGACGAGCGGCGCCATCCTCCTCGGTTTCCTCACTTTCGGCCACGGGCGTCCTGCCCGCGGCGGCCTCGTAGGCCTCAGCAACGGCCACGACGCGATCTTCCGCGGCGTCGCTGGCTCGCGCCATCGCCGGGTCGACATCGTCCATGTCGACCCCTTCCAATGCCGAGGTTGATCGGGAAGTCGACCTCCTGCTCCTCCTGACCAGAGCATAGGCATCTTCCTCCTCTTCCTCCTCCTCAGGGGCCTCGACCACCTGAGCGAGCTAGTCCTGGAGAGCCTTAATTTTCCTCTCCAGTTGCTCCTTGCTCGGGGGGACCTAGCCTCCTCCTCGGCCTTCTTCGCCTGCTCGACGAGCTATTCTAGTCGGCCCATCAGCTCTGGCCTCTTCCGTTTGAAGTCATCAAACCAGATTCGAAGCTCGCTTACCTCCCGGCGGTCAACGTACTTGAGGTGTTGCGTGGGAGGATTCCTGGTCGAAGCTCGGTGCTTCAACCGCTTGGCGCGAGGAGGCGAGGCAGACGCTTGGTGGGTCCGACCCGCCAACCTCTTGCGGGAACCCCTGGCCGGGGTATCGACTGCGGCGGCGGCAGCGGTGCTCGACCGCACGAGCTCGAGGGCGACCTTCTCCTGCAAATAGAAACAGGGAGAGATGAGTTCGGGAAACATGCCTTCGGGCAGGAGCAAACATAAGTGCCTACCACGTCGCTGCGGTCCAAAACGTTCTTGGGGATCTGACGATTGGGCGTCAGCTCCTTCTCCTCCGGGGCGCCGAACATCTCGGCGACCCTTTCGTCAACCCAGTCCGTCCTAGGGGCTACAACACAACCAGAAATTTTGGAGAAAGAATAAGACCAAGCGCCGGAGGAACAACAATACCCGAAAAAGTGACCAAAGCATACCTGCATTGTCCTCGCGGGTGATGTCGTTCCACCCGGTCACCTCGAAGAAAGGATGCTCGCGGCGTCGCAGGGGGGACACCCGGTTGAAGGAAAAATCCCGGGCAATGTCCCGACCAGTGAGCCCTATTTGGGCGAGCTCGCTGATCGTCCTGAGCGCCCGCTCCTCCTCAGGCTGCACGAGCGGGCGCGCCGACTCGGCGACCAGGGCAGGCTCCCCAGTATAGATCAACTGGGACCCCTCTGCCTTTTTCTGGTAGAACCAAAGGTCGGCCCAACCCGACACCGAGTCCTTCAAGGAAACGAGGGGGTACTCGTATGGTCGGTTGGGCCGAAAACGAAAATAGCTTGGCCGGCGGGACCATCCCGGCCGGTGCGGAAGGGAGAGTAGAAGTGGAAGAAAAGGCTGGCAGTGGGTATCACACCCACGAACGCCTCACAGAGGTGGGAGAAGACCGCGAGGGCGAGAATGGAGTTGGGGTGGAGATGAGAGATTTCGCACCCGCAAAAGGCAAGCACGGAGACGAGGAAGTCACTCTCAGGCAGGCGGAGCCCATTGACGGCATACAGCTCGAAGGAGACGATCTCCGCCTCCCGCGGTGCCGGCGCCGCGTCGCTCCCAGGCACTTGACCCGAGCTTGGGTCGACGTACCCCTCGTTCGTGAGCACCTGGAGCCTCCTACGGGTCATCTGGCTAGCTTTGAAATGCGCCATGGCCAAAGGAGGAAGGAGAGCGAGAAGGGTTCTTGGGCGCTAGGGCTCCTAGAAGATTTTTGGCCAAAGGCGAGCGAAGAAACACAGTGTAACTCCGACCTCTCCCAGTGGACAGAGTTAAAAAGGCAGCGAAGAGACAAGTTAAAAACCGCCGCCTATCACATAGCGACACCTGCCCGGTAAAAGCGCACTTTCCAAGAAACTGCCGTACCATTACAGGGAGGCTTCTCAAAGAAGGAACCGCAGAACAACCAAACGACGCGCCCGTGCGGAGCAAGCACGCGGCGGGTAGAAAGGTCGCCTCCTGACATAAAATGGTCGTAAGCTACGACCAAAAGAAATTCAATCCCCCCTTCAAAGTCTTCTTAGGCTCAAGGGGAAGCCCGATGGTTCCCCGCTTGAACCTCGGGGGCTAGCTGTCGGGGATTGGCTATCTGGCAAAAGACCACGGTACCCCCGGGAAAGGCCAAGCCCACCAACCAGGCAATGCTGAAAGAAGATGCTCGGGAGCATCAAACGAGCATCCCCCTTTTTTTCCTCCGAGCATACACGTCCACGCCTTTACTCGCGGCCATTCCGAACCCCCCCACGAGCAAGCATGCTCGTGGAGACCACGACCTACTCAGATATTTGGTCGGTGGACCCAGCGAGTGCTCTGAGGAAGGAAGGTGGCAACCAATCAGCCGAAGATCAAGGGAAATCTTACCCAAAATTCAAACAGCGCGCGGATCAAGGGCGGCAGATCGCGAATATGAATACTTGACGTAATCCCAGGGGGTAGTTGCCTTCTTTGTATCTCTAGTTGTAGTATTTAACCCCCCTGAAGATCTGTAACAGGGGGGCCCCGAGATAGAACACAATACACTGGAGTAGGGCTATTATCTCGGTAGTGAGAGGCCCAAACCAGGATAAACATCACGCCCCTCTTCTCCAGACCTGGCATTGCTCGGACGACTCCCTCGGACCGTACGACGGGGCTCTGTTGATCCCCCATTCAACAAGTAAGCTCGGCGGGAGCCCGTTCTCCAATCGTCGATAGAACTCAACTCCTAATTACTCATAAGAGGATGCCCTACAGCTATCTCAAGGTCAATCATGCGGGAGATATCCCGAGGGCCTCCAAATTGAGCACTAAACTCCAACCGAAATGGAATGTGCCGCAGTTTTCTCCGATTTCAACGCCCGACTTCTAAAACGTGTAACTTTTGATTGGCTTCTCGGATTTTCGCGTTCTTGAACTCAAAATGATCGTGAGGAGATAAACTACACATATAACACATCCACTCACCCATCCGACTCACCCACTGTTCCCAGATCGAAGACGAACAGCGGGTACTGATAAACCGATTCATTTTGGACAGACCTCACGAAAAAATGCCATAACGTTTTATTGGATTAACAAAACTGAGTGATTCCAGTCTTAAATGAAAGTTAACTCGATTGTCTACAACATTCGCAACATCCGTACTAGCAGAAAATGAGTTTAACCTGCCCAAATCGAGCTCCGAAGTCGGCTGTCGAAACAGTCCCAAAGACAGCACATATATTCTCCAACCTAGGGCTAGCTCCCTCCACTAAAAATTCAGATCTAAGGTCCCTAATACCAGGAACAACCACTAGATCACCCAGATCTGAACCCACACAAACAAAACTTCATGGATTACCTTCACATACCATGAAGAGGGAGAAATGGAAGAGGAGGGGCGGCTGGAACAGGCAGGGAAGGGTGTTGGCTTGGGGCTTGCCGGCCAGGGAGGACGCCGGCAAGGGGCTCGCCGGCCGAAGCTGGAGGAGGTGCTGCTGTCCCTGCTTACAGGGAGGAGGCGCCGGACAAAGAAGGAGCTCCAACGGCCGAGATTTGCAGGGGCGGTTGGAGGGAGGACCAGGAGGCACCGATTTGGGGGGGGGAAGGTCGGTCAGGAGGTGGCTGAGGGGGCGCTCGGCCAGGACTGCAGGGGCGTTGCCCAGGGAGGAAGAAGCCAGGCACAACAACCAGGAGAAAAAGGAAATGGCAGCCAGCTGGGAAAAAAAACTGAAAGGAGAGGGAGAGAGAAAAAAGTAGGGTTAGGTGAGAAATTGGGTGGGGGAGGCAAATTTTTAGAAAAACCCCTCCCACACAACCCAATTTAACCCTAACACACGCCGAAGGATCCACACCCTCTGAAATTACCTGCCAGAGGGGCCAACGCTCACTCGATTGAAAACCCCGAGATTTAGAGCCTGTTTCGAAGTATTACACACGTCCTCAACTTGATGGTTGTTAAGTTGCTGACCTGGTCCACGTCCAAGTTACGGGTCCTCAGCTCGCACCACGGTGCCGAGCACTGACAGTAGCATCACGCCGGTCATCACGTTTGTGCGAGTCATTTTCATGGCCACCTCAGTGGTAGCCTTCCTAGACGAGGCCCTAGTTGTGGTAGGCAAATGGAGTCATTGTGGATCAGGAGGTGGGTGGAGGAGGCCATCAGATCTGGAGACATGCATCAGATTTAGAGATGGGCGGCAACGCTAGAGAAGCAGTGGTGGCGGCGAGTGGTGCGGGGCCAGTTGAGGGGTGACGGGTGAGGGCCTGGGGTGACGGTAATGAAGCGAGGGGCAACGGGTGAGGACTAGGGGCGACGGGAGCGAGACGAGGGGAAATGTGGAGGTGTGGGGGGGGAGGGGTGGGGTGTGGGGGAGGGGCAATGGAGAGTGAGGGGTGTGGGACTCGGAGGCAACAAGTGTGGGGACTGGGGGACAACGGGCGAGGGCCGGGGTCGATGGGAGTGGGGCGTGGGGCGAGGGGGCAATGGTGTGTGACGATGAGCGGAGTGGGAGAGGCGGTCTGTTTTTCAGGGAGTGGGGGTGAGTGGGTCGAGTGCGCCAGTTTCCCAGGGAGTGAGCCAAGCGCGCTCATGAGGGGAGGACTGGGATGATCATTCAAGTGGTCTAGGAGTAAACTCAATCATTTATTAATTAATATTTGTTATTATGATGGATTTTGGTCAAGGTAAAAACTGCGTGGGCGTGATGGTTTCAACCAGTTGATCTGGAGAGACCAGAAGCACAGAACATCAAGGAGCAGACCAGCCATTCATTGAGCATCACGGAGTATAGTTTTGGGCCAGGAATGCGCCTAGCCAAGCTCATCTACCATTATCCTAGTTCCTGTCTCCCAAAACCAAGCCTCCAGATCTCAATAACTTTGCTGTGACATGCGGCCAATAAGACAAATCTCCCCTTTAATTTCTGTTGAGAACCTAACCTGAATAACTTCAGTTGCTTGCCTAACAGCCCAGATATTCAAGAATTTGTATTGCAAATAAAGCATTATGACTAAATACACCAATTAGATTTTCACCAGCCAGAGACTGCGAGAGAAAAAAAAAAAATCTTTGCACCTAATCATCATCTGGATTCGGGGGGTAGAAGTTGCATTGAGCTAGGTAGTTGCAGATTTTCCTTACTTGAAAGCCATGGATATGTGGACAACAGGTCTTGGCCTCGAGACCATTGCAACCTCACCTCCTATCAGAGTACACAGGGGTGGACATGCCACGTAGGGCAGCAAAAGATACCACGATCCGACGTGGCCCAATGCCGTGTGGGCGCGCAGATATCGCAGCCAATGGCGGGTGGTATTTGGATATCCCCATCCCGCTTCTTCTCCGGCCTCTCGTGCTCTTAATAGCAGCCTCAGATTCCGGTGTCCTCCCAAATCCCACCTATTCTTCTTGTCCTTGGGGGGCACCAAGAATCATCAAGCAAAAATGGCAATGGCGCCGTCAAGCGGGCTGAGGAGCTGCTGCGCCGTGGGCGTGCCGAGCCTGCTGGCGCCGTCGTCACGGTCCGGCCGCTCCGGGCTGCCGTTCTGCGCCTACGCCTCCACCTCCGGCCGCCTCACCATGTCCGCCGAGTGGTTCCCCGGCCAGCCCCGCCCTCCCCACCTCGACGGCTCCTCCCCCGGGTAAGCAACAACTAGCTATAGTAGTATGTAACAGCCACGAGTCGAGCTGAGCAGTCGACAAGTAGTGTACGTCTGACGTCCATGCTTGTCTGAATTTGCCCAGGGACTTCGGGTTCGACCCGCTGGGCCTCGCCACCGTGCCGGAGAACTTCGAGCGGTTCAAGGAGTCCGAGGTCTACCACTGCAGATGGGCCATGCTCTGCGTGGTACGTCGATCCTCTGCGCTTGTCTGAACCGGCCGGCGGCAGGCAGCCATGCCTGCCGTTCTAGCTAGTACTCTTTGAGCTGTTGTCGTTGTTAGCTAGTACGTAATATATAATAACATGAGTTGCCGTGGACGAGGACGCGCGCAGCCCGGGGTGTTGGTGCCGGAGGCGCTGGGGCTGGGCAACTGGGTGAAGGCGCAGGAGTGGGCGGCGGTCCCCGGCGGGCAGGCGACCTACTTCGGCGTCCCGGTGCCGTGGGGCAACCTGCCGACCATCCTGGTGATCGAGTTCCTCGCCATCGCCTTCGCGGAGCACCAGCGCACCATGGAGAAGGACCCCGAGAAGAAGAAGTACCCCGGCGGCGCCTTCGACCCGCTCGGCTTCTCCAAGGACCCCGTCAAGTTGGAGGAGTACAAGCTCAAGGAGATCAAGAACGGTGCGTAAACACCGCGTCTCCGACTGAAATCACAGCGGAAAATCCACACGAACAACGCTAACACGTGTTGTCTCTGTACGCGCAGGGCGGCTGGCGATGCTTGCGTTCGTCGGGTTCTGCGTGCAGCAGTCGGCGTATCCCGGCACCGGCCCGCTGGAGAACCTGGCCTCCCACCTGGCGGACCCGTGGCACAACAACATCGGCGACATCGTCATCCCCAGATCTATCTACCCTTGAGCTGATGATGATCGTGATCAGCTGAGAACATGGTTTTTACGTGTACGATCGATTGGTAGCCACTACGCGTATGCGTCCGTTCGGTGCGTGCAGGAACCTTACAACGGCGTCGACTCTCCGGCCGGCAACCTTGTAATGTAAAGCTTAAGTAGCGGCTACTCCTGTCACTATGATAGAATGATACATCACTATTGTTTTATCTGTGTCAGTTCTAAACTTTTGACTAAAAAACCGATTGTAATGTCATTTGTAAATTTTAGTAACAGATTATCACAATAGGTTCTTTCTCGGAACCAATTGTTATAAGAATTATCATCACAATCGGTTCTAGCTCAGAACCAATTGTAATAATCTGTTTGCTTATCACAATCGGTTCTTGGTTCACCGAAACTTAGACTTGAGGAAGAAAATCTGAAATCCTTGAGGATGTGTGTTAAGAGGGTAAGTTGAAGCCCTAGCTTGAGGAGATTTTCCCTCTATTTTCCCTTAATTGAGGTTTCCTTGAAAAGGTGAGCATTCCTTCAAATCTCTTTAATTTTGCATTAAAAAATTCAATTTTTATTTGGTGAATGTGTTATATGTCATTAATGCTATTATGGTTGAAACCAATATTGGTGAGAAATTATAAAATCCTCGAGAGGTGGTGGTTTGAGGCTAAAATTGAAACCCTAGCTTGAGTATATTTTCCCTCATTTGTAGTTAATTTCCTTCAAAAGGTCAGCATGTGAATGGGGTACATATCATTATTGTTGCTATAATATGATCAATGGTAGAGTTTAGGTTGTGTAACATATGTGTCTCCTGTTCGAGGATGCTTGTTTATAAATATGCTAAAATGGCATATTTATAAATAGGCAGTCCCGAATTGTCCATGTTTTTTGGACAGTTCGAGGATATGTGGTTTGGGCAAGTTCATGAGCTGTTGTACAACTCTAGAGAAAGTTTCGGCAGCATGGATCTCCCTGGTGTTCTACAGATACACAACCTCTTGACCTGTTGTCAAGACGTGTATTTGGAGAACAGCGGGGAGATGCTGCCGAAATTTTCTTTGGAGTAGTACAACAGATTATGAACTTGCTCGAACTACATATCCTGGAATGGGATTAGGACCTGAACTAATTAGAAATTAGGATTCATCGTTGGTACGTACTTAGTTAGTCAACATATAGATGTTTCTTTAAGATCATTCAGTTCCTCAACTTGGTTAATGCTTCAACCCTTCTTTTCTTTCATTAATTAGTGCATTACGTATTTCGATATCATTGTTGATGTTTTAAATATGCATGTCTCCTCTATTGTGCGAAGGTAATTAAATAATTTATCAGTATTTGAAATAGCTAATTGTCGCTCGTTGGCATTATTAATTTATTGTTTGCGATTTAATTGTACATGAACCGTGAAGAATGGATGTATCAAAAAAATGGTGTGAGCGTTGAATTTTTGAGGGGAGTTAAGGGGTTCATAGGAATTGCAGAAGTAAATATGGTTATGAGGGGGTGTAAAATTCATATATTGTCCTTACATTGATTGCACCAATCTCAGGAGATTTAATAACTCAGCTCAAATTGAAGGCCACTTGATTCGACGTGGCTTCGTGAGGAATTTCACATGTTAGATCCATCATGGGGAGACAGGTAGTACCCCTCTGATATGCAATGAAGACATGCTGGAAGCCGAGCGTGATATGTTTGATGGGGATAATTTAGATCAAATATTGCGGAAATGTTGAGGGAAATTACACGGAAAGAGAGTTCGAAAAATTTAAAAGCTTGATGGAAGACGATGCTAAACAGTTGTTTTCGGGTTGCAAAGCGGAATACACCAAGTTGGGTTCGGTCCTTGCATTGTTTGAACTGAAGGTAAAACACCGTTGGACAGATACAAGTTTCAATGCACATTTAGTTCTTCTATCGGATATGCTTCTAGAGGAAAACGAGTTGGAAACAAGTATTTATGAAGCGAAGAAGCTACTATGTCCCATGGGAATGGAAATAGAAAGAATATTATATCGCAACGCGCATAAGGAACTGCGCATTTGTCCAGTTTGTGGTGTACCCCAGTACAAATAAAAGGAGAAGTGTAGTGACAAGAAGCGTAAGAGCCGAATCGATGACGGTTAAGATGTGAACAAAGGGGGCACCAGCCAAGGTATTGTGGTATTTGCCCATCATTCCTCATTTAGAGCGGTTGTTTGCAAATCCCAAAGAGGCAAAATTGTTGCGTTGGTATTATGAATCTCGAAAGGAAGATGGCAAGTTGAGACACCCCGCTGATTCGGCTCAATGGAGAAACATTGATTGGCAATATGAGGAGTTTGGTGCTGAGATGAGGAACATAAGATTTGGATTGAGTACAGATGAAATGAATCCGTTTGGTAATATGAGCAGCAATCATAGCACTTGGCCAGTTTTGTTGTGTATCTACAATCTCCCTCCTTGGTTATGCATGAAGCGGAAGTATATCATGATGTCGTTGCTAATCTCCGGACCCAAACAGCCGGGTAATAATATCGACGTTGCTGAAGGTGGCCGACACAATGATAAACAAGGCAACGAACTGGAGTGAAAGCGCTTCAAGGTACAAGTGTCTATCATAGGATTATTTTCTCACACCTATTATTCGTCTCCTAATTTAAGTTTCTTTGTTCAGTGTCATCAACAGGGGCTTTTACGTGATGCATCACATGCTGATTCTGGTCGGTGGCTCACATTTTTCCCCTTAGGTATAGAGCTGATTATTGCATACTATCAATATAATACTGTCAATGTGATATTTGTTTACATGCATAATACTATCAGCCTTTTACAATCAAATTTTAAAACTTAAATATATTAATGCACTGCTTTCTATTTTTGCAGGACCTTGATATCCCCCGGAAGAGCCTACACAACAAAGATCTCAAGAAATTATGAGACCACATATGCCAGTGGTACTGGACAAAAGTTATAGTGGACGATGATAAATTTAAAGACCCGACAGGCTCTTACTAGTCCATATAACGTAAACAATATTAATGTGAATGTGATGTGTAATAAATGCGATATGATTGGATGTTTATGTGATATTGTGTTAGAGATTGTGATGTATGTTCTGTGATAGTCATATTGTGAATGTTATGTGTCATATTGTGAATATTTTGTGAATGAATGTGATATCGATTGTTCTGTGATGGTGATGAGGCCATTATCACAATCGATTCCAACAAAGAACCAATTGTGACATTCTCCTCATCACAATCGGTTTCCACAAAGAACCGATTGTGATGAGAACCGATTGTGACAATGGCCTCATCACAATCGGTTCCCACAAAGAACCGATTGTGATGACTAATTATTACAATCGCGCGGGAATCGACTGTGATAGAACTTCCTCATCACTGTCATTGGACTTTCTATTGCCACCAAAAATGACTGTGATTATGAAAAAGAACTGATTGTGATGTATATTCTTGTAGTAGTGTGTGAATCGATCCATCTTTTGTATCAAAACTAAACTGCTCTTGTTAAACTAACTTGCATGGTGATGATGACTGAAGTAGCCTCTCTCGCATGGGATACGATGTACGACACAGGTTATAGGTACCACAACTTGTTGTTACGATATAAATATAAAAAAGTAGTTCACCGCATTGTCCTTTACCTTCCCCACCTATGGATCAGGATGCCGCTGTTGGCACCATCACCACCGGGGACTAGAGGTTGATGTCGTGCCGTATCGGGTTAGCATGGTATGAATCTATTGTGCTTTATACCTACACCTTTCCACGTGATAGCTGTATCGTGCAGTGTTGGCCTGGCTCACCTTCGGAGAGCCTAGGCATGGTCTATTTGTGCTTCATGCCTGCTTCATATCATGCCGGCTCAGACCCGACCTGTGTAAACTATTGCGACGAGAGAAAAGGAGCTAGAAATGCATGGAGCCGAGGCAATGGACATAAAATATTAGTAGAAAAAGAACTAAATTTTATTTATTCTTGACCGTTGTCCTCCCTCTCTCTCAGTTGTTGTCTCTCTCTCAATATCTCTTGCTCGCTCTCTCTCGCTCAATTAGTCTCCCTTTCAATCTCCCAGTCTCTCAATCTCAATCTCTCTTGCCCGATCATTCTCTCTCTTGCTCTCTCTCTCTCAATCTCACTTGCTCGCTCTCTCTCTCTCTCTCTCTCTCGCCCAATCATTCTCGCTCTTTCAATCTCTTTCTCAATCACTCAATCTCTCTCATCTCGAATATTCTCACTCTCTCAGTTAATTGCTTCTCCTCGAACGTCAATGGCTCGGATGTCCTTCCATTCTCGTGGTCTTCTTCATAGTGTCACAGTCTAGCTTTAGTTCCATCTACTACCAACTATCTTAGCCCATGAGTGAGTTAGAGACTGAGAGTGAGCGAGCTCACAAAGTCCACATCAACGGAAAACCACTCGAATCAGTAGGAAAATGACTGTAAAGGAAAACAAATCAAACAATTCTACACATACTTGTAGAGGTAAAACATATTCAGCCTTACGGAGGATTATTTGTTATTTCCCAATTTCCCATCCAAAAAATAGTCAAACTCAAATGCACTCTTTTTCCTCCCTACTTTCTTTTACAAATCCAAATCCAAAAAATTTCCTCCTCTCCCTCTTTTTTCCTTTCTCCTTTTCTCTTTTCCTTTTTTCACCTTCCCCCCTTTCCCCCTTTCCCCCCTTTTTCTCTCTTTTTTTTAGTTTCCCCCTTTTCTCCCCACAGGGGTGCTCTCTTTTCAATCCCCCACTCTCTTTGTGACACCACGGAGTGTCGTAACCTTATAAAATGTGAATGTTGAGGTCAAAAACATTATGAAAGGTGGAATTGGAGGTTGAAACCATAAGGTATGAGGTTTATTTGTGTTTGCGGGCCGATTCCGGGAGTTTGGTCATTTCCGGGGGAGTTTGGGCCTAAGGGAAAGGGTCGTGGGCTTTGGTGGGAAGGAGTTTTAGTCCAAATAGGAGTAGGAGACCTGGTTGGGGGCCTCCCCTAGCCCTTATTGCGCCCTCCCCCCCATTGCCCTAGCCGCCCCCCATCTCCCCTCTCCCTTTTGCTTGCGCCCCCCCTTTGCTCTCCATTGCACCACCACCCCTTTCCTCACCTCTCCACCACCCTTGCTGCCCCTAGGGGAGTTCTCCACTTCACCACCCCGAAGATCCGTCCATTGGAGCGCTCCGCGACGAGGAGATCCGGTGGATTCGGAGCGAAGAGGGAGATCACGCGAACCGGGAGGAGATCCGTTGGTTCTTCGTTCGTCGGGAGAAGGTATGGCCATGGGAATCCTTGGGGTTGGTCTAGGTATTGTTCTAAGGGTTTATATCATATTTTTAGATCAATTGGTGGTGCTGTAATTGGGTAGATTAGATGGAATCTAGAGTTTGCCACGTTCTCTGTTTCGGGCAGCATGAGCAGTCGACCTAGGGTTTGGGTTTTCACCAATTTAGATTTGGAATTTGGTCAGCCGCCTGTTCAATAAGTTGTAGGTAATTTCAATACCTTTCAGTGGGTATAAAGAACGTCCAATTCTGCCCAGCCGTTTGAAAGTTATCCTCGTTTTACCGAATGTATTAAAAACTGTGACGTGATTGGAACAGATCACGGTATTCTGTAGATTAAACCACTTTAGATTCCGAATCAGTTTTTCCATATACTTAGAAAAAGTTAGGAAATTTCCTAAGCTACGCGAGGATCTACTCGTTTAATCGATTCGGAGTCTTAGAACCTGAGTTATGCTCATTGCAAGTCTGCTGTCCCGATAGGACAGAACCTCTGTTTTGGGTTGTGCGAGTAGTTTGCGAAGTCGGGGTAGAAGAGTGTTTGCGTATTGTTTTGTGGGCATGATTTTGAGTGTGTGGTGCCTATGTGCAGGTGGTGTGACCCCGGGGATTCCCTCTACTTCTCGCCAATCCGTCGCCCGTGGTTGCGGCAAGTGTATTGGAATGGGTAGCGGGTTGTAGATTGCTAGTTTTGTTGAGATTGAAATGGAATATATGATATGTTCACATGCCATGCTTTAATATTTGCCATTGATATGATGACTATGTTTTATTATGTTATGATGCCATGTGTTAATGTACAAGATATCTATGATGTTGGCATGTTTGCATACATGGCATGATACATGGCCGGGTCGGTGAGGAAGTCATAACTAGTCCGGTAAGGTCGGTGAGAAAGTTATGACTAGTCCGGAAAGCCATTGAGTAAGTCCTACATCGTGATTCCATCCACCGCGGTGAATGGAAGTGAGGATTAGGCACCCTCCATCTTCGGGATGGAAGGGAGGAGAGGGTGCACATCGACGGGTGTGTACTCAACCATACCGGTATGAGTTTCCAGGAGACATGTGCATCGCATCTGTCGGGACCCCGAATTTGCAAATCCGGACCCTCTGTGTATTCAGCACTAGTCCAGGAACGCGCTAGTGCACACAGTCTTAACATTGGTAAATATCACAATCATACCATTCGATATTATCAAAGTACTTTATTTAAATAACCAAACTGGTTACTTGACCTTATGGCCAAGTTACAAAATGTATGCCTCGCAAGGCGAAACTTATTAAAAGAGAAATAATAGCAGCGGAGAATCAAATAACTTCGTGGCGCCATCCAGTATACCACAGGCAACTGACTGGGCTCGCTTCCCTAAGTAGACGGATCCTCTTGGAGTTCCTCCTCCAAAGCTGGTGCAGTCTCTTCTTCAACTGATATTGTGTTGAGGCAAGGGTGAGTACTTGGTACTCAGCAAGTCATGCACAGAATGCAGGCTGATATACTATATGCATGGCTTGGTACAAAGGAATAGCACAAGGTATTTTTGGCAAGAAATGACATTTGACAAGTAAGATAAGTAGATTCGAAAGCAGTAGAAATAAGTAAAGCATAAATAACTTTTCAAGAAGTTTAATAAACATTTTTCCCCATCCTAAACCACATTTCCATCATCTTCATTGTTAAACCAAACCAACTTTCAAATCCAAGTTATTTTCAGAAAATCTAACCCTTGACTGTAATTCCCGAGCATTGTCCAAGATCAGTGGACACGGCTATTTAAATAGATTCTACACTCTGCAGAGGTTATGCACTTTACCCACAAGATACAGTCAAACACCACAAAGGCGAGTTCCCGTAACAAAGCCTTTCGGAAGCCTCAAACAACACAGGTGGTCCTCTCCGGTTAGTGCTCTACACCATCCCTTCCCTTAGCCAAGGCGAAGTATGGGACCAACACACCGTTAGATGGGTATCTGGCCACAGCCACGATACGCTCCCCCGTACAATCACACAAACGGTGTAATTGACACCCTGAGGCTCCACAAGTGAGTCCTTAGCGACTTAGTCAACTAGGGCCGTCCCATTCCAGCCATGTGGTTGCAAGTATGACCCAGTTCAAAGGCTTGCAAGGTTAAGTCCTTAAAGTGACCAGGGCAAGACTACCCGAAGAACCAAATCAACATCCCCAGTGCCACACTGGCCCACCCGATTACTCTTGCCACATGCCCCGGTCGAAAACTGTTTATCAAACCCCAGTTGATTACCATGCACCACGTGCCATCAACATCACATGATACTTTTCCCAAAACAGGTTCAATATATCATTAAGTCAATATTAACATTTGATTGTCCAAAATCATGTCATGAGCACGTAGCAGGTCTAAGCAGTATACTACAACGGTCTAAACCCAGGTTGGCAATTTGATTATGTCCAACTAGTAATCCACAACTAGGGTGACAAGGGTCATGGCACATACTTAAATAATCAAGGTGTCATACAGCAAATTGGTACTTATCTAACCCCCATGTTTAAACCAAGTATTTTTCTAATTGAACTAGCATGCAATAGTTTAAATCAAAATAGATTTCGAAATAGGATCAACATGGTCAAAGCATAACTTGCCTTCAAAAAGTACTTGTTCTTGGTCTTGAGTTGGATCCTGAGTCAATACTTCTCCTTTGAATCCTTCCGGCACTTCAACGTCTACTCGTAAAGCGTGCAAATAGCAAATACACAAATAAACACTAGGCAAAAAGTGTCCAAACATCCAAATAAAATCCACAAACAGAAAGAACATAATTCTATGGATTTTTAGAAACTGGAATCGTCAAATTTGGAGTTAAAACGCAAAAGTTATGATTATTTAAAGTTTAAATAATCAATTAAATAATATTACAGAGAAAAACTTTAGTCCAAAAATTAAATAAAATTCATATTTAGGTAGATCTCAATTTTATACAAATTTAGAAATTTGAATCACTCAAATCGGAGTTGAAACGCAAAAGTTATAAGCGTTTGAAGTTTGAATCTAAATTTGAATCAATATTTCGAATTAATAAATCATTTTCTTTTTCGGAAATTAATTCATCGCACAAGATGGACACGTGGCAGCACTGGATTGGTCTGGCCGACGCCACCGGTCCATGGACTTGGTCCACGCTCGGCTCGGGTCCACCGTGGACTCGGTCCACGACTCCACGTGAGACTGACATGTGGGACCACTCGGATGACGTCATTCGGCGTCGGCGGGCTCGACCACGGTGGCGGCAGTGGGTCCCACCGATGACGTCATGGGTGACGTCAGCGCTTGGCTGGATTAGCCACTGACATGCGGGCCCTCTGACACGCGGGCCCCGCGTGTCAGCGTCACACGCACGCGCGCGTGGACGGCGCTGACCGCGTCGGTCCAACTTCCCGACACGTGGCGCCATCACGACCGGTGGTTTGAAAATCAACGGCGCGGATTAGCTCCAGGGTTAACACGTTGAAACTACTCGTTGATCGTGGGCGCTCGATTTAGATCGGACGGTCGAGATCTAATCCTATAATAACACTACTACAAGACGTGGCAATTGTGAACCGCTGGATCTTAATCCAGCGGTTGAGATCCAATCGGGTTGGGGACACGTGAACTCACCTCAACCGTCCGATCTAGATCGGCGGTTCACCGAGCTTCGCGAAGTCCGGCGATGGCGCTGGCGAGGCTTGGGCACCGAGACGAGAACGACGGCGAACCCGACGGCGTTTGGGTTGCTCGGCGAGATGAATCCTTCCTTCGGTGCGTCCGTCACGGTGGTTCCGGATCTGGCTCCTTCGGCGGAAGACGACGGACGGCGCGGAATCGAGCAAAAACGCGGCGGTCACTTCCTCCAACTACGGCGAGCTCGCGACGGCAAACGACGGCGGCTCAGGCGAGATGGCTCGGGAACGGTGCGCAAAGATGAGGGCAACCTTGGGACGTCTCACGCTTTAAATAGCCTCGGCGTTCGTGCGAAGGCGGAAACCTAGTTTTACACGGCGGGCGGCGCGGCGGTGTCCGGCTTCGGTCTCGGCGGAGACGACGACGATACCGCCCACGTGGCGCGATCAACGGCCACGATCGCCGGCGCGATCGGATCCGGGCGGATCACGGCTCGAACCGGTATGGGCGGATCTCGGTAGTTGGATCTTGATCCAACGGTTGGGATTGATTAGGTTTAGGAGTGGGTTCGGTCGAGTCACGTGGCTCGGTCGGACTCGAACTCGAGTCCGACTCGGGCTCGATCGGATGAACAAGAACTGCTCGGTTGATTTTCTAGCGATTTAATATTTAAAATAAATCAAAGTAATTCATTTAATTCATTAAAAATAGCAAAAGACTCAGAAAAATTCCAGAAAAATTCTGGAAAATATTTTGGATCATTTTGGACTCAAATAAAATATTTCCAACAAAATTTTATTTGCAAAATTAAATTCTTTAATTATTTCAAAATGGAATAAATTCAAATAAATTCCAAATAAATCCAAATAAATTCCAGAAAATTCCAAAAATTCACCAAAGTGCCAAATCACACATGAATTCAAGAAAAGCAAAATTTTGGGGTGTTACAAACCTCCCCCCCTTAATAGAATCTCGTCCCCGAGATTCAGGGCTTACTAAAGGAATAGGTTTGGAAACTCTTTCTTCAAATCCTCTTCGCGCTCCCAAGTCGCTTCGCTCTCTGCATGGTTACTCCACTGAACTCTACAGAAACGGGTTGACTTATTTCTGGTTTCTCGATCCATTGTGTCTAGAATCCTCACGGGATGCTCCTTATAGGTCAAATCCTCTTGCAACTCAATTGACTCTAGCGGTGTCTGTTCCTCAGGAACTCGGAGACACTTCTTCAACTGGGACACATGGAATACGTCATGCACTCCTGCCAACGACTGCGGCAACTCTAGCTGGTAAGCAACTTCGCCTCTGCGACTCAAAATCTTAAATGGTCCCACATAGCAGGTGCAAGTTTCCCTTTGGCATGGAACCTCTTAACTCCCGAGAGGCGTAACTCGAGGTATACAAAGTCTTACGGTTCAAAACTCAAGTCTCGGCTGACGATTGTCAAGATAACTCTTACGTCGAGATTGGGCTATCTTCAACCTTTCCTAATCATAGCGATCTGTTCTTGACCTCTTGAAGAATATCAGGCCCAAAGACACGGCGCTCGCCGGTCTCATTCCAATTCAATGGCGTCAGGCGTGGTCGACCATCTGATGCCTCAAAGGTGACATCGTAAACTAGCACGATAACTATTGTTGTAATCGAACTCAAGATACGGCAAACTTTTATCCCAAGAGGTAGCATAAGCCAATGCACAAGCTCTCAACATATCCTCCAGAATCTGGTTGACTCTTTCGGTTTGTCCATCCGTCATGGATGATAAGTCATCTTGAAGTTCAAACGGGTTCCCATGGCTTCATGCAACTTATTCGAACCTTGAGGTAAATTGGGTACCTCTGTCTGATACAATCCTCTTTGGCACTCCGTGCAAGCAGACAATCTGATCATGTACAATGCGCTAATTTATCTCCCGAGTAAGTGGTCTTCACGGGGATAAAATGGGCTACTTTAGTCAAGCGATCCACTATAACCCATATGGAGTCATAACCTCCTTGAGTCTTGACAAACCGGTAATGAAATCCATTCCGATTTCCTCCCACTTCCACTCGGGTATTCTCGGCGGTTGTAGCAATCCTGCTGGTCTCGATGCATTGCCTTGACTCTCGGCATACATCGCACAATGCAACATGCTCGGCAACTTCACGTTTCATACTCGGCCACGAATCTCTCCTTGAGATCCTCGATACATCTTGGCGCTTCAGGATGAATTGAGTATTTGGAGTCATGGGCTTCTTCCAAAATCAGTTGCTTTAACTCCTTTTTGTTAGGCACACAAATGCGATCCTTCATCCACAACGTGCCTTGCTCATCCAACTTGAAGTCCTCTGCCTTGCCTTCCTCCTTGATGGACTTAATCCTGCGGATCTTGTCATCATCCTTCTGTCCTTCTCGGATTTGGTCCTCTAAAGTAGGCTTTACTTCCAATGCGGCCAAGAATCCGCTAGGTACTACCTCAATCTTCATTTTCTGAAAATCCTCACATAACTCGTCCTGACTTGTGGCTAGCAACGTACTCACGGTATGGCTTTTCCGACTCAGGGCATCGGCTACCACGTTGGCCTTCCCGGGATGGTAATGGATTCCAACATTGTAGTCCTTGATCAACTCTAGCCATCTCCTTTGCCTCATATTCAGATCCGACTGGGTGAATATGTACTTAAGGCTCTTATGATCCGTATATACTTCACATCTGTTTCCAATCAGATAGTGACGCCATATCTTTAAAGCATGCACTACGGCAGCTAACTCCAGGTCATGTGTCGGATAATTTTCCTCATGCGGCCTCAACTGCCTTGATGCATAAGCGACGACCTTTCCATTCTGCATCAGCACACATCCAAGTCCTTGGCGCGATGCGTCACAATAAACATCGAAGCTTTGAGCAACATCCGTAGAGAACTAACACGGTCTTGGCGTCAATCGCTTCTTCAGCTCTGAAATCCTTTCTCACATTCTCAGGCGTCCATGCAAACTTCTTTTCCTTCTTGGCGATTGCGTAAGAGGTTTCGCAATTGTCGAGAAGCCTTCGATGAAACGGCGGTAGTATCCTGCCATTCCGAGGAAACTCGAATCTGGGTCACGCCTCTACGCTCCCAATGTAACACAGCTTCTACTTTGCTTGGATCTACTGGCGACTCCTTCTGCGGTCATTACATGTCCAAGAAACTCCACCTTGTCCTTCCAAAAATCACACTTGCTGAACTTGGCGAAAAGTTGCTTTGTTCCTCGGCTTTTCCAAAACTCGCCTTAAGTGTTCGGCATGTTCATCCTCTGTCTTGGAGTAGACTAGGATATCGTCTATGAACACGACGACAAACTTGTCCAAATATTCCATGAACACCTTATTCATCATATTCATGAAATAAATTTGGCGCATTAAATCGGCCCAAAGGACATAATCAGAAACTCGTAATGTCCATATCTTGACGAGAATGCAGTCTTGGAATATCTTACGATCGGATCTTCAATCGATGGTATCCCGATCTCGATCAATCTTGGAGAAAACTCCGGCTCCTCTCAACCGATCAAACAAATCATCAATCCTGGGTAGCGGATACTTATTCTTCACGGTGACTTCATTGAGTGTACGGTAGTCAATGCACATCCCGAAACTCCCGTCCTTCTTCTTGACAAACAAAACCGGTGCTCCCACGGCGACGAACTCGGCCTGATAAATCCTTTCTCCATCAACTCTTCTAGCTGTTTCTTCATTTCTACCAACTCCTCGGTGGACATCCGATAGGGTCTCTTTGCTATCGGTCTTTGTGCAGTACAAGCTCTATCACAAACTCTATGTCCTGTCTGCGGCATACCGA
Source organism: Rhipidocladum racemiflorum (assembly GCA_036346355.1). Taxonomy (NCBI): domain Eukaryota; kingdom Viridiplantae; phylum Streptophyta; class Magnoliopsida; order Poales; family Poaceae; genus Rhipidocladum; species Rhipidocladum racemiflorum. Next base: position 34,438,742 of record CM070579.1, read on the forward strand.
GGTAGATCTTCGGAAACACATCGGGGTACTCATTCACTCTTTGGGACATCCTCTATGCTGATTGCCTTGGTACTGTTAACCATCAACTGTCCATCTCTAGCTGCAGTGGCTTGAAATTCCACTTTCTTCCCACACGGGCTCTCAATCGAGATAGTCCTTCGTCCACAATCCAATACGGCCTTGTGCTTGGATAACCAATCCATTCCCAATATAACGTCTAAGGTGCAGGTCTCCAAAATTATAAGGTTTGCTAGGAACTCTATTCCATCTATTAGTATTCTCACCGGAACATCCTACTTTCGTTCGGAGTTCGGAACCAGGGGTTTGAACTAGAAGCATGCACTTAAGTCTTGCAATTCTCAAATCATTTCTAGTAGCAAAGCCTTGCGAAACAAGCGAATCTGAAGCTCGAGTCAAACAAAGCTGTTGCAGTCTTCGAGTTAACAAGTAACTTACCCAAGACGACGTCCGTAGCATTCTGCGGTGCATCTGCGGTGACATGGTTGACTCGGCCTCTCACCACGATGCAGGGTGTGGCTCCTGGTCTTTGGCGTCCTAGCTGGGGTGGTTCCTAGGTTGAAACGAATCGGGTCGCTCCTGCTGTCTTCTTTGGACAAGCTGTTGGCAAAGTGTCTGGCTCGTTGCGATTGTAGCAGCGTCTCACTTTGTTCCTTCTTTATTTGCACAGGGGTAGCGTTTCTAGCGGGGCCGGGTGCAGTAGTTTTGATTGACAGGTCTTGGTCTTTGGGGATGGTGTCCTTGTTGCATTCGTGGTTGGAATCAAAGAATTGATTTGGTGCAACTCTCGGTATTGCGTTCCACTGGCGTGATCCTTCTTTGTTGCATCCTGCGCTTCCTGTTCTCTTCCAGTTCCTTGCGCTTGTCCTCAAGAATAAGCGTCTTATTCACCAACTCTTGGAAATCTGGAAAGGTGTGGGTGATCAATCCTACTTGCAAACCTGAGTTGAGTCCCTTCATAAAACGAGACTGTCTGGATTTATCTGTCGCTACATCCTCAGTGCGTAGCGTGCTAGGCTGTGTGAACTTGTTCGGGTAGTCGACCACTGGTGATTACCTTGCTTGATGCTCTGAACTCCTCCTTCTTAAGGTCCATGATTCCTTCAGGCACGTGATCTTTGTCGAATGCATTTGTGAACTCTTCCCAAGTAATATCTTGAGGGTTCTCTTGCGTGGCACGAAGTTCTCCCACCATTCGGCCATTGTTCCTTCGGTGATGAGAAGCGTAGAGTACCTTCTCATTTCCTATGCATTGAGCTATGTGTAGCTTCCTCTCGATTGATCTTAACCAATCATCGGCCTCCAATGGATTGGCATTCCCGGAGAAAGTGGGTGGGTGAGTCCTCATGAACTCGACAGCCTTGTATTCGGCGTGGCCTGATTAACTTGATTAGCAGTGGCCTGAGCAAAGGACGTGCTGCATTTGTTGCATCATAGCATGCATCAACTGAGTCTGGGCAGCAAGAAAAGCTCCGAAATTCTGCATATCCAGTGGCGGTGCTGGTGCTCCATCATTGGGGTTTTCTGCCGGGCGAGAACCACTCCCATTGCTTCCAAAGTTTCCACGGGTATTCACCATCTGTCGATTTGCTCTAGGTTTAGAGATGAGAGGGAAACAAGAATAGACAAGTAATATGGAACTTATGCGGGGCGAAAGGTGTAACTTTAAGGTCCAACTTTATTATTGATATTAATAACTTGGTATGGTTGCTTACAATGCCTAAGGGCCTTGCAACACATACTGCACACTCAGCAAACAAAGCAAATCCAAATCGAACTAATTCTGGAGTCTAACGCCTAAAGGGTGACTCTTTCTTCTATGACGCGACTCGGCGAAGGAGTCTCACTATAGAACCTATGTTCACTCATCGAGAAAACCTCCACGGCCTGGAGTGCGGGTCTTTGTGGCATAGGCGCGAAACTTGATCGCCATGTCCAAATGATCGTGTCCTCTCGTGGTAGTCGAAGAAGCGATGTCCTCATCGAGATCGACTCCTCCGGATCTGGCTCGTGTAGCTCAAAATCTTGGCTCTGGTGCAGTCCGTACAAAGTCATCTCCAACTCGTCAATCCTTCGTAGAAGGTGTGCCACATACTCTTGAGCTTCCCGCCATCTGTTTTTCTCTGTCGTGATCTCCTTGCGGGCCTTCTGTAGCTCCTTGCTTGTATTATCTAGCACATCCTCCTGGGCGACGACAAATCGTGCCAACTGTGTAACCGTGGCATCCTCATCCTGAATCGCCTTCGGGTCAAGAAGGTTATCGCTGCGCGGATGGTAACGGAACACCGTACGCTCCAATTCTCTGGCGTAGATACGGGTAATGTGCCGCATTGCTCGTCGTGATACTTCTTGGATACCCATCTGCATTGTAGATCTCCTGGCGGGTTGTATCGGGCGATTGCCTGGGCCCTTTTTCCTGGCAGGTACCTCAATCTTCACGTCACAAGCCTTGATCAATCCCGCTTGCCTGATCACTTCCACTTGGTATTGCGGCTTCTCAAAATCTCCGAGAATTTGCAGCATATGCCAAAGTTCTGCAGCGTGACCAACTCCCAGATCAACGTAGTTGAATTCTTCCTCCATCTGTCACAAGAGTGCTTCACGTAAGAACTCGGAATTTTTCAATTGTGACAAGGTAAGGGAAAATTTCAGCAAGAGACAAGAAAAGAGAGAAGGGGATAAGTCGAGATGTCATTTCTTGTCTTCACAAATTTTTAGCTTTTAGAAAATAGGTTTTATCCTCACTACGACCATTCTAGCTAGGGTTGAGCCTACAGTCAAGTATGGCTCTGATACCACCTCTGTCGGGACCCCGAATTTGCAAATCCGGACCCTCTGTGTATTCAGCACTAGTCCAGGAACGCGCTAGTGCACACAGTCTTAACATTGGTAAATATCACAATCATACCATTCGATATTATCAAAGTACTTTATTTAAATAACCAAACTGGTTACTTGACCTTATGGCCAAGTTACAAAATGTATGCCTCGCAAGGCGAAACTTATTAAAAGAGAAATAATAGCAGCGGAGAATCAAATAACTTCGTGGCGCCATCCAGTATACCACAGGCAACTGACTGGGCTCGCTTCCCTAAGTAGACGGATCCTCTTGGAGTTCCTCCTCCAAAGCTGGTGCAGTCTCTTCTTCAAGCGATATTGTGTTGAGGCAAGGGTGAGTACTTGGTACTCGGCAAGTCATGCAAGAATGCGGTGATATACTATATGCATGGCTTGGTACAAAGGAATAGCACAAGGTATTTTTGGCAGAAACAAGATTTGACAAGTAAGATAAGTAGATTCAAAGCGGTAGAAATAAGTAAAGCATAAATAACTTTTCAAGAAGTTTAATAAACATTTTTCCCCATCCTAAACCACATTTCCATCATCTTCATTGTTAAACCAAACCAACTTTCAAATCCAAGTTATTTTCAGAAAATCTAACCCTTGATTTGTAATTCCCGAGCATTGTCCAAAGTGCGGACACGGCTATTTAAATAGATTCTACACTCTGCAGAGGTTATGCACTTTACCCACAAGATACAGTCAAACACCACAAAGGCGAGTTCAGTAACAAAGCCTTCGGAAGCCTCAAACAACACAGGTGGTCCTCTCAGGTTAGTGCTCTACACCATCCCTTCCCTTAGCCAAGGCGAAGTATGGGACCAACACACCGATTAGATGGATATCTGGCCACACCACGATACGCTCCCCGTACAATCACACAAACGGTGTAATTGACACCTGAGGCTCCACAAGTGAGTCCTTAGCGACTTAGTCAACTAGGGCCGTCCCATTCGACCATGTGGTTGCAAGTATGACCAGTTCAAAGGCTTGCAAGGTTAAGTCCTTAAAGTGACCAGGGCAAGACTACAGAAGAACCAAATCAACATCCCCAATGCCACAACTGGCCCACTGATTACTCTTGCCACATGCCCTGGCCGAAATTGTTTATCAAACCCGATTGATTACCATGCACCACGTGCCATCAACATCACATGATACTTTTCCCAAAACAGGTTCAATATATCATTAAGTCAATATTAACATTTGATTGTCCAAAATCATGTCATGAGCACGAAAGTGTCTAAGCAAAGATACTACAACGGTCTAAACCCAGGTTGGCAATTTGATTATGTCCAACTAGTAATCCACAACTAGGGTGACAAGGGTCATGGCACATACTTAAATAATCAAGGTGTCATACAGCAAATTGGTACTTATCTAACCCCCATGTTTAAACCAAGTATTTTTCTAATTGAACTAGCATGCAATAGTTTAAATCAAAATAGATTTCGAAATAGGATCAACATGGTCAAAGCATAACTTGCCTTCAAAAAGTACTTGTTCTTGGTCTTGAGTTGGATCCTGAGTCAATACTTCTCCTTTGAATCCTTCCGGCACTTCAACGTCTACTCGTAAAGCGTGCAAATAGCAAATACACAAATAAACACTAGGCAAAAAGTGTCCAAACATCCAAATAAAATCCACAAACAGAAAGAACATAATTTTATGGATTTTTAGAAACTGGAATAAATCAAATTTGGAGTTAAAGCATAAAAGTTATGATTATTTAAAGTTTAAATAATCAATTAAATAATATTACAGAGAAAAACTTTAGTCCAAAAATTAAATAAAATTCATATTTAGGTAGATCTCAATTTTATACAAATTTAGAAATTTGAATCACTCAAATCGGAGTTGAAGCATAAAAGTTATAAGCGTTTGAAGTTTGAATCTAAATTTGAATCAATATTTCGAATTAATAAATCATTTTCTTTTGGAAATTAATTATCGCGTCGGCATGGACACGTGGCAGCACTGGATTGGTCTGGCGTCGGTACGGTCCATGGACTTGGTCCACGCTCGGCTCGGGTCCGCAGTGGACTCGGTCCCACGACTCCGCGTGAGGCCCGACATGTGGGACCACTTTCGGATGAGCGTCATTCTTGGCGTCGGCGAGGCTCGGCCACGCAGTCTTTGGCAATTGGGTCCCACCGATGACGTCATGGGTGACGTCAGCGCTTGGCTGGATTAGCCACTGACATGCGGGCCCTCTGACACGCGGGCCCCGCGTGTCAGCGTCACACGCACGCTGGCGTGGGCCAGCGCCCGACGCGTCGGTCCAACTTCCCGACACGTGGCGCAATCACGACCGTTGGTTTGAAAATCAACGGCGCGGATTAGATCCAGGGTTAACACGTTGAAACTACTCGTTGATCGTGGGCCGTTCGATTTAGATCGGACGGTCCAGATCTAATCCTATAATAACACTACTACGGCACGTGGCAATTGTGAACCGTTGGATCTTAATCCAACGGTTCAGATCCAATCGGGTTGGGGACACGTGAACTCACCTCAACCGTCCGATCTAGATCTGACGGTTCACCGAGCTCGCGAAGTCCGGCGATGGCGCGGCGAGGCTTGGGCACCGGAGACGAACGACGGCAGCGAACCCGACGGGCGTTTGGGTTGCTCTTGAGATGAATCCTTCGCCGGGTGCGTCCGTCACGGTGGTTCCGGATCTGGGCTCCTTCTCGGCGGAAGACGGCCACGGCGGCGAATCGAGCAAAAACGCGGCGGTCACTTCCTCCAACTCTGGCGAGCTCGCACGGCAAACGACGGCGCTCAGCGAGATGGCTCGGGAGCAGGTGCGCAAAGATGAGGGCAACCTCGGGGGCGTCTCACGCTTTAAATAGCCTCGGCGTTCGTGCGAGGCGGAAACCTAGTTTTACACACGGCGGGCGCGGTGGCGGTGTCGGCTCGGTCTCGGCGGAGACGACGACGCACACCGCCCACGTGGCGCGATCAACGGCCCACGATCGACGGGCGCGATCGGATCCGGCCGGATACGGCTCGAACCGGTATGGGCGGATCTCAGCCGTTGGATCTTGATCCAACGGTTGGGATTGATTAGGTTTAGGAGTGGGTTCGGTCGAGTCACGTGGCTCGGGTCGGACTCGAACTCGAGTCTGACTCGGGCTCGGTCGGATGAACAGTAACCGGCTCGGTTGATTTTCCAGCGATTTAATATTTAAAATAATTCCCAGTAATTCATTTAATTCATTAAAAATAGCAAAAGACTCAGAAAAATTCCAGAAAAATTCTGGAAAATATTTTGGATCATTTTGGACTCAAATAAAATATTTCCAACAAAATTTTATTTGCAAAATTAAATTCTTTAATTATTTCAAAATGGAATAAATTCAAATAAATTCCAAATAAATCCAAATAAATTCCAGAAAATTCCAAAAATTCACCAAAGTGCCAAATCACACATGAATTCAAGAAAAGCAAAATTTTGGGGTGTTACAGCATCGCATTGCGTACATGATGATGATGATAACGATATGTAATCATGAATAAGATGATAGACATGATGTGAGTTGTTGTAGCCATGTAATTGTTCTTTTGTACCATTGCAATATACTTGCTGAGTGTTGAACTCATCCTTGTGCTTTCTTGTTGTTTTAGGTACCATGAGACCGGCATGCGGGGAAGGGAAATAGTCACACTTCTACACGTAGCTTCACTTATTTGTTCCCACAGTCAATCAATTGGCCAGTCTTGATAATAAATTAAGTGTGATGCTTATTGATTTATGGTTTAGTTTTGCGATATGAGAGTCTTATTGTTCGTTTGGCTCATAGAGACATTGAATGCTTGGAATTAGACTTATATTGCTGTCATGCCGTTAATTATTGCTATTTTAGATGCCTCTTATATTGCATATATTACTATGCTGTTGTTGTTCCTTCAATTCATGTTAAAACAAAGGAGATGCTGCCGAAATTTTAGTTTTTAGCATTCGTGCCTTTGCTGTAATTTACTTGTATTTGTGGTATTTAGAGGTTGCTTAGTCTATGTTTGGTAGCATTCGGGCATCTTAAATGCCGGGGTGTTACACTCTTCCCCCTCTCTCCCCATCTCCCTCAGTGGCCATCCTGCCGAGGCACCGACCTCGCCCCCACTGGCTCCCCATCTCCTGCGATCGCTCCTTTCCTTGGCTCCTCCTCCACTGTCTCCTACCCCTCCTCCACCCACCGCCACCTCGGCTCCTCTCCTCGCCGCTGCCTCCTTCTTCACCGAGGTGCCCAACCATGGTGAGTAGTGACCAAGGCAGAATGGCACCGAGGCTGCTGGGGAGCTGAGGCGATGTCGTGACGATGCAGCGGGGGAGCCGAGTCGGAGAGGCGCATGAAGCGAGGCGCAATGCACGCTAGCCAGGTGGCCAAGGCGGCCATGGCGATGGCACACGGAGGCGAGGCAGGCACAGCGGCCATAGCAACAACGCACTGAGGCGAGGCGATGCGGGCTTGGCACAACCATGGCTGTAGGCGAGGTGGCACAAGCTTAGTGCGTGCACCGCGGGCACAGTGATAGTGACACCGAAGGTCCCCCTCCCCTTCCCTCCCCACACCCTCTCTCTCCCTCTTTCTCCCCTTCAGCCGACCGTTTCATCACCTCCCCACCACGCTGCTCGCCTCCTCACCTCCCCACCTCATCGCTCGCCTCCTCACCTCCCCACCGCCTCCCTTCCCTCTCTCCCTCTCTCTCCCCTCCAGTCCGGCCGACCGTCCTGTTCTCTACCCTCGGTGGGGCAGTGCGCGAGGTAGTCACGGAAACTGAGGCGGAGCCAGGCTATGCAGTAGACGAAGGGAAAGAGGTAGCCCATAGGAGAGGCGGCGAGGCGTAGTGCAGCCTCGGCGATAGAGGCCATGGCAGCGGGCATCCCCTTCCCCCTCTCCCCCCACGCTGCTCCTCCCCTACCGTAGGCCCGCGGCAGTGCGCCATGCCCTGTCGCAACCCACAGCCGTGACTCTGTGCCATCCGTGCTGTGCCGGCATGGGCTCGACCCGAACGGTTGTGCCAGGCTGTGCCGTCCATTATGCCCGATTCTCAAGCCCAACATGGCCCATGATAAAGTCGTGTATCGGCCCGGTATGGCACGGAGCCGTGCCATGCCGAGCTTTAGACCGGACCATCCCACTATGCCTTGGGTCGACCCAAAAAACCCGACCCGAGTGCCCACCTCTACCAGGGGCAGACCTATCAAGGGGTTAGCTGGGTTTGGAACCCCTGCTGGCCTACCACCACCTGGATCCTTGGTACCCATAGCACCCCTCACATAAATGGAACCCAAGCAGAAGGTATGGGAAAATTTGATGGAGTAAACACTCCAAAATATGGGAAAGTATGGAACCCACTGACATTTATCCTACAAATACCATGTTATCCAACTAAATACAATCTTTCGGAGTGCTACTAAGCAAAGTTTCCCATGAAGTATCTACTCTAAATAAAAGAATTGAAAAAAAAATACCTTTTTTCCTTTATTTCTGTCTATTTTAGATAGTTTGTGGTTGTGGAAGTAGCTTCTGTGATAGCTTGTAGTTTGTTTTTTTGTTTATTCTTCAGTTTTGTCTTGGGGAGTTTTCCTCCCTGTATATCCTCCTATCTATCAACATGATCAGGCAGGCTGATGCCTTTTTGTCAAAAAAAAAAAAAAAGAACTGACATATAAATCCTGAAAGGTTTACAAAACTAAGCAAGACAATGGCTTTAATACAACTAAAGACCACAATTGCTTTGGAGTTTGGAGAAAATTTGACAAAATTTTGGGGTTGTATCAGTCCGGCTACAAAGCCGCAGCACAGCCAATCTGTAGCACAAGCCACCCAACAGCTGAAGCGGCTGGAGAGATGCTTCGCAGCTGTGGCTTCGCTCGGTCGCCTCTCTGCCTCCTTCCTATCTCGCTCGATCGCCGGTCCCCCACTTGGTGTGCCGTCGCCGCCTCCCCATTCGTTTGCCTCCGCCCCACCTCGGAGCACCGCCGCCACCTCCACCCCACCTCAGTGCCCTGCTCGGTTGCCAACAAAAGGCCAGTTTACCAAACGGCTGCTCGGTCGCCAACCAAAAGTTACAGCAGCCAATAAAAGGCCAGTTTGCCAAACGGCCTCTCAAGAAAAGTTACAGCCACCAGCTACAATTACTTTACAACCTAGCGTGCCAAAAGCAGCTTTTTAGCCCAGCCGTAGCCCTCCAAACAGGGCCTTTATCTACAAGAGCTTCTTGGCCGGTCCTCTTAGAGCTAGAAAATAAAATAAAAGTTATAGCTCAAGAGCTGCTGCTGCATAATGCGTAATTAATTACACAATATTGTTTCTTAGAACATGAGAGATGCATAGGCAGGTGACCAATCTTTTTAACCCCTTGATTGATGAAACAGTAGGTAAGCTTATAGCAAGTCATACAGAGCTCCAAATCCAAGTCCTTCAGATCAATCACCTCCTTCTCAACTTCATCACCATCTATCACTACCATCTTTTCCTTCACGGTACTCACCTGGGTGATTGTTGATCGGCACATGTAGTGCCTCAGGCAAACGCAACACATTCTTTTGTGCATAATTAGCATTCGTGGAAATTTGTTGGGTGCAAAGAAGTTCACCCACCCAAGCTCAGCAGCCTGCTTGCTGTGCACCTTAGTTTCAAATGCAAGGTGCATATTCAAGTTAGTTGGCTGTAAGGCCCAGTTCGGGTCATGTAGGTCAAGGTATGGCAACCTCACTATCTGTGTACTAATTGGATGAACATATGGTAAATGCGGATTATACCTCCTGACTAACGGCTCATGGTTGAGACTCAAGCTTCTTGCTTCAGATTTGCCATGATGACTTCTACCATGGTGCCTATGAGCTTATGAGTGTGGTGTCCACATGATAGACTGAACTTTACAGTGACCGGATAGGCTTCTCTGAGATGTGAATGTTTTGTTGTTGTGAAATTATGTGCTTAAAAATTAGTTTAATGATGAATTTGGTATTGCAAAGTGGGTGTGCTTATAGCATGTATGTGTTTGTGCATGTGTTGTTTCATATGATTATTTGATATGCTTGTGATAGCATGGTAATGGTTTTGCTTGATGCAATGTGCTCGTGTGAGTGGTTGCATGGACTAACGTTGAGTCAAGTCGTGGACTTGTACTCGTACACGGTTTCATGTTTATTCATATGCAGGTGTTGCTTGCGGTCGAACGTGGTCGGTCACGGGACCGAAACTAGGTGTATGGAGGAACTGAGGTTCAAGACTAGGTTCATGGAGAAACCGAGGTCCTAGTGGTCAAAGATGTCATACGAAACGTTCGGACTAGAGAACAGTGTACGTGAAGGCGAGTAAGTCACGTGGTAGCGGTAGATGGGCCGTACGCACACATGCGTGAATTTTGGGCTATGTGCATGTATTAGGTCATGTATTATTGGGCCAAATAAATATGCATGTAGGTATTTAATTAGAGATGAGAAATTAGGAAGTCCTAGTTGTATAGAAGTCGTCTGATTCACGACGGATAAGTTCGTGCCAAAGTAGACAACGCCAAGCAACTCATTAATTTGCATCTTTCATCCAATAATCTATCAGGAGATATTTCTAGTTCGTTGGGCAATTGCAAAAGTTTGGAAGACTTTTCACGTACGGTAACAGTGCAGACCAATTAAGTTTTCTCCTTGCCGTGCCCTTGCTAAACATCACGCACAATTTATCTTCAAAACAATGTTGAAGTGATGCAAATGAACAAAAAGTAAGGTCAGTAGAATATTGTAGCGATCAGGAAGGAGTAATATCGTTCTCTTTTTATTCTTCGTTTGCATGCATGTTCTGTTTTGGTCAATAGATTGATTCATTGTTTCACAGTGATAATTTTGATTTTATCTATTCAAAACCTTTCTAGGGCATCAAGTTATTGATCTAAAAATTTTGATTGGTTAATTCCTCATAGGTCTTGATTAATTTCGTAATTATGGTTAGATCAATTTCCGTCATTATTTGATATAGTCAGCTTGCAAAAATCATAACTTTCAATCCGTAGATCCGACTGAGCTTATTCTTCTTGGGTTAGTTTATAAATTGAATCTAGTTTCAACAGATTAAATTTCACGTCAATCTGATAGTTGGATCTATAGGAATTACTATTTTAGTGAACATATGTCAGTCTATTTTTGCTGAAACCGAAGTAGTTTTTTTATAATTTGTTTATGGGTATTTTGAGAATCAACTGCCATGATTGCACTTACATTAGATGTTCTTTATTCTAAGATGAAAACTCATGAATTAGATCTATAGACCGGGTCCATAAGGATACGTTAGTTCACAATGAATTAAACTGATTCTCGATGTTGACTTTTGTTGACTAAGCAGATACACGATCAAACAAAAGAGGGATAGGCTGATGGATTAGATATGGGCACAAGGATATGACACATGGCCAATTATCTATCGACCAAGTCTATGAATGAATTCTTGATTAATGGCAGATTGGGTTCTCAGGGATAAGACAAAGACGGATAGGATTGACATTCACTACGATCCGATCTGTGTTTCAGTCATACGTCAAAGAAGAGGATCGACGATGACAAGGCGGCGATGATAAGAAGGTGAGGCTGAACTCAATGTGATAGGGCTAGATCACATTAAGGCGATGGAACAGATAAGGACATCGCACTAGGGCTTTCGCTTGTATGCGCCCAAGTGATGACAGTGAAATGAGAGCAAAGCGTTAACGGTGAAGCGTTAATGGCGGAATGTTAATGGGGGAACATTAACGGCGGAACGTTAGCGGCGGAATGTTAGCGGCAAAATGTTAGCGGTGAAACGTTAACGGTGGAACATTAACGACGGAACATTAACGGCGGAACATTAACGGCGGAACGTTAACGGCAAAATGTTAACGGTGGAACATTAACGGTGGAGCGTTAACGGCACACGTTGACGGCGAAGGCGAAACGACGACGGGATGCTCATGAAACGAGAAGTTAGCGACCGTCGGTGCAATGACATGGCCGTGATAAAATGCTACCAAGGATGGCTAACCGAAACGCGAACCGGTAACAAAGGGTTAGGTCGAAAGACGACGGCTACAAACCGAAACCGGGCTTTGTCGGCGAATGTAGGCCAAAAGAACTCTAAGGATGAACCAAAATAGTACATGATGACCCAAAGGACAGGACAACATGGCCAAAGTGAGCTAAGATAGCCGGCGTCAAAAGACGGCGAGCGGCGGCGGCAAAAGACAGCGCTAAATAATAATAAAAATTCTAGAGGATGGGATGGCAAAGGGGGAATGTCCATCACGTAGAACGCGATGAGATGAACTCAATGGTATAAGCGGAGTTTGCGGCGACCCAACAGATTGATCACAAAATACCGACAAACGGCTTTCGAAGCCAAACTTTAGACGGCCATAACTTTCAGAATAATGCTTTGAACTTAACCAAAATTTATAGAGAGCTATTTGGGACCCTAATGCACAAAGTGATGTGAACAGATTTGAGTTTTACCTTTTGGATCAATGGGGAATGCGCGAGGAAGTTTTCAGCTGTTTGCAACGTAGTCTGGTCGGGGAAAATAATTTTCTGCGCAACATCAAGAGGGCAAAACAGTGAGGTAGGATGTGCATCATGTAAAGGACATCAAGGAGAATCTACAGTAAAAATTTCACGGTTAAACTCGAAAATTGAGGGAGATATGGCCTCAGCAAGATTTGAGATTGAAATGGGCATAACTTTTGATTCCTTGGGCCAAATTGCACGAAATTTGGAGGGTAGACAAAGGGGACATCATGGCTCACCATGGAGAAGACATATCTCAAAAAGAGTCAACAAGCTGACGGGGGACGTGCTCGAAAATTCAGCCATCATTGGGCAACATCCGGGGATTCTCAGCAGTGTCTCGTGGTTTTGGAAAATTAATCTGGAGGCTAGGGTGCGTGGGAGAGGTCATGGGAGGTCTACTAGGGCTTGGGGTGGCGACTAGGTCAAGAAAAATAAATTTTAGAGGTGTTTGGGTCGGAATAGGCATTTTATCGAACACCGGCGTGCGTCTCGGATTAGGGGTGACGTGGCCGATTCTGGTGGTGACACGTGGTGCAATGGGAAGGCGCCACATGGCATGGCCTGCGAAATTCAGATTTTGTCGAATAAAAACAATTCCAAAAATTCAAATAAATCATTTGAGGCAATAAAAATTCTAGAAAATATTTTGAGACATTTTGAACTCAAATAAAATATTTTCAATAAAACTTTATATAAACTTTTCAAATATTTAATTAATTTCCATAAAAGGGTTTAATATGATTCAATTTCAAATAAATCCGATAAATAGTTAACGAGCTCCGAAAAATCTCAAAAATTATAGAAAAATTTCTTGGAACATAAGGAACCAAATAAAATTAAATTCCTTTTATTTGACATATAAAATAATCAAATTAAATTATTTTAGCTTTTAGAAAATTCAGATTACACTTTATAAATGGGAGAAAATCAACGGAAATTTTTGGGAAGCTAAACTAAACCAAAAATTTTTGAAAACCCAAATTTTGGGATGTTACAATCCTCCCCCCTTAACAGAATCTCGTCCCCAAGATTCAAGGCTGGCTATAGAAATATGTTCAGGCGGACTCAGCTCTTGAGGCTTCTTCGAACTTCTAAGCAACTGCACACTGGACAGGGTCGCTTTTGAACAAACACTTGATAACATCCAAAATTTTGTATGCTGATCTTTGCGGATGAGATCCTCTTGCAACTCTACTGACTCCAACTATGTCTGCTTCTCTGGCACAAGAAGGCACTTCTTCTGCGGGAAATCTTGATACCTCCTCTGTCGAGAAATCTTGAACATCTCATGCACTCATGCTAACGTTTCTGGCAACTCCTTTGATAGGCATCCTTGCTTCTGTTCTTGAACATTTGATTTTCTGCTTCTCGTAGAAATTGAACAAGGTGCAGCTGATGATGAAACTTACTTGAAATTCTGTAGTCTTGAACGAGACTTGAACAGCATTCTGGTTTATTCTGTGATATCTTTGTCAACTTGATTCTCGAGCATTGGCTTAAACTCTATATCAACTGATACTCCTTTTTGTTGGACTAAAGCTTCAACTATTACTGAAGTGATGGTATTGGCTTGCTGGCATACACTGCGGTGGCTAGAGTAATTCTTCAGGAACACAATTTATCCTTTGTAGTTACTAAGCATACGCAACAACTCTTTCTTCTAATGTGATGGCACACCCACCTTCTTGACTCAACCATAACGAAAAAGACAGTTCTCCGCTGTCTCCAATATACTGAAGTAAATCTGATCGCGAACTTTATCTTAGGAACACTCAGCTCCTCTTAACTTATCCAATTCTCGACCATAGACCAAAACTGCCTTTATCTTGGATAACTAATTTAACTCCAGGCATAAACATCTCAAGCATGGGCTTCCAATATGATAAGCTTTATTAAAAACTTAGTCTTAACAAGGGACAAATTAACTCTCAACATCCTTCATTACATATGACTTTTGATCAGTACAACATCTGATACTTTCTAAGGTTCAATAGTCATAATATGGTTGCCCTGACTTTTACTAGCGCTTGCGGCATGGCTTCATCTTGAGCTACTTAACAATTCACTTTCTGGTGCAAGTGCCTCAGTAGGTGGGGGACTAGGATGGAAGTGGGCATGTATAACACCTTTTATCCTAGGACAACTGTTGGCAAAGTGTCCCAACTCATTGCATCTGAAGCAACGCTTGACTAACGTCTGTTGGTTTTCTCCTGACGTGGCACTAATCTTGGTAGGGGCAAAGCTGGTATTCACGCGGTCCAAAGTGATCACTTTCTTCTGAGAGCAGTTATTAGCAAGATGTCCTGGTTGGTAATAGACATAGCAAACTCTAAAGAGCAGGCTTCTTCCTTGAGAACTTTTCACCGGGGTGGTGTTATGAAAACTCTGACTATTGGGGCAAAGCACAGGTAAAGATGTCTCGAACAAAGTCTAAGCAGTATGGCAACTGAGTGTTGAAGGGCACTCCTCATTCGCTGTTGCGGTGATCCTTCTTGATTAGCCTTCCGACGCTTGCGGTTGTCCTCCAATTCCTTGCACTCATCTTCTAGATCAAGGGTCTTGTTAACCAACTCTTCTTGCTTCAACTCACTCCTTGAGCAAGTTGCTTCCATAGTCTTACCATTCAATTTCTATGTTATAATCTTTATTGAAGTACTTTCTGGAACGATCACGGCTTCAGAAATTGCTTGATTTTTCTGTGGGCATCCCTTAACAAAATGACCTAACTCACCACAGTTGAAACATGAATGTTTGGGTCATCGTGCTGGGTTGATGGGGCATTCTCTAGCCTAGTGACCTCATTTATCACACAAGAAACAATTCCATGGTGACCAAGTATCACTGATTTCCTGAGGTAGATGAATAGGGTTGACATGTTTCTTCTTCATTTCTTCACGTGACATAGCAAGTGCGGATGGTAGTCCTTCTCTTTTCGCTAACTTCTGAGCAATGATGGCTCGAAAATCTTCTCGCTGATGCCGAGTCATAGCGGTTACTATTGGATCCAGGGGACATTGACCTGGATAATGATCTTGTCCTTCACAAAATAAGCATGTGATGTGGTTCATAGGACATTCTCCAGGTAAATGGCTTCCTTCACAGCTGGAACAACTGATTGCATGTTCATCAGCAGTGTGTCCTTTTTCTCCACAACGGATGCATGCACGGTCTTCTGATTTGTTTGGTTGACAACACTTCAAAGAACAATGTCCAGGTATGGTATCGGGTGTAGGGGTTGTGCTCTTCTCTGAACTCACGGTAGTCACACTATCATCTAATGACGCAACAAACTAACGAAGGGCAGTGACAAACTCCAACCAAGCGATGGTATGTTCATCCTCAGAGGTGGCATAGAAATTCTTCTACCAAGCTAATGCATCTCCTTCTAACTGACAAGTAGCGTAGGGAACCTTCTCTTCATCTTCTCATTGCACCAAAGCCAGCTTCTCTTCTATGACACGAAGCCAGATTTCTACGTCCTTGAGAGTGGCTGATCCATCAAATGTGGGTGGTTTGGTCTTCATGAACAAGGCAAACTTTGACTGTGAACAGGAGGTCGTGACTTCAGTTGTGGAAGGATTGATTTTGGCACTGATAATATTCATCTGTTGCACCATCATCTGCATGAGTTGAGTTTGGGCGGTTACAAGCTGATCCAAGTGTTGGGTTATCATGGTTGGTGCGGTGGACAACTGCTGGTCACTATCGGCTTTGTCACAGACACTAGTGGTAGCATCTGTACTGACTTGAACTGCCTCGAAATCACTGCTACAGTCGGTCCTTTCCATCTGCTGATCACTCCAAGGTTTAGGCAAGAGGGAAAAAGCAAAGATAAGGTTCAAGAATCCTATTGCGGGGAGAACAGGTTTAACCCAAAAACTTATACAAACATTATTAATAACTTGGTATGGTTGCTTATCCAAGCCTAAAAGCTATGCAACGCATACTGCACACTCAGCAATTAATGAAGAACCAAATTTCCTAAGCACACAATAATCTAGCATCTAAAAGGGGTAACACTCCTGTTTTAAGAGACATGACTCTCACACACGAGTCTCGACTAACACACCTATCTTAGACTAACGCGACTCTCACACATCTTTAGTAGCCAGTTGAGACTAAAGCACTGGTTCTTCAAGCCTTTGGAACACTTCATTGATCCACTTCTCTTCGAGCTTGATGACTTCCTTACTTCACGATCTTGAAGGTTGGCAGCGACACCCAGTACTTTCTCCTTAAGTGTGAAACATCGTTAACAATTCAGAATGACTCAACTAAGATTTCCATTTGAACTAGTGGGAAAGATAGAAATTTCAGAAGAGGGGAAAGAATAGAAGAATAAGATGAGTCAAGAACTTATTATTCTTTCAAGTTAAATTTCCTCTTTAGAAAATAATTGCAACACCCCGGCATCTAGTATGCCTTGAATGTCACCAAACATGATAGAAACAACATCTAAATACCATAAATAAAGATAAATTACAGCAAGAGCACAAAAGATAAAACCGAAAAGTTCAGCAGCATCTCCTTTGTTTTTCCATGAATCAAAGCAAGAGCAATATCATGGCCAGATATATCATAACATGAGACATCTAAAATAGCAATAACAATTGATATAGCAACATCTTACGTCTAAAATAATGAATCCGACCACTCCACAAAATATAACGAAGCAAATGATGAACTTAAGCACACATTCAAGCCATACTCCAAGTTTCATTGCACTATTCTTATTATCATGACTCCAAAAGAGTAAACTGTCTAAATGTGTGAAGCTACGTGTAGAAGTGTAGCTAAACCCCTTTCCCACATGCCGGTTGCAAGGTACCTAAAACAAAATAAAACACAAGCGTGAGTTCATCACTCAGTAAGTATATTGCAATGGAATAGAAAGGACAGTTCAATGCTAACATCACTACATATCATAATTAACATCATAATCATGGCATAATTACACATTCAACTTCATAACCATGTCCAAATATCATTGTACACATCTCATTATCATCATCATGTATGCAATGCAATGCACATGTCTCCTCAAAGCACATACCGGTATTGCCGAGTGCACACTCGTCGGCGTGCACCCCCTTTCCCCTTCCATCCCGTAGATGGAGGGTGCCCACTCTTACTAACTCGCTCCCATACACAACCGTGGATGGAACTACGAGGTAGGTCTTTCGTGTTCACTACGTGTGAACACAGAGGCCCGCATCAGCATGGGACGCCTCTTCCATTATGAATGTACATATGACATAAACATGTAAAGATTGGCATAAACATTTAATACAACGAATTCATGATCAATATGAAATCATGTTCATCATGTCATAGGTAAACATCAATCATGGCAAGTTAGTATATCATGTAATCACATTGCACCAAAGCAAGTCTAGCAGTTCATACAACACCCAACCCATTCCAATACACTTGCCTTTAACCCTTCGGAACGGTGTGGCGAGATGATGCCACTCCTGGGGTCACAGCACCTGCAAATACATGTTTTCCACTCAATATCATACCAAACAAGCAAGTACAAAACTCAGAACACAACGATTCTACCCGAAACCCCAAAAACCTGAAAAACAGACCAATCTGTCCATTGGGACAGCAGGCTTCCAACAATCATAACTTGAGTTCTAAGACTCCAACTTAAGTAAACGAGTATATTTTCTCGAAGTTTAGGAAATTTCCTAGCTTTTTCTAAGTATTTGGAAAAACTGATTCGGCATCTAAAATTGATTAATCTACAGATCAACACGATCTGTCCCAATCACGTCACAGTTTTGAACACATTCGGTAAAACATCCATAACTGTCAAACGGCTGATCGGAATTATGCGTTCTTGGTGTACAATTAAAGGTAATTCAATTACCTACAACTTCTTCAACAGGCGGACGACCAAATTCCGAATCTAATATTGCTAAAACTCAAACCCTAGGTCCGACGTCCAATCTGCCCGAAACAGAACACCATAAAATCTCCAGTTTTCATCAATTCTATCTAATTACAGCACCACCTTTCGATCTAAAAGAACCAAAACCTCCTCTAGATCAGCACCTGAACCAACCCAAAAGATTTTCCCTCGCCATACCTTCGTCCGACGAACAACGAACCGACGAAGGGCGAATCTTCTCCTCCTGTTTCCCTCCGATCTCCTTCCTTGTGCCAAATCCGCCGGATCCCCTCGTCGTGGATCTTCCCAATGGAGAGAACAGTAGGGTGGAGGAGTGAGGATCTCTCCTAGGCCAACTAGGGGGTGGAGAGGAGAGGGAGGGAGAGGTGGCGCAAGGGGGAAGGGGCGGCTAGGGGGGTGGCGTGGAGAGGAGGGGGGCGGCGGCTTGAGGGTGAGAGGGGAGGGGAGGGGGCACACTAGGGCATGGGGGGAGGCGCATGGCAGGGTATTCACTGCCCTTCCTCCTGGGCCAAAAAGCCCCCACCATCGGCCCACCAGGGTCCCCCAAGGCCCAAACTTCCCCGGAAAAGGCCCGAACACCCGAAAACGGCCCGAAAACTCGATTTAACCTCATGCCGTAAGGTTTTAATCCCTAATTTCACAATTTATAATGTCACACCATTCCGTAGTGTTACAATAATTTTGAAGCTCGTAAAGACGGCCAATCTATGTAGGGTCAAGACCTACAGTCAGTATGGCTCTGATACCACCTCTATCGGGATCCGAATATGCAAATTCAGACCCTTTGTGTATTCAGCACTAGTCCAGGATCACGCTAGTGCACACAGTCACAACATAGATGGAATATCACAATCATACACAGCGGAATAATAAAAATAGCTCAATTACATAATATAAACTATTGAACGACCTTAACGTCAACCTTACATTTACGAAGCCTTGACGGCTTCAACTCCAAATAAGAAGCAGCGGAACGAAGAACATCGATAAATCCCATCAATACGCCACAGGCAACTGACAGGGTTCGACTCCTAGATATTCGCCTCCTCGCGGAACTCCATCTTCGAAGGTGTAGACTTCTCTTCAACTGGTGATTTGTTTGTTGCAAGGGGTGAGTATATAAAGCACTCAGTAAGTCATGCACAGAATGCGAGACTAATAACTATATGCATGGCTTATTCCAAAAGACAGGCTGAATGGTTATTTTGCAATAAAGAGCATTCACAAATATTCATAATAGATTGTAAAGCAGTAGAATAAGTAATAACAATAATAGATTTCTGTAACAGCCCAAAAAAGGGTAGTGGTGATAAAATTATATTTAAATAAATAAAATGAGTTTTTCTGGAGTTTCGATGGATTTTAAAACTCTTGCAATTCAAAAATAAATTTTATGTGATTGGTTACTAGCTGTTGTTAAATTAACTCTTGGATTTTTGTTTCAATAATTAACAGTGGCCAAAAGTATTTTAATGTAGTCCCAAACATTTCAAATTTCTTAAGTTGGTAAATCATGCATATCATATTCATGTCATTCATATTTGCATTGAAACCTTCACTTGTTTAAAATTTTACAAGTGATGAATCATTAATTTGAAGGGAGATTAGTTTCATGAAACTTTAAAAATTATTTCCAATTACCCCAACACTTCTTTACCCATAGTCAATGACATGTGGGTCATGCTTGTGAGAGAGAGAGAGAGTGGGCTGCACCTAACCCATTACTTTTCTCATTCATTTCACCTTTACCCACTCACCTAACTAGTCTATGTCATGTGGGTCACCCCTTGCCTTGGAAATTGTGGACTGCACATACCTAATCTACCTTTTCTCACTCTATCCACTCCTACCCACCTTCTCACCTACTCCATGACATGTGGGACCTCGCCCCACATGTAAGAAATGAGTGGGCACCTATATAAACCCTTCTACCTTGGTTTCTCCTCTCTACCCACCTTATTTCCTGCTCAATTCATCCCAAAAACAGCAAAGGGAGCATCCAAAAATAGCAAGAACACCTCCCCTACTCTACTCCATTCTTCTCCACAAATCCACTCCAAAACTTGGGATTTAGCTTGCGCATGTCCCAACAAATTGAAGCCAAGAACAAGAGCTTCAATTCCATCCAAATGGTATGACACTACGGAATGCCGAAACTTTATAAAATGTGAAATTAGAGATTGTGGCACTACAAAGTGTGAATGTTGAGGGCAAAAACATTATAAAATGTGGAATTAAGGTTAAAACCCTACGGTATGAGGTTTATTTGCGTTTCCGGGCCGTTTCCTGGATTTGGGCCTTTCCGGGGGAGTTTGGGCCTTGGGGAAAGGGTCGTGGGCCTTGGTGGGGGAGAGTTTGAGTCCTTTTAGGAGTAGGAGACCAGTTTGGGCTGGTAATTAGAGCCCCCCTGCCCTTGCATGCGCCCCCACCACCCCCTTGCTCCCCATTGCGCCACCACCCCTCTCCTCACCTCTCCACCTCCCTTGCTGCCCCTAGGGGGGTTCTCCACCTCACCAACCCAAAGATCCATCCATTGGAGCGCTCCGCGACGAGTAGATCCGGTGGATTTGGAGCGAGGAAGGAGATCGCGCGAACTGGGAGGAGATCCATTGGGTTTTCATGCGTTGGGCGAAGGTATGGCCATGGGAATCCTTGGGGTTGATATAGGTACTGTTATAAGGGTCATTATCATGTTTTTAGATCAATTGGTGGTGCTGGAATTGAGTAGATTAGATTAGATCTAGAAGTTGCCACGTTCTCTGTTTTGGACAGCATGAGCGGTCGACCTAGGGTTTAGTTTTTCGCCAATTTAGATTCCGAATTTGGTCGTACGGCATTTCAAGAAGTTGTAGATAATTTCATTATCTTTCCGTGGATATAAAGAACGTCCAATTCCAATCAGCCGTTTGAAAGTTATGGCTGTTTTACCGAGCGTGTTAAAATCTGTGAAGTGATTGGAACAGATCACGGTATTCTGTAGATTAAACCACTTTAGAGTCCGAATCAGTCTTTCCATATACTTATAAAAAGTTAGGAAATTTCCTAAGCTATGCGAGGATGTACTCGTTTAATTGATTCGGAGTCTCAGAACTCAAGTTATGCCTTTTGGAAGGCTGCTGTCCCGACAGGACAGAACCTCTGTTTTTGTGTTTTGCGAGTAGTTGGCAACGTCGGGGTAGATGAGGGTTTGCGTACTGTTTTGTGGACATGATTGTGAGTGTGTGGTACCTATGTGCAGGTGGTGTGACCTCGGGAGTGCCTTCTACTTCTCGCCAATCCGTTGCCCGTGGTTGAGGCAAGTGTATTGTAATGGATAACGGTTTGTAGGTTGCTTGTTGAGACTATATGAAATTGATTATATGATATGATCACTTGCCATGCTTTAATGATTTCCAATGATATGATGAGTATGCTTATTATGTTATGATGCCATGTGTTAATGTACAAGTTAATTATGATGTTGGCATATTTGCATACATGGCATGTTACATGGCCCGGGCGGTGAGAAAGTCATAACTAGTCTGGGGAAGGTCGGTGAGAAAGTTATGACTATTCCGAAGAGCCAATGAGTAAGTCCTACATCGTGATTCCATTCACCGCGGTGAACGGAAGCGAGGAGTAGGAACCCTCCATCTTCGGGATGGAAGGGGGGAGAGGGTGCACACCGACGGGTTTGTACTCAACCATACCGGTATGAGTTTCCAAGGAGATATGAGCATCGCATCGCATTGCATACATAATGATGATGATAATGATTTGTGATCATGAATGAGATGATATACATGATGTGAGCTGTTGTAGCCATGTAATTGTTTTTGTTTGTACCATTGCAATATACTTGCTGAGTGATGAACTCACGCTTGTGTTTATGTTGTTTATTTTAGGTATCATGACACCGGCATGTGGGAAGGGGAAATAGCTACACATCTTCACGTAGTCCAGCCACATTTACTATTCTTTAGTCAAGTTCATAATAAGTGCCATGAACTAGGTGTTTGGAATAACTTTTGTGTGCTTGTGATCCTTATTTGCTTAGCCATAGTTTATGGAGTGGTTGGCTTTAGTATTATTGTCTTATGTTGATGCTATATTCGTTTATATTGCTGTTTTAGATGCCTTATGTTTTGCTATGAACTGCCTTGTTATTGCTATCGCTTCAATTCATGTTAAAACAAAGGAGATGCTGCCGGAATTTTGGTTTTTAGCATGTGCGCCTTTGCTGTAATTTATGTTTAATTGTGGTATTTAGATGTTGTTTAGTCTATGTTTGGTAGCATTCGGGCACACTAGATGCTGGGGTGTTACAAATGGATTGTTGATGCACTAAGTTTTGGGTTAGTTCTAATCAACTCTTCATCTCTCCCTTTTGCTAAAATTTTGGCATTTGAAGCTCATCCAATCTTTCCCGTTACCTTCACTTGCAAGTGTTGGTTTGGATCGGGCACATCGCAAAACTAGCTTGAGGAGGAGGAGAAGAAGCCATTGCAAGCTCGAGGAAGTGAAGTCATCGTCCACACGAGCTAGGCCGAGACAAACACCAAGGACCATCGTTCTTCATCCCTTCACCGAATCGAGCTCCCACCGAGTGCAAGGACCTCCTTGTGGTGGTAAGGCTCTATCATAAACCACATTTCACACTTCATTCATCAAAATATCAATAGCCATCCAAAGAGTTGTAATAGCCCAAAAGTTGTTGATAGCTAATTTGTGCACAGCATGCTCATATCATTCATATTAGTGGCGTGATTAACATTTAATTAGGACTTTATAAATGCTAGCATCATTTTAGTTAAATGAGTATAATTTATAATGTTCATAACCCTTTTTAAGTTGCTACCCATTTGTACCCATGTTCCATCTACCCTTACACAATGACAAGTGGACCCAATTGTAAGTGAGGAAGAAAAATTCTGCACACACCTACTCCATTTTCCTCACCATACCTACTCCTTACCCACCTTTTTACCTCTCTATGACATGTGGGACCAAGCCCCACATGTAAGTGGTGGAAGGGGCAACCCTATAAAAGCTTTTTCCCCCCACCTTGGAGTCTTCTCCAAGCCTCATTTGCTCCCTCCACTCTAAAAATTCTGCACAAGAGAGGAGAGCAAGAATACTCCACACTCTTCCCATTTCATCTCCTCAAATCCATCCACATTTTGAGTTTGAGCTTGTGCATGTTATACCATCTCTAAGCCAAGGTCAAGAGCTTCTGTAGGATCGAAGTATACGAATATAGCAATCAGAGGGGGGGTGAATGATTGTGCGGAAGCTAAAACCAAATTCTTGATCTATTAAAAGTTCACCCCAAAATAGAACCAAATAATTGCCTCGTTTTCGACAAAAACAGAATGATAGAGGTTCGGTAAAACGCGAATTCTCAGAGATCCAACCGTTAGATTGATCTGAAATTTGGACACAAGAAACTAGATTCCAATACGAATCGCACCCAAAAAGAATCAGCTCGATCGGACTTACGGATCAAAAGTTATGAGCTTCGCAAGCTTGCTGATCCAGAACTTGACGAGAATCAATCTAATCAAAACTTCAAGATTAAACAAGAACGACAAAAGATTGATCAACTAGACTTTGAGAAACACTAGATCAATACCCTAGAGAGGTTTTTGATGGATCAAATCAAGATAAAACTTAAAGAACAAAAACCAATCTAGAACTAGAACAAGCATGCAAACAAGAACCAAAAAGAGAACGTTGAAGCAATGCGGGAACTAGAAGAATTGATCTTTATTTCTTTTGTCTAAAGTACTCTCATCAAAAGAGTACAAACCCTAAAACCAAGCTCAAGGCTTGATGCGCTTAGCTCTGCTTGGTACCTTTCAACAGGAGACCCCCCACCTATTTAAAGCACCAACCCACAAGGAGTTCTGAATACGATTCCTATTCTACAGAAGGAATCCGTATCCAACACAACTCTACT
Source organism: Rhipidocladum racemiflorum (assembly GCA_036346355.1). Taxonomy (NCBI): domain Eukaryota; kingdom Viridiplantae; phylum Streptophyta; class Magnoliopsida; order Poales; family Poaceae; genus Rhipidocladum; species Rhipidocladum racemiflorum. The sequence goes on from CM070579.1 coordinate 34,463,000, forward strand.
TGGCCCAACCTGGCCGAGTACAACTCTTGCACGCGTATGGCAACCCTACCATACTCACGTGACTAACACTTTGCACGCGTATGGCCACCTGCCATACTCACGTGACTAACACTTTGCACGCGAATGACCTCCTGCCATTCTCACGTGACTAACCATTCTTCATGTGCACCATTCTCTTAGCCCGAACGTCCCGCATGACATCCTTGACCACCAAGACCTCAGTTCCTCCTGAACCTAGTCCCGAACCTCAGTTCCTCCATGAACCTAGTTCCGGTCCCGTCATCGACCACATTCGCCCTCGAGCAATACCTGCACATGAACAAACCACAAAACAATTTCGAGCACAAGTCCGCGACTTGACTCAACATTAGTTCATGCAACTACTCACATGAGCATTGCATAAATTCCACTTCAAGCATCATGAAATCATCACAAATTTCATAATTTCAAATTCAAACCATTTCAATTTTGCTCAAAACCGCCAAAAGCATGTGTATGACAGACCAAAACATTTGGTCTGTCATACATGGGAAGTATGAGTTTGCTATCAACATGTGTATGACAGACCAAAGAGTTTGGTCTGTCATACATGGGAAAAATGAGATCGCCCAAAGCATGTGTATGACAGACCAAAATCTTTGGTCTGTCATACATTGAAAAAACGAAGTCACCAAAAGCCTGTGTATGACAGACCAGAAAATTTGGTCCGTCATACATGGAAAAAACGCGATTTCTTGTACAAGCGTAAAAGCATCAAAATCACGTTTATGACAGACCAAAAAGTTTGGTCCGTCATACATGCGAAAAACGCGATTTTTAGTTATTTGGTTCGGCGCAAATGCAAAGTTTCTGTTTTTGGATGTTTGAATGTTTGGTCCTTCATGCAAGCAATTTTGCAAGGTTAATCCTAACCAATTTTTCAGCACAAGATCAAGCCAATTTTTCATCACATGATTCACAATCTCCCCCTTGATGAAAACATTGGCAACACCACTTTAGATTTGAACATTGGCATTCTCTTTTTTTTAAAAGATTTTGAGATCCAAAGGATTAACACCAAAACACAGAACTTCCCCCTTGACAAAAAGGCAAAACAAAATCTCCCCCTGAGAATGAAAATGTGTGTGAATGTGCAATGTGTCCAGGAATTCCAAAATTCTCCAAACTTTTCCCAAAAAGCTCAAATTTCCAAAAAAAAAACTTTTTCCCTTTTTTTCTTTGAACTTCTCAAATATTCCCAAAATATCTCCCCCTTTGACAATGGATTCATCAAGAGTACAAAAGAGAGAATTTGTTCAAAATTTTTCCTGTAGCAAAGATTTCACAAGGGGAACAAGGGAGTGCCAAGATAGGAAAAGATGAGCTCATTCGATCATATAACCTTATATATCACATAATATGCAAAATACATGATCTTGAAGTGATTTTAACAAGTTAGGGAATGACATGCATCTCAACCTCAATTTAGTCAACTATAGCCAAGTACTAAGCAAGATCTTAGCAGAAAAAGCAAGGCTTTAAAAAATTGAAGCAACTAACAACTTAGGGCGAGCAAGTAGTTTCAACTCCAATCTAGTAGACCAATTTAATCTTTAAACAATAAATCGCATGTGGCATGCTTGAAGCATACTTCTTTTATTTTCTAGGAGTGGCATGCTTGAAGCATACATCTTATCTTTGAGGGAATGGCATGCTTGAAGCATACATCTTATTTTTTAAGGAAAGCATGCTTGAAGCATACAACTTGAAGCTTTTGCTTTTAACACCCCTTTTTTTTATTCCCTTTTCTTTTTTCTTTTTCTTTGATTATAAACATGCAAAAATGATTAAATGGTCTTATGAAAGAGTAAAGTTGAAACCACACTTGCTTCATAGCCCAAATTTGTCAAGTGGATTCAATATCAAGCCTAGAAGAGTAAGATATCACAGAGTATTTAGCTATAGGCAATCGAGATCGTGGAATTTCGCAATGTCATTCTTAGTTCAAGTGAGACAATTTAGATTATCATATATTAGCTCAATTATATAGTATATAAAGAAATATGATAAAGTGAGCTCATCAAGTGAAAGAACTTGGCAAAGAAACTCCCCTCAAAACAATCCCATTGGATGAACAATTCCAAGTTCTCCCGAATAAAAGCAAAACGAGAAGAAGACAAAGGTTTTGTGAAAATGTCCGCCAATTGATGTTCAGTATCCACATGATGAAGCACAATGTTGCCTTTTTCAACATGATCTCTAAGAAAGTGAAATCTGATGTCAATATGTTTTGTTCTTGAATGTTGCACAGGTTCTTAGCAATGCAAATTGCACTAGTGTTATCACACGTAGAAGAGGAACACTATCCAAAATAACCCCATAATCTTTAAGTGTAGCTACTATCCAAAGAATTTGAGAACAACAACTAGCAGCTGACCACATATTCAGATTCAAAGTAGCTTGATTGTGCAAATGTAAGATTGCTTTCTAGATGACCATGCAATGAGAGAATTTCCCAAGAAGTGACATGAACCAGAAGTGCTCTTCCTATCAATTCTACATCCTCCAAAATCAGCATCAGAAAAAGATCTCAAACTAATGCATGAGGAAGCAGAAAGCCAAATGCCAAAATCTTGAGTTCCATGAAGATACCTGAAAATCCTTTGACTTCTTGTCGATGTGAAGCACGTGGGGAAGCTTGAAAACGAGCACACAAGCACACAAAGAAATTGTATATCCGGCCTTGATGCAGTGAGGTACAAAAGTGAACCTATCATGCTTCTATATTCCTTTTGATCAACCAGCTCACCATCTTCATCAGGGTCAAGTGCGCAAGTGCTCTCCATAGGTGTCATGATCGGCTTGCTGTTTTCCATCCCAAAACGATGTAGCAAGTCTCTTGTATATTTGCTTTGATGCACAAAAGTACCATCCTTCGTTTGCTTGATTTGAAATCCCAAAAAGTATGTCAACTCACCCATCATACTCATCTCAAACTCCTTCCTCATTGTTTCTGAAAACTCAGACACTAAAACATGAGATGAACCACCAAAGATAATATCATCAACATAAATCTGAACGAATAGTTGATCATTGCCTTGCTTGAGTAAAAAGAGAGTTTTGTCAACCTTTCCCATTAAAAAGCCTTTTTCAAGTAAAAAGGTTTTTAGCCTATCATACCATGCTCTAGGGGCTTGTTTCAAACCATACAAAGCTTTTGTTAGTTTGAACACATGATTTGGAAACTTTGGATTTTCAAAACCAGGTGGTTGCTTGACATAAACCTCCTCATTTATGTAGCCATTCAGAAAAGCACTTTTCACATCCATTTGATACAATTTGAAACCTTTGGATGCAAAGAAAAGCTAAAAGGATTCTAATGGCTTCAATTCTAGCAACAGGAGCAAAGGTTTCATCAAAATCTAAGCCTTCAATTTGAGTGTAACCTTGAGCAACCAATCTAGCCTTGTTTCTAACAACAACACCATCCTCACTTTGTTTATTTTTGAAAACCCATCTAGTTCCAATAACATTAAAATCTGGAGGTGGTGAGACAAGTTTCCAAACTTTATTTCGTTCAAAATTCTCTAATTCTTCAAGCATGGCATTGATCCAAGATTCGAGATAATGCATGAGATATATCTTTGGGTTCAAAAGAAGCAACTAAAGCGAGAATGAGTATGAGTGTCGAATGAATAAACCTGGATCGAGTGACTCTCTCATTTAGGTCTCCAATCATTTGTTCAGATGGATGCATTTTACGAATGTGCAAGGGAGCATTGGCTTTTGAGACTTCTCCTTCTCCTTCTTCATTTTCAGCATGTACAGATGATGTTGTAGCTTGAGGATGGTTAGTTGTAGGTGATGTAGTAGTAGGTGCCAAAGGTGCTCTGACTTGTTGTGCATTAGAAAGAGTCAAGACCTCATCTTCAACATCATCATTATCTTCAAAGATTTTCTCCCCTCGAACATATGCTTTGACTGCATTGCTTGGACTAGTGCCTGGACTAGCCTCATCAAAAGTAACTTCACAAGTTTCCACAATTTTGTTAGTCTCCAAAACAAGCACACGATAGCCACGAGTATGAGCAGGATATCCAAGAAAAATGCCATCAGTTGATCTAGCTTCAAATTTATCAAGATTTCCAGATTTCAAGACAAAACATTTGCATCCAAAAACTCGAAAGTGAGAAGCAGAAGGTCTATGTCCAAACCGAAGCTCATATGGAGTCTTACCCAATTTTGATCTCGTAAACACACGGTTTGAAACATAACAAGCGATTGAAATCGCTTCAGCCCAAAAATTTCGAGGAGAGTGATGCTCATCTAGCATAGTTCTAGCCATTTCAACTAACGTTCTATTTTTCCTTTCAACTACACCATTTTGTTGAGGCACTCTAGGAGATGAAAATTGATGATCAATTCCTTTTTCAGCACAAAAGAGATCAAAGGAAGCATTTTTGAATTCAGTTCCATTATCACTTCTAATAGCTTTGAGAGCTCCTGGATGGTCAACAAAAAGCCTAAGAACAAGACTTCTAAAATGACTAAAAGCCTCATCCTTAGATGCCATAAAATACACCCAAGAGTATCTAGAAAAATCATCAACAATCACAAGCACATACCGCTTGCCTCCAAAGGATTGAACTCGAGATGGTCCAATCAGTATCAAGATGTAGAAGCTGTCTGGAGCGTTTGTCATCACCATGGTAAGAGGTGGATGTGAACCTGCAATCATCTTACCATGTCTACAAGAAGAACATACTAGATTGCTATCACCCTTAAGCTTAGGCAAGCCACGTATAAGATCTAAACCACTTACACGAGTAAGATGATTAAAACCAACATGACCAAGTCTACGATGCCAAAAGAATAAATCTTTAGAAACATTGGCAATTAGACACCTATGCTTAAAAGAAGGTGATGCATCAAAATCAGCTTTAAAGATTCTTCCAAAACGAGAAATTTTGAACACAAGATCACCTGAAGCATCTAGCACTTTGCATTCATTTTTCTTAATGCTTATCTCAAGATCTTCATCAAGCATTTGAGAGACAGAAAGCAAGTTATATTTCAAATTTTCAACAAGAGCTACATCTTTGAACATAAACTTGTCACTTACCTTTATTGTACCTTTTGCCACAACAGAAGAGGAAGAAGCATCTCCAAAAGTAACACTTTCAGCACGAGATGCACGAGTGAGGGAGGAGAACCAATTCTTATCATTTGGACATGTGGCGTGAGCATCCGAATCCACTAGCCATATGTTCTCCTTCCTCGCGAGAAGCCTACATAGCAAAACATGTCGAGGTCTCGATCTTGGGGTTAGGAATGAGATTTTTGGGAATCGATCTTGAGACACACGACGCACAACAAGAGGGTACAACACGATAATTTTTATGCACAAAATCAGATTTGCCTTTTCCCATGTTTCTAGGAATAGAAGGTGTTTTCATCACTCTAGGCGCATAAAAATGTGCTTTGCTGAAATTTGACCTAGCCTTAGTTCTTTCCTTCTTTTCTTTGTTTGGCTAGTCTAAAGCAAAAATCTACTAAGTGTCCATCTCTACCACAATGAGTGCAAGTGTACTTGACATGATGTTTAGCTTTAACAAGAAAAGCACATTTTGCATTCATCATAGTAGAAGATAAAAACCAGCAGATTGAAAAGCAATTTTCTTAGGCTCATTAGATAACTCAATTTTGCAAGGAGCCTGAACAACAAAGGCGAGGTTTAGTTTCATATGTGGCATAAGGATCAAAACCTAAACCTCTCTTGTTTGTGCTAACCTTAGATTGATCCAAAATCATGTTCAACTTCTTCTTGCCATTAGTGAAACGCGTTCCAAAGAATTTTGCAAGTAATCAACTTTCTTAGCAAGAGTTAAACAATTATTGCAGGAACATCTACTTTTCCTTTTTGCTTGCGACAAGTTGAGCATGAGAGAATTTCATGTGAAAGCAAATTATCAGTTAATTGAGAAACCCTAGCATTTGCATCTTTCAATTTTAATTCAAGAGTTGAGCATTTAGAACAAGAAGTTGAACTATGCAAATCATCGATTGGAACGACTAGCATTTACAACATGTTTCTCATTTTTCTCATTTAGATGCAACAAAAGAGCATGTTCTTTCCTAAGCAAGGTGAGCTCATTGTAAATTAAGTCACATGATTTGCAAGTATCATCACTAGGAATCAAAGTCTTAAGTCTAGCAATTTCAGCATTCAATGATTCAATAATGAAATCATGTTTCTTAATTTTCTTATCACGTTTGTCAAGTAATTTTCCAAGACGAGCAACAAAGAATAGCTAATTCATCATAAGAGGGATCTACCTCATTGAAGTCATTGTCGTGGTCGCCCTCAGTGAAGCTATCCTTCTTGCTTGCCATGAGACATAATCCTATCAAATCATGCTTGCTTGGAGTTGCATCATCTTCGCTGCTCTCCGAGTCCACATCGCTCAAATTGACTTGTTCAAGAGCGGAAAGAACTCGTGAACCACCTTGCGGTTGATGAAGCTCTTCTTCTTCCTATCATTTGACGAGAACCTTTTCTTCTCATTCCTTCATCGTTGTCCTTCTCCTCCTTTGATGTTTTTCCTGCAAGCTTAGGACAATTTGTGCGAATATGGTTGAGGTCACCACACTCATAGCATCTTGGAGGACCACCTCTCTTTCTCATTCTCACATTCTGCAAAGCTTTGTTAAAGCGAGAAGAGAGTAGTGCCAGATCTTCTTCAGAAACTCTTCAAGTTGCTCATCCATTAAAGAAGACATGGAAGACAAGGCAAAGCTAGAAGAAGAATTTGCATTTGACATGTTAGGGTTAGAGATCAAAGCAATTGATTTAATGTTACCCTTCCTGGCAAGAACATCCAACTCATGAGTTTTCAACTTAGAGTAAAGAACATCTAATGTGAGTGTGCTCATGGTAGTAGATTCTTGTATAGATGTTACTTTCATCTCCCACACCGACATGTCCAAAGCACTAAGCAATTGTCGAGCATTTTCAGCATCGGTGTAGCTAACTCCAACAAAGACGTAGATTGCTAAGAATTTTATTGAAACGTGCAAAGAAGTCATCTACTGATTCACTAGGTTTCATCTCAAAACGCATGTATTCTTTTTTTTGTAAATATCTTGGCGAACCTCTTTGTGACAGTGTTAGAACCCTCATGGTAATCACAAAGAGATTTCCATACCTCGTATGCGGATCGAAGATGAACCACACGATCAAAGTCGCCAAGGCCCCAAGCCTTGGATGATCAAGTTGCGCGCCTTGCTATTTGCTTCAACATGTGTGCGATTGGTGTCGTTGACGTTGTCGTTTGCAGGGACTTCATATGGCTTGTAGACCTTCTCCCAAATTGTGAATCCCTGAGCTTGGATGAACGCCTCCATCTTGGCCTTCCAAAGCTGAAAATCAACACCATTGAACACACAAGGTTTTGTCGAATAATGATCCATTGATCTAATCACCGATTAAGACAGATTAGAAAAACCTTGCTCTGATACCACTTGTAGGATCGAAGTATACGAATATAGCAATCAGAGGGGGGGTGAATGATTGTGCGGAAGCTAAAACCAAATTCTTGATCTATTAAAAGTTCACCCCAAAATAGAACCAAATAATTGCCTCGTTTTCGACAAAAACAGAATGACAGAGGTTCGGTAAAACGCGAATTCTTAGAGATCCAACTGTTAGATTGATCTGAAATTTGGACACAAGAAACTAGATTCCAATACGAATCGCACCCAAAAAGAATCAGCTCGATCGGACTTACGGATCAAAAGTTATGAGCTTTGCAAGCTTGCTGATCCAGAACTTGACGAGAATCAATCTAATCAAAACTTCAAGATTAAACAAGAACGACAAAAGATTGATCAACTAGACTTTGAGAAACACTAGATCAATACCCTAGAGAGGTTTTTGATGGATCAAATCAAGATAAAACTTGAAGAACAAAAACCAATCTAGAACTAGAACAAGCATGCAAACAAGAACCAAAAAGAGAACGTTGAAGCAATGCGGGAACTAGAAGAATTGATCTTTATTTCTTTTGTCTAAAGTACTCTCATCAAAAGAGTACAAACCCTAAAACCAAGCTCAAGGCTTGATGCGCTTAGCTCTGCTTGGTACCTTTCAACAGGAGACCCCCCACCTATTTAAAGCACCAACCCACAAGGAGTTCTGAATACGATTCCTATTCTACAGAAGGAATCCGTATCCAACACAACTCTACTTGGCCCAACCTGGCCGAGTACAACTCTTGCACGCGTATGGCAACCCTACCATACTCACGTGACTAACACTTTGCACGCGTATGGCCACCTGCCATACTCACGTGACTAACACTTTGCACGCGAATGACCCCTGCCATTCTCACGTGACTAACCATTCTTCATGTGCACCATTCTCTTAGCCCGAACGTCCCGCATGACATCCTTGACCACCAAGACCTCAGTTCCTCCTGAACCTAGTCCCGAACCTCAGTTCCTCCATGAACCTAGTTCCGGTCCCGTCATCGACCACATTCGCCCTCGAGCAATACCTGCACATGAACAAACCACAAAACAATTTCGAGCACAAGTCCGCGACTTGACTCAACATTAGTTCATGCAACTACTCACATGAGCATTGCATAAATTCCACTTCAAGCATCATGAAATCATCACAAATTTCATAATTTCAAATTCAAACCATTTCAATTTTGCTCAAAACCGCCAAAAGCATGTGTATGACAGACCAAAACATTTGGTCTGTCATACATGGGAAGTATGAGTTTGCTATCAACATGTGTATGACAGACCAAAGAGTTTGGTCTGTCATACATGGGAAAAATGAGATCGCCCAAAGCATGTGTATGATGAGACCAAAATCTTTGGTACATCATACATTGAAAACGAAGTCACCAAAAGCACATGTGTATGAGACGAGAAAATTTGGTCCGTCATACATGGAAAAAACGCGATTTCTTGTACAAGCGTAAAAGCATCAAAATCACGTTTATGACAGACCAAAAAGTTTGGTCCGTCATATATGCGAAAAACGCGATTTTTAGTTATTTGGTTCGGCGCAAATGCAAAGTTTCTGTTTTTGGATGTTTGAATGTTTGGTCCTTCATGCAAGCAATTTTGCAAGGTTAATCCTAACCAATTTTTCAGCACAAGATCAAGCCAATTTTTCATCACATGATTCACAGCTTCAAATCCATCCAATTGGATTTTTGAGGTACCAAGTATTGGGTGAGTTCTAATCCATTCTTCCCCATCCATTTTCTGAAATTTTGGTAGCATTGAGCTCATTCCATTTCTCTCCATTAAAATCATCTCCAAGTCGAGAATCGGGATGTGCATGTCATGTTTGGAGCTTGAAAGGGAGGAGTAGAAGCTACTACATGCACAAGGGGTGGAGGCATTACTTCCTCAACCTAGGAGAAGGAGTTGATACCGGGAGAACCAACGAAGATCACAACTTCGACACCATTCTTCATCCTTTCGACGAACCAACCTTCCACCAAGTGCTAGGACACCCTAGCAGTGGTAAGCTTCCACCCTAGGCCATCTTTTTGGAGTGTAGGAGCCTCTTGCGCAATAGTCATTTTCGGATAGAACAGCCAACCCAGATACTCCAGGTATTTAACTCGGATAGTCCGGATAACCCAGATACTACGGATATTAAACCCGGATACTCCGGGTTAGTTAGCACTAGGGTACCGAGAAGATCAACCCGGATACTCCGGGTTAGAACCCGGATACTCCGGACATAAATGGATAAAATGCTTCTCATATGCATGCTAAGATTAGGAGTATGATCATGGTGCATTTCATGCATGATTGTGCATGTTCTCATGTGGTTTATTGTTTGGTTCTTAATTGGTGTTCTTTTGGAATTGGATTTTTTCGTTAGGTGTTCACGCTTCGGAGGCCACCCCCGAGTACGACTACGCCTACGACATCAAGAGCGAGCAGCAAGGCACTACTTAATCCTTGAGCATACTTGATTCCATTATTTGCAAACTACGTTTGAAGTTATCTTATCAATTGCATGCGTACTTTCAATTACAACTATGTTTTGGGTAGAATGACTAGCTAATGCCATGTTGATGTGATATACCTTTACCATGTTTCCTTTGTGATCCATTGTCGCCCTAGGTGGTTGGTTTAATTATTATATATGGGTTCGTATGAATTGCTTAGCCATGCTTAGAACACCATTAGAAAACGCGATAGATGGACTTATTCCATCGGTCGCAATGATCAAGAATGATTATGATGAGGTTGATTTGAATTGTGGATAATGAGTAGAAGGATTGGCTAAGGACCTTAAGGATTGAATCCTGCTGACATCTCTTTGAGTAACAATCGTGCGAACCACACGCCGTTTATGGGGCCGGCTTAACCAAGTACTTATGTATGACTAGGGGTGTTTAAACCATATGCACCTCGGAATTCCTTGAACTCATTGGAGTGTCCAGCAAGGTCCGTCGGAATTCCTTGAACTTTGCGGAGTGTCAAGGAACATCCTTAGAATCCCTCATACTTTGTGAGAGTTGGGGATGTCTAACAACGGGTGTACTCCTTGGTCCACACACACGGAGCACTGAGCACATGGGATCAAGGGCCACAGTCACCCGGGTGGTTTAGATGCACTACCATGCATACTGGAAAATGGTTTTGTCACGCTTACCTCGGCCGGCACATCAAAGGAAATGTTCTCATAGCTTGGCTTACGAGTGTGGCGTGTCGTGTGGGTAAAGTCGTACCTCCGTAGAGTTTAAACTATTCGAATAGCCACGTCCATGGTTAAGGACGATCGCTTAATTTGTCAGTCACTGGGCGAGTTTTAAGGACTTGGTAAGAATGTGATGGATGTGGAAAATGACACGAGTATTGGAGTACTCGTGTGTGTATGTGAACACGAGAGTTGGACTCGTGGTTCGGAGAATGCTTGAAGGCATGAAATGAATATATGATGGTTATGCATATGATGATGTTATATTATATATTAGACTTTGAAAAGGTTTACAAAATGCAAGGTTTCAATCTATACATGTCTATGTTTTCATTCTAAATGTTGCTTTATGTTAAAGTTACCCTTTTGCCTTCCTTTGTTGTAGCAACCACATGTAGCTAGAATTCTGCATTTTGTATATTATTATTGTGCGAGTACACTCTTTGTACTCAACCGGATTGTCCACTTGCTGCAGGTGAGGATGAGGTGCTGCCCGTAAATTTTTACCGGGCAGATTTCGGCAACACTAACGTCTAGATGCGCGTTCTTGCCTCCAGTTGGTTGCCTGAGGGTTTGGGGCATACTACGCTGGACATTACCTTTTGTCGTTTGGTTATATTTCCGCTGCCTGATAATGTAATGCTTTATGTATGTCGTCGTGAACCATGGTATCACTTTTGGTATGTATATAAACATTTATGTTTCCGTTATTGTGTTTGTGCTATAATACAAACTGTTGTGCATTGTCGCGCGTGTTGGTGAACTGTCCTGGGACCAACACGGGCATATATGCGGGACGCCCGAGGTTCTCTTGATTTACTTGATTTGTATGGTGCAATTGAGTGAATCAATGGAGTCCCGGGGACGGGTCCCCACAATTTCCCAGTTATTTCACAAAACATTCCACATCCTTAACAAATCATCACTTTTCCACAAGCAAAATGCCTCCAGTCCCAAGTTCACTTTTTAAGAAAAGCTAACCCTTGACTGTAACCCCCGAGCATTGTCCAGTACCGCGGACACGGCTATTCGAATAGATTTTACACTCTACAGAGGTTATACACTTTACCCACAAGATACAATCAACTCATCACGTCGGCCGTGAATCGCCATACACGAGTATGCGAATGAGCGATCATAACAAAGTCTTTTGGAAGCTTCTAACTCAACAAGTGAACCTCCCCGGTTGCCATACACTATCCCTTCCCTCAGTAGAGTTGAAGTATAGGACCGACATACCGTTGGATGGGTACCTAGCCGCAGCCCCGGTACGCTCCCCCATTCAACTACACAAAGGTATAGTTGACACCCCGAGGTACCACATGCAAGTTATTAGCAACCTACTCGACTAGGTTCGTCCCATTATAGGCATGTGGTCGTAAGTTTGACTCGGTTCAAAGGCTTGCAACGTTAAGTCCTTAGAGTGACCAGGGCAAGACTTACATCAATACTCTCAAGGAAATCCACCTCACCATCTCTCGTACATATATCATGTTTCATACAATCCCCACTGCCAAACTGGCCCACCATAATTCTTGCCACTTGTCCCAATCTAAATTATTTTATCACCCCAGTTGATTATTGCGCAACACAATGCCAACAACAACTCAACATCTTTGAAGAAGCACGAAGGCCTCCGCATATCAACATCATCGTGTCGGCAACACATCACACCATTTCAAAATTGTAACACCCCGGCATCTAGTATGTCCTGGATGTCACCAAACATAGCATGAACAGCAACTAAATACCACAATTAAGATTAAATTACAGCAAGGGCATAAATGCTTTAACCGAAAATTTCGGCAGCATCTCCCTTGTTTTTCCATGATTTGAAGCATCAGCATTAATATAACTTGATATAACATAATGAATGGCATCCAAATAAGCAATAACGAGAGATATAGCAACAATTTAAGTCCAAACAACGAATTCAACCACTTCATGATCTATGACGAAGTAAATGACATAACTAAGCACACCGTTAAGGCAATAAACTTATTATCGCAACTATGAATGGTAAAAGGATTGCTGTCTAAGTGAGTGAAACTTCGTGAAGATGTGCCACTAATCCCCTTTCCCGCATGCCGGTTTTCATGGTACCTAAAAACATCATAAAACACAAGCGTGAGTTCATCACTCAGCAAGTATATTGCAATGGAACCAAAAAACAGTTTTCAATACCATCATCACTACATCTCATACTCAACATCATAACCATTTCATATTCACATTGTATACATCTCATTAACATCATCATATATGCAATGCAATGCACATGTCTCCTCGAAGCACATACCGGTATTGCCGAGTGCACACCCGTCGGCGTGCACCCTCTTTCCCCTTCCATCCCGTAGATGGAGGGTGCCTACTCTTACTGACTCACTCCCATACACAATCATGGATGGGACTACGAGGTAGGTCTTTCGTGTTCACTACATGTGAACACAGAAGCCCGCACCAGAATGGGATGCCTCTTCCATTATGAATGCACATATGACATGAACATGTATAAACTTGCATAAACATTGAATACAACAATTTTCATAACCAATATGTAACCATGTTCATCATATCATAAGCAAATATCAAGCATGGCAAGTTAACACATCATGTAGCCATATTGCACCTATGCAAGTCTAAGAATCACACAACACCCAAACCCATCCCAATACACTTGCCTTACACCGTGAGCGACGGAGTGGCGAGAGGGTGAGGGCACTCCCAGGGTCACACCACCTGCACATAGGTACAACACGCTCAAAACTTTCCCACAAAACAGTAGACAAACGCTCATCTACCCCGACTTCGCAAACTTCTCCCAAAACCCGAAAACAGAGAATTTGTCCCGTCGGGACAGCGGGCTTCCAACTAGCATAACTTGAGTTCTAAAACTCAAAATCAAGTAAACGAGTACATTTTCTAGAATCTTAGGAAATTTCCTAGCTTTTTCTAAGTATTCGTGAAGACTGAATCAAATTCTAAAATTTTCTAATCTACAGATCAACACGATTTGTCCCAATCACATCATAGCTTTGAGAACGTTTGGTAAAACATCCATAACTTTTAAACGGATGGACGGAATTTAACGTTCTTGGTGTCCAATTAAAGTTAATTCAATTACCTACAACTTTCGTAAAAGCCGGCCGATCAGAAAACGCATCTAAAATTGCCAAAATTGATCCCTAATGCAGCCTTCCAATCTGACCGAAAATAGAACGTGGGACAGAATTGCAATTAACCTAATCCCATCTAGAAACAGCACCTATTCAAGGATTTTACGCATGGATTCAACCTTCTAACCAGAACCACAACCCTACAAAAGAATTTACTAACACTTACCTGCCTCGAATAACACTCGAACGACGAAAAACTTCGATTCCCAGCACCGATCTCCCTCCAAACGCCGAGTCTGCCGGTTCCTCTCGGTTGCGGAGCTTCCCAACGGAGGGATCAATGGAATAGGAGGGTATGGCAGCAAGGGAGGGGATGATTCCCTGCTAGGCTCGGCTAGGGGGTTGAGGGGAGGCACAAGATGGGGGAGGAGGGGAGTGTGGTGGCTAGGGTTAGGGAGGGGAGTGGGAGGGGCGGCTAGGGTGCATGGGGCTAAGGTTTGGGGTGCATGGAGGGCTAGGGTAGGCAAAAATGCAGGAATCCCCCCATGGGCCCAAAAACTCCCCATTGAAGGCCCATGACTCAACCCCTTAGGCCCAACTCCTCCCGGAGAGGCCCAAACCCTCCCGGAAAGGCCCAAATCCTCCCGGAAAGACCTAAATCCTATGAAATCACCAAAACATGACAAAAATTCATACCGTAATGTGACAAAAATACATTGCATATTCCATTAATCAATATTGACCTTTGTATTTCCAAAACGATGTCACTGACCCGTTGCAAGTCTAAGCAAACTACTATGTTCTATCTAACCCATGTTGGCAATTTATTAGCTACCAACTATTAATCAACAATCCTAGGGTGACAAATGATTCGTGGCATACAATTATTATAGACAAGGTGGTAAAAACAAGTAGGTTGATTATTTAACCCCAAATTAATTGAAATCAGTTTAAAATCAACTAGCATGCAATAATTTGAAACAACATAATTTTCGAAAATGGGATCAACATGGTCAAAGAACAACTTGCCTGGCCCTTGCAATTTTTACTGTTCTTTATTCTTTATCTTCGATCCTTGATCCTCGAACTTCGGTCTTCACTTCCTTGACCTTCGGCTCCGTAGAGCGACTTCCGGATGACGCGTCTAACGATTAAAGAAGAAGCAAATACAAACCAATTCAAAAGACAAATCAAGTAAAACTCCAAATTAATAATGAATAGCATTGGGCACAATGGCTTGAAAGAATTTAGAGACTCGAATGGATTAGATCGAAGATTAGACAAAAGAGAACGGGCTTTCGGAAAATGCACCAGAAAGGGAAAGACTAATGACTGAGAAAGAAAGAAAGAATAATATTCTGTAGAATATTTCTTCTGAAGTTATTATCTTGATTAGACAGACAAGGACATATGGCTCTCGATCTATAGACCGGGTCCATAAGGATATGTTAGTTCACAATGAACTAAACTGATTCACGATGTTGACTTTTGTTGACTAAATAGATACACGGTCAAACAAAAGAGGGATAGACCAATGGATTAGATATGGGCACAAGGATATGACACATGACCAATGATCTATCGACCAAGTCCACGAATGAATTCTCGATTAATGGCAGATTGGGTTTTCAGGGATAAGACAAAGACGGATGGGATCGACATTCACTGTGATTTGATCTGGGTTTCAGTCATATGTCGAAGAAGAGGATCGACGATAAGAAGGCGGCGATGATAAGAAGGTGAGGCTGAACTCAATGTGATAGGGCTAGATCACATTAAGGTGATGGAACAGATAAGGACATCACACTAGGGCTTTCGCTTGTATGCGTGCATGCGATGGCAGTGAAACGAGAGCAAAGCGTTAACGGTGAAGTGTTAATGGCAGAATTTTAACGACGAAACGTTAACGATGGAACGTTAGCGGTGAAACGTTAACGGTGGAACGTTAACGGCGGAACGTTAGCGGCGAAACGTTAAGGGTGGAACGTTAGCGGCGGAACGTTAAAGGCAAAACGTTAATGGTGGAACGTTGACGACGGAACGTTAACGGTGGAACATTAACGGCGGAAAGTTAACAGCGGAACGTTAATGGTGGAACGTTAACGGTGGAATGTTAACGGTGGAGCGTTAACGGCGCACGTTGACGGCGAAGGCGAAATGATGGTGGGATGCTCATGAAATGAGAAGGTTGAGACCGTCGGTGCAATGACATGGCCGCGATAAAAAACGCTACCAAGGATGGCCAACCAAAACGCGAACCGGTAACAAAGGGTTAGGTCGAAAGACGACGGCTACAAACCGGAACCGGGCTTTGTCGGCGAACGGAGGCCAAAAGAACTCTAAGGATGGACTAAAACAGTACATGATGACCCAAACGATGGGACAACATGGACAAAGTGAGCTAAGATAGCCGGCGTCAAAAGACGGCGCGCGGCGGCGGCAAAAGATGGCGCTAAATAATAATAAAAATTCTGGAGGATGGGATGGCAAAGGGGGAATGTCCATCACGTAGAACGCGATGAGATGAACTCAACGGTATAAGCGGATTTTTCGGCGACCCAACGGATTGATCACAAACTGCCGACGAACGGCTTTCGGAGCCAAACTTTCGGTGACCATAACTTTTAAAATAATTCTCGGAACTTAACCAAATTTTACAGAGAACTATTTCGGACCCTAGTGCACAAAGTGACATGAACGGATTTGAGTTTTACCTTTTCGATCAACGGCGAACGCGCGAGGAAGTTTTCAGCTGTTTGCAACGCAGTCTAATTGGGAAAAAAATTTTCTGTGCAAAATCCACAGGGCAAAACCATGAGGCAGGATGTGCATCATGTAGAGAACATTGACGAGAGTCTACAGTAAAAATTTCACAGTCAAACTTGAAAATTTGAGGGAGGTATGGCCTCGTAAATATTCGAGATTGAAATGGGCTTAACTTTTGATTCTCTAGGCCAAATTACACGAAATTTGGAGGGTAGATAGAGGGGACATCATGGCTCACCATGGAGAAGACGGATCTCAAAAAGAGTTGACGAGCTGATGGGGGACGCGCTCCAAAATTCGACCGTCGTTGGGCGACATCCGGGGCTTCTCGGAGGTGGCTCGTGGTTTTGGAAAATTAATCCTGAGGCTAGGATGCATAGGAGAGGTCATGGGAGGTCTACTAGGGCTTGTGGTGTGGCTAGGTCAAGAAAAATAAATTTTGGAGGTGTTTGGGTTGGAATAGGCTTTTTATCGAACACTTGGGGTGCATCTCGGATTAGGGGTGATGTGGCCAATTCTGGTGGCAACACGTGGCACAACAGGAAGGCGCCACATGGCATGTCCTGCGAAATTCGGATTTTTCGAAGAAAAAAACAATTCCACAAATTCAAATAAATCATTTGAGGCAATAAAAATTCAAGAAAATACTTTGAGACATTTTAAACTCAAATGAAATATTTTAAATAAAACTTTATATAAACTTTTCAAATATTTAATTAATTTCCATAAAAGGGCTTAATACGATTCAATTCCAAATAAATCCGATAAATAGCAAACGAGCTCCGAAAAATCTCAAAAATTACAGAAAAATTTGTTGGAACACAAGGAACCCAATTAAAATTAAATTCCTTTTATTTGAAATATAAAATAATCAAATTAAATTGCTTGAGCTTTTAGAAAATCCAGATTACACTTTATAAACGCGAGAAAATCAACGAAAATTTTTGGGAAGCTGAACTAAACCAAATATTTTTGAAAACACAAATTTTGGGATGTTACACATATCCACCTTGAGTCTTAGGCAAACCAGTAATGAAGTCCATACCGATTTCCTCCCACATCCATTTAGGTATCTTCAACGATTGCAGCAAACCAGCTGGCCTCTGATGCATGGCTTTAACTTTTTGACATATATCGCATAAAGCAACATGTTCGGCAACCTCACGCTTCATGCTTTGCCACCAAAATCTCTCTTTTAGGTCTTGATACATCTTGGCACTTCCCGGGTGAATTGAGTACTTGGAATCATGGGCTTCTTCCAGAATCAACTGCTTCAGCTCTTTGTTGTTCGGCACACAGATGCGTTCTTTAATCCACAATGTACCCTGCTCATCCAACTTGAAGTCCTTAGCCTTGCCTTCATCCATCTTGGCCTTAATTCTCTTGATCTTGTCGTCATCATTCTGTCCCTCCCTAATTTGGTCTTCTAGGGTAGGCTTTACTTCCAAGGTGGCCAAAAATCCTTCAGGCACCATTTCCAGCTTCATCTTCTGAAAATCCTTACATAGCTCGGCTTGACTCCCTTCTATTAACATATTCACAGTGTGGCTCTTCCGACTCAAGGCATCGGTACTACATTAGCCTTGCCGGGATGATAATGGATTCGGACATTATAGTCTTTGATCAATTCCAACCATCTCCTTTGCCTCATATTCAAGTCTGATTGAGTGAAGATATATATAAGACTCTTATAATCCGTATACACTTCACATCTATTCCCAATAAGGTAATGACACCACAACTTCAGAGCATGCACTACGGCAGCTAACTCTAAGTCATGCGTCAGGTAATTTTCCTCATGCGGCCTTAACTGCCTTGATGCATAAGCGACTACCTTCCGGTTCGGCATCAACACGCATCCAAGTCCTCAACGCGACGCATCACAGTAAATATCAAAACTCTGGTGCACATCCGGCAATGACAATACCGGTGCTGATGTCAGTCGCTTCTTCAACTCTTGGAAGCTCTTCTCGCACTCTAGTGTCCAGACGTACTTCTTTTCTTTCTTCAACAATTGCGTAAGGGGTCTATCAATCGCTGATAATCCTTCAATGAATCGACAGTAATATCCCACCATTCCAAGGAAACTACGGATCTGGGTCACTGACTTCGGCTGCTCTCAATGCAACATTGTTTCTACCTTGCTCGGGTCAACTGCGACTCCTTCGGCAGTCATCACATGTCCAAGAAATTCCACCTTACTTTTCCAAAAGCCACATTTGCTAAACTTACCAAATAGTTGTTGCTATCGCAACTTCTCAAGAACTAGCCTCAGATGCTCAGCGTGTTCTTCTCTCGTCTTGGAGTAGACAACAATGTCATCAATGAACACGACGACAAACTTATCCAAATATTCCATGAAAACTTTATTCATCAAGTTCATGAAATAGGCTGGTGCATTCGTCAGACCAAAGGACATAACTGTGAACTCTCGTAATATCCATACCTTGATGAAAATGCAGTCTTCGATACATCCTTCGATCAAATCTTCAGTTGATGATACCTCGATCGAAGATCAATCTTGGAGAAAACTCCAGCTCGTCTCAACTGATCAAACAAGTCATCGATCCTGGGTAGCGGGTACTTATTCTTTATCATCACATCATTGAGTGCACGATAATCAATACACATATGAAAACTTCCATCCTTCTTCTTGATGAACAGGACAAGCGCTCCCCATGGTGACGAACTGGGTCTTATGAATCCTTTCTCCAACAGCTCCTCGATTTGCTTCTTCATCTCCACTAACTCATCGGTAGACATCCGATAAGTTCTCTTGGCTATCGGGGCTGTACCAAGTACTAGCTCAATCACGAACTCAATGTCTCTATCTGGTGGTATACAGGGTAAGTCTTCAGGAAAAACATCCGAGTACTCACTGACAACTGGTACATCTTCAATGCTGACTGTCTTCACACTGTTGACCATCAGCTGTCCATCTCGGACGGCGGTCGCTTGGAACTCAACTCTTCTACCATCTGGGCTTTCAACTAATACGACTCTTCGTCCACATTCTAACACAACATTATGCTTGGACAACTAATCCATTCCAAGTATAACATCTAGGGTCTGGGTATCCAATATAATAAGGTTCACTAGGAACTCTACCCCATTTATTAACAATTTTACCCCAGAGCATCCTACATTAGATCGGAGTTCTGATCCAGTGGATTGGACTAGCAACACATGTCTAAGGTTCACCATTCTTAACCCATTTTCAACAGCAAAATTCCAAGATATAAAAGAATACGAAGCTCCAGAATCAAACAAAACTGTTGCAAGTACTGAGTTAACCAGTAACTTACCCAGTACGACATCCGATGTGTTCTGAACTGTATCAGCGGTGACATGGTTGATCCGACCTCTCACCGTAGCTTTGGGTGTAGCTCCAGCTTGAACAGCTCCACGGTTTTGTAACACCCCAGCATTTAATATGCCCGAATGCTACCAAACATAAGCTAAACAACATCTAAATACTACAATTTATCACAAATTCCAGCAAGGGTACATATGCTAAAAACCGAGATTTCGGCAGCATCTCCTTTGTTTTAACATGCTACGAAGAATCAACAATATTATAGCAATGTAAGGCAATATGAGAGACATCTAAAACAGCAATTATTAAAGACTTAACGACAATATAAGTCTAACATCAAGCACTTAATGTCTCCAAGTGTCACATGAACAAATAAACTCTCAAATAGTAAGCTAAACATTAAAGCAATGATCATCACACGCAATTTATTATCAAACTAATAGAATGACTTGTGGAATCATTAAGGTGAAGCTACGTGTGGGCATGTGACTATCTCCCTTACCCGCATGCCGTTCTCATGGTACCTAAAACAACAAGAAAACACAAGCGTGAGTTCGAAACTCAGCAAGCATATTGCAATGGACAACAAGAACAACAACATGGCAATAACATCTCCCATCATGTATATCATCTCATTCATAAACATTTAACAATGTCATCATCATTATGTATGCGATGTAATGCAATGCTCATGTCTCCTTGGAAACTCATACCGGTATGGTTGAGTACACACCCGTCGGTGTGCACCCTCTCCCCCCTTCCATCCCGAAGATGGAGGGTGCCTACTCCTCGCTTCCGTTCACCGCGGTGAAAGGAATCATGATGTAGGACTTACTCATTGGCTCTCCGGATTAGTCATATCTTTCTCACCGACCTTCGGATTAGATATTGACTTTCTCACCGCCCGGGCCATGTAACATGTCATGTATGCAAGCATGCCAACATCATATATAACTCATATATTAACACATGGCATCATAACATCTTAAACATGCTCATCATATCATAGCAATCATTAAAACATGGCAAGTGGACATATATCATGTAGACAATTCCATCTACTCTCAACATGCAACCTACAACTCGCTATCCATCACAACACACTTGCCTCAACCACGTGCAACGGATTGGCGGGAAGTAGAGGGCACTCCCGGGGTCGCACCACCTGCACATAGGTATCACACACTCACAATCATAACCACAGAACAGTACGCAAACCCTCATCTACCCCGACATTGCCAATGACTCGCAAAACCTAAAAACAGAGGTTCTGTCCCGGCGGGACAGCAGCCTTGCAAAAGGCATAACTTGGGCTCTGGGACTCCGAATCAATTAAATGAGTACATCCTCGCGTAGCTTAGGAAATTTCCCAACTTTCTCTAGGTATAAGGAAAGACTGATTCGGCATCTAAAGTTGCTTAATCTACAGATTACCGAGATCTATTCCAATCGCGTCACAGATTTTAATACGCTCGGCAAAACAGTCATAACTTTCAAGCCGCTGAGACTTTGCTAGGGTCTACAGATATGCCCTCTAGATTGATAATGTGGCCAAGAAAACCCACTTCTGAAATCCAGAACTCGCACTTTTTCAGCTTAGCAAAGAACTGGTTCTCCCTCAAGGTGCTCAGCACAAGCCTCAAATGTCCCTCGTGCTCCTCTTCTGATTTAGAGTAAACCAGGATGTCATCGATGAACACTACCACAAACTCATCAAGGTACTTGTGTAGCATACTGGTCATCGCCTCCATAAAGACAGCAGGAGCATTAGTTAGTCCAAAAGACATAACCTTAAATTCATAATGCCCATACCTAGTGGAGAAAGCAGTCTTCTCAATGTCCTGCTCCCTCACACGGATCTGATTGTACCCCGACTGAAGATCAATCTTGGAGAACACCTTTGCTCCCTTCAGTTGGTCAAACAGATCCTCGATGCGAGGCAAAGGATACTTGTTCTTGACTGTCACTTGATTAAGAGCACGATAATCAATGCTCATACGCCAACTCCCATCCTTCTTCGAGACGAAGAGGACGGGTGCTCCCCATGGAGAAACGCTACGCCGAATAAAGCCCTTGGCCAACAGATCCTCCAACTGCTTCTTCAACTCGTCTTGAAAAGGACGAGCCAAGCGGTATAGAGAGATAGAAATAGGTCGAGTGCCAGGAACAAGATCAATACGAAACTCCACATTCCTCACAGGAGGTAAACCAGGCAACTCGTCAGGGAACATCAACGAACTCCTTCACTACAGGAATCTCCTCAATGGAAACTGAAGAAGATAGCTTTTCTGACAAAGCCATGAGGAAACCCAAATGCCTCAAACGGCGACCAGAAAACAGACTAGTCAAAGCAAAGACGGAGCTGGAAGGTATACCACCCTGAAAGGTCAACTCTACCCCTAACGGGGCCTGCAAGGCAACTGTCTTCCAGAAACAACAGATCTTGGCACGGTACTGATGCAGCCAGTCCATGCCCAAAATGACATCAAAAGGAGCCAACTGGATCACCATAAGATTGGCAAAGAAAACATCATCATCAATGGCAATGGTGCAACCCCGGCAAACCAAAGAGCTAGCAATCAAACTGTGATGCCCTAGAATTTGAGAGCAATCCTAGGGTTTTCTTTCTTGATTGTTCCGGAAAGAAAGAGGGTTTTGTCGGGGAATGAAACAATTGAAGAATATGAGGCAATTTAATATTAAAAATTGGAGTTTTGGGCTAGTTTCCGCTGAAATTTGAGGCAACCTGGGCCTGGGCCGAATTTCTTTTCCCCTCTCCCCCCCTTGCTTTGGTGGGCCGCCCCACCACCCCCCTTTAAGTGGCGCCACCTCCCCCCTTTGACCTAGGGCGCCTCCCCTTCCTCCCCCTAGCAGCTGCCACCCTCTCCTCTTCGTCCCCTGCGTGGTGGCTCAAGATCCACCATGCAACGCGAAGGAGAAAGCGAGAAGGGATCCGTGGAGGCGTGGAGGACGAGCAGATTTCAGATTCGGGGTTCATCGCGTGCTTTCCGTGGATTCTCGAGGAAGGACTCTAGGTAAATTTCCAGAATTTTACCCCCTGTTCTACCTAAGATTAGGAGTGTTTTAGATCTGGTGGTGTTTGGTTTGGATGGAATTTGATGGGGGAGAAGGGTAGTTGTTCACGCGGTGCTGTTTCTGAGAGGGGAGATTGTGCAGCGCGGATTGTTTCGCTGTTTAAGTGGCATAGATGATTTTTCCTGCAAAAACCTATAACTAGAAAGTTGTGGACAACGTCGAGACCTAGCTTCTGTATTTTTTTCAGAATTTTTCGGCCGTCTTTCTGAGAGTTATCTCTGTTGGAAGATGACGAACAGAATCTGGAAACAGATTTCGTCCACTGTGTTGGACGGTTGTTTAGGCATATTTAAAAGCAGAATTGAAATTTTTGACCTTCATGAAAGTTGTAGATCTCGTCAATATCTAGCTACTGTAATTTTTCTGTATTTTTATGAACAGTAGAAAAAAGATACGAAATTGGGAAGAGAGGGTGCTGCTGTTCGATCCGGACAGATCGGGGTTTTTGGCGTTTAAATGGGATCGGGGAGTAGGAAACGTGTGTTTGAATTGTGTGATGAATTGTGATGTCGCTATGTACTGAAATAATGTTTGTTCAGGTGGTGCCACTGCTGGGCGTAACTAGGTTCTTCGCCCACGTCGGTAAAGGCAAGTGGAAGCAGTTGTATTGTTAATCTATACATTGTTGTTTGATTCGCCTTCACTATAAACTCCAATTACAGCAATCATACATGGTTTAATCACTTGCTTTGAGGATTGCAATATCTTGACTGGTATTGTGATGTTGTGGTTTAGCTATGAATCAAGAGTAAGGTGAAGAATGATGTTGTTTACGGATGAATTGTCTAAACATTTCATCTCTATGATATTTGTTTTCTATCCATGCTATATGATGATATGAAAACGTGTGGACTCAGTGGGAGAGGTTATGAATGAATTCATGCATGAAGCATTAAGCGCATAATCATGCATTGGAAGTTTGTCGACGCTGTGCGCGATCAGACGTGCAGTACAACACCGTGTGTTCCCGAGAAAGGGCACGGTGAGGAGGAACATGGCATAAGCATGTGCATCAATCATATGCATTTCTTGAAGTGGTGTGGACTTTTTGATGTGGTATTGTATATGAGGAATGTGGAATGTTAGATATATGGTGGATGTGGTATTGTATATGAGGAATGTGGAATGCTAGATATATGGTGGATGTTTTATTGGTATTAGTTGTTCCGCTTGCTGAGATTACCCAATCTCACTACTTGCTGTTTTGATGTTTTCAGGTAGCGCACGTGAGTCGTAAGCATGAAGGGTGGACTAGCAACACAATAATTTTTCTGATGTCATCACGACTCTCATGATCTAGTGCTTTAAATAATTCATTAGTTGGATGCAATTTTATTTCATATAGACCCCTTGTTGTTCCCTTTAAACTTGTTCTCGTTTATGGTTGTCCCATTAGAGATGTGTTATATTTGTGGTTGATACCTGGTTGAATTAGACTCGTTGTCTCTAGTATTGATGTCGTGATATTATTCCTATTTGAATTGCTTCCGTATTGTCCTGTTTTAGGGGAAATGCTGTCGAATTTTTCTTGTACAACAGTTGAGATTTATGGGGTGTTACACAAACCCCCAGGAGAACTGACTAACACGGACTCAGAAATCCGCTGAACTCCCAACTTAGCTCTACTAGCAAACTCCGTCGACACAAAGGAATAGGATGCTCCGGAATCAAACAGAACAAAGGCATCAACGGAATCCACGAGCAGAGTACCTGAAACCACCTGGATGCCCTACCGACTCGGCGGTCGGCAAGGCATACACTCTGGTGGCGCCGAGACAGTGGGAGCCCGACTCGGCCGATGCCCCAACAAGGCTGGGGCGGAGGAGGCAAGCGAGGAGGAGCAGACGGTTGTGGGCACCAAGACGCCGGTGGCGCCACGCAAAGGGCGGCCGAGAAACAGGAGCAGCCATCATGTGCACCGATCCTCCGGAAGACGCCGCTGAGTGGGAGGAGAAGGCACCGCCTCCCACTTGATGATGCTACCGGATTCATCCGGCAGACTCGTCCCCATGTGGTCGGGCTTGCAAAGTGGTTGCAACTCCCGGTCCAACCACACTCTGAAGCACGGTGCTCACCACCGCACTTGAAACACTTCATGCCTGCGGGTGCACAGGGCCAAACAACCGCTCGCGAAGAAGACGACTGGGTGGCCCCATCTTAGCCCCCGAGGAGGAGCCCTATCCCCCTTGAACTTCTTGAAGGTGGGTCGAGAAGACCCACCTCCTCCACCAAAGGTCCTCTTCGGCCTCCGCTGGGGCCGCAGGAACCCTGAACCACCCGGTTTTGCTTCTCCGGAGAGCTCCAACTCGAGCTCCATGCCCTTCGCTTGCTCCACCACGGAGCAGAAGTCACGAGGGACAATCGCCCCCATGACAACTCTGAACTCCTGGTTGAGGCCCCTACGGAACCTCCTCGCCTTCTCCTCGCCGTCGGCCGCCACGGCAAGACGAAGCGCACCACGCTGTTGAACTCCACCTCATACTGCCACCGACCTCTTTCCTGGAAAGAGTCGTTAGAGTATGCTCCATCCTCTCAAGAAAAGACTCGGGTAGAACTTGGCTCTAAGCGAGCCACAAAGTCCTCGGTGTGATGGACCAAGATCGGGGCTCTAGCGGCGGAACCCCCTCCCACCAGATATCAGCTTGGCCTTTCAGCTGAAAGGCCACAAAGCGAGCCCTCTGGACCGAGGTCAACTCTAGGACCTCAAACTGCCTCTCCATGTACCGCAGCCAATCTGCGGACTGGATCGGCGTGCCCGCTCCGTCAAAAGTGTCAAGACGGAGGGACATCCACTCCCGGAGACTCATCCTCGGCTCCGGCGCAGTGAGGCAACAAGCGGGGCCCGCTGCGGGGAGGCACAACAGAGGGGCTGCTGCAGCTGCGGCACAGCTCTGAATCTCCTCTGCAGAGCCTGAACTAAATCATCATTGGCGTGGGCACCCCGCCCCGATCAGGTAGCTGGAAGCTCCTCCTGAGCTGGCCCACGAGCATTGAGCGAAACGCTACCCTCAGCAACAGACTCTGCCACTCCCTGGGAGCCTCGCCCCTGGCCTCCACAGCCACGGCGTCCACGGCCTCTACCCCTCGGCATGGCTGCTTCAGACAGACAACCATCCAAACACAAAAACATAAACACAACATCACACAACCAAGAACATAGATCAAACATCATCATAGACATGTTCTTTATCATATAATCAAGCGCGATGCAATGATGAACCAAAACCCCATCCTACTGTGCAACCAAGTGTGTCAAATTTTAGATTAGGTATACCACTTTTGCAAGTTTTAATTAGAACCTAAGCCATGTTTCTAAGTTATTCCACATCATATTTTAGTTGCAACTTAAGGTATGACACTAAAAATACAAATTCCAAGGACCTACAGCCCGCTCTGATACCAACTGTAGCACCCCGGCATTTAATAAGCCCGAATGCTACCAAACATAAGCTAAACAACATCTAAATACTACAATTTATCACAAATTCCAGCAAGGGTACATATGCTAAAAACTGAGATTTCGGCAGCATCTCCTTTGTTTTAACATGCTACGAAGAATCAACAATATTATAGCAATGTAAGGCAATATGAGAGACATCTAAAACAGCAATTATTAAAGACTTAACGACAATATAATTCTAACATCAAGCACTTAATGTCTCCAAGTGTCACATGAACAAATAAACTCTCAAATAGTAAGCTAAACATTAAAGCAATGATCATCACACGCAATTTATTATCAAACTAATAGAATGACTTGTGGAATCATTAAGGTGAAGCTACGTGTGGGCGTGTGACTATCTCCCTTACCCACATGCCGTTCTCATGGTACCTAAAACAACAAGAAAACACAAGCGTGAGTTCGAAACTCAGCAAGCATATTGCAATGGACAACAAGAACAACAACATGGCAATAACATCTCCCATCATGTATATCATCTCATTCATAAACATTTAACAATGTCATCATCATTATGTATGCGATGTAATGCAATGCTCATGTCTCCTTGGAAACTCATACCGGTATGGTTGAGTACACACCCGTCGGTGTGCACCCTCTCCCCCCTTCCATCCCGAAGATGGAGGGTGCCTACTCCTCGCTTCCGTTCACCGCGGTGAAAGGAATCATGATGTAGGACTTACTCATTGGCTCTCCCGATTAGTCATATCTTTCTCACCGACCTTCCCGGATTAGATATTGACTTTCTCACCGCCCGGGCCATGTAACATGTCATGTATGCAAGCATGCCAACATCATATATAACTCATATATTAACACATGGCATCATAACATCTTAAACATGCTCATCATATCATAGCAATCATTAAAACATGGCAAGTGGACATATATCATGTAGACAATTACATCTACTCTCAACATGCAACCTACAACTCGCTATCCATCACAACACACTTGCCTCAACCACGTGCAACGGATTGGCGGGAAGTAGAGGGCACTCCCGGGGTCGCACCACATGCACATAGGTATCACACACTCACAATCATAACCACAGAACAGTACGCAAACCCTCATCTACCCCGACATTGCCAATGACTCGCAAAACCTAAAAACAGAGGTTCTGTCCCGGCGGGACAGCAGCCTTGCAAAAGGAATAACTTGGGCTCTGGGACTCCGAATCAATTAAACGAGTACATCCTCGCGTAGCTTAGGAAATTTCCCAACTTTCTCTAGGTATAAGGAAAGACTTATTCGGCATCTAAAGTTGTTTAATCTACAGATTACCGAGATCTATTCCAATCGCATCACAGATTTTAATACGCTCGGCAAAACAGTCATAACTTTCAAACGGCTGGGCGGAATTTAACATTATTTATATGCACGGAAAGATAATGAAATTATCTACAACTTCTTAAAAGTCCGTACGGTCAGATTCGGATTCTAAATTGGCGAAAACAGGAACCCTAGGTCGACTGCTCATGCTGTCCCAAAACAGAAACGTGGCAACGTCTAGATCTAACCCAAATTACTCCAATCCAGCACCAACAATTGATCTAAAAACTTGATAATCACCTTAAGAATAGTACCTAGATCAACCCCAGGGAACCCCATGATCATACCTTTGCCCGACGAACGAAAACTCCAATCGATCTCCTCGCTCCTCGCTCCTCGCTCCTCGGATGGATCCACGAGGTTGCAGGGGTGGGGAGGCCACCCTAGGGCAGCAAGGGGGTGGAGGAGAAGTGGTGGGGAGGTGGAGAGGCAAGGGGGCGCACGGCCAAAGGGGGTGGGGGCGGCTAGGGGCTAGGGGGAGGTGAGGGGGGGCGCAAGAGGGGAGGTGGGGCGCAATGAGGGCAGCAAGGGGGTCTTTTACCAGCCCCTACTCTGAATCCTAGTCCTACATGGACTCATATTCCATCCCACTAAAGCCCACAACCCCCTCCTTAAGGCCCAAAATCCCCCGGGGAAGGCCCAAAACCCCGGAAACGGCCCGGAAATGTTATAAACCTCAAAATCCTATGGTTTTAACCTTATTTCCACATCTCATACTGTTTTTGACCAAATCATGCACGTTAAATAAGGTTACGACACTCCGTGGTGTCACAGGTTTCCTCTTGGTGTGGATGTCCTTGCAGGCGTTGTCCCAAGGTTGAGGCGAACAGGCGTCGCACCTCCTCCTCGCTTAGGGAAATTGTTGGAGAAGTGCCCTGGCTCATTGCAAATGGAGCAGCGTTTCACCGTTGCAGGATGGCTTCCTACTGGTGCAACTTTGGTTTGTACTGGTGTCTGATAATTCTATTCGGCAGGTCTCGGTGCTGGTGACGGTGTCTTTGCGACATTCTGAGGCTGAAATCTGAAAAACTGATTGGGTGCAACTCTCAGCCTTTGTGCTCCTGGGCGAGCTCCTTATTGTGCCATCAGGCTCTTCCTGTTATCATCCAGCTCTTTGCACTTGTCCTCCAGGATAAGAGCCTTGTTCACCAATTCTTGGAAATCCAGAAATGTGTGGGTAATCACTCCCACTTGCAGTCCTGAATTTAGTACCTTCATGAAGCGAGACTGTCTGTCCTTGTCCGTCACTACATTTTAAGGTGCGTAGCAAGCAAGTTGGGTGAACTTATTTAGATAATCAGCCACTGACTAGCTGCCTTGCTTTAGTGCCCTGAATTCCTCCTTTTTTAGATCCATTATCCCTTCAGGCACATGGTACTAACGGAAAGTAGTCGTAAACTCCTCCCAGGTGATCTCCTGTGGGTTTTCATGCGAAGCGCAAAAAATTTCCCACCATTCAGCTGCAGTACCCTCCAACTGATGAGAGGCATAAAGTACCCTCTCATTTCCAACGCACTGGGTAATGTGCAGCTTCCTTTCTATGGACCTCAACCAATCATCTGCCTCTAGTGGGTTTGCATTCCCAGAAAATGTGGGCGGATGAGTCCTCATGAACTATGAAAGCCTTGAATTTTGTCGCTGTCCCTGATTAACTTGGTTGGCTTGATTGGCAGTGGCTTGGGCAATAACTTGCTGCATCTGTTACATCATTGCATGCATCAACTGTGTCTGAGCGGCAAGGAAAGCTCCAAAGTTCTGCATGTCAACTGGTGGTGCTCGCTGGGGTGCAGGTATTCCATCATTGGGGTTTCCTGCAGGGCGGGAACCACTTCCACTTCCTCTGTTATTACCACGAGTGTTCACCATCTGTTGAGTACTCCCAGGCAGCTCATCAGGGAACACATCAACAAATTCCTTCACCACAGGAATCTCCTCAATTGATGTTGAAGAAGATGGCTTTTCTGAAATAGCCATGAGAAAACCCAACTGCTGCATACGACGACCAGGAAATAGACTGGCCAAAGCAAAGATGGAACTGGAGCATATGCCCCCCTGAAAAGTCAATTCCACTCCTGATGAGCCTGCAGGGCAACTGTCTTCCAAAAGCAACAAATCTTGGCACGGTACTAATGCAACCAGTCCATGCCCAAAATGACATCAAAAGGGGCCAACTAAATCACCATAAGATTGGCAAAGAAAATATCATCATCAATGGTAATAGTGCAACCCAAGCAAACCAAGGAACTTGCAATAAGACCCCCCCGAAGAACTGACTAACACAGACTCAGAAATCCGCTGCACTCCGAACTTTGCTCTATTAGCAAACTCAGAGGATACGAAAGAATAGGATGCTCTGGAATTAAAACGAACAAAGGCATCAGCTGAATCCACAAGCAAAGTACCTGATACTACCTCTGGATGCCCAGCTGACTCAGCAGTCGGCAAGGCGTACACTCCTGGTGGCACCAGGGCAGCAGGAGCCCTGACACCTAGCTGATGCCCCAGCATAACTAGGGGTGGTGGGCGCGACCTGAGGAGGAGCCGACGGCTGCGGGCACCAATAGGCTACAGGTGGCGCCCAAGCAGAGGGCTGCAAGGGAGTAGTAGCTGCCATCATCTGCACCGACCCTCTGGAAGACACAGCTGGAGTGGGAGTAGGAGGCACGGGCTTCCACTTGATGATGCTACCGGGATTCATCCGGCAGACTCGCCCCATATGGCCAGGTCGGCCACAATGGTTGCACTCCCCGGTCCAGCACGATGTCCACCACTACACTTGAAACAAATCATGCCCTGCCATGGAGCAGGACAAACAGCCACCCGCGAGGAAGATGGCTGGAGTTTTCATCTTAGCCCCTGAGGAGGAACCCTGCCCCCCCCCGTGAACTTCATGAAGGTAGGTCGCTGAGAAGACCCACCTCCTCCACCAAAGCTCCTCATTTGGCCACCGCCAGGAGCTGTTGCAACCCCTGAACCACCAGGGTTTGGCTTATCCCTGGAGAGCTCCAACTCGAGCTCCATGCCCTTCGCCTGCTCCACCATGGAGCAAAAATCATGAGGGACAGTCGCCCCCATGACAACTCTGAACTCCTGATTGAGGCCCCTACAGAACCTCCTCGCCTTCTCCCTGTCATCCACTGCCACAGCCGGCACAAAAAGCACTACATTGTTGAATTCCACCTCATACTCTGCCAACGACTTCTTCCCCTGGGTGAGAGTCGACAGAGTATGCTCCATCCGCTCAAGAAAGGACTCCGAGTAGAACTTGGCTCGAAAGCGAGCCACAAAGTCCTCCCAAGTGACCGGTCCAAGAGCGGGGGCCCTCGCAGCAAGAACCCCCTCCCACCAGATACCCGCTTGGCCCTTCAGCTAAAAGGCCACAAAACGATCTCTCTGGACCGAAGTCAACTCCAGAACCTCGAACTGCCACTCCATGTACCGCAGCCAGTCTGCGAACTAGACCGGCGTGCCTGCTCCATCAAAAGTGTCCAGGCGGAGGGACATCCACTCCCGGAGGCTCATCCTCGGCTCCGGCACTACGGGGGCAACAACGGGGGCTGCTGCAGGGGGAGGCACAACAGTAGGGGCTGCCTGAACCTGCTAGCGCAGCTCCTGGACCTCCCTCTGTAGTGCCTGCAACAAGGCCGCAGTGGCGGCTGGCATCTCAGCCCCGATTGTGCCGCTGGGATCTCCCCCTGCGCTGGCTCATGGGCATTGAGCGAAGCGCTTTCCTCAGCAACTAACTATGGGGGCCCCGGTCCTTGTAACAGTAACTCGATTACTTACTATTGTGTCGGACTGATATTGGCGCAACCCGTCAGTAATCCAATCACTAATTACAAACCGTACTCGGATTGAATCCAATCAATCGGCATGACACACTCAGCTCGTGGTCATATGCCAAATGATTGATTCCAACCTGAGCTTCCCCAAGATATGTGTCTAGCTCTAGTTCCCTGGATCCGTAACCTAGCACCCACATATTTCCAAAATAAGTTGCATCAAGAATCAAGCTTAAAGCAATAGATATATCAATACTGGTTTGATTACAACTAATTAATTTACAAGGATGAAACACAGCTGACAGGTTGAACAGCAAGATAAGAAAAACAAAACTGCAACAGCGGCAGCGGTATGCCTTCCCATACCGAGAGGCAACTGACTGGGGGCGAAAGTCCTAGATAACTACTCAAACTCGACACCCGCCTCGAGGAATTCATCGACCGACGCGTTGTAACGTCCCAAAAATTTCTTTTAATATATTAGTGTGGTTCTAGGATTATTTGTAATTTTTCGGAATCTACTTGGAAGCCTCGCGAGTAAATTGGATTCACGTTTCTTGAACTAATCGTATTAAATAAAGATCATGCATTTTTGTATATGCGTAAAATCAAAAATTTTGTTTAAAATTAAGATAACGGGTAGACGAGAGTGTTCTCTTTGAATATTTTCGAAAAATATGTTATATAATCTAAGTCGTTGATTTTATGAAAATCTGTACATGTGTCTGATTCACTAACAGATTTTTTTTACGAAAAATATATACGTCGAAAAATCACGAAACCAACTCCGTTAGGTTCCACATAGTTCCTAGTATTTTAGAGGATTTTTTTCGGATTTTAGAATCTCTCTATTATTTTTTTCTCAACATTTTTTAAAATGTATATGCGTATATACCTTTATGCCTGAGTGCATGGACGTTCGTTCCAGCCCGTTCATTTTCTAAGTCACGCTCGTTTTGCCAGCCATTTTTGCAATTACTAGCAATATATGCAAGTGGACATCGTGGACCTCCTTCATTCCCAAGCAGCGCATGAAGCCATGACGAGTAATCCTCCAGCCATTTCCTTTTCATTTCCTTGCATGCACACATTTATACAAGGCAATGCATGTGTGATTAAGGGCGTGAACGTTTCTTCTCTCTAGCCATACGCATGCTACGGCGTTTCCTCTACTAGCTAGCGACCTTTTCATTTCCTTTGCAGCGCACACGTTTCCATTTCTCTGGAAACTTCCAACCTTCCAGCCATTTCTATCTCCCTAGCAATGTTTTCCATTTTTCAGTCATTTCTCCATTCCCTTCTCTCCTCATATCACCTGCTATCTTCAATTCCACACGACCGACTCGGCCGATCGACTGCTGCTCGTCCGGCCGACCGCGCGCTTCTCTCGCCGTCGCCGCAGTGTACGTCGTCGTCGCCACTGCCGTCGTAGCTATTCCGGTCACCGCTGTCGTCGCCGCCATTGTCGCCGCCGCCATTGTCGCCGCCGCCGTCATTGCCGGCACACTCTCCGGCCTCGCCTTCTTCCGCGTCGACGATCCACGCTACTGCCCGTCGTCGATCGGTACCTTTTTATTTCTCTTGCGCGCACTCTACCTCTATTGATCGATTGATCCTGTCAGCGCGTAATCGTGTATATATATGTTAGTATAGATACGTATAGGTTAGGCGGATGTATTCTGTAGCCTACGCATATACATGTCTACATGTAGGTATACTTTGTCGATTCACGTGTAGATATAGTCGCGTGTATATTTATTCGGTTGCTACGCATGTAAATATATATATATCGTAGCATATTAGACGCTAGCAGTATGTATACGTATGGATATATTCGTCGGATCTGCATGTGTATATTCGGCCGTTTCGTAGGTACAAATTTTTCTATATGCGAGTATACGGTCATATTAGGAAGAATACGTATTTAAATACGCATTGTATAATGTTGTTTCAGTTCTCACGTAGCCTCGCCGCACAGAAGTATATACATATACACAGTGAATAGTGCCATGCAGGAAAAGTAAGTGCAGGCTACGTGAGTTTTCCCGGAATTGCGAATTTTCTCTTTTTCGCTACAAATTCGTTCCATGTCCGAATCGCTGGCAATAAATTTTGTTAATTAGTAAATATTAATACCTAGCTACGCTAATTTGTCTGAAATTTTATAATCAAATCTATACTATTAAATTATTCACGATAAGTCCAAACGTATGAATTTTGTAGCTCATAAACTACACGTCCAAAAATGTCAAAATAAATTTTATAAATCTTAGAAAATGCTAAACTAATTCTGGAAGTTTTCGTGAAATTCCAAACTAGTTTGATTTGTAGCATTTTCTAAATATGTGTTGTATGTTGATTGCGTGTTTATTTGGTTCTTTAATTGTTGCGCGTAGACATCAAACTGTGTGAGGGAGTTGATTTCAAGGAGCAAACTCAAGATCAAGATCTAGACCAAGACCAGCTGATATTTGAAGGCAAGTTATGCTTTGATCATTTTGTTCCCATGTTTTTAAATATTAAGTTTGTTTTAAATTATGCATGCTAGTTTCATTATAATGTGTTGAAGTAATTTGGGATTAGATAATTACCCCTTGGTATTGTCACCTTGTCCATAATACTTGTATGCCAATAACCATTTATCACCCTAGGTTGGATTATATATACTGATTAATACTAATCACCAGAATGGGGTTGTTAGAACGTGGTAGTTCTGCTTAGCCATGCCATTCGAACTAATGACACCAATTTGGAAGTAAGCGGAATACTGACTATTGAACTATGGAACCTGTTTTGTAAAAATGTGACATGTGTTGTTGATAAGCTGGTGGCACATGGTGCATGGTAACCAACTGGGTGGGAAAATGGTTTAGACTGTGGCAAGTGATCAATTGGGGGCCCGATGTGGCACATGGGAGAGATGTTGTTGAATTTGGTTTTGTGAAATTTGGGTAGTCTTGCCACAGTCAACCTAAGGACTTAACCTTGCAAGCCTTTGAACTGGGCCTAACATACAACCACATGTCTGGGGTGGGACAGACCTAGTTGAGTATGATTCCGAAGTCTTAGCATGTGAGATCTCATGTGGTTTTTGTAGCTATAAATATGGAAAAAGGGTGTAGTGTTTACCGATTGGTCTTACATCTCTTCAACGGTATACGTTGGCCCTGTACTTTCGCCCCACAAAAGGGAAGGGACAGTGGGAACTATACCGGGAGGTACGCATGCGAGGATGGAAGTTTCAGAAAGACTTTGTTATGGTTACTCGCCTATGTGGTGTTTAACTATATCGTTTGGGTAAAGTGTATAACCTCTGCAGAGTGTA
Source organism: Rhipidocladum racemiflorum (assembly GCA_036346355.1). Classification (NCBI taxonomy): domain Eukaryota; kingdom Viridiplantae; phylum Streptophyta; class Magnoliopsida; order Poales; family Poaceae; genus Rhipidocladum; species Rhipidocladum racemiflorum. Next base: position 34,497,910 of record CM070579.1, read on the forward strand.
CAAACTATTCAAATAGCCGAGTCCACGGTATTGGACATTGCTTAGGGATTACAGTCAAGGGTTAGACTTTATTAAAAATGTGGTTGGGATAAAAGATGAGGTGATGGAAGTATGGATTAGGATGTGGGAATACTTTTACTTAACTTCTGGAAATGTTATTGTTACATTATTTGTTTTTATCGCTTTCAAATCTACGTATGCTACTTGTTAAATGCTGCTTTACTGCAAAATAAATTAGCTAAGCCATTCCATTTGAATAAGCCTGGCATGTAGTATATTAGGTTGCATTCTGTGCATAGTTTGTTGAGTACCCATGTACTCACCCCTCCAAAATCACAACACCAGAAGAAGAGGATCTGCAAATCAATGAAGAGGAGCAAAACAGAGAGGCGAACAACTAGGGGCAAGCCAAGTCAGTTGCCTGTGGCATACTGAGGCGCCACGAATAATTTTCATTCCGCTGCTATTTGTTTACTCTGAACTCAGCCCTGCGTGGCTTAATATTGTAAGGCTGACCATAAGGTCTTAACAATTATTATATGAGTTGAATACTTTATTATTATTATTATTATTTCCGCTGTGTATGTGTAATGGTATTCATCTGTGACACTACGGTATGGTGTGACATTATAAAATGTGAAATTAGAAAATAAAACCTTACGGCTGGAGGTTTACTCGCGTTTTTGGGCCTTAGGGGGTATGAAGTGATGTGACACCACGGAGTGTCGTAACCTTATCTAATGTGCATGATGAGGCCAAAAACATTATGAAATATGAAATCGGGGTTTAGAACTATACAGTATGAGGTTTAATCGCATTTTCGGGCCGATTTCGGGAGTTTGGGCCCTTCCGGGGAAGTTTGGGCCTAAGGGGGATGAGTCGTGGGCTTTTGTGGAAGCGGTAGGGGCCCATGAGGGAGGAGGGACCAGGCTAAGGGGGCTTGGGGCGCCCCCTCCCTGCCCTAGCCGCCCCCCACAAGCCCCCTCCCTCCCCTTGTGGCGCCTCCCCTAGCCGCCGCCCCCCATTGCCATGCGCCCCCTCCTACCTCCTCCCCATTGCACCACCACCCCTCCACCACCTCTCCTCCACCCCTTGCTGCCCTAGGGTAGCCTCTCCACTCCTGCACCTCGAAGATCCGTCCATTGGAGCGAGGAGCGATCCGGGAGGAGATCTATTGGGTTTTCGTGCGTCGGACGAAGGTATGGCCATGGGACTCCTTGGGGTTTGGCTAGGTACTGTTCTAAGAATCATTATCATGTTTTTAGATCAATTGGTGGTGCTGGAATTGAGTAGATTGGATTAGATCTAGAAGTTGCCACGTTCTCTGTTTTGGACAGCATGAGCAGTCGACCTAGGGTTCTGTTTTTTGCCAATTTAGATTCCGAATTTGGACGTCCGCCTGTTGAAGAAGTTGTAGGTAATTTCAATACCTTTCAGTGGGTATAAAGAACGTTAAATTCCGATCATCCGTTTGAAAGTTATGTCTATTTTATCGAGCGTGTTAAAATCTGTGACGTGATTGGAACAGGTCTCGGTATTTTGTAGATTAAACAACTTTAGAGTCCGAATCAGTCTTTGATTATACTTAGAAAAAGTTAGGAAATTTCCTAAGCTACTCAAGGATGTACTCGCTTAATTGATTCGGAGTCTTAGAACCCGAGTTATGCCTTTTGGAAGGCTGCTGTCCCGACGGGACAGAACCTCTGTTTTTGGGTTTTGCGAGTAGTTGGCAATGTCGGGGTAGATGAGGGTTTGCGTACTGTTTTGTCGACATGATTGTGAGTGTGTGGTACCTATGTGTAGGTGGTGTGACCCCGGGAGTGCCCTCTACATCTCGCCAATCCGTCGCCCGTGGTTGAGGCAAGTGTATTGGAATGGGTAGCGGGTTATTGTTTGCTAGATCGGTTGTGATTGAGATCTATTACATGATATGTTCACATGCTATGCTTTAATGATTGCCAATGATTTGATGGATATGCTTACTATGTTATGATGCCATGTGATAATGTACAAGTGATTTATGATGTTGGCATGATTGCATACATGACATGATACATGGCCCGGGCGGTGAGAAAGTCATAACTAGTCCGGGGAAGGTCGGTGAGAAATTTATAACTATTCCGGAGAGCCAATGAGTAAGTCTTACATCGTGATTCCATCCACCACGGTGTGGGGAAGTGAGGAGTAGGCACCCTCCATCTTCGGGATGGAAGGGGGGAGAGGGTGCACACCGACGGGTGTGTACTCAACCATACCGGTATGAGTTTCCAAGGAGATATGAGCATCGCATCGCATTGCATACATAATGATGATGATAATGATTTGTGAACATGAATGAGATGATATACATGATGTGAGTTGTTGTAGCCAAGTAATTGTTTTTGTTTGTACCATTGCAATATACTTGCTGAGTGATGAACTCACGCTTGTGTTTATGTTGTTTATTTTAGGTACCATGACACCGGCATGTGGGAAGTGGAAATAGCTACACATCTTCACGTAGTCCAACCACATTTACTATTGTTTAGTCAAGTTCATAACAAGTGCCATGAACTAGGTGTTTGGAATAACTTTTGTGTGCTTGTGACCCTTATTTGCTTAGCCATAGTTTATGGAGTGGTTGGCTTTAGTATTATTGTCTTATGTTGATGCTATATTCGTTTATATTGCTGTTTTAGATGCCTTATGTTTTGCTATGAACTGCCTTGTTATTTCTATCGCTTCAATTCATGTTAAAACAAAGGAGATGCTGCCGAAATTTCGGTTTTTAGCATGTGCGCCTTTGCTGTAATTTATGTTTAATTGTGGTATTTAGATGTTATTTAGTCTATGTTTGGTAGCATTCGGGCACACTAGATGCTAGGGTGTTACATCATCTCTGTTGTATCTGTGAACACCCGCGTGATCCTGGACTGGTGTGTCACACAGAGTGTTCGGAATTCCAATTCCGGGCGCGACACGCGTCTTCATTGCCTTCGACGCCACCTTCTATGCATATTGTTAATATAGAGCAAACGGTGAATACACGTATGTACTCGCAAGACTTTAGTGTATGGAAATATTAATATAGATGCAGGCTATAACAAAGAATACAAGTTTCTACACTAAGTCTGTTTTGAGCATAAAGCAAGATTTATTTGCAATAACATAATTGTCGGCGTTTCGGGCACCGGCTAGTGAATTTGTATAGGTAGAAGGGGGGTGCACGCTCCCTCTCCTCGAACGGCTTACTCAGATGAGTGCAAGATGTATACTGGTTCGGGCTGAACGTCCCTACTCCAGTTCGTGTGAGATGGATCGTATTGATTCTTGATCGTTCGTCCTCTTTACATGCTCGCCCCTCCCCCCTTTATATAGGCGAGGAGGAAGGTTACACTGTTGGTTGGAAAAAAGAGGAAAAGATCAGGTTTCCTGGCCGTCCGAAAGTGGCGGGCTGATGGGACTGGCCGCCGACTCCCCCTGCCCTGCTGCTGGTCGCCGTAGTTGCTGCGTCGCTCGTAGTAAATGCGAGGGTCGGGAACTTGTGCCGCTACGTCATCGTTATTATGGCTGGCATTTAATGCGCTCGATACGCAATAAATGCCGTCGCTTCTCTGGGATATCGGAGACCTGGTCGTGATTTCGGACCTTGCCCGGCGGTCGCGACTTCGGGCCTCGATCGCCTGGTCGGCCCGGCGTCTTTTGGGCTGGGGTACCCATGGTACGGTACTCGCCAAGAGTTCCGAGCCCCGGCAGTCGGAGAGATGCCCGGGGGTTTTGCTTCCGTGCCGTGGTACGCCTGGCTTGATCAGAGTCTTCGACCGGGTGCGCGCGAGCGCACCCGGTGGGTGTAGCCCCCGAGCCCCCGAGCTGGTTGGAGAGCAGGTCGGGGGGTTACGCCTTGTTCGATTCTGTCGCTCGCTGCGTCGGACACTGACCGGGTTTGGTCGGAAGAGTCTTCGACCGAGTGTGCGAGCGCACCTTGGGTGTAGCCAGAGCCCCCGAGCTGGTTGGAGAGCAGGTCGGGGGGTTACGCCTTGCTTGGTTGTTGCTTTGCGGTGTCGGAGAGGTCCAATCGCAGTATATTTCTGCACCCGGGCGCCCACGCAGGCCGCGGCACCAGGCGCTCAGTGCGGTGGTTGCCTCGGCGGACACGTGGTGCCCGGGCCGTGGCACCGGGCGCGCAGCCGGCCGGTCGCCCGGCGACACGTGGCGCCTGGCCGCATCACGGGCGCGCTAGCTTGGTCGGTCGCCTGGCAGACACGTGGCGCCTGGCCGCATCGCCGGGCGCCTGATGGCTGGTCGTCCTGGCGGACACGTGGCGTCCGGGCCGTACCGCCGGGCGCGCAGTGGGCTGGTCGCCCCGGCGGGCACGTGGCGTCCGGGCCGTACCGCCGGGCGCGCAGTGGGCTGGTCGCCCCGGCGGGCACGTGGCGCCCATGCTTCGTACGCTTGCGCTTGACCCGGGGCGGGGCTAGTTGTGGCTCGTTTCACGCCGGAGCTGGGCGAGTTTGCTGTCGGGTGGAGGGGTTTTACCGTCTATCCCACGTTTACGCCCCGTCCGCAGGTGTGGGACCTGGAGGGGGTGAGAGACGCGCGCTTGCCTTCGCTGGCTCAAGCGCCGCTCTTGTGGTGCTACAAGCGAGTGATCCGGGTGGAACCTGGAGGCCCCCCTCGCGAGGGGGGTCCCGTAGCGGACGATCCCGGCGCGGGTGTCCGACCCCACTTGGGGGCGATCCATGAAGAACCTTTCCTTACTCGATCCCGTATTGGACCTTGGATCGTTCGCCGATCCAGGGTGCAGCTGACTGCCGCCCGTCGATGGGCTCCGCGGGAGAGCTTGAGGTGTGGTCCCGGACGTGAGTTAAGGCGATTGGATTGTCCGCCGACCCAACTAGGGGCCCGCTGGGGGCTCGCCTCGTCCTCACCTCTTGCTCGTTTTTTGCTGTGGTGGAGCCGGATTCGTTTTGCGGCCGGTTTTTTGCATCCCTCAACGTTGGGCCGGGCCTCGGGTGCGGTCTGTCGAGGTCTGGGAGGCCCTGGGGCCTCGGTGGCTCAGTGGGCCCTTGGTGTTATCGATCGCGTCTCTAGGCCAACCCAGAGGTAGAGACCGAGAGGACGCCGGGAGCGCCTTTCGAGGTGGCGCCTGTTCTTCCTGCGGTTTTCTGACAGCATTTAATGCGTAGTGGGGTTTTGGTAGCCGGCGTACTTACAGCGACGTGGCTAGGTGGCGAGACGTGCCGTTTTTCGTGGTGTGGGGCGGTTGGCTTGACCTGCGCCCGCTCGACTCCCGCCGGTCCGCTTCCCATACATAAGGGAGGATGGGAGGAGTTGTGGTCGCCCCTGCTTTTTTCCTGCGACGGGAGAGAGATCGAGAGAGGGAGAGAGACGGGAGAGAGGTGTTTTACCAGCTTCCTGCTGCCGCCGTTGCTTTAGCGTTTCGAAGATGTGGCAGGAGTGCTCCACTCACTCCTCTCGTGCGGTCGGCCTGGAGAAGAAAGGCTTTCTTGCGCCGCGGGATGTCTCTGGGTGGCGGGTTCCGGCGACGGGGGCGGTTCCCGAGCCACACGCGGACGAGATCGTGGCGCATGCCTGGTTTTTCGAGCGTGGGCTCGGGTTTCCCCTCCACGGGTTCGTCCGGGGACTCCTCTTCTACTACGGGGTGGAGGTGCATCAACTCAACCCGAACGGCGTGCTTCACGTCGCGGTGTTCATGACATTGTGTGAGGCGTTTCTCGGCATCGAGCCGCACTGGGCGTTGTGGAAGTACTTCTTCTCCTGTCGTCTGGTGAAGGACAGGGGGTCGAGTTGGGGGGCGCCTTTTGGAGGCGCGGCGTTGTACCTGCGCTCTAATCGGGCGTCGGAGTACATTGACCTGGAGCTCCCTAAGTCCAATCGGGGCTGGCATTCCGAGTGGCTCTATGTCCGGAACGCGGAAAACAGCGCTCCGCGTTTCTCCGGCCTGCTTCCTGAGGGCAGAGAATGCTGGACTTGGGGGCCTGATCGGAGAGAGCGGCGGAAGGTGCAACTGATCGTTGATCAGATCCGGGTCCTGAAGGCGCGCGGCTTGAACGGCGAAGCTGTCGTGCGCGCGTTTATGGAGAGGCGCGTACAGCCCCTTGCGGAGAGGGCGCGCCCCATGTTCGAGTACACGGGGGCGTCCGATCCCATGAGGATGCTGGAATCCGAGCTCCCTCTGACAGAGAATGCTCAAGAACATGTCGATCAGTTAGTGCGACCGTGGGAGGGCTGTTCCTGACCGATCGTGGGTCGCTCCGCTTGGGCACTTCCTTTCTCCGTTAAGTACTATTTCGTAACTGTAGCCGCCGGGGCGTAGGCCGTAGTACTTCTGGTCGAAAGCTTGGCCGTCTCGGGAGGACCCGGCGATTGGTCGTGTCACCGACCCACGGGACTCTTGTAGCCCCTGAGTGGTGCGAGGCGGTTTGGTTGTTACCGCCGCGCGCCACTTGAAGGAGTAACAACGAGTGCGGGAAAAGAAGATATTCACTTATCTTTCTTTACGACTGGCGAGGTTCTCGAGACGTTCTTGTTCAACGCGGAGAATTGGCGGCGCTTCGGTTTCCGCACCATCGGCTTTGATGCTTCGGCTTCCACGCCATCAGCTTCGGAAAGGTGCGGTCGCCGTGAGTGCCGGCGGGTATCCCCAGCGCGCCGCTTCGTCTGTCTACGGATCGCCTATAAATAGGCGGACGGTGGGCGCTGGGACTTCATCCAGCGACGTTGAGACCTGCTACCGACTCGCTTCCATGGCTGCCTCGCCCTCCCAACCCCACTCTAAGGACGAGAACCCACCGATCGACGAGATCGACTGGGACGCCCTTGAACGAGAGGCTGAGGACGAAGAGGAGTTGGAGCGACGAGCCGGCCGTCTTGTAGTGGCGGCCCCGTTGGACGACGGGGTCGATTGGGAGCTGCTGGAGCGGGAGGCGGAAGAGGAGGAGCGGGAGCGGGTGCGGCAGGCTGCGGTCGTCGAGCTGATGGAGCTGCCGCCGCGAGCGCCCGAGCGATTGGGGGAACAGGACGCCGTTCCCCCCCGTGCCCCTTCTCCCTCCGGGAGCCTGGAGTCCACCGCGACATCTAGGCCTGCGCCGATGAACGCGTTGCCGATCGCCCCGATCGTGCTGCCGTACACTTCTCCGACGGCGGTCCCCTCTGTGACGGACCCCAAGCTTCCTCGGGAACCATAGAGGTCACACAGGGGGGGCGCAGGGGGCCGCCGGTTCTTGACGGCGCGTCCGGGCAGATCGGGGCTCTCCTGTTGCGGATTTCGGCGACCCGACCAGTTTCTGCTGTGCGTTGCGGCAAAAATTGTGCGGGAAGCCGAGGCCGTGCTTGGAGAGGGACGATAAGTCCGGAGATCCACCGAGGCGGGGAAGACCCTTAAATGAGATAAACTTTTTGATTTTAGATTTTCTCGTTTCTAAAGAATGTAAATGCTGTTGAATCGGAAAAAATAAAGGTGTTCGGATTTTTGCATGTGCTTTTCGCTATTTTTCAGTTTTTTGCTGGTAAAACGCGCCGGAATCATTGTTCTCGGGTCTGCGAGGACCATCCGACCAGTGATCGACACGCTCCAGCGTTTTCCAAGAAGTAGGCAAAAAGGCTTAACACGAGCGTTCGTAGCCCGACCTTGTTCGTCGGATTGACCCCCGAGCAACCGTGCATTATCCTGGTCGGTTTCTTTTCTCCTTAGCGAGATACCACTTCGCAACCGTAGCCGTCGGGGCGTGGGTCGTGGCACTCGGGTCGGGAGAGAAAGATCGAACGATCAGGTGAATGACAGCGGTTAGACGGGATGCCGACCCGAGTGGGCAAAAAATGCTACGTGTAGACCCGACCGAGGGTTGGTCCGCTTGGGATGAGAAAATGCGAACACGGTAATAAACGAGGTAAAAGGAAAAAAGGACTAAGGGTAGAATCGTCTTAGCTTTTCAATGTTCCAGGCATTGGACAAGATGTTGCCATCGGGATCCTTGAGCCGGTGTAACACCCCAAAATTTTGCTTTTCTTAAATTCATGTGTGATTTGGCACTTTGGTGAATTTTTGGAATTTTCTGGAATTTATTTGGATTTATTTGGAATTTATTTGAATTTATTCCATTTTGAAATAATTAAAGAATTTAATTTTGCAAATAAAATTTTGTTGGAAATATTTTATTTGAGTCCCAAATACCCTAAAATATTTTCCAGAATTTTTCTGGAATTTTTCTGAGTCGTTTGCTATTTTTAATGAATTAAATGAATTACTGGGAATTATTTTAAATATTAAATCGCTGGAAAATGCGAGTGGGTTTGTACTGTTCATCGGGTCCGAGTCGGACTCGAGTCCGACTAACCCGACTCGAAAGCCACGTGGTCGAGCCGAACCCGCTCGCCTCAACTCCTAGTTACGCGACCGCTGGATCAAGATCCAACGGTTGTGATTGGCGCCACGCCGCTCTAGTCGAAACCGAAGTCGAACCCGCTCACGCCGTGCGATCCCAGCCATCCATCTCGACACGTGGGCGGTTCCTACCATCGCCTCCGCTCCGACTCCGAGCCGGAAGCTCGCCGTGACCGAGCGGGACACGGCTAGGGTTCCGCTTTGGCGCCGCACGCCGAGGCCAGATTTAAGGCCCTGATCGCCCCCGAGGTTGCCCTCCTCCATGCGCCTCGCTTGCTCAAGTCTCCGAGCTTAAGCCGCCGCCTTTCAGCAATCGCCGTAGTTGGTTAGGGTTGCGTCTTGGTTTTCCGCCGCCGCTGCCACGGAGCCGCCCGCCGCATCCAAGGCCAGATCCGAGGACCTCGCCGAGACGCACTGCGGAGCCAACTCACCCGTCGGAGAACCTCTCGAACGCCGTTGGGCTCGTCGTCGTCTTCAACTCCAGCAGTGACGCCACCGCTGGCCATCATCCTCGCGAAGCTTCAGGCGCCGTCCGATCTTGATCGTGCGGTTGAGGTGAGTTCACATGCTTCCAAACCCAATTAGATTTGGACCGTCCGATCCAGATCAAACGCCCACGATCACCACGCAGAGCTATTTTAATATAGCGTTAGATCTGGACCGTCCGATCCGCATCGAACGGCCCATGATCATCGTATAGGTTGTAACGGAGTTAACCTAGGATAGATCTAGACCGTTGGATCTAGATCCAACGGCCGAGATTGTGCCACGCGGTACCCTGCCAAGCCACGCCGCGGCGTGCGTGAGCACGCGTTCTCGACACGTGGGACCCGCGTGTCAGCCTCTCAGAGCCGTAGGCCGCGTTCACCGTGGGCCGGTGTCACCGTGGACTCACCCATGGACCGAGACACGCGGCAAAGACCTCGGCATGCCACGTGGCATGATGACGCCATGCCGACGTTGTCGCGAGACCGTTCGGTGCCGACGCCAGCAGGTTACCGTGGACCAATCACAGGATGCCACGTGTCCATGCCGACGCAATAATTAATTTCCGAAAAGAAAATGATTTATTAATTCGAAATATTGATTTGAATTTAGATTCAAACTTCAAACGCTTATAACTTTTGCGTTTCAACTCCGATTTGAGTGATTCAAATTTCTAAATTTGTATAAAATTGAGATCTACCTATATATGAATTTTATTTAATTTTTGGACTAAAGTTTTTCTCTGTAATATTATTTAATTGATTATTTAAACTTTAAATAATCATAACTTTTGCGTCTTAACTCCAAATTTGATTTATTCAGTTCCTAAAAATCCAGAAAATTATGTTCTCTCTGTTTATGGATTTTATTTGGAGTTTTGGGATGTTTTTGCCTATTGTTTATTTGTGTTTTGCTATTTGCACGCTTTACGAGTAGACGTTGAAGTGCCGGAAGGATTCGAGGGAGAAGTATTAACTCAGGATCCAACTCAAGACCAAGAGCAAGTGCTTTTTGAAGGCAAGTTGTGCTTTGACCATGTTGATCCTATTTCGAAATCTATTTTGATTTAAACTATTGCATGCTAGATCAATTAGAAAGATACTTTGTTTAAACATGGGGGTTAGATAAATACCAATTTGCTGTATGACACCTTGATTATCTAAGTATGTGCCATGATCCCTTGTCACCCTAGTTGTGGATTACTAGTTGGACATTATTAAATTGCCAACATGGGTTTAGATCGTTGTAGTATGCTGCTTAGACCTGCTACGTGCTCATAACATGATTTTGGACAATCAAATGCTAATATTGACTTAATGATATATTGAACCTGTTTTGGAAAAGTATCATGTGATGTTGATGGCACGTGGTGCATGGTAATCAACTGGGGTTTGATAAACAGATTGATCGGGGCATGTGGCAAGAGTAATCAGGTGGGCCGCTTGTGGCATTGGGGATGTTGATTTGGTTTTTGGTAGTCTTGCCCTGGTCAATCTAAGGACTTAACCTTGCAAGCCTTTGAACTGGGTCATACTTGCAACCACATGGTCGGAATGGGACGGCCCTAGTTGACTAAGTTGCTAAGGACTCGCTTGTGGAGCCTCAGGGTGTCGATTACACCGCTTTGTGTGATTGTGACGGGGAGCGTATCGTGGTGTGGCCGATACCCATCTAACGGTGTGTTGGTCCCATACTTCGCCTTGGCTAAGGGAAGGGATGGTGTAGAGCACGAACCTGAGAGGACCACCTGTGTTGTTTGAGGCTTCCGAAAGGCTTTGTTACTGAACTCGCCTTTGTGGTGTTTGATCTGTATCTTGTGGGTAAAGTGCATAACCTCTGCAGAGTTGAGAATCTATTTAAATAGCCGAGTCCACTGTGATCGACAATGCTCTGAATTACAGTCAAGGGTTAGATTTTCTGAAAATAACTTGGATTTGAAAAGTTGGGTTGGTTTAATAATGAAGATGATGGAAATGTGGATTAGGATGGGGGAAAAATGTTTATTAAACTTCTTGAAAAGTTATTTATGCTTTACTTATTTCTACTGCTTTCGAATCTACTTATACTACTTGTCAAATGTCAAGCATCGCAAATATACCTTAAGCTATTCCTTTGTACCAAGCCATGCATGTAGTATATTAGCTTGCATTCTCAGGTATGACTTGCCGAGTACCAAGTACTCACCCTTGCCTCAACACAACACCGCTTGAAGAGGAGACTACGCCACTTTCGGAGGAGGATTTCCAAGAGGACCCGTCTACTTAGGGGATGCGAGCCCGTCGGTTGCCTGTGGTATACCGGATGGCGCCACGAAGTTTATTTGATTTTCCGCTGCTATTATTTTCCTCTGAATAAGTTTCGCCTTGCAAGGCATATATTTGTAACTTGACCATAAGGTCAAGTAACCAGTTTGGTTATTTAAATAAAGTACTTTATTAATGTCGATTGGTATGATTGTGATATTTACCGATGTTAAGACTGTGTGCACTAGCGCGTTCCTGGACTAGTGCTGAATACACAGAGGGTCCGGATTTGCAAATTCGGGGTCCCGACAGCCGGTAAGTGCCGGGTCGAAGGACTTCTACTACAGTGAAGGGGCCCTCCCAAGGAGGGGAGAGCTTATGCTTGTCTTTGTTGGACTGAACCTGGCGCAGAACCAGGTCGCCTGCGTTGAACGCTCGCCCTCTAACCTTGCGGTCGTGGTAGCGTCGCAGTGCCTGCTGGTATTTGGCTGAGCGGACGATGGCGATATCTCGCGCTTCATCGAGCCGGTCGACGACGTCTTGCTGAGACTCGAGCCCCCGGGTTTCGTTGAAGGCTTGAACCCTTGGGGCGCCGTAGTCCAAGTCGATTGGCAAGATGGCCTCTGCTCCGAATGCTAAGAAGAATGGCGTGAATCCGGTCGATCGGGTTGGGGTGGTCCGCAGGCTCCAAAGTACGGGAGGCACCTCGGCCGCCCAATGTCCCGCGTACCTCTTCAATCGGTCGAAGATCCGCGGTTTGAGCCCTTGGAGGATCATGCCGTTCGCTCGTTCGACTTGGCCGTTGCTCCGTGGGTGGGCAACGGCTGCCCAATCCACGCGAATGTTGAAGCTATCGCAGAGCTCGAGAAACTCCTTTCCCGTGAATTGTGTTCCGTTGTCGGTGATGATGGAGTTCGGGACTCCAAACCGGTAAACGATATTGCGGATGAAGTCCGCGCTCGCGCTTAAAGTGATGGTCGTGGATTGGCTTAGCTTCTATCCACTTGGTGAACTTGTCCATCGCAACCGCAGGGTGGGTGAAGCCCCGGCGCTTTCTTGAAGGGCCCGACCAGGTCGAGTCCCCAAACCGCGAAGGGCCAGGTAATAGGGATCGTTTGGAGGGCTTGCGCCGGGAGATGAGTTTGCCGAGCGAAGAATTGGCACCCGTCGCATGTCCGGACGATTCGCTCGAGTCGGCCACGCGATTAGCAATGGAAGCCCTGTCGGAAGGCCTTCCCGACCAGGCTCCGCGACCCAGCGTGGTGTCCGCAAACTCCGCCGTGGATGTCGTGGAGCAGTTCTCTTCCCTGGTCGGCCGGAATACACTTTTGGAGGATCCCGCAGGGGCTCCTTCTGTAGAGGTCGTCACCGACCAGTACAATGGATTTTGCCCGACGAGCGAGGCGGCGGGCCTCGGTTGGATTGTCGGGGAGGGAACCGTCAGTCAGCCGATCGATGAAGGGTTTCCTCCAATCGGTGCTGGTCATCAGGACGTTGCAGCCCGGCTCGACCAGCTCAGCCTTTGGTTGCTGGCCGATCGGCGGAGGTGCTTTCAGCGGGCCGCCCGTCCGATCGTCTGGACGATCGGGTCGGATGGATGCTTGGTGTAGGTCGAGGACGAAAATCCCCGGCGGGACCGGCCCTCTTCCAGAGGCAAGATTGGCCAGATGGTCGGCCTCACCGTTGTTCCGTCTGTAGCTATGATGAAGCTCAAATCCCTTGAATTTCTGCTCCAGTTTGCGTACCTATCGACAATAGGCCGCCATCCGACTGTCGCGAGGTTCCGCGGCTTTCATGACTTGGTCGACGACCAGTTTTGAGTCGCCATGCACGTATAGCCGCAGAGCTCCGAGGTCGGCGGCGATGCGGAGTCCGGTAACGAGGGCCTCGTACTCGGCGACGTTGTTGGTTGCGTCGAAAAGCAGCCGGATGGCGTACTGGAGCTTGTTCCCGAGCGGGGAAATAATGACGACCCCGGCCCCGGCTCCGTTTTTGGTGAAGGACCCGTCGAAGTACATCGTCCAGTACTCAGGGTCTTCGAGCGGAGGCGGTGCCTGGGCTTCGGTCCACTCGGCGACGAAGTCGGCTAGAACTTGAGATTTTACGGCGGTCCGAGGGACGTATGATATGTCGTGCCCGTTGAGCTCAAGTGCCCACTTGGCAATCCTCCCGGAGGCGTCGCGGTTGTGGATGACCTCGCCGAGTGGTAGGGAAGTTACCACGGAGACGCGGTGCTGGTTGAAGTAGTGTACCAGCTTTCTTTTTGTGATTAGGAACCGCGAGAGCATCTTTCTCAGATCTGTGGGTACCGTGCCTTGGACTCGGAGAGTACTTCGCTGATGAAGTAGACCGGCCGTTGGACCTTGAGGACCCGTCCCTCCTCCGCTCGCTCTGCGTCAAGTGCCGCGCTAACGACCTGGGTCGTGGCGGCAATGTAGAGCAGCAGAGGTTCTTCTGGTGCTGGGGCGACCAGCACTGGAGGGGAGGTCAGGAGAGCTTTTAGCGCGTTGAAGGCGTCCTGAGCTTCCTTCGTCCAGCTGAAGTGGTCGGATTTCCTCAGGAGTTTGTAGAGAGGCAAACCGCGCTCGCCGAGGCGGGACGTGAAGCGACTTAAGGCCGCCAGGCATCCTGTCAGCCTCTGGGCCCCTTTGAGGTTGTTGATTGGCCCCATCCTTAAGATCGCGGAGATCTTGTCTTGGCTGGCTTCGATGCCGCGCTCGGAGATGATAAAGCCGAGTAGCTTCCCCTTGGGTACCCCAAAAACGCATTTTTCGGGGTTGAGCTTGATGCGGAACCGTCGAAGGGTCGCGAAAGTCTCCTCCAGGTCGGTGATGATGTCGTGGGCCTTCCTGGTCTTGACAACGATGTCGTCGACGTACGCCTCGACGTTATTACCGATTTGGTTGGAAAGGCAGGTTTGCATACATCGCTGGTATGTAGCTCCCGCGTTTTTCAGGCCAAATGGCATTGTCACGTAACAGAACGAGCCGTACGGAGTGATGAAGGAGGTCGCGAGCTGGTCGTCTTCCTTCATCGCGATCTGGTGATAGCCTGAGTAGGCGTCCAGGAAGGACAGGGATTCGCACCCTGCGGTGGAGTCCACCATTTGATCGATGCGGGGCAGAGGGAATGGATCTTTCAGACGGCTTCCTGCCAAATAGGAAAGCGCGCTCGTCGATTTCCTCCACGCCAACCGGGACATCTTCGCATGGAGGCCCTCCGACATGCCAGGGATCCCGAGGGAAGTCGCCGAGCACTCTCTGAACGTCCGGCCTGGGTCCAGACCAGTCGCCCAGCGTCTGCGCCGCTTCGACGAAGAAAAGCGCACGGCCATAGGGGAGGAAATCGCCAAGCTCCTGGCCGCAGGGTTCATCAAAGAAGTTCGCCACCCCGAGTGGTTAGCAAACCCCGTACTTGTAAAAAAGAAGACTGGAAAATGGAGAATGTGTGTCGACTACACAAGCCTCAACAAGGCATGTCCGACTAGTGAATTTGTATAGGTAGAAGGGGGGTGCACGCTCCCTCTCCTCGAACGGCTTACTCAGATGAGCGCAAGATGTATACTGGTTCGGGCTGAACGTCCCTACTCCAGTTCGTGTGAGATGGATCGTATTGATTCTTGATCGTTCGTCCTCTTTACATGCTCGCCCCTCCCCCCTTTATATAGGCGAGGAGGAAGGTTACACTGTTGGTTGGAAAAAAGAGGAAAAGATCGTGTTTCTGGCCGTCCGGAAAGTGGCGGTGATGGGATGGCCGCCGACTCCTCGCCTCGCCGGTCGCCGTAGTTGCTGCGTCGCTCGTAGTAAATGCGAGGGTCGGGAACTTGTGCCGCTACGTCATCGTTATTATGGCTGGCATTTAATGCGCTCGATACGCAATAAATGCCGTCGCTTCTCTGGGATATCGGAGACCTGGTCGTGATTTCGGACCTTGCCCGGCGGTCGCGACTTCGGGCCTCGACTGGCCTGGGTCGGCCCGTGCGTCTTTTTGGGCTGCTGGGGGTACCCATGGTACGGGTACTCATCAATAATAGATTCTAAAACATTCGCAATTTGTAATGCAATTGTAAAGAGATTGTTTTAATGAGAACAATAAACATAAACATTAACTCAAAATCAAGTTTTCTAACCATTCCCTTCCTACAAACTGACAACCGAACTAACCCACCAAACCAAATCCATTTTCAAAAACCAACTGCCGACCTAACCCCTTTAACCAATTCAACACCCATCCAAGTTCCAACCAAAACCGTTACCAGGACCGAACCAAGACCATGCCAAAACCAACACCAGAAATTCTATACTTGACAGAACTTCCCAAGCTGCTCATGACCGTGAGCACGGCTAATCGATTAGTTTATTTATATCTCTACAGAGATTGTACACTTTACCCACATGACACATTCTAGCAATCATGTCAACCATGCCACGCGATACTCAACGTACCCATTTTGCTAGACTGTGACGAGACCTTTCGATAGGTTGGAATTTAAACCTTGCACCAGCCCAGTAATGTGCATCCCTTACTACGGTCCATAGAGGATGGCCACTAGTGGTCCCTACGGGCTCCCACTAGCCCATAACCTTCCCATAGAAGGCATTACCGTTGTATTGGGCAAACTCCCCTTCGATGCCTCGACGAGGGAGTCCCTAGAACACACCGACACGATAGGTGTGTCCAACTCTCCTGCCTCCTAATGATGCAAGACCCAAATCCTTTCCAATTTACTAGGCCAAGGCCATCCCATACTGGCACATGTGGCTGTACTGTTTGACCCAATAATAGCATCAAGTTCAGTCCTTAGGGTGACTCAGGCGAGATCTTCCATACCACTTGTTATGGCCATAGAGGATCAGCGCTAGTGGCCCCTCGGAGCACACACTAACCCGCAACCTCCTCATAGCAAGGAACCAACCGAAACCAAAGCCATTCCGAGACAAGCCTCCTAGCTTGAGATCCAATCCAATTACCATTCCATCCAACCGAACCAAACCAACCAGACCAACCAACCAAATTCCAAACCACCAATCACCAAACATCTCGCCCGTGTCTAAATACTCATTTTCCATTTTCCAACAACACCAATCCAACCATTTCCAAACCAATACCCAACTCTGAACCATGAACCAAATCCAGCCAAACCGACCAAATTCCAAGAAGAATTGTAATTGATTGAGTCGTAACATCATACAGTACATTCTACGGCATAACTAAGCATATGCAGATACTTCTCGTTATTACCCATCTGACATTTATTTTCATGTCTAGGTTTTTAGCCTATGGTTCAACAAGGTTCACAAATCAATTAAGATTAAGGAAATCCACCAATTCGGGTCTAACTACCAAGTTTTCCCACAACTAGCGTCTTTATTCAACATAAACGCATGCATAATAGTTTTGGCAATTCAAAATAGAATTTGCAATTATAGGATCAAAATGGTCAAAGGAGGTGCTTGCCCGTTTGCTCTTTTTAACAAGGTCCAACTCGGGACGTGGTTGGAATCGTCATCTACCGAATCGCCAATGCCTGACGAAAAGTAATAAGAACGATCAACGACAAATCAAACCAGGCGATTAAGAACCAAATACAAAAGCGAATCAAATCCGAGAAACTAAGAGCAAAAGGAATTGAAAAAGGGTTTAAACTTCTCAGCTCACACCAGCAATATCGACACACAATTTCCGGTAGTACCGTTCAATCAAGAAAGATCGACCTTGGCGGCAAGATCGCTGATCCCCGGCAAGATCGCACCATCGGGTCGATAATGCGACAGCCGGGAACTAAAACGGAATACTTTCTAGAAAATACTGCCAGAATGTTGCCCACAGTACTTCCGCTCATGTAGTCGTACCGGCCCCATGCATCAGCAGCACCAGAATTTCAAAGGCCGAGATCAGCGCGGTTTAGAAAATAGCTACCGGTTTGATGCACATAGTATTACCAATAGGATGGTAATACCGGCCCAAAACACCGGTAGCACCGCGGCTCCAAAGGCCGAAGACAGCTTGCTCTGAAAATCAACTACCAGCGTTACAGTCACGGTACTACTGCTCAGGAGGCGGTACCGAGACTATCGCAACGATAGCGCCGGTTTTCCAGAAAGGGCCGGAATGCGAGAAAGGGGTTTTCGCTCAAATGGGATCGGAACTCAGGTACGAGCGCAGGTCACGGTCCTAACAGCGCTAGGAACACAACTAACCTGGTACCAACTAGTTCCAAGCTCGTTTGACCGATTTACCACTTTCTGATTCTGAGCTCTAAAACTACTCCCCAAAATCGGTTTTCAAACAAAAAGAACCAACGAAAACAATTCAAATAGGGACAGGAGAGACCTAGCACAAATCCGAGAAAATAGAAACAAAGCGCAACAGAAATCGGGATTTTTCCCTAAATCTGGCAGTACCGACGGTTGATGTGTGGTAGTACCGCTCAGGCCGGTAGTACCACACCTGCAGCCCGGTAGTGCCGCTCTTCAGGGATCGAAATGGGGTGCTCTATGGAAATTATCTACCGGCGTGTTGCTCACATAGTACCGCTAAGGCGGTTGTACCGGCCCCAAGCACTGGTAGTGCCGGCCACCCAGAGACCGAAAAGGTGCCTCTCTGGAATTTAACTACAGGCGGTGTGCGAGCGGTACTGCCGCTGGGGGTGGTAGTACCGGCCTCACAGCGTCGGTAGTGCCGGCCTTCCAGGAGAAACTTTTGCAAAAAGGGAAATTTTGCGCAATCGAGACCGGAACTTCGACGCAAAGGCATGAATGTGTTCCTAGGGACACTAGGGACCCATTCACACAGGTTTCATCAAGTTTCGAGCTCGTTTACTCAACTTCTCACCTTTTTACTTCTTTTTTCAAACCCCAAAAATGATACAAAAACTGATTTCGACTCAAAAGGGGTCCAAATCCAATTTTCGTCACGGCAATGGAACCTCTATGGCACTAGGGACCTATACGCATTGGTTCCGAGGATTTTGAGACTTCGGAATGAGAAAATGCTTCGAATGCCCAAAATGAACCTTTTTGCGAATCGAGTCACACGACGGATTCACAACTCCCGTATTGGTTCCATTGGCGCAACACGATCCCACACGATCGAGAGCTCCTCTGTGAAATCGATGCACGACGATCGAACTCTCAGAACTCGAAAACCCTAATTAATCCCGAATTCGATTCTGACTCCTAATCGAGTTCAAACTCAATTCTTCCACGAGAATCGAACTTCACCAGTGTTGGATATATTTGTGGGTCGTTTTCTTGACTTTTTCGGAGCTAGGGTTTGAAAGGAAATCTCCAAAAAAATCGGGAAATGAGTTTCTAGAGCAAATAAATCCAACGAGGAGTAGATCAGGGTTTCTAGAATGAATCAATCGCGCAAAAGAATTCTTCTAACCCTAATCTAGGTCTAGCAACTCAACAACGCACCGATTTACTTCCTGATCTAGATTTCCTAGGGCTAAAACAAAGGGAAAGAAAAGAAAAGGAGGGGAAGAAGTTTGGGTTTGCATCAAACCTCAAGGATTGAGCTCCAAATTGAAATCCACCGGGAGAGGAGATCCTTGGGGGCTTGAGGGGGCTTCTCCAGTCCTCAAGGCTTGCTCTTCTTGCTCCTTGGGGGCTCCACCGGCCAGCAATGGAGGAAGGAGGAGGGGAGCTCGGGTGAGGAGGAAGACCAAGAGAGAGAGGGTGAGGGAGTGAAATGAGTGAGGGAGAGGGAGGAGAGGCTCTCCCTTGGCTTGATAAGGGAGAGGGAGGAGGGACAGGGCAACGTTCGGGTGGAGATATGGCCGGCGCCGTGCCAAGCAGGGGCTCTGTCCCCCTTTCTCGACACTTCGGCCGACAGTACCGCCCGGAGTGGCCGGTGCTGTCACCCGGCCATAGTACCGCCGTTACAAACGCGGTACTGCCGCCCAGGGGCTAACAGTTTGGGATTTTTTGGCTTTTCGCAACAACGCTTGACCAATTGCTTTTGGGACTTTTGGAATAGGTTCAGGGGATCCTATTGAGGGCTTTAGAGTTCCAAAGGAAGATTCTTGGGATTAGGTTTACTAATGACTTCGAAGGATTTCGACAGACTTGAAACTCAAGGTTTCAGGTCAAAATCAATCGAAACGGCTCGAACGAAACGACAAAAACACTCCGAAAACAAATAACTCCAAATCAAGATCCAGAAATCAAATCATATCACAATTAAACACTCAATTAGCTTAATTAAGCCTAATTATTCTTAATTACAAATTCAAGGTGTTACACTGACTCAGCAATTCCGTGAGATGGGTGACTCCCACCTCGACCCTAGCCTCCACGACCACGGTGACCACGGCCTCTACCCCTTGGAATAGCTGCTACAGTCACACAACCATACAATCACATAATCATAAGCACGACATCAATATATTCAAGATCAAAGATCAAAGATCAACATAAACATAGTCTCCATCAAGTAGGCAAAACGCAATGCAATGAAGAACCATAAACCCGTCCTACTGTGCATCCAAGTGTGTCAAATTTTAAATTAATTATTCCACTTACACAAGTTTTAATGTTGTTATCCTATGGCAAAATTTGAAGTATATCCTAAGCCATATTTTTAGGTTATCCCACATCACATTTTAGTTGAACCTATGGTATGACACTAAATACATGTTCCACGGACCTAGTATGCAGCGAATGTCACCCAAACGATGCTAGAGGCAACCAAAAACACATATTTAACAATAAATTACAGCAACTACGTTAATTGCTTAAATGAAAAATTCAGCATCATTTCCTTTGTTTTTCCATGGTTTGAAGCAACAACAATAATATCATAACACACTGACATAATAGATGACATCTAAAACAGGAATAATAAGAGTTACAGCATCAGTTCAAGCCATGAATATAAATTCAAACATTTCATGAACCAATACGAAGTGAACAATAAAACCAAGCACACAATATAGCATAGTCCAAGTTTAGCACAATAAAATGAACCATCACAACTACGAACGATGGTGTGTAGTTGTCTAGATGAGTGAAACTAGGTGGAGACATGACGCTAACTCCCTTTCCCGAATGCCAAATTCGTGGTACCTAAAAACAACATAAAAACAATAAGCGTGAGTTCATCACTCAGCAAAGTGTATTGCAATGGAATAAACAATAACAACATTCATTAACATCTTCATTATCCTCTCATATAACATCATCATAAACATCTCATAAAACATCTTCATAAGCATCTCATAAAACAACTTCATTCATGCAATGCAATGCACATGTCTCTTTGCTTAGCACATACCGGTATTGCCGAGTGCCAAACTCCCCCGAAAAGGCCCAAACTCCCACGAAAAGGCCAAAACTCCCACGAAAAGGCCCAAACACCAGGAAACGGCCCAAAACACGATATAAAGTCGTACCGTACTGCCATAATCTATAATGTCACATTCTATAATGTCACAACCACAATTATACTCAACGAAATAGTAAAGTACTTTATTGAATGGGGAAATATAACTGGTTGCTCGACCTTATGGTCAAGTTACAAAAGTACGCCTTGCAGGGCTAAAGTCTTACTCAAATAAATCTGCAGCGGAAAATAAAGAAACGCGTTGCTCCAACCAATATGCCACAGGCAACTAACTGGGCTAGCCCCTAGTTCGTCGGCTCCTCTTGGAACTCCTCCTCCAGTGCTGGCGTTGATTCTTATTCAACTGATGTTTGATGTTGCAAGGGTGAGTACTTAAAAGCACTTAGCAAGTCAGGCACAGAAATGCAGTCTAATAGCTACATGCAATGGCTTATTCCAACAACAGGCTAAGAGGTCCTTTTGCAATACGCAACATTCATAAATAATAGTAATAGATTGGAAAGCAATAGAACAGTAATAACAATAATAACTTTCATAAACAGTTTCACAAGTAAAGCATTTATTCAACTAAAGCAAGGTTCATCATTTCCTTACCAATTGACCCAAAAGTTATCTTCACGAAAGTCTAACCCTTGACTGTAATCACCGAGCAATGTCCAATACCGTGGACTCGGCTATTCGAATAGGTTGTACACTCTACAGAGGTTATACATTTTACCCACAAGATACAACCAAACACCACCAAGGCGAGTGATCGTAACAAAGCCTTTCCAAAGCTAATTCTAGACCTGGTACTGCCTGCTAAGGTTTCAATACTGAAGGGACTGGTTATCACACTCAGGGCCCCCCTCTTGCGCCATGTGAGCCTACCTGCGAACCCGGGCCTCACACCACCATGACAGTACCAAAGACTAGACATCACAGTTTACTCGGCCAGGTCTGTCCCATTCCAGACTTGTGGCTGTATGCTGGACTCAGTTCAAATTCTTGCAAGGTTAAGTCCTTAGGGTGACCGAGGCAAGACTACCCAAGGATTCACAAGTAACCAAACCAACAAAACCAAATGCGACCTCCCAAGTGCCACATCTGGCCCACCAGAATAATCTTGACACTTGCTCCAGCCTAAATCATTTAATCACCCAGTTGATTACCATGCACCACGTGTCATCAACATCATCAACAACACATGTAGCAATTTCCAAAATCATGTTCCACCTCTCATTAAGTCAAGATTAATTTCCGACATTCAAAATTATATCAATAACACGATTGCATGGCTAAGCTGGCTAATTATGGTCTAATTAACCCATATTGGCAAAGTATTAGTGTCCAACTATTAATCCACACCATAGGATGACAAATGATTCATGGCATACAATTAATGTAGACAAGGTGGCATAATCAGATAGGTCACATAACTATTCCCAGAATTATTCAAAAGCATTTTAATTAAACTAGCATGCAATAATTTAAACCAACATAGTTTCAAAAGTGGGGTCAACATGGTCAAAGCATAACTTGCCTTCAAAAAGTATTGGTTCCTGGTCTTGAACTTGCTCCTGGGTCAAAACTTCTCCTACGAAGCCTTCGGGCAGTTCGACGTCTACGCGTATCGGATAAATAAACAACAAATAAATAAAATAGAGGAAAAACTGATGTACAAAAATTAAATAAAATTCTCCATTAAATAGAGCTGAATTCTATAAAAATTTACAAACTGGAATCACCTCAATCGGAGTTGAAACGCAAAAGTTATAGCCGTTTGAAGTTTGAAAAATCAATTAAAATAATAAATCGAATTAATTCATTTATTTTTCTATTGAAAAATTCGAAATATGACGTTAGCATGATGTCAGCACGTATTTGTAATTCCACTGAATTTATTGCGTCATGCTTGCGTCATCCGATCCATGGACTCGGTCCACGGCTCGGGTTTGGTCCACCGTGACCCAGTCCACGGGTACACGTGTCACTGACACGTGGGACCCACTGCTGATGTCATCGCTGACGTCGGCATGGCTCGACCGAACGGCTCTGACATGCAGGCCCCACCGTGACGTCAGCATGACATCACGGATGACGTCATCGCACGATGGGATGAGCCGCAGACACGTGGGCCCCACACTGACATCAGGGGTGATGTCAATGATGACCGGGAGACAACCGCGTTGACCGCGCCGGTTCGACTTCCCGTGACGTGGCACAATCTTGGTCGTCGGTTTGAAATCCAACGGTCAAGATTAGATCTGGATCCCGCACGTTGTGGATCAACGCGGTTGATCTGGACCGTTCGTTTCGAATCAGACGGTTAAGATTGGATCTGGATTCCGCATCACCGTGGGGGTGACATGGCATGACGCGGCGTTCAATGTGTGGCACGATCTGGACCGTACACCGCAGATCGAACGGTTGGGATTGCATCTAGCGCTACAACGTACATCGAATCTAACCATACGATCTAGATCTAACGGCTTAGATCTAATCTAGCAGGGTGCAATAAGGATCTACGTGGCTCAATCTGGTGCGTTGGATTTAGATCCAACGGTTGCTAATAGATCTAACCCGTAACATAGGATTTTGCATTAGGTGACGTGGAAAAACCTGGATGCTAGGATCTAGATCTAATCTGGGGGTTTTCACATAGACGATGACGTGGACGAACCTGAGTCGTGCGATGAAGATCCAACGGTTGAGGGAGTTCGCGAATCTTGCAATGGTGCGGCGAGGCTGGGGCGCCGGAGCTGAGGATGACGACCACGGTGATGGCGTTTGAGCGCGAGTCCGGTGAAGTGAATCCTCCCCCCAGGTGCGCCCCGTCGCGGTGGTCTTGGATCTAGCCTTGGTCGCGGCGGAGAATGGCGGGAAAAGCGAAAAACGGCAGAAACTGTGGCAGCGCTCTACATCAACTCCGATGAGCGATTACGGGCAAACGGTGGCGGCTTGAGCACGGGGAACTAGGTCATCCGACGCGCACGGAAACAAAGAAGGAGACGGCGGGGTCGGAGTATTAAATAGGGGTCTCGGTGTCCGTGAATCTCGCGGAAAACGAGGTTGGTTGCGTGGCGGCGGTGGAGTCCGGCGGTGATATGGAGAGGATGATGTGGCACCATGTAACAGCCCCAAATTTAATTACGAGTAATATTGTGCATGGCATGCTCATATCATTCATAATAGTGGCGTTATTAACACTTAATCAAGGTTTTGTAAATGCTAGCATCATTTTAGTTAGATGAGTATTAATTTATCATGTTTATGACCCTTTCAAAGTTGCTACCCATTTATACCCAAACTTCATCCACCCTAGCCAATGACATGAGGACCCCACTAGTAAGTGAGAGAGGAAAATTCTGCACACACTCCCTTCACTTTTCTCACTCTACCTAGTCCTTACCCACCTCCTTGTCTCTCTATGACACATGGGACCTAGCCCCACATGTAAGCAATGGTTGGCCAGCCATATAAAAGGGTTCCTTCCCCTTGGTTTCTCCTCCACACCCACATTTTCAGCTCACCTCATTTCTAAAAATAGCAAGGAGGGAAGCAAGAACACACTTCCAACCCTCTCCATTCATCCCCTCAAATCCACCCACATTTTGAGATTGGGCTTGTGCATGTTATACCATCTTGAAACTAAGATCAAGGGCTTCAAATCCATTCAAATGGATTGTTGATGCCCCAAGTATTGGGTGAGTTCCAATCCATTCTTCATCCATTCATGTTCTAAATCTTGGTAGCATTGAGCTCATTTCATTTCTCTCCTTGAAAACCATCTCCAAGTTGAGAATCGGACCATGTATGTCGTGTTGATAGCTTAAGGAGAAGAGGGAGAAGCCATTCCAAGGACTAGGAGGAGAAGGTGTCATCTCCAAGAACAAGGAGGAGGAGTTGATACCGAGAGACCCAACAAAGATCACCATCTTGGCATCATTCTTGATCCCGTCATCAGACCAACTTTCCACCGAGTACAAGAGCATCGTTATAGTGGTAAGGCTATACCGAAGTTATTATTTTTTAAGTGTACGAGCACATGCACCCATACCTATTTTCGGACAGAGCAGTCAACCCGGATACTTCGGGGTTTTAGTCCGAACACTCCGGGTTCGTCAGTGCATACAAGTGAACTAGGACCGAGCAACCCGGTCTGGAGGGTCCGGGAATTTATTCGGACACTCCAAACGGGTTGGAAAAATTGAAACCGAGAATGCCACCCCGGACACTCTAGATCATGTCCGGACACTTCGGACGTGTCGGGCGAAACCAGAAAATGTAACAGAGAGACCCAACCCGGATACTCCGGGTATTGAACCCGGATAGTCCGGTGTACCCGGATACTCCAGTGTACACGGATACTCCGGTGTACACGGATACTCCAGATATTAAACCCGGATACTCCGGGTTAGCCAGCACTAGTGTACCGAGAAGATCAACCCGGATACTCCGGGTTAGGACCGGATACTCCAGATCTGACCTGATGGATGCTTCTCGTGTGCATGTCAAGATTAGGACCATGATCATGGTGCATTTCATGCATGATTGTGCATGTTTTCGTGTTGTTTATTGCTCGTTTTTTAATTAGTATTCTTTGGAATTCGATTTTCTCGTTAGGTGTTGACGATTCGGAGACCACTCCCGAGTACGACTATGCCTATGACATCAAGAGCGAGCAGCAAGGCACTACTTTACTCCTTGAACATACATGATCCTATTAATAGCAAATTATGTTGAAGTTATTTTATCAATTGCATGCTTACTTTCAATTACAAGTATATTCAGGGTAGAATGCTTAGTTAGTTTCCTTGTTGACATGTTATCCTCTTACCATGTTCCTTTCGTATACCATTGTCGCCCTAGGTGGTTGGTTTATTATTATGTATGGGTTCGTACGATTTGCTTAGCCATGCTTACAACATCGTTAGGAACCGCGATAGATGGACTTAGTCCATCGGTCGCGATGATCAAAGATGATTATGATATTGATGGTTCAATTGTGGTTATTGTGTAGCAATATTGGTTAAGGATCTTAAGGATCAAATCCTGGTGACGTCTCTTTAAGTAACTATCGTGCGAACCACACGCCGTTTATGGGGCCGGCTTAGCCAAGTACTTGTGTATGACTAGGGCATTTAAATCACGTGCACTCGGAATTCCTTGAACTTTGGAGAGTGTCAAGGAATGTCCGCGAGATCTCCTCGAACTTTGTGGAGTGTCGAGAATATCCTTCGAAATCCCTCCAACATTGTGGAGTTAGGGATGTTCAATAACGGGTGTACTCCTTGATCCACATACATAAAGCACTGAGCACGTGGGATCAAGGGTCACAGTCACCCGGGTGGTTTAAATACACTACCATGCATACTGGAAAATGGTTTTGTCACGTTTACCTCAGACGGCACATCAAAGGAATTGTGCTTATAGCTTGGCTTACGAGTGTGGCGTGTCGTGTGGGTACAGTCGTACCTCTGCAGAGTTTAAACTATTCGAATAGCCGCGTCCATGGTTAAGGACGATCACTTAAGTTGTCAGTCACTAGGCGAGTGTTAAGGGCCGGGTAAGAATGGATGGTCTGGAAAACCAAGTCTCATGAGTATTGGAGTACTCCTGAGGAAAACGTCGCGAGTATTGGAGTACTCGTGGATGGAACTTCACGGTTATTGGAGTATCCGTGGGTGTAAGCGAACATGAGCGTTGGACTCATGGTTCGGAGAATGCTTGGAGGCATGAGATGAAGATGTTGATGATGTTGTTATACTATGTATTAGACTTTGTAAATGTTTATTAAATAGCAGTTTCAATCTATATGTGTTTATGTTTTTATCCCAAATATTGCTTTGTGCTGAAATTAGCCTGGTGCCTTTCTTGTGATGTAGCAACCACAGGTAGCTAGAACTCAGCATACAACTTATATTATTGTGCGAATACACTCTTTGTACTCAAACGGATTGTCCACTTGCTGCAGGTGAGGATGAGGCACTGCCCGGAGACCTTTATCGGGTAGATTCCGATGATGATAACGCTTAGGGGCACGTTCTTTCTTCCAGTCGGTTGCCTACGGGCTATGGCACACTACGCTGGACTCTTTTGTTGTCTATGTTATGTTTTTGCTGCTAGTTTATGTAATAACTTTAAATATGTCATTTTGGACAGCAGTCGTGCTTTTGTATGTAAATATGCTTATGCTTCCTTTAAGTATGTATGTGTTGTGATACGAACTGTTATGCATTATCGCGTGTGTTGGTGAACTTTCCTGGGACCAACACGGGCATATATGCGGGCCGCTCGAGACTCCCTTGATTTACTTGGACTGTGCGATGCTGCCAAGTGAATCAATGGAATCCCGGGGACGGGTCCCCATAGGCCTGGTATCAGAGCTCTACACTGACTGTAGGTTAGGGCGTAGCATGGTCGACTGGCTTAGAACTTGTTTGGAATCAAAACTATTTTGCTTATCAAATAATTTTTGAACTGCTAGTATTGTTTCATTCTTCGTTTCTTATCCATCTTAGTTCTATGCCTCATCTTTATGTTCATTTGAATTAGCAAAATTGTTTTCTGACTCATCTTTTCTTTTCCAAATGCTAGATGAACCACGGTCCTTTGGTCATGGTTACCCACGCTGAGGATGTGGATGGTTTTCTTTCCCTCCTCAGGGACATGCTCTGGAGGGCCAGCTTCACCTATGCACCCGAGTACGCGGTGTATGGGCGGGCTTTGGGACCTGGATTGAAGACCTACACTGCCATGGTCCACATCATCGCCCGAATGATGCCGGGGAGCATTCCCCATCACTTCCAAGCACAAGGGACATCCATTGGGATGGCAACCCAAGTGGGGGCATATGTTGCCATGTGTCATCTTCGACATGATCTGCGGGAGTTGCTTGAGCCTCCGTTCCTTTACTTTCTGCAGCGAGGACCAGCGGGCACCTACAACTACATTGTGGAGGTTGAACTAGGAGAAGACTGCTCTATCCGCCAGTTGGCGAGCTTGGTCGATACTTTGGACCGGGCTCATCGTTGTATCGTTCATGAGTTATGGGAGACTTGTGCCCGTCTTCATGCCGCCCAGGGGCATCTTCATCAATTTTTACAAACTGGTCTCGTGCCACGGAATGTGGTGTACGGATCCAATTCTACTATGCCCCACGATGAAGCTCCAGGCCCTTTTCAATTCCCACGCGTGACGGGGGTGGAGGCCCAACACTTCAACCCTAGCCGTGCACGCATCAACTTGGCAAGCGCGATGCGTCTTCGTGTGCAAGGATTATCAGGAGCACCTACATCCTACTTGGGATCCCCTCAACGTCTCGCTAGCTCTTTGGATCCTGAAGATACAGGATCACCGGAATACCATCTTTTGGATGAATTCGCCCCCAGGCTTCCTTATGGACATTTGAGTTGTCTGGATTAAGTTTGTCGTGGCCCCAATGTAGGGAAGAGCTATCTTAATTCAAAGTTATGTAATAGACTCTTTCGGGTAACTTAGGCTATGTCCTTCTGTATCGTCTCGGAACCTTGTTGTTGTTCATGGATGCTATTGGAGTTTATGGACTTCCTTAATTTGATGTTTTGTGCTTGTGCTGTGTGTTTTCTTGTTGCATTCATGTAGATTGCTATAAGTGTATCTTGTGTCCGAAATTGCCATTTCCGCGTTGTTGTTGCTCTCTTGTTTCTTGTTGCTAACTCGGGGTTGGAAATAGGATGGTAGGAGCTACCACTCGATCGCAAACTCAGCAAGGAGCGAGGCCACACACCTCGGGCTCCCAAACAACTGAGGAGCCTGCTCAGGGGGTTGCTCATGACAACCCGGAGTCGTCTCACCGTCAAAATCAGCACCATCCTCGTGCGGAGGCGGAACTTCCACCACCTCCTACATGGCTCAAGTGCTTGCCATGATTGAGCAGAATCGGCAAGATCAGACTTTGATCTTGCAGCAGATTGCTCGCAATAACGCCGTTGCCCCGTGCCCTGTCCGAGGTGCCGGTGGGGGAGGGCATCATGCCGCAGGAGGACTCGGCGAGTTCCTTCGCACGCAGCCACCATTATTCTCCCGTGCCAAGGATCCGCTCGACGTGGATGACTGGCTTCGGACCATTGAGCGCAAGCTTACCATTGCTCAGTGTCCGGATCATGAGAAGGTCCTTTATGCTTGTGAGACCCCGATCAGCTATCCAGAATCTCCTGTGTATTTCCGTACTAGTCCCAGATCAGTAGCTAGTACACACAGTCACAGTGATACATCATTGCCGAACAAAACGAAACTTGTAATATAAATATTCAAGTATGGGCCACACGGCCACTTATTACAATACTCGGTCCAACGACCGGACACACAAAACAGCGGAAGCAAAAGAAAGCAACAAGCGAACGCCACAACGCCACAGGCGACGACTAGGAACGCAACTAGTCCTCCTGGCAATCCTCCTCGAAGAACTCCTCCTCTTCCTCGGCATCTTGATAATTCTCTGATGATTACAGAGTTGGTGTAGCAAGTGAGTACAAAAGTACTCAACAAGTCGGGAAAGTATGATCATGAGGGGCTTTCCAAAGGAAGCTTAATAGGGTTTATTTGCATAAAGCCACATTGAATAAATCATACTTAAGTAATAAATTTCACAAAGCATCTTTTACAATTCTTTTTAATAATTGAATTATTGAATAAGCTAGTGAGGTTCTAACCACCAGCACTAACATAAAGGCTCTATCCGCCAACAGTTTAAAAGATCAATTTAATCATGTGACTCCATTCGTCAAATGTAGAACAGGTTCTTTCCACCGGATTGGCTCTTTCCGCCAAACAACATTCGAGAGTTCTAACCACTCCCGAACCCCAAAACAAAACACTTTTCGATTTTAAAACCAAAACCAAAGTCTACCAATATGAAAGCATTCTTCGCTTTGCCTTTGACCGTAGGCACGGCTATTCGAATAGTTTTACTCTGCAGAGGTGTACAACTTTACCCACAAGACAAGATATACCCTTGATGCCATGCAATTAACACACTTCCTTAGGTGTGTCGGCAGGGATATCTTGACAAAGCCGTTACAATGTATCTACCTAACTAGACCCACCCGCTGAGGTTTCACCGCTGTTAGGGTTCCCTCCACCCAGTACAGAAGCCCCCTCTTGCGCCGTGTGAGAAAAACAACATTGCCTCCGTCCGGCATTCACATCCAACCAAATGGTGAGTCTAAACTAGGCTTTTACAA
Source organism: Rhipidocladum racemiflorum (assembly GCA_036346355.1). Classification (NCBI taxonomy): domain Eukaryota; kingdom Viridiplantae; phylum Streptophyta; class Magnoliopsida; order Poales; family Poaceae; genus Rhipidocladum; species Rhipidocladum racemiflorum. Next base: position 34,527,576 of record CM070579.1, read on the forward strand.
ATTAGTAGTCCAGGTCGTACCATTATAGACATGTGGTAGTACGGTTATGCTTAAAATGGCAATCATAAGCGTCGGTCCTTATATGACTTGGGGCGGTACTTGCACAAAAGGATCAAGGCTTGATCCGCTCCCACCCGACATTCCATGCCGCCCAAGTCAAAATCATTTTCCTTTTCTTTTTATTTTAACAAAACCGGACCAAAACCATAATAATAACTTTCAAATCACATATGATAACATTCTTTTTGAATAATCCCACCCCTGGGTTGTTTTCATCGGAAAAGGTCCTAAGCAATTATACCGTACTACATAGCAATGGATACCATATAAGCCTAAGCATGATATAAACAAGGTTCTAGGGTTACAAGGGATATGATTAACAATGTCAAGGTGGAATTAACAAGTTTCGGAATAACTAACACTTATATTTGACATATTTCATTAAACATAGCCATGCAACTTTATAAACAATTTAAAACATTTTGTAAACATAGGCGCAAAGTGCATCAAGGAGACTTGCCTTCTTCGGCGGTGGGAGTGTCGAACTCGAGAAGTCCGGCGGCGGAATCGGCGGTTGCGGCGGGATCGTCGACTACACGCAAAACGAGGCAATAAATAAATAACAGAAAATAAATAAAATCCAAAAATTATAAAATTAGTACTGGCAGAAAGATCTTGATTTATGATGAATTTAGAAACTTGAATGAGGTCAAACGGAGTTCGGATGAGAAAGTTATGAGCTTCCGAAGTTTGAATTTCGAATAAATCGAAAACCGGGAATATTCCTCTCGGGTTTGACTGGGTCAAAGTTTGACCGCGGACTTTGACTTTGACTGGGCTGGTTAGGATTGAGTCTATGACAGTGGGCCCCATGTGTCATAGACATGGGGTTTCTTCATGCTTGGCTTGTGAGAGAAGCCATCGAATCCATGGCTAGAGAGAGAGAGCTTGAGGGCAAGAGAGAGAGAAGGGGGGCTCGTGTAACACCCCAAAAATTTGCTTTTCTTAAATTCATGTGTGATTTGGCACTTTGGTGAATTTTTGGAATTTTCTGGAATTTATTTGGATTTATTTGGAATTTATTTGAATTTATTCCATTTTGAAATAATTAAAGAATTAAACTTTGCAAATAAAATTTTGTTGGAAATATTTTATTTGAGTCCCAAATACCCTAAAATATTTTCCAGAATTTTTCTGGAATTTTTCTAAGACTTTTGCTATTTTTAATGATTTAATTGAATTTCTGGGAATTTAATTGGATTAATTAAATCGAGTTGGTTTCACTGTTCATCCGACCGAGCCCGAGTCAGACTCGAGTTCGAGTCCGACCCGAGCCCGACCGCTACCGGGTCAAACCGAACCCGCCGCTCGAACCTAATCGCGTGGACCGTTGGATCGGATCCAACGGCCACGATTGAGCCACGCCACCGAGCCTGAGCCCGACCGAGCCAAACGCCGCCGAGTCCGACCGGACCCAAACTCGCGCGACCGTTGGATCTCGATCCAACGGCGGCGCTGCGCCACGCCACCCTAACCGTGTCGCCGGGACTCGGCCGCGAACGGAGAGGACCTCGGATTCGCGGCGTTTCACCTGACGCCGAGGGCCCTATTTATTGCGCCGCCACCCGTGTCGGGATCGCCATTTCATTGCGCACCCGTAGCTCCAACCCACGCCGCTCAAGCCGCCGCCGTCAGCCCACGCGAGCTCGCCGTAGTTGGAGGAGGTGTCCGCCGCGGTTTGCGCCGTTTTCCGCCGCCGTCCGTCGTCTTCCGCCGAGAAGGAGCCCAGATCCGGAATCCCCGCTTCGAGACGCACCCGAAGAGACCACCCACTTCGCCGGAGCGTGCCCGAAACGCCGTCGGTGTGGTCTTCGTTCTCAGCGCCGGCCGCCGGAGCTCCGCCGTGGACATCGCAGACCCGCGAAGCTTCTCCACCGTCGGATCTTCATCGCATGGTCCAGATTCGTCCACGTCACCCACGGTAAAAAATCACGTGTTAATCTCCAGATCTAATCTCAACCGTTAGATCTAGATCCAACGGCTTAGATTGAACAACGTTCATAGCGATAGATTGGATCTTGACCGTCCGATCAAGATCGAACGGTCCAGATCAACCGCGTTCACCCCAAACGCGTGAGTCCAGATCTAATCTGGGCCGTTGATTTCCAAATCAACGGCCGAGATTGCGCCATGTGTCGGGAAGCCTGACCGTCGCGGTCAGCGCCGTCCACGCGCGCGTGCGTGTGACGCTGACACGCGGGGCCCGCGTGTCAGAGGGCCCACCTGTCAGCGACCGTGAGCCGTGGGTCGAGCCCACGGTGGACCGAGCCGAGACCGTGCGCCGGGTCCGTGGACCCGAGGCCACGCGTCGTCACCCGATTGGTCCACGTGTCCATGCTGACGCAATAAATGATTTTCCGAAAAAGAAAATGATTTAATAATTCGATTTAATAATTGATTTGAATTTCAAAACTTCAAACGCTTATAACTTTTGCATTTCAACTCCGATTTGAGTGATTCAAATTTCTAAATTTGTATAAAATTGAGATCTACCTAAATATGAATTTTATTTAATTTTTGGACTAAAGTTTTTCTCTGTAAAATTATTTAATTGATTATTTAAACTTTAAATAATCATAACTTTTGCATTTTAACTCCAAATTTGACGATTCCAGTTTCTAAAAACTCATAAAATTATGTTCTCGTTGTTTATGGATTTTATTTGGATGTTTGGACACCTTTTTGCCTATTGTTTATTCGTGTATTTGCTATTTGCACGCTTTACGAGTAGATGTTGAAGTGCCGGAAGGATTCGAAGGAGAAGTATTAACTCAGGATCCAACTCAAGACCAAGAACAAGTACTTTTTGAAGGCAAGTTGTGCTTTGACCATGTTGATCCTATTTTGAAATCTATTTTGATTTAACCTACTACATGCTAAGTTCAAATAGAAAATACTTTATTTAAAAATGGGGGATTAGATAAGTACCAATTTGCTGTATGACACCTTGATTATCTAAGTATGTGCCATGAATCCTTGTCACCCTAGTTGTGGTTTACTAGTTGGACATTATTAAGTTGCCAACATGGGTTTTAGACCGTTGTAGTATACTGCTTAGACCTGCTACGTGCTCATGACATGATTTTGGACAATCAAATGCTAATATTGACTTAATGATATAATGAACCTGTTTTGGAAAGGTATCATGTGATGTTGATGGCACGTGGTGCATGGTAATCAACTGGGGTTTGATAAATAGTTTTCGACCGGGGCATGTGGCAAGAGTAATCAGTGGGCCGATTGTGGCATTGGGGATGTTGATTTTGTTCTTGGGTAGTCTTGCCCTGGTCACCCTAAGGACTTAACCTTGCAAGCCTTTGAACCGAGTCTATCGTGCAACCACATGTCCAGAATGGGACGGACCTAGTTGACTAAGTTGTCGATAACGCACTGTGGGACCTCGGGAGGTCAACTACACCCTTTGTGTAAGTTATGCGGGGAGCGCATCGGCCGAGGCCAGGTACCCATCTAACGGTTGATTGGCCTAGACTTCGCCTTAGCTAAGGGAAGGGTTAGTGTGCAATAACCGGGAGGACCACTTGTATTGTTAGAGGTTTAGAAAGACTTTGTTACTGGAACTCGCCTTTGTGGTGTTTGACTGTATCTTGTGGGTAAAGTGCATAACCTCTGCAGAGTGTAGAATCTATTCGAATAGCCGTGTCCGCGGTATTGGACATCGCTCGGGAATTACAGTCAAGGGTTAGATTTTCTCAAAAATAACTTGGACTTGAAAGGTTGGGTTGGATTAATAATGATGTTGATGGAAATGTGGATTAGGATGGGGAAAGATGTTTATTAAACTTCTTGAAAAGTTATCTATGCTTTACTAGTTTCTACCGCTTTCGAATCTACTTATACTACTTGTCAAATGCTGTTTACTGCAAATATACCTTGAGCTATTCCTTTGTACCAAGCCATGCATATAGTATATTAGCTTGCATTCTGTGCATGACTTGTCGAGTACCAAGTACTCACCCTTGCCACCCTACAACACAGTTGAAGAGGAGGCTACACCAGCTTTGGAGGAGGAACTCCAAGAGGAACCGTCTACTTAGGGAAGCGAGCCCAGTCAGTTGCCTGTGGTATACTGGATGGCGCCACGAAGTTATTTGATTTTCCGCTGCTATTTTCTCTCTTAATAAGTTTTGCTCATGAGGCGTACATTTGTGACTTGACCATAAGGTCGAGTAACTTGATTGGTTATTTAAATAAAGTACTTTATTAGTATCGAATGGTATGATTGTGATATTTACCGATGTTAAGACTGTGGTGCACTAAGCTGCGTTCCTGGACTAGTGTTGAATACACAGAGGGTCCGGATTTGCAAATTCTGGGTCCCGACAGAGGAGGTATCAGAGCCATACTTGACCGTAGGCTCAACCCTAAGCTAGAATGGTCGTAGTGAGGATAAAACTTATTTTCTAAAGCTAAAAATTTGTCAAGATAAGAAAGGACATCTCGACTTATCCCCTTCTCTCTTTTCTTGTCTCTTGCTGAATTTTTCCTTACCTTGTCACGATTTAAAATTTTCAAGTTCTTACGTAAGCACTCTTGTGACAGATGGAGGAAGAGTTCAACTACGTTGATCTGGGAGTTGGTCACGCCGCGGAACTTTGGCATATGCTTCAGACTCTCGGAGATTTTGAGAAGCCGCAATACCAAGTGGAAGTGATCAGACAAGCAGGATTGATCAAGGCTTGTGACGTGAAGATTGAGGTACCTGCTAGGAAGAAGGGCCCAGGCAATCGCCCGATACACTGCACTGCCAGGAGGTCTACAATGCAGATGGGTATCCAAGAAGTATCACGACGAGCAATGCGGCACATTACCCGTATCTACGCCAGAGAGTTGGAGAGCACGGTGTTCCGTTATCACCCGCGCAGCAATAACCTTCTTGACCCGAAGGCAATTCAGGATGAGGATGCCATGGTTACACAGTTGGCACGATCTGTTGTCGCCCAGGAGGATGTACTCGATGATACAAGCAAGGAGCTACAGAAGGCCCGCAAGGAGATCACGACAGAGAAGAACAGATGGCGGGAAGCTCAAGAGTATGTGTCACACCTTCTGCGAAGGATTGACGAGTTGGAGATGGTTTTGTACGGACCGTAACTGAGCCAAGATTACTCGAGCTACACGAGCCAGATCCGGAGGAGTCAGATCTCGATGAGGACACTGCTTCTTCGACTACCACAGATGACACAGTTGCTGGACATGGCAATCGTTTCGCGCCTATGCCGCAGCATCCGTACCCAGGCCGTGGAGGTTTTCTCGATGAGTGAACGTAGGTTCTATAGTGAGACTCCTTCGTCGAGTCGCGTCATAGAATGAAGAGTCACCCTTTAGGCGTTAGACTCCAGTGTTAGTTCGATTTGGATTTTCATTGTTTGCTGAGTGTGCAGTATGTGTTGCAAGGCCCTTAGGCATTGTAAGCAACCATACCAAGTTATTAATATCAATAAGAAAGTTAGACCGTGAAGTTACACCTTTCGCCCCGCATAAGTTCCATATTACTTGTCTATTCTTGTTTCCCTCTCATCTTTAAAACTTAGAGCAAATCGAAGATGGTGAATACCCGCGGAAACTTTGGAAGTAATGGAAGTGGTTCTCGCCCAGCAGAAAACCCCAATGATGGAGCACCAGCACCACCAGTTGATATGCAGAATTTTGGAGCTTTTCTCGCTGCTCAGACTCAGTTGATGCATGCTATGATGCAACAAATGCAACACGTCACTGCTCAGGCCACAGCAAATCAAGTCAATCAGGGATCATGCCAGGGAAAGCAACAGCGTCTGAGAGTTGCACCAAATCAATTCTTCAGATTCCAGCCACAGAATGCAACAAGGACACCGTCACCAGCACCAAGACCTGTCAATCGTAACTACTGCACCCACCGCTAGAAACGCCGCTTCCAGCGATCAAGAAGGAACAGTGAGACGCTGCTACAACTGCAACGAGCCAGGACACTTTGCCAACAGTTGTCCGAAGAAGACAGCAGGAGTGACCCCAGTTCGCTTCAATCTAGGAACCACCCCCGCTAGGACGCCAGCACCAGGAACCACATCCCAGACCGTGGTGAGAGGCCGAGTCAACCATGTCACCGCAGATGCACTACAGAATGCTACGGACGTCATACTAGGTAAGTTACTTGTTAACTCAGTACCTGCAACAGTTTTGTTTGACTCTGGAGCTTCGCATTTGTTTGTTTCGCAAGGCTTTGCTACTAGAAATGATTTGGGGATTGCAAGACTTAAGTGCATGCTTTTAGTTCAAACCCCTGGTTCCGAACTCCGAACGAAAGTAGGATGTTCCGGGGTGAGAATACTAATAGATGGAATAGAGTTCCTAGCGAACCTTATTATTTTGGAAACCCAGACCTTAGACGTTATATTGGGAATAGATTGGTTATCCAAGCACAAGGCCGTATTGGATTGTGGACGAAGGACTATCTCAGTTGAGAGCCCGTGTGGGAAGAAAGTGGAATTTCAAGCCACTGCAGTTAGAGATGGACAGTTGATGGTTAACAGTACCAAGACAATCTGCATAGAGGATGTCTCAGTAGTGAATGAGTACCCAGATGTTTTTTCTGAAGATCTACCTGGTATGCCTTGACAGGACATAGAGTTTGTGATAGAGCTTGTACTGCACAGACCGATAGCAAAGAGACCCTATCGGATGTCTACCGAGGAGTTGGTAGAGATGAAGAAACAGTTAAAAGAGTTAATGGAGAAAGGATTTATCAGGCCGAGTTCGCCGTGGGTGCACCGCTTTTGTTTGTCAAGAAGAAGGACGGGAGTTTCAGGATGTGCATCGACTACCGTGCACTCAATGAAGTCACCGTGAAGAATAAGTATCCGCTACCCAGGATTGATGATTTGTTTGACCAATTAAGAGGAGCCGGAGTTTTCTCCAAGATTGATCTAAGATCGGGATACCATCGCTTGAAGATCCGATCGTAAGATATTCGAAGATCGCATTCTCGTCAAGATATGGACATTACGAGTTCTGATTATGTCCTTCTGCCTCGACAAATGCGCCAGCATATTTCATGAATATGATGAATAAGGTGTTCATGGAATATTTGGACAAGTTTGTTGTCGTGTTCATAGATGATATCCTAATCTACTCCAAGACCGAGGATGAACATGCCGAACACTTGAGGCGAGTTTTGGAAAAGCCGAGGAACAGCAACTCTTCGCCAAGTTCAAGAAGTGTGATTTTTGGAAGGACAAGGTGGAGTTTCTTGGACATGTAATGACCGCAGAAGGAGTCGCCAGTAGATCCAAGCAAAGTAGAAGTCGTGTTACATTGGGAGCACCAAGATCGTGACCTGCATTCGGAGTTTCCTTGGAATGGCAGGGTACTACCGCCGTTTCATTGAAGGCTTTTCGACAATTGCGAAACCTTTTACGCAATTGCTGAAGAAGGAAAAGAAGTTTGCATGGACGCCGGAATGTGAGAAAGGATTTCAGGAGCTGAAGAAGCGATTGACATCAGCACCGGTGTTAGTTCTACGGATGTTGCTCAAAGCTTTGATATTTATTGTGACGATCGCGCCAAGGACTTGGATGTGTACGATGCAGAATGGAAAGGTCGCCGCTTATGCATCAAGGCGATTGAGGCCGCATGAGGAGAATTATCCGACACATGACCTAGAGTTAGGCCGTAGTGCATGCCTTGAAGATATGGCGTCACTATCTCGATTGGAAACAGATGTGAAGTGTATACGGATCATAAGAGCCTTAAGTACATATTCACCCGATCGGATCTGAACATGAGGCAGAGGAGATGGTTAGAGTTAATCAAGGACTACAATGTTGGAATCCATTACCATCAGGAAGGCCAACGAGTAGCCGATGCTCGAGTCGGAAAAGCCATACCGTGAGTACGTTGCTAGTCACAAGTCAGGATGAGTTATGTGAGGATTTTCAAAAGATGAAGATTGAGGTTGTACCTAGCGGATTCTTGGCCGCATTGGAAGTAAAACCTACTCTAGAGGACCAGATCCGAGAAGGACAGAAAGATGATGACAAGATCCGCAGGATTAAGTCCATCAAGGAGGAAGGCAAGGCAGAGGATTTCAAGTTGGATGAGCAAGGCACGTTGTGGATGAAGGATCGCATTTGTGTGCCTAACAAGAAGGAGTTAAAGCAACTGATTTTGGAAGAAGCCCATGACTCCAAGTACTCAATTCATCCTGGAAGCGCCAAAATGTACCAGGATTTGAAGGAAAGATTCTGGTGGCCGAGCATGAAGCGTGAAGTTGCCGAGCATGTTGCATTGTGCGACGTATGCCAAAGAGTCAAGGCAATGCATCAGAGACCAGCCGGATTGCTCTGACCGAAAATACACGAGTGGAAGTGGGAGGAAATCGGAATGGATTTCATTACCGGTTTGCCTAAGACTCAAGGGGATTATGACTCCATATGGGTTATAGTGGATCGTTTGACCAAAGTAGCCCATTTTATCCCCGTGAAGACCACTTACTCGGGGGATAAATTGGCAGAGTTGTACATGATCAGGATCATCTGTTTGCACGGTGTGCCAAAGAGGATCGTATCGGACAGAGGTACCCAATTTACCTCAAGGTTCTGGAATAAGTTGCATGAAGCCATGGGAACCCGTTTGAACTTCAAGATGCCTTATCATCCACAGACGGATGGCCAGACCGAAAGAGTCAACCAGATTCTGGAGGATATGTTAAGAGCTTGTGCATTGGCTTATGCTACCTCTTGGGATAAGAGTTTGCCGTATGCCGAGTTCAGTTACAACAATAGTTATCAGGCTAGTTTACAGATGTCACCTTTTGAGGCACTGTATGGTCGACCCTGTCGGACGCCATTGAATTGGAATGAGACCGGCGAGCGCCGTGTCTTCGGGCCTGATATTCTTCAAGAAGCTGAAGAACAGATTGCCATGATCAGGGAGAGATTGAAAATAGCCCAATCACGACAGAAGAGTTATGCTGACAACCGTCGCCGAGACTTGAGTTTTGAACCAGAAGATTTCGTGTATCTCAGAGTCACGCCTCTCAGGGGAGTTAAGAGGTTCCATGCCAAAGGGAAACTCGCACCCCGTTATGTTGGACCATTTAAGATTTTGAGCCGCAGAGGCGAAGTTGCTTATCAGCTGGAGTTGCCACAGTCGTTAGCAGGAGTACATGACGTATTCCATGTGTCCCAGTTGAAGAAGTGTCTCCGAGTACCTGAGGAGCAGACGCCGCTAGAGTTGATTGAGTTGCAAGAGGATTTGACTTATAAGGAGCATCCCGTGAGGATTTTAGACACAATGGATCGAGAAACTAGAAACAAGTCAACCCGCTTCAGTAGAGTTCGATTGGAGCAACCATGCAGAGAGCGAAGCGACTTGGGAGCGCGAAGAGGATCTGAAGAAAGAGTTTCCAAACCTATTCCGTAGTAAGCCCTGAATCTCGGGGACGAGATTCTATTAAGGGGGGGAGGTTTGTAACACCCCAAAAATTTGCTTTTCTTAAATTCATGTGTGATTTGGCACTTTGGTGAATTTTTGGAATTTTTTGGAATTTATTTGGATTTATTTGGAATTTATTTGAATTTATTCCATTTTGAAAAAATTAAAGAATTAAACTTTGCAAATAAAATTTTGTTGGAAATATTTTATTTGAGTCCCAAATACCCTAAAATATTTTCCAGAATTTTTCTGGAATTTTTCTGAGTCTTTTGCTATTTTTAATGATTTAATTGAATTTCTGGGAATTTAATTGGATTAATTAAATCGAGTTGGTTTCACTGTTCATCCGATCGAGCCCGAGTCGACTCGAGTTCGAAGTCCGACCCGAGCCCGACCGCGCCGGTCAAACCGAACCCGCCGCCGAACCTAATCAGCGTGATCGTTGGATCCGGATCCAACGGCCACGATTGAGCCACGCCACCGAGCCCGAGCCCGACCGAGCCAGCTACCGCTCGAGTCCGACCGGACCAAAACTTCGCACCGTTGGATCTCGATCCAACGGCTTGCGCTGCCACGTCACCCTAACCGTGTCGCCGCCGGACTCGCCGCCAAGAACGGAGAGGACCTCGATTCGCGCGTTACCTGACGCCGAGGGCCCTATTTATTGCGCCGCCACCCGTGTCGGGATCGCCGTTTCATTGCGCACCGTAGCTCCAACCCACGCCGCTCAAGCCGCCGTCGGCCGCGAGCTCGGGCCAGAGTTGGAGGAGGTGTCCGCCGCAGTTTGCGCCGCTTTTCCGCCGTCCGTCGTCTTCCGCCGAGAAGGAGCCCAGATCCGAATCCCGCCGAGACGCACCGAAGAGACCACCCACTTCACGAGCGTGCCCAAACGCCCGTCGGTGTGGTCTTCGTTCGCCACGCCGGCCGAGCTCGCCGTGGACATCGCAGACCCGCGAAGCTTCTCCACCGTCGGATCTTCATCGCACGGTCCAGATTCGTCCACGTCACCCACGGTAAAGAATCACGTGTTAATCTCCAGATCTAATCTCAACCGTTAGATCTAGATCCAACGGCTTAGATTGAACCACGTTCATAGCGATAGATTGGATCTTGACCGTCCGATCAAGATCGAACGGTCCAGATCAACCGCGTTCACCCCAAACGCGTGAGTCCAGATCTAATCTGGGCCGTTGATTTCCAAATCAACGGCCGAGATTGCACCATGTGTCGGGAAGCCTGACCGTCGCGGTCGGCCGCCCACGCCTGGCGTCGCGTGTGACGCCGACACGAGGCCCGCGTGTCGAGGGCCCACTGTCGGCATCGTGAGCCGTGGGCCGAGCCCACGGTGGACCGAGCCGAGACCGTGCGCCGGGTCCGTGGACCCGAGGCCACGCGTCGTCACCCGATTGGTCCACGTGTCCAGGCTGACGCAATAAATGATTTTCCGAAAAAGAAAATGATTTAATAATTCGGTTTAATAATTGATTTGAATTTCAAAACTTCAAACGCTTATAACTTTTGCATTTCAACTCCGATTTGAGTGATTCAAATTTCTAAATTTGTATAAAATTGAGATCTACCTAAATATGAATTTTATTTAATTTTTGGACTAAAGTTTTTCTCTGTAAAATTATTTAATTGATTATTTAAACTTTAAATAATCATAACTTTTGCATTTTAACTCCAAATTTGACGATTCCAGTTTCTAAAAACTCATAAAATTATGTTCTCGTTGTTTATGGATTTTATTTGGATGTTTGGACAACTTTTTGCCTATTGTTTATTCGTGTATTTGCTATTTGCACGCTTTACGAGTAGACGTTGAAGTGCCGGAAGGATTCGAAGGAGAAGTATTAACTCAGGATCCAACTCAAGACCAAGAACAAGTACTTTTTGAAGGCAAGTTGTGCTTTGACCATGTTGATCCTATTTTGAAATCTATTTTGATTTAACCTACTGCATGCTAAGTTCAAATAGAAAAATACTTTATTTAAAAATGGGGGATTAGATAAGTACCAATTTGCTGTATGACACCTTGATTATCTAAGTATGTGCCATGAACCCTTGTCACCCTAGTTGTGGTTTACTAGTTGGACATTATTAAGTTGCCAACATGGGTTTTAGACCGTTGTAGTATACTGCTTAGACCTGCTACGTGCTCATGACATGATTTTGGACAATCAAATGCTAATATTGACTTAATGATATAATGAACCTGTTTTGGAAAGGTATCATGTGATGTTGATGGCACGTGGTGCATGCTAATCAACTGGGGTTTGATAAATAGTTTTCGACCGGGGCATGTGGCAAGAGTAATCAGGTGGGCGGTTGTGGCATTGGGGATGTTGATTTGGTTCTTGGGTAGTCTTGCCCTGGTCACCCTAAGGACTTAACCTTGCAAGCCTTTGAATCGAGTCTATCGTGGCAACCACATGTCAGTAATGGGACGGACCTAGTTGACTAAGTTGTCGATAACGCACTGTGGGACCTCAGGAGGTCAACTACACCCTTTGTGTAAGTTGTACGGGGGAGCGTACCGGGGCTGAGGCCAGGTACCCATCTAACGGTTGATTGGCCTAGACTTCGCCTTAGCTAAGGGAAGGGTTAGTGTGCAATAACCGGGGAGGACCACTTGTATTGTTAGAGGTTTCCGAAAGACTTTGTTACGGGAACTCGCCTTTGTGGTATTTGACTGTATCTTGTGGGTAAAGTGCATAACCTCTGCAGAGTGTAGAATCTATTCGAATAGCCGTGTCCGCGGTATTGGACATCGCTCGGGAATTACAGTCAAGGGTTAGATTTTCTCAAAAATAACTTGGACTTGAAAGGTTGGGTTGGATTAATAATGATGTTGATGGAAATGTGGATTAGGATGGGGAAAGATGTTTATTAAACTTCTTGAAAAGTTATCTATGCTTTACTAGTTTCTACCGCTTTCGAATCTACTTATACTACTTGTCAAATGCTGTTTACTGCAAATATACCTTGAGCTATTCCTTTGTACCAAGCCATGCATATAGTATATTAGCTTGCATTCTGTGCATGACTTGCTGAGTACCAAGTACTCACCCTTGCCACCCTACAACACCAGTTGAAGAGGAGGCTACACCAGCTTTGGAGGAGGAACTCCAAGAGGAACCGTCTACTTAGGGAAGCGAGCCCAGTCAGTTGCCTGTGGTATACTGGATGGCGCCACGAAGTTATTTGATTTTCCGCTGCTATTTTCTCTCTTAATAAGTTTTGCCCTGCGAGGCGTACATTTGTGACTTGACCATAAGGTCGAGTAACCAGTTGGTTATTTAAATAAAGTACTTTATTAGTATCGAATGGTATGATTGTGATATTTACCGATGTTAAGACTGTGTGCACTAGCGCATTCCTGGACTAGTGTTGAATACACAGAGGGTCCGGATTTGCAAATTCGGTCCCGATACCACGGAGGGGGCGGCGGCGGGCGGGCGGCGAGCAGCGCGCACGCAGACGCACGGCGGGTGGCGGCCACGGCAGCGGGCGGCGGCGGATCGGCGGCGGGCGGCGGCGGCCGCGGCCGCCGAGCTTCGAGCTCAGACGCGCAGGAGCAAGGCTCCATCTAAAAAGTACAGAGAGCAAAGCAAAAGAACAGAGAGCTCTAAAATACTACAAGAACAACTCCCTTCACCAAAACTTGATTTCTCCACCAATTTTGCACGAATTCAATCCAAACAAAAAGGTAGAACCTCTAGAGGACCTCCTTAGCAACATCTAGGAGGAGGGAATTGAACCGATTCTCACCGAAATCGAAGAAATCGACGACAAACACGGGTGCGGCCGAGACGAGCAAAATCCGAAATTCGTCGTCCACAGTCGAGGAATCCTGAAATTAACGGATGAATTAGAAACTAGACCTCCCCACGAACACAAAGAAACAAACGGTGAGAAGAATGAACCACCGAGGAGGAAATTATGACCCAAAATCCGAAGAACACGAAGAACACCGAGCTTTCGTCGGTTTTTCTCGAACTCCCGGTGGATTGGATTGGAAAGGCAAAGGGAGGGTAAACTCTCTGGAAAGAAGGCTCTCCCACGGAGATTTGAAAGGCGAAATCACGCGAAACGAATTAGAAACGGACGATTTAATGCCATAATTGCATTTTTCGGTTTTGGAAAGATGGTTCCAATTCCGGCGAGGTTTAGGGTTCATTAAACCCATGGATGGAAAGAGGAGGCCGTCGTGATTCCAACGGATCCGACGGTTCGCGATTTGGAGCATTGATGAGGGAGTTACATGCATTTGGATGAAGAACATTGAGTATGGATGGCTTGGTTTTCTTTCCCAGGCAAGAGCCTCAACGAGCTGGTCCAAGGTGGAAGAAGGTGAGCGATGCTTGATGCCACGTGGCGGCCTAGGATTGGATAGCTTATACGCGAAAGTTCCGCCCTAGAGAAAAATAAGGAAAAATGGCCTAAAAATTCCGGAAAAATTCCTAGAGCCATTTTGGAATATTTGGGACTCAATAGAACTGGTTTGGTTGAATTTGGATGATTTTTGTGGAATTGGATATTCGGGCGCGGACCGCAGGCATTAAACAAAAGCCGCGCGAGATAAAATAGGAACGGATGTCCAAAAATCCGGGGAATGATTCCTAAAATCATTTCAGAATATTTGGAACATTTTAGAAGTGGTTTGGAGATTTTTGGAGCATTTTTGGACTCGGGTGACTTTTCGAATGCCGTACGGAATTTGGAAAATCCGATTTTTCGCCCGGAAGGGAATTAATTCCCGATTTCGAAGGAGAATGGATGCCAGGTTATCTTAAACAACAATGAAACTCAAACTTTGAATTTACTTTATTTAAATTAGGTTTTTCTCCAGAAAGCCAAAAAGAGGATGTTACAATGCTTCTCATCAGCTTGATGGAGCAGCGTGCGCATGGTGGGAAACCTTTACCGCCATGCAACCTGCTGATCATGTTATCACGTGGGCGGAGTTTCGCGCAGCCTTCCGCGAGGCTCATGTCCCCACGGGTGTTATGGCCATCAAGAAGCGTGAATTCCTCACGTTGAAGCAAGGTGGCAAATCTGTCATGGAGTATCTTCACGAGTTCAACTACTTGGCTCGTTATGCTCCAGATGACATCTCCACCGACGAGCGCAAACAAGAGCGCTTCATGGAGGGACTTTCCGAGGAATTGCAGCTGGAGCTCGCTGCACATGAATTCCGCAATTTCCAACACTTGGTCAACAAGGCCATAGTGGTGGACGAGAAGCGAGGAAAGCTGGAAGAGTCACGCAAGCGCAAGCGAGCAGCTCAGATTTTGGCTAGCAACAGCTCGCAACCGCCATGCGCCACTCGTCCCCCGCCTTCCAATTATCATGCTCCGACACCCCCAAGACCTCCGGTACCTATTGCGCGTCCACCGCAGTAGAATCTTCCGCCGAATGCCGGTGGGAATCAGCGAGGAGGTAACACTCAAGGTCGCGCAGTTCTAGTGTGCTACCAATGCAAGAAGCTGGGACACTTTGCGCGCCAATGTCCGCAAAGGAACCCAGCGACGTCAGGGACTCGAACGCCGAATGTAGCTGGAGCCGCACCACCTCCACCGCCACGGCCAGCTCCCCCGAGAGCCACGCCGGCACAACCATGCGGTCGCATCAACCACGTCACCGCCGAAGAAGCTCAGGGTGCGCCGGATGTGGTGTTGGGTACGCTTCTTATCAACTCCTACCCAGCTACTACATTATTTGATTCCGGAGCATGGCACTCATTCATCCGAGAGGGGTTTGCTACTCATAATGGGTTTTCTACCGACCTTTGCATCCGCCTCTTCTCATTAGAGCGCCAGGATCGGAGTTGAGAACCGATCAAATTTGTCGAGGAATTAGCATTGAAGTCAATGGGGTAGGATTTTTGGCTGACTTGATCGTGATCGAGACGAAGGGAATTGAAGTTATTCTTGGGATGGATTGGTTGTCCAAGCATCAGGGATACATCGACTGTGCACAAAAATCCATCTCCCTCACAAGTGCAAGCGGCGAGCAAGTTGTCCTTGCATCTAGTTTTGATTCTACTCATCTCTATGCCTTGAGGGATGAGCCATTTCTCGGGATTAGTGATGTACCAGTGGTATGTGACTACCTAGATATCTTTCCAGAAGAATTACCAGGGATGCCACCAGACCGGGAGGTTAAATTCGTCATTGAATTGCTGCCTGGAACAGCCCCGATATCTAAGCGTCCATATCAGATGCCTCCAAATGAGTTGATTGAATTGAAGAAACAACTCGCGGAGCAGCAAGAGAAGGGCTTCATTCGACCGAGCTCCTCACCCTGTGGATGCCCGGTACTGTTTGTGAAGAAGAAGGATAACAGTTTGCAGATATGTGTTGACTACCGCCTGTTGAATGAAGTAACAGTCAAGAACAAGTATCCACTCCCTCGGATTGACGATTTGTTAGATCAAATGATCGGAGCCCGGATATTCTCCAAAATTGATTTGAGGTCCGGTTATCATCAAATCAAAATCAGAGCGGGAGACATTTCGAAGACGGCATTCTCTACTCGTTATGGCCTATACAAGTATATCGTCATGTCTTTCGATTTAACCAATGCACCGGCTTACTTCATGAGTCTAATGAATTCAGTTTTCATGGAGTAACTCAACAAATTCATTGTCATCTTCATTGACGACATTCCCGTCTACTCCAAATCTGAAGAGGAACATGAAGTACACCTTCGAATAGTCCTGGAGAAACTGCGAGAACACCGACTTTATGCAAAATTCAGCAAGTGTGAATTTTGGCTAAAGGAGGCTACCTTCCTAGGCCATGTGCTGTCGGAAGGCGGAGTTGCAGTTGACCCGAGCAAAGTGCAGTCAGTACTTAATTGGGGATAGCCCAAGACCATCACAAAAGTTCGAAGTTTTCTCGGACTTGCGGGATACTACCGCCGGTTCGTGGAGAACTTCTCCAAGATCGCGAAGCCACTGACCGAACTACTGAAGAAGGAGAAGAAGTTTTCATGGTCAGCAGTGTGTGAAGCAAGTTTCCAATTGCTGAAAGATCGCTTAACCACTGCACCCGTCTTAGTACTGCCGGATATTCACAGGGGCTTCGACATATATTGCGATGCATCACGCCTCGGACTCGGATGTGTACTTATGCAGGGAGGCCGAGTGGTGGCATATGCATCGAGACAATTAAGGCCACATGAGATGAATTATTCAACCCATGACTTAGAGCTAGCAGCTGTGGTGCATGCTCTAAAAATTTGGCGACATTACCTCATCGGTAATCGTTGTGAAATCTACACCGATCACAAGAGCCTGAAATACATCTTCACTCAAGCCGATCTGAACTTGAGACAAAGAAGGTGGCTTGAATTGATCAAAGACTATGATATGATACTCCTTTATCATCCCGAAAAAGCCAATGTCATTGCCGATGCCTTGAGCCGAAAACCACGATGCAATTGTGTTTCGGCGGAGCCGGAATCGGAAGCGATTTGCGCTGAATTCCGAAGACTCGGATTAGAAGTGGTCAATCAGGGATTCCTTGCTGCCCTTGAGATTAAATCTGACCTCTTGGATCAGATCAAAGCAGCCCAAAAGGAGGACAAGGGCATAACACTTATCCGAGCCGACATCAAGCAAGGCAAAGCTAATTGCTTCACTGAAGACCCCCAAGGTGTCCTATGGTTTGGCACCCATTTGGTAGTGCCGAATTGCAAGGAGTTGAAGCAATCCATTCTCAGTGAAGCTCATGACTCCTCATTCTCTATTCATCCCGGGAGTACAAAGATGTACCAAGATCTTAAGCCGAAACTTTGGTGGACCCGGATGAAGCGAGAAATCGCCCGATATGTTGCCAAGTGTGACATATGCCGAAGGGTGAAAGCTGACCATTTACGTTCAGCAGGCACACTCCAACATCTACCAATTCCCTTGTGGAAGTGGGAGGAGATCGGCATGGATTTCATCACCGGATTGCCCAGGACAGAAAAAGGTTTCGACTCTATTTGGGTAATCGTTGACCGGTTGACAAAGACTACTCATTTTCTTCCCGTCAAGGTTACCGATATGATAAGCAAGTTGGCAGAGCTGTATCTCTCTCGAATCGTATCTCTTCATGGTGTGCCCAAAAGAATTGTCTCATATCGAGGTACCCAGTTCACCTCACGTTTTTGGCAATGTCTTCACAAAGCCATGGGAACTCAACTCTCATTCAGCATTGCCTATCATCCTCAAACTGATGGACAAGCTAAAAGAGTGAATCAAATCCTAGAGGACATGCTTAGAGCTTGTGCTCTTACATACGGCAAGGATTGAGAGAAGTGCTTGCCATTCGCAGAGTTTTCCTACAACAATAGCTATCAAGCTAGTCTTCAAATGTCGCCATTTGAAGCTCTTTACGGAAGATCTTGTAGGACTCCACTCAATTGGTCTGAATCTAGAGAAAGACCCATCTTTGGCCCGGACTTGGTCACCGAAGCGGAAGAGCGAGTCCGGATAATCCGAGAACGATTGCGGACGGCACAGTCTCGTCAAAAGAGCTATGCTGATCGCCGTCGTCGTGCATTAACCTTTGAGGTGGATGATCACGTCTATCTCAAAGTTTCTCCAAGGAAAGGTATTCATCGTTTCCACGCGAAAGGAAAGCTAGCACCTCGCTACATCGGACCTTTTCGAATCTTGGCAAGGCGAGGAGCTGTGGCATATCAATTAGAACTTCCACCTTCCCTCTCCGTGGTACATGATGTCTTTCACATCTCTCAATTAAAGAAGTGCCTTCGTGTTCCGACCGAAGTCATGGAGCTAGACACTCTCGAATTGCAACCCAATCTTTCATACAAGGAGTATCCAATTTGCATTCTTGACGAACGCGAACGCGTCACCCGGAATCATATCAGCAAATTCTTCAAGGTTTAGCGGAGTAACCATACTCCCGATGAAGCTACATGGGAGCGTGAAGATCACCTTCGAGCTGACTACCCTCATCTCTTCACCAACGCGATTCAATCTCGAGGTCGAGATTCTCTTTAAGGGGGGTAGGTTTGTAATAGCCCCAAATTTAATTACGAGTAATATTGTGCATGGCATGCTCATATCATTCATAATAGTGGTGTGATTAACACTTAATCAAGGTTTTATAATGCTAGCATCATTTTAGTTAGATGAGTATTAATTTATCATGTTTATGACCCTTTCAAAGTTGCTACCCATTTATACCCAAACTTCATCCACCCTAGCCAATGACATGAGGACCCCACTAGTAAGTGCTAGAGGAAAATTCTGCACACACTCCCTTCACTTTTCTCACTCTACCTACTCCTTACCCACCTCCTTGTCTCTCTATGACATGTGGGACCTAGCCCCACATGTAAGCAGTGGTTGGGCAGCCATATAAAAGGGTTCCTTCCCCTTGGTTTCTCCTCCACACCCCCATTTTCAGCTCACCTCATTTCTGAAAATAGCAAGGAGGGAAGCAAGAACACACTTCCAACCCTCTCCATTCATCCCCTCAAATCCAACCACATTTTGAGATTGGGCTTGTGCATGTTATACCATCTTGAAGCAAAGATCAAGGGCTTCAGATCCATTCAAATGGATTGTTGATTCTCCAAGTAATGCGTGAGTTCCAATCCATTCTTCATCCATTCACGTTCTAAATCTTGGAAGCATTGAGCTCATTTCATTTCTCTCCATGAAAACCATCTCCAAGTGGAGAATCGGACCGTGTATGTCATATTGATAGCTTAAGGAGAAGAGGGAGAAGCCATTCCAAGGACTAGGAGGAGAAGGTGTCATCTCCAAGAATGAGGAGGAGGAGTTGATACCGAGAGACCCAACAAAGAACACCATCTTGGCATCATTCTTGATCCCGTCATCGGACCAACTTTCCACCGAGTACAAGAGCATCCTTATAGTGGTAAGGCTATACCCAAGTTATTATTTTTGAAGTGTAGGAGCACATGCACCCATACCTATTTTCGGATAGAGCAGTCAACCCGGATACTCCTGGGTTTTAGTCCAGACACTCCAGGTTCGTCAGTGCATACGAGTGAACTGGGACCGAGCAACCCGGTCCGGAGGGTCCGGGAGTTTATTCGGACACTCCGAACAGGTTGGAAAAATTAAAACCGAGAATGCCAACTCGGACACTCCGGATCATGTCCGGACACTCCGGACGTGTCGGGCGAAACCAAAAAATGTAACAGAGAGACCCAACCCGGATACTCCGGGTATTTAACTCGGATAGTCCGGTGTACCCGAATACTCCGGATATTAAACCCGGATACTCCGGGTTAGCCAGCACTAGTGTACCGAGAAGATCAACCCGGATACTCCAGGTTAGGATCGGATACTCAGGATCTGATCTGATGGATGCTTCTCGTGTGCATGTCAAGATTAGGAGCATGATCATGGTGCATTTCATGCATGATTGTGCATGTTTTCGTGTTATTTATTACTCATTTCTTAATTAGTGTTCTTTGGAATTGGATTTTCTCGTTAGGTGTTGACACTTCGGAGACCACTCCTAAGTACGACTATGCCTACGACGTCAAGAGCGAGCAGCAAGGCACTACTTTACTCCTTGAACATACTTGATCCTATTAATTGCAAATTATGTTGAAGTTATTTTATCAATTGCATGCTTACTTTCAATTACAAGTATATTCGGGGTAGAATGCTTAGTTAGTTACCTTGTTGACATGTTATCCTCTTACCATGTTCCTTTCGTATACCATTGTCGCCCTAGGTGGTTGGTTTATTATTATGTATGGGTTCGTACGATTTGCTTAGCTATGCTTAGAACATCGTTAGGAACTGCGATAGATGGACTTAGTCCATCGGTCGCGATGATCAAAGATGATTATGATATTGATGGTTCAATTGTGGTTATTGTGTAGCAATGTTGGTTAAGGATCTTAAGGATCAAATCCTGGTGACGTCTCTTTAAGTAACTATCATGCGAACCACACGCCGTTTATGGGGCCAGCTTAGCCAAGTACTTGTGTATGACTAGGGCATTTAAACCATGTGCACTCGGAATTCCTTGAACTTTGGAGAGTGCCAAGGAATGTCCGTGGGATCTCCTCGAACTTTGTGGAGTGTCGAGAATATCCTTTGAAATCCCTCCAACTTTGTGGAGTTAGGGATGTTCAATAACGGGTGTACTCCTTGATCCACATACACAAAGCACTAAGCACGTGGGATCAAGGGTCACAGTCACCCGGGTGGTTTAAATACACTACCATGCATACTGGAAAATGGTTTTGTCACGTTTACCTCAGACGGCACATCAAAGGAATTGTGCTTATAGCTTGGCTTACGAGTTTGGCGTGTCGTGTGGGTACAGTCGTACCTCTGCAGAGTTTAAACTATTCGAATAGCCGCATCCATGGTTAAGGACGATCACTTAAGTTGTCAGTCACTAGGCGAGTGTTAAGGACCGGGTAAGAATGGATGGTCTGGAAAACAAAGTCTCAAGATTATTGGAGTACTCCTGAGGAAAACGTCGCGAGTATTGGAGTACTCGTGGACGGAACTTCACGGATATTGGAGTATCCGTGGGTGTAAGCGAACATGAGCGTTGGACTCATGGTTCGGAGAATGCTTGGAGGCATGAGATGAAGATGTTGATGATGTTGTTATACTATGTATTAGACTTTGTAAATGTTTATCAAATAGCAGTTTCAATCTATATGTGTCTATGTTTTTATCCCAAATATTGCTTTATGCTGAAATTAGCCTGGTGACTTTCTTGTGATGTAGCAACCACAGGTAGCTAGAACTCAGCATACAACTTATATTATTGTGCGAGTACACTCTTTGTACTCAAACGGATTGTCCACTTGCTGTAGGTGAGGATGAGGCACTGCCCGGAGACCTTTATCGGGTAGATTCCGATGATGCTAACGCTTAGGGGCACGTTCTTTCTTCCAGTCGGTTGCCTGCGGGCTATGGCACACTACGCTGGACTCTTTTGTTGTCTATGTTATGTTTCCGCTGCTAGTTTATTTAATAACTTTAAATATGTCGTTTTGGACAGCAGTCCTGCTTTTGTATGTAAATATGATTATGCTTCCGTTAAGTATGTATGTGTTGTGATACGAACTGTTATGCATTGTCGCGCGTGTTGGTGAACTTTCCTGGGACCAACACGGGCATATATGCGGGCCGCTCGAGACTCCCTTGAGTTACTTGGACTGTGCGATGCTACCGAGTTAATCAATGGAATCCCGGGGACAGGTCCCCACACACCATCTCGACTATACACATGTACACGATCGACGGCCACGATCCAGTCAGAGCGAACGGATCCGATCTGATCCCGCGCGGGGCGACGTGGCGCAATCTCAGCCGTTGGATCCAAATCCAACGGTGGCGTGGTTTAGGGTTTGGGTCCTGTGCGGACATGGCTCGGTCGGACACGAGTCAGACTCGAGTCGGACCAACAATGAAAGCCATTAGGGTTTTTTCAGCGATTTAATCTTTAAAATAATTCTAGAAATTCAAATAAATAAAGAAAAAAGCAAAATACTCAGAAAAATTCCAGAAACATTCTGAAAAATACTTTGAGACATTTTGGACTCAAATAAAATATTTCCAACAAAATTTTATTTGAAACTTTTAAATATTTAAATAACTCAAAAAGGAATTAATTCAAATTAAATCCAAATAAATCCAAATAAATTCCAAAAAATTCCAAAAATTCAAATAACTCAATAAATTAAATAAAAGCACAAATTTGGGATGTTACAAACCTCGACCACCAGATGTAAATCTTGCTCTCCAGGTATGGTTGTGTGTCGCACATCCGTCTCAGTTTCTGACCGTAGATTAGATCTATCTAGAACCGTTGGATGTAGATGTGCGATCCAGATGCAATCATGTAGTTACTGTCTTAGGAGGATCTTGACCGTCCGATCGTGAACCGATGATCCAGAGGTGCACATGTGTCGTTCACCGAGACTGTCCACGTCGTACCACATCCGGGGCGAACAGATCTAATCTCGTCAGTTCAATTTTGAATTTGTGGTTTGGATCGCGCTGACACTCTAGCCAACTGCTGATCGCCACATATTGTCATGAATTACGTAGCGTCACCAACGCTGAGCCGCTTGGATGATGTCACAAGTGACGTTAGTATAACGTTGGCGCTGATGTCAGCGGACGAGGCTCGCGTGTCAGCCACTATAGCCATGTGCGTGTGACGCCATCGTTTGCATCATCAGTGATGTCATAGTGGGTCCCACGTGTCAGTGAAAAAGGATTTTTCGAAAATAGATTTGTTTTTATTTAATTAATTGCTGAGATGTCATAATTCCAATTTTTCTTTAGGGAAATAATTCGGCCGGAAAAGAAATCCGCGTTGACGCAAGCATGACGTCGCTATTCCGGATTTTCAATAGAAAAATAATTAGGTTAATTCGGTTTATTCTTTTTAAAGTATTTTCAAACTTCAAATTGCTTGTTCTTGTTCTTACGAACTTCGATTGAGGTGATTCCAGAGCCTAACAATTTGTAAAATTATGCTCTATTTAATGGTAAATTTTATTTCTTTTTTGGTGTTTTGTTGCTCTTTATTTTTGGTATTTATTTATTTATTTATCCATTTCATGTAGACATCAAAGTACCCGAAGGCTTCCAGGGAGAAGTGTTGACCCAAGAAGCAGTCCAGAGCATAATCAAGAGCTTTTCCAAGGTAAGTTGTGCTTTGATCATGTTGATCCCATATTTCTAAATTATGTTGTTTTAAATTATGCATGCTAATTTAATTAAAAATGGTTTCAATTAATTTGGGAATTAGTTAATCAACCTAATTGGTATTGTCACCATTGTCACTATTATTTGTATGCCATGAATCATTTGTCACCCAAGGATTGTTGTTTCTTAGTTGGTCGCTATTAAATTACCAACATGGGTTATTAGATCGTGACTAGTTTGCTTAGCCATGCATCGTGTTATTGATATAATTTTGAAATGTCAAAATTAATCTTGCTTAATGATATATGGAACATGTTTATGAAAGATGTGACATGTGTTGTTAATGAAGTTGATGATACGTGGTGCATGGTAATCAACTAGGGTGGTGAAATGATTTAGACAGGCAAATGGTAAGAGTGTTTATTGGTGGGCCAGATGTGGCATTTGGCTGTTGCCGTACATTTTTTGTAAGTAGTTAGGTTCGCTTCATTTTTTGAAACCAGTTTGGTTCTCTCCCTTGTTCATTTTATTTTTCAGTTTCTTTGCTTCCCTGTCGTTGCTCATCGTGTGTTGCCAGATCCTTCCACCGACGATCTTCCTGACGCCATGAAGCAAGTGGAGCAACCTGGCCTGTCACCTCTTCCGGTTGCTGTCCTTCTCCGGTGGTGGAGACGGTTTCCCGATATGGATTTGGTGTTCAACACCTAGCTGACCGGTGTGCCGCCTCTCCGGCCATCGTGTACTTCTCCCGTTGCATTTTTCGCTTCTTGACTCATAGTCACAACTTCCTTTGAATTCCCTTTAGCATTCTTCCTAAACCCGGGCGATTTACGGGCCAGCAAGTTTTTCTACTGTGAAGGAGCGCAGATCCAACGATCAGTCCTCTCCTCACCAGCTTCAACCTCCTCTGGAAGCCAAAGCAGGAGGCGGTGCTCAGGCGGTCCTTCCATAGCTACGCCACCCGCCTCAACTCGGGAAGCCGCTGTCCGTACACACATATTCCGGCAGCCCTGAGACAACTCTCCGGCGTGCTCAGTTCTCGTCAACATCGGGATTTATGGCTGCATGATGTGTAAGATAAACTGCAGAAGCTATAAGATTATTTAGCAATTTTGATTCAACCAAAAAAACAACTTTTATATGTGCGAAAAACACAAATCATCCTTTATATGTGCAAAAGCACAAACCCACCTTGAGACATATTGCCTTGCATATTGAATTTTATTTTTCTCTCCTCTCTTTCTTCTAACTTTTATAGTTCTCTCAATGGTCAGAGAACTTTCTGTTCTTTTCTCTTATCTGTGTACTACTCTTTCTGTGCTCTTCTTTTTCTTCACACACCTTTGATGTACAGGAGAGGATCCTTTTATAGCCAAGAAAAGAAGCTCTAGCCAAGGAGAGAAGAGAAGCCAGAGCGTAAGTTTCTAGCCATTAAAGAATCCGTTTCTTTGCACTAAATATGTGATACCACCGAGTGTCGTAATCTTATAAAATATGGATGTTGAGGTCAAAACATTATAAAATATGTAAATGGAGGTTAAAAATTTACGTTATGCCGTTTATAGCGTGTTTTTGGGCCGTTTTCGGGTGTTTTGGGCCTCTCCGGGGGACTTTGGGCCTTGGGGGTTGAGTTGGGCCTCCGGTGGAAGGGTTTGGGCCCAACGGGGGGGACAGCATGTGCGGTCGACCTAGGGTTCAGTTTTTCGCCAATTTAGAGTCCGAATTTGGTCATACGGATGTTGAATAGGTTGTAGATAATTTCAAAGAACGTTAAATTCCGCCCAGCCGTTTGAATGTTATGGCTGTTTTACCGAGCGTGTTAAAATCTGTGACGTGATTGGAACAGATCACGGTATTTTGTAGATTAAACAACTTTAGAGTCCGAATCAGTCTTTCCCTATACCTAGAAAAACTTGGCAAATTTCCTAAGCTACGCGAGAATGTACTCGTTTAATTGATTCGGAGTCCTAGAACCCGAGTTATGCCTTTTGGGAGGCTGCTGTCCCGACGGGACAGAACCGCTGTTTTCGGGTTTTGCGAGTAGTTGGCAATGTCGGGGTAGATGAGGGTTTGCATACTGTTTTGTGGGCTTGATTGTGAGTGTGTGGTCCCTATGTGCAGGTGGTGTGACCCCGGGAGGGCCTACTACTTCTCGGCAATCCGTCGCCCGTGGTTGAGGCAAGTGTATTGTGATGGATAGCGATTGTAGGTTATTTGATTGATTGAGATTGAAGTTTGAATATATGATATGTTCACATGACATGCTTTAATGTTTGCCATTGATACGATGAATATGTTTATTATGTGATGATTCCATGTGTTAATGTACAAGTATCCATGATGATGCCATGTGTTAATGTACGAGTTAATTATGATGTTGGCATAATTGCATACATGGCATGATTACATGGCCCGGACGGTGAGAAAGTCATAACTAGTCCGGGAAGGTCGGTGAGAAAGTTATGACTAATCCGGAGAGCCAATGAGTAAGTCCTACATCGTGATTCCATTCATCGCGGTGAACGGAAGCGAGGAGTAGGCACCCTCCATCTTCGGGATGGAAGGGGGGAGAGGGTGCACACCGATGGGTGTGTACTCAACCATACCGGTATGAGTTTCCAGGAGATATGTGCATCGCATTGCATTACATTGCATTGCATTATATGAGGATGTTATATGAGGAGGATTTATGATGATGTCAATGATATGCTTATACTATGATTATGAGATGTGTATGATGTGTGTGAAAAGTGGTGATGAAGGTATTGGGATGTGTTTTCTTGTTCCATTGCAATATACTTGCTGAGTGATGAACTCACACTTGTGTTTATGTTGTTTTTTTTAGGTACCATGACACCGGCATGTGGGAAAGGGCATTAGCTACACATCTTCACGTAGTTGCAGTCACATTTACCAACCTTGAGTCATGATCATAATAATAGTGCCCTGAACTAGGTGTATGGATTAATTTTAATGTGTTGTTGATCCTCTTTGCTTAGCTATAGATGTTTGTGTGGTTGGCTTTGGTTTAATTGTTTATGATGATGATTTATCCATTATATATTGCTGCTTTAGATGTCTTATGTTATGAAATTTTTTGCTATGATATTGCTATTGTTCAAATCATGATAAAACAAAGGAGATGCTGCCGAAATTTCGGTGTTTAGCATTTGTGCCTTTGCTGAAATTTGTCTTCATGTATGGTATTTAGTTGATGTTTAGTCTATGTTTGGTAGCATTCGGGCATACTAGATGCTGGGGTGTTACAGTTGGTATCAGAGCGGGCTGTAGGTCCTTGGAATGTGTATTTTTAGTGTCATGCTATAGGGTACAACTAAAATGTGATGTGGAATAACTTAGAAACATGGCTTAGGTTTTAACTAAAATTTTGTCATAGGATAGCAACATTAAAACTTGCAAAAGTGGTATAACTAATCTAAAATTTGACACACATGGATGCACAGTAGGAAAAGGGTATGGGTATCGTTTCTTTAAGCTTAAATGTTGTATTTAAACTTTGATGTTGAATGCTTCATTTGATAATGCATGTTGATATGCCAATGAGATAAATGATTGAATTGCTCTTGTTGTTGTGATAATGTGGGGTTGTGGTGCCGAAGCGTTTCGGTCACCACTTTTGTTAATAGTAAGGGTGTGGTTTGACGGTATGGCCGGTTAAAGCCATCACCGAAGAACTATTAACCCCTTGTGGGGAAATAGTGCTTATCTTTTCTGTCGTAGATCGGATAGTTGACTAGAGACAAATGGAAGAGTTGGTTGTGGATTTCTTCGTATGTTCCGTAGGCGGTCGGTTTTTGTTGGTTTTCTTGGCTTGAGTTGATTGAAATCAAAAGAAAAGTGTTTGGTATTGGATTTTCGCGGATTGTTCCGTAGGCGGTTTGTGGTTTTGTCTTCCTTGGTTGAAGACGAAGAAGAAGAGTTTTGAGTGGCGCGTCTGTTGGTCATAATTTTTGCTTTGACACCCGGTTTTGCTAGTTATTGTGGATTGTCTTGGGGAGGAAACATATGTGGTTGTTGTCCTGCCTATCTAAGAAAAGAGTTGAAGTTCTCCTAGTGCCGACCTTAGGTTGGGTGGAGCTAAGTTTTGAATCTTTATCGGAAAAGATTTGGTTGAACATTTTGTTTTCCCTAGTGCATCCTTCTTCCTTCTTGGAAGTATAGATCATGAGATTTCTTGAAGAGTTTTGTGGGCAAATTTGGGAATTTGAGAGTTGAGCTCTCCTGCATTTCTGTTGGAGTTTTGTTTTTCTTCCTTGCCTGGAACAGGAGAAATTGTATATCGGTGTTCGTTCTGGTTCTTGAGTTGTGGTTATCTTTAAAAAGTGGAGTTGCATCCTGTTTTGTCAAAAGTGAAAATGGTTGTTTAGCATGTCATGTAGTATGTAACAATGTGGTTTAGGGAAATGATTTGTTCTTAAGTTAATTGGTGAGTTGAATTAGTTAAATGTAATATTTATGTTTAGCTTAAGATTAAAAGAACTTCTAGTGTTGTAGATTACTCTATAGCGAGAATGATTAAAGGTATTGTACATGCTTAGAATCGGTTGCTTTGCTTTAAAAGTGCTTATGACCCCCGATTATGTTTAAAGTTTTAAACCCTGATGCATAGTTAAAACATTAAGATGATGTAGACTGCTGTTATTGTTAAAGAAACTTTGTTGGTTGTTTAAAGATATTCTAATATAACGGGTTAATAGAGAAATTTAATCGTGTCGGCTAGTGGCTTTAACTTGGAAGTTGATTAGAGTTGCTATTTTTTGTTGTTGCAAACTACTAGTATATTTGGAAGTATGCAGTTGTGTCTCTATAATGCTAGTATTGATATCAATTGAGAAGACATAAGACTAATTGTTAATGATGTTGTTAAGGGCAATGTTAATGCTAGTATTCAATCTATTTTAAATAGTTGGAGTATGTTGTGTGGTGGTAATTTTGTTATCACCTTTGTATAGGGTAGCTAAAAGTAATGTTGTTGGTTGATGATCATGCACATTTGTTGTTATTGATGACTAAGTAGTGGTGGTAACTGTTTAGATTACTCGTTGGAAAACCATGGTTAAATAGAGGAAAATTTTAACATGTTGCGATGGAGTGAGCTTTGGATAATTAACATGATGAATGATTTTATCCTTAATGAAAGTATAACTTAATCTCACTTACGAATTCTTCCCTGTGGAGATAATATTTATATGTTGAAGTCGCTTGTTAACTAAATAAGTTTCGATTGTGGAGACGTTTACATATAGGTGGTATGAAATTCATTGGTTGATCATGCTGAAAGATTTGTTGGAGCATTTGTTTCAATTTAGAATATGATGTTATATGATATGTTGGTCCGTGGGGATCTTGTTGACGTAGTCTTCGTTGGATGTCTTTGGATAAGCATCGTAAACTCTATTTATAAGTATTGGGAAAGGTAATAAGAGAAAGAATTTGTTTTGTACCTCTTGTTGTAACCTGAGGGGTTTCTCGATGAGTAAATAGTGAATATTGAATGTTTAAAAGATAAGTATAGGGTTTCATGCTGAGCTTGTGTTTAAAACCTTTTGGACTGGTTTGGTTGTTTACTATCTTGGTCAAATGCTTTCGATCAAGACGTTTTTTTTATGTTGTGTGTCAGAGTTTCCCTAAACTCGTAGGGATTGGTGTTGATCTTTGGGTTTGGCCCATTTGTTTAGTTGTGCTATGAGTATGGATTGACACCCAAAAGTTTTAAGTGGATCGCGCTCCTTCACGTTCGCCCTGAATTTTCTTTGGGAATAAATTTTAAAGGAAGCAGTTGGACATAGTGGGTTGTGTTGGAGTTTCTTGGGATATAATTTGTGACTCTTTTTGGCTAGAATTGGAGTTATTTGGAAAATGTGTGTGGTGTTTGCAAGAGTTTCAAAAGGGTGGATTTTATGAATGTTTCATCAGTGATTTTGTTAGTGAAGTGTTCCCTTCTTGGAAATGAGTTTCCCTTTCTTGTTGAGAACATTTGTGGCGGTTGTGTGTGCTGATGTTTAACTTTGGAGTCGATGTTCTCTTCCAAAATGCTGATTTTGGTTAAAATGTGAGGTTTTGCAAGTTTAGCTTTCGAGAAATGGTGGGTTCTGACATGACGTGGTGTGTTCCAGCTAACGGTGTTGCAGTCATAGTCTATATGATTTAGCGCAGCCGTCAATGTTATGTGCGTTTCAATCATGTGATACCGAGGAAGAAGTCTTTTGGTGAATGACTTTTCGATATTGTTGTTACATGATGAGTGAATGGTGAAAACGAAGCATGGCATCGTTTATAAATGTTCAATGATAAATGAGTCGGTGAGCCAGGTCGGTGAGAAAGTCATATATGGATATATGACTAATCCGGAGTGCTCTTGAAAAGTGTGCATTCTTGTCATGTATCGAGATTTCCATTTCTTCCTAGTATGAAAAGAAAGAATGAATAATTTGTGGTGTTTTGGCTGTGGTGTTAGAGGTTTGAGTTTTCTTTGCGATTTGGCTTAGAAAAATGACATGAGTACTCTTTGGTTGTTGCCGAACTCTTTCCAATGTGGCTTTTAGCGCCTTGGAATTTGAGTTGTTGGATGTGGATCATTTTGGGTTCATGGGTCTTGGTTGAGCTTACTCAATGATTGTACTCTTTGTCGTGGTTCTTTGAGTGAAAGGTTGTGTATGACTCAATGCAAACCTTCTTGGAGAATTGTGTCGTTGAGGTGTTCCTCGGTAGAGTTGATTAAATTATTAGTGGACCACTTGGTGGTTGCTAGTAATTGCTTTTCCTTTTCGAAGTGTATTGGATCTTTTGTCGCCGAGCTCTGAGCGAGTTGTGTCAACCAATGTGGATTGCTCGGTTGATATTGTTTTTGCGGGTTTTAAGGACCCTGGTTATAAAGTAGGTTTTTCCTTCGGTGGCAGTGGTGGGTATTGGTCTTTTGTAAAAGGTCAATCTTTTGCAAGGTGTTAGCCGATTGTTCAAGCAGTTGGTAGTCTTGGAGTGTTGTGTCTTGCTTGGTTCGTGTCGTCTAGAATACGACGAACCATATTAGAGAGGTTGCGATGTGAAAGCACTTTTGTGCGTGGGAGCTGAAGAGGGTTCTAGAGGTTGGTGCCGTGTTCTTCTGAGGAGAAACCTCGGCTAAAGGGATCGGGCACTTTAGTGCCAAGGAATGCATAAAAATGAGGATTATGAGACCGTTTCCATTCATTGTCTGCTTAGTAAGTTATTCTTTTGCTTGGGACGTTCTGAATCCTTATGTTTGTACTCGGTGTTTCAAAGTGGAGTAAGAATTCTGGCAAGTTTTGAATGTGAGTTATCTTTAGAGCTGTCAGTCTTTGATCCTTAGCTCCTTGCTTCTGAGTGCTGGCTGGTGCAAATCGTAGGGGCTTCTAAGCGGGTTCTGAGGCGTGAACCACAGCTCCCTTCAATTTGGTTGTTTGCGAAGTGGCATGTCTCGGATTCGGGGTCGAATCCTATTGAAGGGGGGAGAATGTGATACCACCGAGTGTCGTAATCTTATAAAATATGGATGTTGAGGTCAAAACATTATAAAATATGTAAATGGAGGTTAAAAATTTACGTTATGCCGTTTATAGCGTGTTTTTGGGCCGTTTTCGGGTGTTTTGGGCCTCTCCGGGGGACTTTGGGCCTTGGGGGTTGAGTTGGGCCTCCGGTGGAAGGGTTTGGGCCCAACGGGGGGGACTTTTGGGCAGCCAAATCTGGCCCCCACCCCTTGGTGCGCCCCAAACTCCCTCTCCCAACCCTAGCCGCCACCCCCTAGCCCCCCATGCGCCTCCACCCTTCCCCTTCCTCTCCATCTTCCCCCATGGCACCACCACCCCTCTCCTCCCCTCTCCACCTCCCTTGCTGCCCCTACGGGAGTTCTCCACCTCAACACCTCGAAGATCCGTCCATTGGAGCGCTCCGCGACGAGGAGATCCGGTGGATTTGGAGCGAGGAAGGAGATTGCGCGAACCGGGAGGAGATCCATTCAATTTTTATGCGTCGGGCGAAGGTATGGCCATGGGTGTGACACTACGGTATGGTGTGACATTATAGAATGTGAAATTAGAGAATAAAACCTTTCGGCTTGAGGTTTAATTGCGTTTTTGGGCCGTTTGAAGTGATGTGTCACCACGGATTGTCGTAACCTTTTAAATGGTGCATGTTAAGGTCAAAAACTTTATGAAATATGGTATGGCAGGTTAAAACCATAAGGTATGGAGGTTAATAACGTTTAGGGCCGCTGGGGTTTTGGGCCTTCCCGGGGGAGTTTGGGCCTTAAGTGGGCTTTGGTGGGATGGAGTAGGTCTCCGTAACGGACTAGGATTGGGTGTGGGGGCTGGTAAAAGGGCTCCCCACCAGCCCTTGGGCGTTCACCCTTGCCCCTTGTGCGCCCTTCCCCCCACTTGCCCTTGCCCTAGCCGCCTCCCTCCTCCCTTGGCCGTGCGCCTCCCCCTCCCTTGCCCCTTTGCTCCCCACCTCTCCACCACCTCTCCTCCACCCCTTGCTGCCCTAGGGTGGCCACCCCACCCCTGCACCTCGTGGAATCATCCCGTGAGCGAGGAGCGTGGAGCGTGGAGCGAGGAGCGTGGAGCGTGGAGCGAGGAGCGAGGAGCGAGGAGCGTGGAGCGAGGAGCGATCCGCGAGGAGATCGATTGAAGTTTTCGTTCGTCGGGCAAAGGTATGATCATGGGGATCCTTGGAATTGATCTAGGTACTGTTATTAGGGTGTTTATCAAGTTTTTAGATCAATTGGAGGTGCTGAATTGGAGTAATTTGGGTTAGATCTAGATGGTTCCACGTTTCTGTTTTCGGGCAGATTGAGCAGTTGGGCTAGGGTTCTAGTTTTCATCGATTTAGAATCCGATTCTGTCCGTACGGATTTTGAAAAAGTTGTAGATAATTTAATTATCTTTCCATGGACATAAAGCACGTTAAATTCCGATCAGCCGTTTGAAAGTTATGGCTGTTTTACCGAGCGTGTTAAAATCTATGACGTAATTGGAACAGATCACGGTAATCTGTAGATTATACGACTTTAGAGTCCGAATCAGTCTTTCCATATACCTAGAGAAAGTTGGGAAATTTCCTAAGCTACGCGAGGATGTACTCGTTTAATTGATTCGGAGTCCCAGAACTCAAGTTATGCTTTTTGCAAGGCTGCTGTCCCGTCGGGACAGAACCTCTGTTTTTAGGTTTTGCGAGTAGTGGGAAATGTCGGGTTAGATGGGGGTTTGCGTACTGTTTTGTGGGCATGATTGTGAGTGTGTGATACCTATGTGCAGGTGGTGCGACCCCGGGAGTGCCTTCTACTTCCCGCCTTTCCGTTGCCCGTGGTTGAGGCAAGTGTGTTGTAATGAATAACGAATGTTATGTTGCTTGTTGAGACTAGATGAAAGATGGATTTCATGATATGATCAATTGCCATGCTTTAATGTTTTCCTATGATATGATGAGTATGCTATGATGCCATGTGTTAAATATACAAGTTTATGATGATGATGGCATATTTGCATACATGACATGTTATATGGCTCGGGCGGTGAGAAAGTCATAACTAGTCCGGGAAGGTCGGTGAGAAAGTTATGACTAATCCGGAAAGCCAATGAGTAAGTCCTACATCGTGATTCCATTCACCGTGGTGAACGGAAGCGAGGAGTAGGCACCCTCCATCTTCGGGATGGAAGGGGGGAGAGGGTGCACACCGACGGGTGTGTACTCAACCATACCGGTATGAGTTTCCAAGGAGACATGAGCATTGCATTACATTGCATACATAATGATGATGATATTGTTAAGTGTTCATGAATGAGACGATATACATGATGGGTGATGTTATTGCCATGATATTGTTCTTGTTGTCCATTACAATATACTTGCTGAGTTTCGAACTCACGCTTGTGTTTTATGTTGTTTTTTTTAGGTACTTTGAGATCGGCATGCGGGGAAGGGAAATAGTCACACGCCCACACGTAGCTTCACCTTAATGATTCCACAAGTCATTCTATTAGTTTGATAATAAATTGCGTGTGATGATCATTGCTTTAGTGTTTAGCTTTACTATTTGAGAGCTTATTTGTTCTTTTGACACTTGGAGACATTAAGTGCTTGATGTTAGTCTTATATTGTCGTTAAGACTCTATTTATTGCTGTTTTAGATGTCGTGTGCTATGATATATCTTGCCATGATATTGATATTGTGTTAATTCATGGAAAAACAAAGGAGATGCTGCCGAAATATCGGTTTTTAGCCTATGTACCTTTGCTGGAATTTTATGTTAAATGTGGTATTTAGATGTTGTTTAGCTTGTGTTTGGTAGCATTCAGGCATATTAAATGCCAGGGTGTTACAGTTGGTATCAGAGCGGGCTGTAGGTCCTTGGAATGTGTATTTTTAGTGTCATGCTATAGGGTACAACTAAAATGTGATGTGGAATAACTTAGAAACATGGCTTAGGTTTTTACTAAAATTTTGTCATAGGATAGCAACATTAAAACTTGCAAAAGTGGTATAACTAATCTAAAATTTGACACACATGGATGCACAGTAGGAAGGGTATGGGTATCGTTGTTTACGCTAAATGTTGTATTTAAGCCTTGTTGCTAAATGCTATATTTGATATAGTACGTTGCTATGTCTATGAGATAAATGATTGAATTATTCTGTTGTGGTGGTAAAAGTGGGGTTTTGGTGCCGAAGGATTTCGCCACCTCTCTTATTTCATAGTAAGGATGAGGTTTGTGGTGTGGCCGGTTAGCGCCACCACCGAAGAACTATTGACCCTGTAGGAGAAGAGTGCTTATCCTTTCATCGTTGATCGGGTAGTTGACTGGAGTCAAATAGAAGAGTTAATGGTGGTTTCCTTCGTATGTTCTTTGCCGTTCTGACGGTCGGTGTTCTTTGCTTTTCTTGGCTTTAGTAGATTTGAATCAAATGAAAAGTGTTGGGTTTTCGCAGATCGTTCCGTATGCGGTGTGTGGTTTTGTCTTCCTTGGTTGAAGACGAAGAAGAGGAGACTAGTGTTGCGCTTCTTTTGGGCGCCTTTCCAGTTTTGATGCTTGTTGATTGCATTATGGGGAACAAGCATTCAATTTATCCCTGTGTTTGTCTTTCTCTGAGGTTATGTAACACCCCAAAATTTTGTTTTCTTAAATCTATGTGTGATTTGGCACTTTGGTGAATTTTTGGAATTTTCTGGGATTTATTTGTATTTATTTGGAATTTATTTGAATTTATTCCATTTTAAAATAATTAAAGAATTTAATTTTTCAAATAAAGTTTTGTTGGAAATATTTTATTTGAGTCCCAAATACCCTAAAATATTTTCCAGAATTTTTCTGGAATTTTTCTGAGTATTTTGCTATTTTTAATGAATTAAATGAATTACTGGGAATTATGTTAAATATTAAATCGCTGGAAATTCAATTAGGGTTAGTACTATTCCTCCGACTCGAACCAGACCCGAGTCTGACCCGAGTCGGACCCGCTCCACGCGACTTGGTTCAACCGCGTCCCCGAACCCAAACCCTAACCCTAATCAAGACCGTCCGATCCCGATCGAACGAATGCCGCTCGGCCACGCCAAGACGTGCTTGGGCCGTTGGATCCTGCCACGCGCGGTCGCTTATCGTCTCCCCAACGAGTCCGAGCCGGACTCCTCCACCGTGGCCGCGTCTGTTAGGGTTTCCGCGATTCGCGACGGAAGCCGGGGCAATAAATACCCCACGTGATCGCCGGTCTGCCGAGCACGCACGTCTAGGTCCCAAGCCCTGCGCCGCCACCGTAGCGCGCAATCGCCGCCGACGCAAAGAACCGCCGCCGAGGGTTTTGCGTTGTTTCCGTCGTCGAGGACTCTCCGCCGCCGTGAGACCGGATCCAAACTCCTCGCCGCCGGCGCGTCCGGGAAGTGCACTCACATCGCCGGAGCGTGCTCCAAACGCCGCTTCATAGGTCGTCATCCCCAAACCCGGCAGCCTGCACCACCGACCTCCATCACCGGACTCGCGAGCTCCACGGACCGTTCGATCCCCATCCGACGATCACGGTGAGTCCACGTTTCCTTGAAACTTTAGAAAACCAGTTGGATCCGACCGTTAGATCAAGATCCAACGGTCCAGATGTAGCCACGTAAGCCAGTCGCACCAAGCGCTGGATAAGGTTCAACCGTTCGATCAAGATCGAATGGCGTAGGTAGCGCCACGCGTCATCCGCCGGATCGTGCCACGCCACCCACGGTGAGGCAAAAATCCGATCCAATCTGGACTGTTCGATCTGAATCGAACGGCTCGGATCGTGCCACGTAGCATAGGCGCCATGCCTGCGGCGAAGACGTGGGCCGCTGACCTGCGGGCCCGCATGTCAGTCGTACCAAGCCGTGCGCCAGTCCACCGTGGACCCGTGCCGCCCGTGGACCCAGTCCATGGACCGGACACGTGGCACCACCTGAGTGGTGCCACGTGTCATGCTGATGTCAGCATGACATCATCACGGGAGCCGTTCGGTGATGACATCAGCCGACCAATCCAGTGCTGACACGTGTCCAGGATGACGCAATAATTAATTTCCAAAAAAAGAAAATGATTTATTAATTCGAAATAATGATTTCAAATTTTGTTTCAAACTTCAAACACTTATAACTTTTGCGTTTCAACTCCGATTTGAGTGATTCAAATTTCTAAATTTGTATAAAATTGAGACCTACCTAAATATGAATTTTATTTAATTTTTGGACTAAAGTTTTTCTCTGTAAAATTATTTAATTGATTATTTAAACTTTAAATAATCATAACTTTTGCATTTTAACTCCAAATTTGACGATTCCAATTTCTAAAAATTCATAAAATTATGTTCTCTCTGTTTATGGATTTTATTTGGATGATTGGATACTTTTTGCCTATTGTTTATTCGTGTATTTGCTATTTGCACGCTTTACGAGTAGACGTTGAAGTGCCGGAAGGATTTGAAGGAGAAGTATTGACTCAGGATCCAACTCAAGACCAAGAACAAGTACTTTTTGAAGGCAAGTTGTGCTTTGACCATGTTGATCCTATTTCGAAACCTATTTTGATTTAACTTATTGCATGCTAGTTCAATTAGAAAATACTTTATTTAAATTTGGGGAATTAGATAAATACCAATTTGCTGTATGACACCTTGATTACTTAAATATGTGCCATGACCCCTTGTCACCCTAGTTGTGGTTTACTAGTTGGACATTATTAAATTGCCAACATGGGTTTTAGACCGTTGTAGTATACTGCTTAGACCTGCTACGTGCTCATGACATGATTTTGGACAATCAAATGTTAATATTGACTTAATGATATATTGAACCTGTTTGGAAAGGTATCATGTGATGTTGATGGCACGTGGTGCATGGTAATCAACTGGGGTTTGATAAATAGTTTTTGACCGGGGCATGTGGCAAGAATGATCAGTGGGCCAGTTGTGGCACTGGGGATGTTGATTTGGTTCTTCGGGTAGTCTTGCCCTGGTCACCCTAAGGACTTCACCTTGCAAGCCTTTGAACTGGGTCTAACG
This sequence comes from Rhipidocladum racemiflorum, assembly GCA_036346355.1. Classification (NCBI taxonomy): domain Eukaryota; kingdom Viridiplantae; phylum Streptophyta; class Magnoliopsida; order Poales; family Poaceae; genus Rhipidocladum; species Rhipidocladum racemiflorum. The sequence goes on from CM070579.1 coordinate 34,564,295, forward strand.
TGCAACCACATGCCTGTAATGGGACGGACCTAGTTGACTAAGTTGCTAATAACGCACTGTGGGACCTCAGGATTTCAAATACACCCTTTGTGTAAGTTGTACGGGGAGCGCATCTGGCCGAGGCCAGTACCCATCTAACGGTTGATTGGCCTAAACTTCGCCTTAGCTAAGGGAAGGGTTAGTGTGCAATAACCGGGAGGACCACTTGTATTGTTAGAGGTTTCAGAAAGACTTTGTTACTGAACTCGCCTTTGTGGTGTTTGACTGTATCTTGTGGGTAAAGTGCATAACCTCTGCAGAGTGTAGAATCTATTCGAATAGCCGTGTCCGCGGTATTGGACATCGCCGAATTACAGTCAAGGGTTAGATTTTCTCAAAAATAACTTGGATTTGAAAGGTTGGGTTGGATTAATAATGATGTTGATGGAAATGTGGATTAGGATGGGAAAGATGTTTATTAAACTCCTTGAAAAGTTATCTATGCTTTACTTATTTCTACTGCTTTCGAATCTATTTATGATACTTGTTAAATGCTGTTTTCTGCAAATATACCTTGAGCTATTCCTTTGTACCAAGCCATGCATATAGTATATTAGCCTGCATTCTGTGCATGACTTGCTGAGTACCAAGTACTCACCCTTGCCACAATACAACACCAGTTGAAGAGGAGACTACACCAGCTTTGGAGGAGGAGCTCCAAGAGGAACCGTCTACTTAGGGAGCGAGCCCAGTCAGTTGCCTGTGGTATACTGGATGGCGCCATGAATTAATTTGATTTTCCGCTGCTACTATTTCTCTCTTAATGAGTTTCGCCCTGCGAGGCATACATTTGTAATTTGACCATAAGGTCGAGTAACCAGTTTGGTTATTTAAATAAAGTACTTTATTAGCATCGAGTGGTATGATTGTGATATTTACCGATGTTAAGACTGTGTGCACTAGCGAGTTCCTGGACTAGTGCTGAATACACAGAGGGTCCGGATTTGCAAATTCGGTCCCGTGTGTTAAAGGAGTTATTATGGAGTTGTGCCGCACTGGCCGCCGTGGTTGAAGTTCTGTGGCTTTGTAGTAGTACGTGGTGCTTGATTCCGTTATTTTACTGGTTTAAGAAATCATCTTTGAAAAAAAAACCCTTCTTGTTTCGTGAAAGATTGGGGTTTGGTGCTAAGGTTTTATTTGCAAAGGTTTATTTGATCGGTTGGATCCCTCCAAAGGGGAGTCTTGGAGATTGAAAAGTGTTTTGGAGAATTCCTTTGCATGACCAAGTTTGGGTTTGTCTCATTGCAATTTTGAGAGTCAAGTTTCCTTATGAATTTGGGGTGAGTTTTAAAACTAAAATGTTGCAAACAAAGAAAGTAGTCTTTTGACTGAAATCGTTTGTCCCTAGTAAGAATTGATGTTTAAGCATGTTATGTAGTAGGTAACAATGTGATTAATATCTCTAGCTTGTGAATAAATAGACTACTAGTGTTGTAGTTTACTCTTAGCGAGATTGATTGAATGCGTTAATGTACATGCTTAGAATCTGTTGCTTTGTCATAAAAGTACTTATGACCTCCGATCATGTTTAAAAGTTTTAAACCCGGATGCATAGTTAAAACATTAAGATGATGTAGACTGTCGATATTGTTAAAGAAACTTTGCTGGTTGTCTAAAGATGTTCTAATCTAATGGATTAATAGAGAGATTTAATCGTGTTGACTAGTGACTTTAATTTGGAAATTGATTAGAGTTTCTATTTATGTTGTCGCAAACCATTAGTATATTTGGAAGTATGCAGTTGTGTCCCTTCAATGCTAGTATTAATATCAATTGAGAAGACGATACTTATTCTTAATGATGTTGTTAAGGGCAGTGTTAATACTAGTATTCAATCTATTTTAAATAGTTGGAGTATGTTGTGTGGTGGTAATTTGGTTATCACCTATGTATAGGATAGCTAAAAGCAATGTGTTGATTGATAATAATCAAATTTTTAATATTGATGACTTAGTAAGTGGTGGTAGTTGTGTAGAATACTTGTTGGAAACCATTGATTAAATGGAGGGTATTGTAACTTGTGGTGATGGAGTGAACCATGGATAATTAACCTGATGTAGAGTTTTATCCTTAATGAATGTATGCCTTGGAATCCTAGCTATGAACTTTGTCTTGTAGAGATAATATTTACATGTTGAAGTCGTAGTTTAACTGAATAAGGTTCGGTTGTCGAGACGTGAATAGATAGGAGGTATGAAATTTATATGTTGATCTTGCTGAAAGATTTTTGGAAGTACTATGTTTCAAATTTAGAATAAGATGTATTATGATTCGGTGATCCGTGGGGATCATGTCATTATAGTCTTGGTTGGGTGCCTTTTTGATAAGCATCATAAACCCTTATTAAGAAATGTTGGGAATGGTAACTAGAGGAAGAATTTGTTGTGAAACTTTCGGTTGAATTGTGTTCGGGCTCCTCAGATAGTAAATAGTGATTATTGAAGTCTTTAATGGAAAGCGTAGTGGAGTACTAGTGATGGTTCCTTTCATGTCGAAATGTTGTCTAAAAACCTTTGAAACTGGTTTGGTTGTTTGCCATCTCGGTTGAATGCTTTCGGTTGAGGTGTTCGTTATGTTGAGTTTCAGAGTTTCCCCAAAACTCGTAGTGGTTGGTGTCGACCTTTGGTTTTGGCGAATTTGTTTAGTTCGTGTTGTGAGTTTGAGTTTACATCCAAAAGTTTTTGAGTGGATCGCGCCCTTTCGCGTCAGACCGATTTATCTTTGAAATTAATTTTAAAAGGAAGCAGATGGTCATAAAGGGTTGTGTTGGAAACTTTTGAGTTAAGCCCTTGATGTGTAACTCTGTTTGGCTAGAGTTGGAGTCATTTGGAAAATGTGTCTGGTGTGCGGATGTTTCACAAGTCTGGATTTTTATGAATGTTTCATAAGTGAATTTGGTTAGAGAAGAGTTTTCTTTTGGGATTGAGTTTCCCTCTCTTTTGATAAAATTTATGGCAGTTGTTTGTGCAGATGTCTAACTTTGGAGTCAATGTTCTTTTCCAAAACGTTGATTGTAACACCCCAAAATTTTGCTTCTCTTAAATTCATGTGTGATTTGGCACTTTGGTGAATTTTTGGAATTTTCTGGAATTTATTTGGATTTATTTGGAATTTATTTGAATTTATTCCATTTTGAAATAATTAAAGAATTTAATTTTGCAAATAAAATTTTGTTGGAAATATTTTATTTGAGTCCAAAATGATCCAAAATATTTTCCAGAATTTTTCTGGAATTTTTCTGAGTAATTTGCTATTTTTAATGAATTAAATGAATTACTGGGAATTATTTTAAATATTAAATCGCTGGAAATCCAACTCGGGTCGAGTACTGTTCATCCGACCGAGTCGGAACCCGAGTCGGACTCGAGTCCGACCCGAGCCAGTTGACTCGATCAAACCAGCTCAAAACCCTAATCAATCCCAACCGTTGGATCAAAATCCAACGGCTGAGATCCGCCCGTACCGGTTCGAGCCGTATCCGGCCCGGATCCGATCGCGCCCGTGCGATCGTGGCGCTGATCGTGCCACGTGGACGGGCCGAAAGGCGTCATCGTCTCCGCCGAGTCCGAGCCGGACTCGCCGCCGCGCCCGGGCCGTGTAGAATTAGGTTTTCGTCTCGCACGAACGCCGAGGCTATTTAAAGCCCTGGTCACGCCCCGAGGTTGCCCTCATCCTTGCGCACCCGTTTCCCCGAGCCATCTCGCCGAGCTGCCGCCCGTTTGCCGTCGAGCTCGCCGTAGTTGAGCGCCACTCCGCCGCGGTTTTGCTCGATTCGCCGCCGTCCGTCGTCTTCCGCCGAGAAGGAGCCCAGATCCGGAATCCGTGACGAGACGCACCGAAGGAAGGACTCATCTCGCCGAGCAACCCCAAACGCCATCGGGCTCGTCGTCGTTTCGTCTCCTGGTGGCTGCAGCGACCGCTGTCGCCATCACCCTCGCGAAGCTCGTGGACCGTCCGATCTTGATCGTGCGGTTGAGGTGAGTTCACGTGTTCCAAACCCGGTTAGATCTGGACCGCTGGATCAAGATCCAACGGTTCACAATCGCCACGTCGTAGTAGTGATTATTATAGGATTAGATCCGGACCGTCCGATCTAGATCGAACGGCCCACGATCATCGAGTAGATTCAACGCGTTAACCCTGGATCTAATCGCGACCGCTGAATTTCAAATCAACGGCCGGATTGCGCCACGTGTCGGAAGCCTGACTGGCCGCGTCGCCGGCCCACGCGCCAGCTGGCGTAGGACGCCGACACGCGGGCCCGCGTGTCGAGGGCCGCATGTCGCTGGCTAATCCAAATAAGCGCCGACGCCACCCATGACGCCACAGGTCCTACATGTCGCCACCGTGGCCGAGTCCTCGCCGACGTCGGCGATGACGTCACCCGAGTGGGCCCACATGTCGGGACACGTGAAGTCGTGGACCGAGTCCACAGAGACCCGAGCCGAGCGTGGACCAAGTCCATGGACCGGTGACGTCGCCACCAACCAATCAGAGGCTGCCACGTGTCCATGCTGACGCAATAATTAATTTCCGAAAAAGAAAATGATTTATTAATTCGAAATATTGATTCAAATTTAGATTCAAACTTCAAACGCTTATAACTTTTGCGTTTCAACTCCGATTTGAGTGATTCAAATTTCTAAATTTGTATAAAATTCAGATCTACTTAAATATAAATTTTATTTAATTTTTGGACTAAAGTTTTTCTCTGTAAAATTATTTAATTGATTATTTAAACTTTAAATAATCATAACTTTTGCGTTTAACTCCGAATTTGACGATTCCAGTTTCTAAAAATCCATAAAATTATGTTCTCTCTGTTTATGGATTTTATTTGGATGTTTGGACACTTTTTACCTATTGTTTATTCGTGTATTTGCTATTTGCACGCTTTACGAGTAGATGTTGAAGTCTTGGGAAGGATTCAAGGAGAAGTATTGACTCAGGATCCAACTCAAGACCAAGAGCAAGTACTTTTTGAAGGCAAGTTGTGCTTTGACCATGTTGATCCTATTTCGAAATCTATTTTGATTTAAACTATTGCATGCTAGTTCAATTAGAAAAATACTTTGTTAAACATGGGGGTTAGATAAGTACCAATTTGCTGTATGACACCTTGATTATTTAAGTATGTGCCATGACCCTTGTCACCCTAGTTGTGGATTACTAGTTGGACATTATTAAATTGCCAACATGGGTTATAGACCGTTGTAGTAACGCTTAGACACGCTACGTGCTCATGACATGGTTTTGGACAATCAAATGTTAATATTGACTTAATGATATATTGAACCTGTTTTGGGAAAAGTATCATGTGATGTTGATGGCACGTGGTGCATGGTAATCAACTGGGGTTTGATAAAATTTTCGGCCAGGGGCATGAGGCAAGAGTAATCAGGTGGGCCATTGTGGCATCGGGGATGTTGATTTGGTTCTTGGGTAGTCTTGCCCTGGTCACCCTAAGGACTTAACCTTGCAAGCCTTTGAACTGGGTCTAACGTGCAACCACATGTCCTGTAATGGGACGGACCTAGTTGACTAAGTTGCTAATAACGCACTGTGGGACCTCAGGAGGTCAACTACACCCTTTGTGTAAGTTGTGCGGGGAGCGTCTGGGTGAGGCCAGTACCCATCTAACGGTTGATTGGCCTAGACTTCGCCTTAGCGAAGGGAAGGGTTAGTGCGCAATAACCGGGAGGACCACTTGTATTGTTAGAGGTTTAGAAAGACTTTGTTACGGAACTCGCCTTTGTGGTGTTTGACTGTATCTTGTGGGTAAAGTGCATAACCTCTGCAGAGTTTAGAATCTATTTAAATAGCCGAGTCCACTGTGATCGACATCGCTCGGGGATTACAGTCAAGGGTTAGACTTTCTGAAAATAATTTGGATTTGAAAGGTTGGTTTGGTTTAATAATGAAGATGATGAAAATGTGGTTTAGGATGGGGAAAAATGTTTACTAAACTTCTTGAAAAGTTATTTACGCTTTACTTATTTCTACTGCTGAATCTACTTATATTACTTGTCAAAAGTCATTTCTTGCAAATATACCTTGAGCTATTCCTTTGTACCAAGCCATGCATATAGTATATTAGCCTGCATTCATTGCATGACTTGCTGAGTACCAAGTACTCACCCTTGCCTCAACACAATACCAGTTGAAGAGGAAACTACGCCAGCTTCGGAGGAGGAATTCCAAGAGGATCCGTCTACCTAGGGAAGCGAGCCCGCCGATTACTGTGGTATACTGGATGGCGCCACGAAGTTATTTGATTTTCCGCTGCTATTATCTCTCTTTTAATAAGCTTCGCCTTATGAGGCATATATTTGTAACTTGGCCATAAGGTCGAGTAACCACTTTGGTTATTTAAATAAAGTACTTTGATACTATCGAATGGTATGATTGTGATATTTACCAATGTTAAGACTGTGTGCACTAGCGCGTTCCTGGACTAGTGCTGAATACACAGAGGGTCCGGATTTGCAAATTCGGGGTCCCGACATTGATCTTGGTTAAAATGCGATGTTTTGCAAAGTTTAGCTATCTATCGTTGGTGGGTTCTGATTTGATGTGGTGCCTTACTGTTAATTATGTTGCCGTCATAGTCTATATGATTTAGCGCAACCGTCAGTGTTATGGGTATTTCAATCATTTGATACCGAGGAAGAAGTTATTTGGTGAATGACTATTCGGTACCGTTGTTCCATGATGAATGAATGGTGAAAAGTAAACATGACATCGTTTTTACATGTTAAATGATAAAAGAGTCGTTGAGCCAGGTCGGTGAGAAAGTCATATATGGAGATATGACTAATCCGGAGTGCTCCTGAAGAGTGTGCATTTATGTCATGAAACGAGATTTCCCTTGCTTTCTAGTATGAAAAGAAGCAATGAACAATTTCTGGTATGTTGGTTGTGATGTAGGGGATTTATGCTTCCTTTGTGATTTGGCTTGGATGTTGCCGAATTCTTTCCAAAATGGTTGTTAACGCTTTGGGTTTGAGTTGTTGTGTGTACACTTGGGCTTGATAGCTAAGTGTTTTTGTGTGAAGGCGAGACCCTCTTAAGAAAGGAACCAATTGTGGTTTGGTAAGGTTTTCGATCCTAGCTTGGGCTAGGTGTCGAACCTTAGTGGTATAAGGGTGGTTTGTGATGGAGGTTGATGATGTATGGGTTTAACCTTTACTAAGAGTAGCGATGGGTGGAAGTGAAGTTGACGGTAGATCGGTGATAATTGCCTGCTTGTGAGCGATTGTCTTCACTAGTTGTTTTTGGGTTTGAGTCTTGCACGGGAAAGGATGGAATAAAATGTTAGTATGATCGTGTATCGAAAGGGCTAGTGTGCCTTAATGAGTTATTCCTCGATGGAAACTTTCGGAATGAAGAGAGGTCGTTAAAGGAATTGTGAATTCCTTTGATTATGTCATGTTGAGTTTAATGGAGTATGGTAGTCAGGGTGGTTGTGATAGAAGTATGAAGTGTTTGCCGTGAGGATTCGAGCGTTTTGGGTTGATGGAGCCCTTTGTGGTTGAAACGCAGATTCTGTTGGGGAATTGAAGTGAAGGTCGATTTGTGAGGGGTTGCCCTTAGTTGAGCTAGATCAACACTTTTTCTCTATGTGTTGGTTTTGGGAACTCGTTTGTTGTTTGTTCCGGTTTTAGTCGTTGTGTGAATGTTTTGAGCTGCAGAGAAGCCTTTTGTCCCTTGGGGACTTTGTTGTTGATTATGGCGTCCTTCGGATTCGAGGTCGAATCATGTTGAAGGGGGGAAGAATGTGACACTACGGTATGGTGTGACATTATAGAATGTGAAATTAGAGAATAAAACCTTTCGGCTTGAGGTTTACTTGCGTTTTTGGGCCGTTTGAAGTGATGTGTCACCACGGATTGTCGTAACCTTTTAAATGGTGCATGTTAAGGTCAAAAACTTTATGAAATATGGTATGGCAGGTTAAAACCATAAGGTATGGAGGTTAATAACGTTTAGGGCCGCTGGGTTTTGGGCCTTCCTGGGGGAGTTTGGGCCTTAAATGGGCTTTGGTGGGATGGAGTAGGTCTCCGTAACGGACTAGGATTGGGTGTGGGGGCTGGTAAAAGGGCTCCCCACCAGCCCTTGGGCGTTCACCCTTGCCCCTTGTGCGCCCTTCCCCCCACTTGCCCTTGCCCTAGCCGCCTCCCTCCTCCCTTGGCCGTGCGCCTCCCCCTCCCTTGCCCCTTTGCTCCCCACCTCTCCACCACCTCTCCTCCACCCCTTGCTGCCCTAGGGTGGCCACCCCACCCTTGCACCTCGTGGAATCATCCCGTGGAGCGAGGAGCGTGGAGCGTGGAGCGAGGAGCGAGGAGCGAGGAGCGTGGAGCGAGGAGCGATCCGCGAGGAGATCGATTGGAGTTTTCGTTCGTCGGGCAAAGGTATGATCATGGGGATCCTTGGAATTGATCTAGGTACTGTTATTAGGGTGTTTATCAAGTTTTTAGATCAATTGGAGGTGCTGGATTGGAGTAATTTGGGTTAGATCTAGATGTTGCCACGTTTCTGTTTTCGGGCAGATTGAGCAGTTGGGATAGGGTTCTAGTTTTCATTGATTTAGAATCCGAGTCTGTCCGTACGGATGTTGAAGAAGTTGTAGATAATTTAATTATCTTTCCATGGACATAAAGCACGTTAAATTCCGATCAGTCGTTTGAAAGTTATGGCTGTTTTACCGAGCGTGTTAAAATCTGTGACGTAATTGGAACAGATCACGGTAATCTGTAGATTAGATGACTTTAGAGTCCGAATCAGTCTTTCCATATACCTAGAGAAAGTTGGGAAATTTCCTAAGCTATGCGTGGATGTACTCGTTTAATTGATTCGGAGTCCCAGAACTCAAGTTATGCTTTTTGCAAGGCTGCTGTCCCGTCGGGACAGAACCTCTGTTTTTAGGTTTTGCGAGTAGTGGGAAATGTCGGGTTAGATGGGGGTTTGCGTACTATTTTGTGGGCATGATTGTGAGTGTGTGATACCTATGTGCAGGTGGTGCGACCCCGGGAGTGCCTTCTACTTCCCGCCTTTCCGTTGCCCGTGGTTGAGGCAAGTGTGTTGTAATGAATAACGAATGTTATGTTGCTTGTTGAGACTAGATGAAAGATAGATTTCATGATATGATCAATTGCCATGCTTTAATGTTTTCCTATGATATGATGAGTATGCTATGATGCCATGTGTTAAATATACAAGTTTATGATGATGATGGCATATTTGCATACATGACATGTTACATGTCTCGCTATGTGAGAAAGTCATAACTAGTCCGGGAAGGTCGGTGAGAAAGTTATGACTAATCCGGAAAGCCAATGAGTAAGTCCTACATCGTGATTCCATTCACCGTGGTGAACGGAAGCGAGGAGTAGGCACCCTCCATCTTTGGGATGGAAGGGGGGAGAGGGTGCACACCGACGGGTGTGTACTCAACCATACCGGTATGAGTTTCCAAGGAGACATGAGCATTGCATTACATTGCATACATAATGATGATGATCCGGTTAAGTGTTCATGAAGGAGAGGATATACATGATGGGTGATGTTAGTGCCATGATATTGTTCTTGTTGTCCATTACAATATACTTGCTGAGTTTCAATTCACGCTTGTGTTTTATGTTGTTTTTTTAGGTACTTTGAGATCGGCATGCGGGAAGGGAAATAGTCACACGCCCACACGTAGCTTCACCTTAATGATTCCACAAGTCATTCTATTAGTTTGATAATAAATTGCGTGTGATGATCATTGCTTTAGTGTTTAGCTTTACTATTTGAGAGCTTATTTGTTCTTTTGACACTTGGAGACATTAAGTGCTTGATGTTAGTCTTATATTGTCGTTAAGACTCTATTTATTGCTGTTTTAGATGTCGTGTGCTATGATATATCTTGCCATGATATTGATATTGTGTTAATTCATGGAAAAACAAAGGAGATGCTGCCGAAATATCGGTTTTTAGCCTATGTACCTTTGCTGGAATTTTATGTTAAATGTGGTATTTAGATGTTGTTTAGCTTGTGTTTGGTAGCATTCAGGCATATTAAATGCCGGGGTGTTACAATGGGAATCCTTGGGTTGGTCTAGGTACTGTTCTAAGGGTGTTTATCAAGTTTTTAGATCAATTGGTAGTGCTGGAATTGAGTAGATTGGATTAGATCTAGATGTTGCCATATTTCTGTTTTGGGACAGCATGTGCAGTCGACCTAGGGTTCAGTTTTTCGCCAATTTAGAGTCCGAATTTGGTCGTACGGATGTTGAATAAGTTGTAAATAATTTCATTATCTTTCCGTGGATATAAAGAACGTTAAATTATGCCTAGCCGTTTGAATGTTATGGCTATTTTACCGAGCGTGTTAAAATCTGTGACGTGATTGGAACAGATCACGGTATTTTGTAGATTAAACAACTTTAGAGTCCGAATCAGTCTTTCCCTATACCTAGAAAAAGTTGGCAAATTTCCTAAGCTACGCGAGAATGTACTCGTTTAATTGATTCGGAGTCCTAGAACCCAAGTTATGCCTTTTGGGAGGCTGCTGTCCCGACGGGACAGAATCGCTGTTTTCGGGTTTTGCAAGTAGTTGGCAATGTCGGGGTAGATGAGGGTTTGCATACTATTTTGTGAGCTTGATTGTGAGTGTGTGGTCACTATGTGCAGGTGGTGTGACCCCGGGAGGGCCTACTACTTCTCGGCAATCCGTCGCCCGTGGTTGAGGCAAGTGTATTGTAATGGATAGCGATTGTAGGTTATTTGATTGATTGAGATTGAAGTTTGAATATATGATATGTTCACATGCCATGCTTTAATGTTTGCCATTGATACGATGAATATGTTTATTATGTGATGATTCCATGTGTTAATGTACAAGTATCCATGATGATGCCATGTGTTAATGTACGAGTTAATTATGATGTTGGCATAATTGCATACATGGCATGATTACATGGCCCGGGCGGTGAGAAAGTCATAACTAGTCCGGGAAGGTCGGTGAGAAAGTTATGACTAATCCGGAGAGCCAATGAGTAAGTCCTACATCGTGATTCCTTTCACCGCGGTGAACGGAAGCGAGGAGTAGGCACCCTCCATCTTCGGGATGGAAGGGGGGAGAGGGTGCACACCGACGGGTGTGTACTCAACCATACCGGTATGAGTTTCCAGGAGATATGTGCATCACATTGCATTGCATTATATGAGGATGTTATATGAGTAGGATTTATGATGATGTCAATGATATGCTTATACTATGATTATGAGATGTGTATGATGTTGTGTGTGAAAAATGGTGATGAAGGTATTGGAATATGTTTTCTTGTTCCATTGCAATATACTTGCTGAGTGATGAACTCACGCTTGTGTTTATGTTGTTTTTTTTAGGTACCATGACACCGGCATGTGGGAAAGGGCATTAGCTACACATCTTCACGTAGTTGCAGTCACATTTACCAACCTTGAGTCATGATCATAATAATAGTGCCCTGAACTAGGTGTATGGATTAATTTTAATGTGTTGTTGATCCTCTTTGCTTAGCTATAGATGTTTGTGTGGTTGGTTTTGGTTTAATTGTTTATGATGATGTTTTATCCATTATATATTGCTGCTTTAGATGTCTTATGTTATGAAATATTTTGCTATGATATTGCTTTTGTTCAAATCATGATAAAACAAAGGAATGCTGCCGAAATTTCGGTGTTTAGCATTTGTGCCTTTGCTGAAATTTGTCTTCATGTATGGTATTTAGTTGATGTTTAGTCTATGTTTGGTAGCATTCGGGCATACTAGATGCCGGGGTGTTACAAAATACGTCAGTTTCCATGAATTAAATACGTCAGTTTCTGTTCACTAAATACAATGAAACTGTCACTTTTAATTCAGCACTTAAACACTTAATGAAACTGACTGTAACTCAGCACTTTAGTACATAACTAAATATTTGGAAGAGAGAGGAGAGGGATTTTAAACCCCATAATTCTTAATCTTTTATTCTAGCAACCATCACACTTAGACCTTTTATTATAAGAACCATTCTGTAATTTACATGGGCCACATTATATTAAAATAATTTAACATGATGTGCCCAAGTTTGATGCGAACTGAGTGGATAATTTCTATCCAACTAACCAATCAAAAGCATGCTGAGTAAATACGGAAGGAAGAAATGAGTATATCCAACTCGAAAAAAAAATAGAAAATAGGAAATGGGGTGAGCAATATCCACTTTGATTGCAAAGGTGCAACTAATTGTCCAAATGATATTAGCATGCGGTGACACCGGTCACCCAATTTCTTGAATTCGCTCTTATTTCTGTCCATCTGGCCGACCAAATGCTTACAGAGTGAATACACACGGGAGAAATGGATGTCCGATACTATACATGTCTGACTCTAAGATAAAAAAAAAATATGTAGTACATGATACAGGCATCTCTACTTGCGACAATCACCTCCTTCCACGCTTATGTAACGTCACACTGTATGGACCCATTTGCAAGTCCCTGTTACGGTGGGTAACTCAAGGAAAAAAATACAATTTATACCAGTGTCACGTAGGGATGGCAAAAATACCCGTGAGTACCCGATCCGGTGGGTCCGAATCTGGGTCCAAATTTGGAGTATATTATTTCGGGTCTGGGTCTGGGTCCAGATCTCATTTTGGAACCGTGGGTACCCAAACCCGAACCCGACAAGAAAATATCCATTGTATGAAATAGAATTGTAGATAACAAACATCATCTATTGTTGCTAGCTTACTGTTGCTTTGTTATTATATGCATGTAGTCTATTTCTTAATCCGGGTAATGAAGTCTTAAAATTTCATCAAATTCTATAAACTTAAGCTACTCAAACAAATGAAAATATAATTCTGTTGTTCGGGTCCAAGTACCCGTCGGGTCCAGGTCTGGATCCGAATTTGGACCCGTGATTGACTTCGGATCCGAGTCCGAGTCCGAACTTCGGGTCTCGGGTCCGGGTCTACGGAGGTTGAACCAGATGGACCCGGACCCATTGCCATCCCTAGTGTCATGTGAGTTATGCATTGGAAAACCACAAGCACAATAATGGAACAAGATGGAAAATACATGAATCGTCCACAGAAAGTAAACATAAGGTTTCAAAAGTTGTATATAAATAAGTATCATCTGTGCATATTGTACCACAAGATCCATGATTACAATTTTTTAATGACAAGGAATCAAAACTGAAAAAAGGAAACACAAAGAAAATGCAAGGCAAAATAAAAAGAACTTCATCCAGAAAGCAACCAGAACTTTAACACGATTTTAAGTACCCAAATTGGTCGCGGATAGGCTTCAGTAACGAACCCAAAGAACGCCACTATAGCAAAATACAGTTTATTTGGAAAATTGGACATCATTCAATTTTTATGCAAAAGAACAGTAAACTAATTATTGCCTTATGTTTCGATATAGGTTACCCGCATTAATTTGGTGTGAACACCATTACAATAAAAAATGGGATTTGGTGAAAAGTTTGGAAATTTTTACTATTCTAGCCTCTTTCAAAAAAAAATTGTACGGATCTAGCCGTTCATCACATGAAATGCCGCGGTTCCCGGACGCGGAAATATTTTTTCATTTTTTTATCTGGAATTCTGCGATGCCAGACTGCGAGATATTTTTTAAAAAAATAAAAATAAAAATCCAGCGCTCCCCGATCGATATTTATTTAAAAAAAAATATGTTTTCTTTTAATAATGCAGCGGTGGGGGAGAGCGTTTTTCCAAAAAAAAAAAATTCGTTTTTTGATGGCAGCTTCACTTCAGCAATTATTAAAGGAGGCATGAAATGGAAATCGGAAGTTTTATCGATAACAATACTTACACAATACAAGCTGTTAATAGGCCATTTTCTGAATTAGCTATATTTGATGCTACGATACTATCTATTACCGTACTGACATCACAGTACAAATTGAACAGCATTTCTAGATATCAAGCAGCATATACTCCCATGACCTCGATACTACTATTAGTTAAAACAATCAAAATATATTCCCTTTTCGTATTCCACATAGCTGGATTGTGAGGGTTGCAACTATTATCACCAAGGAAAATGTTATATATTTCAGCAGTCCATAATATTCTAGTGCCGACAATACTATTTATGTTGTATATGTAAAACAAAAAAAAAAATTGGAAAACCGCTCTTCCCCACCACTGCATTATTAAAAAAATGAAAAAAAAATTCGAAAACAGCGGTCCCTGACCGCGGCATTTTAAAAAAAACAAAAAAAAAATTAAAAAAATAAATAGCGCTCGGGAAGCGCTGGATTTTTATTTTTTTAAAAAAAAATATCTCGCTGTCTGGCATCGCGGAATTCCAAATAAAAAAATGAAAAAATATTTCCGCGTCCGGGAACCGCGGCATCTTACTGTTTAGAGGCTATTTTTGAAATTTCATACGATGAATGGCTAGATCCGTAAAAAAAATTAAAAGAGGCTAGAACAATAAAAATTTCAAAAGTTTACCAAGGAAAACTAGAATGATACGATTACCAAACAGAATGCAATATTTCTATTCCAGTACCATCTTGCAGGGTTCACAATATTGATTCAAAAAATTGCTCAAAAATCGAAATTAGAAAATTAGAAATACCAAGTTGAAAATCACCAGAAATCGAAGGGTTAAGAAATGTGGGGGCTCCGGTCCTTGTAACAGTAACTCAATTACTTACTGTTGTGTCGGACTGATATTGGCGCAACCCGTCAGTAATCCAAGCACTAATTACAAACCGTACTCGTATTGAAGCCAATCAATCGGCACGACACACTCAGCTCGTGGTCATATGCCAAATGATTGATTCCAACCCGAGCTTCCCCAAGATATGTGTCCAATGCTAGTTCCCTGGATCTGTAGCTTAGCACCCACATATTTCCACAATAAGTTGCATCAAGAATCAAGCGCAGAATAATGGTAGTATTATTACTGGTTTGATTACAACTAATTAATTTACAAGAATAAAACTCAGCCAACTGGCTGAACAGCGAAACAAGAAAACAAAACTGCAACAGCGGCAACGGTATACTTTCCCATACCGAGAGGCAACCGACTGGGGGCGAAAGTCCCAGATATCCGCTCAAACTCAACACCCGCCTCGAGGAACTCGTCAACCGACGTGCCTTCACTGCCTTCGACGCCGTCTTCTATGCATGTTGTTAATATAGACCAAACAATGAGTATACATATATACTCGCAAGACTTTAGTGTATGGAAATATTAATATAGATGCAGGTTATAAAAAAGGATACAAGTTTCTACACTAAGTCTGTTTTGAGCACAAAACAAGATTTATTTGCGATAACATAATAGAGTCTAAATCATTCGCAATTTGTAAAGCAATTGTAAAGAGATTGTTTTAATGAGAACAATAAACATAAACATTTACTCAAAACCAAGTTTTCCAACCATTCCCTTCCTACAAATCGACAACCGAACTAACCCACCAAACCAAATCCATTTTCCAAAACCAACTTCCGACCAAACCCCTTTAACCAATTCAACACTCATCCAAGTTCCAACCAAAACCGTTACCAGGACCGAACCAAGACCAAGCCAAAACCAACACCAAAAATTCTATACTTGACAGTACTTACCAAGTTGCTCATGACCGTGAGCACGACTAATCGATTAGTTTATTTATATCTCTACAGAGATTGTAAACTTTACCTACATGACACATTCTAGCAATCATGTCAACCATGCCACGCGATACTCAACGAACCCGTTTTGCTAGACTGTGACGAGACCTTTCGATAGGTTAGGATTTAAACCATGCACCATCCCGGTAATGTGCATCCCTTGCTACGGTCCATAGAGGATGACCACTAGTGGTCCCTACAGGCCCCCACTAGCCCATAATCTCCCCATAGAAGGCATTACCGTTGTATTGGGCAAACTCCCCCTTGATGCCTCGACGAGGAAGTTCCTAGAATACACCGACACAGCAGGTGTGTCCATACTCTCCCGTCTCCTAATAATGCAAGAATCAAACCCTTTCCAATGTACTAAGGCCCCGTTTAGTACGGTTCCAGATTCTAGTGGAAACGGAAACGGTTCCAGATTCTTGGTATAAACGTTTCAGGTAGAATCAGAATCACTGTCTAGAAACCGTTTGGTACAGTTCCAGATTCTAGTAGAAACTAGTAGAAACGGGGTTGAGGGTGATTCAGCCACGATGTGGAAAAAGAAGAAACGTTCCGAGGAGAATCGTTCCGGGTTTTAGCCCGTTTGGCTGGGTTTCTCTCAGATTCTGGTAGAAATAGCTCGGTTCTAAGTTGCCAAACGGGGCCTAAGTCAAGGCTGTCCCATAACCAGCACATGTGGTTGCACAGTTTGACCCAGTAATAGCATCAAGTTCAGTCCTTAGGGTGACCCGAGCGAGATCTTCCATACCACTTGCTATGGCCATAGAGGATCGGCGCTAGCAGCCCCTCGGAGCACACACTAACTCGCAACCTCCCCATAGCAAGGAACCAACCGAAAACAAAATCATTCCGAGACAAGCCTCCTGGCTTGAGATCCAATCCAATAGCCATTCCATCCAACCAGTCCAAACCAACCAGAACAAACCAAACCAAATTTCGAACCACCAATCACCAAACATCTCGCCCATGTCTAAATACTCCTTTTCCATTTTCCAACAATACCAACCATTTCCCAAACTAACACCTGTCGGGACCCGAATCTGCAAATCCGGACCCTCTGTGTATTCAGCACTAGTCCAGGAACGCGCTAGTGCACACAGTCTTAACATCGGTAAATATCACAATCATACCACTCGATACTAATAAAGTACTTTAATTAGATAGTCAAACTGGTTGCTCGACCTTATGGTCAAGTTACAAATATCGCCACGCAGCGAAAAGACTTATTAAGAGAGAAATAATAGCAGCGAAAAATAAGATAACATCGTGGCGCCATCCAGGTATACCATAGGCAAGCGACCGGCTCGCTCCCTAAGTAGACGGTTCCTCTTGGAGCTCCTCCTCCAAAGCTGGTGTAAACTTCTCTTCAACTGGTGTTGTATTGTGGCAAGGGTGAGTACTTGGTACTCAGCAAGTCATGCACAGAATGCAACTAATATACTACATGCATGGCTTGGTACAAGGAATAGCTCATGGTTCATTTGCGAAATGACATTTAACATGTATCGTAAATAGATTCGAAAGCGATAAAGACATGTATATAATATCAATAACTTTTCAAGGAGTTAAATAAACGTCCTTCCCAATCCTAGTCCATATTTCCAAAGAATGTCAACCATTAAACCAAAACCCTTTTTCCAAGTCCAAGTTATTTTTATGAAAGTCTAACCCTTGACTGTAATTCGGCGATGTCCAATACCGCGGACACGGCTATTCGAATAGATTTTTCACTCTGCAGAGGTTATGCACTTTACCCACAAGATACAGTCAAACGGCACAAAGATGAGTTCCCGTGAACAAAGTCTTTGGAAACTTCTAACAATACAAGTGAGCCTCCCGGTTATTGCACACTAACCCTTCCCTTAGCGAAGGCGAAGTTTAGGCCAATCAACCGTTAGATGGGTACTGGCATGATCCGTGACGCTCCCTCGTACAACTTACACAAAGGGTGTAGTTGACCTCTGAGGTCCCAGTGCGTTATTAGCAACTTAATCACTAGGTCCGTCCCATTACAGACATGTGGTTGCAAGATTGACTCAGTTCAAAGGCTTGCAAGGTTAAGTCCTTAGGGTGACCAGGGCAAGACTACCCGAAGAACCAAACCAACGTTCCCGGTGCCACAACTGGCCCACCTGATCATTCTTGCCACATGCCCCGGTCAAAAGCTATTTATCAAATCCCAGTTGATTACCATGCACCACATGCCATCAACATCACATGATACCTTCCCAAAACAGGTTCAATATATCATTAAGTCAATATTAATATTTAATTGTCCAAAACCATGTCATGAGTACGTAGCAGGTCTAAGCCATATACTACAGTGATCTACAAACCCATGTTGGCAATTTAGTAATGTCCAACTAGTAATCCATAACTAGGGTGACAAGGGGGTCATGGCACATATTTAAATAGTCAAGGTGTCATACAGTAATTTGGCATTTATCTAATTTCCCATAATTAAGTAAAGCATTTTCTATTTGAACTAGCATGCAATATATTAAATCAAAATAGGTTTCAAAATGGGATCAATATGGTCAAAGCACAACTTGCCTTCAAAAAGTACTTGTTCTTGGTCCTGAGCTGGCTCCTGGGTCAACACTTCTCCTTCGAATCCTTCCGGCACTTCAACGTCTACTCGTAACGCGTGCAAATAGCAAATAATAAATAAACAGTAGGCAAAAAGTATCCAAACATCCAAATAAAGTTCATAAACAGAGAGAACATAATTTTATGAATTTTTAGGAACTGGAATCGCTCAAATCGGAGTTAAAACACAAAAGTTATGATTATTTAAAGTTTAAATAATCAATTAAATAATTTTACAGAGAAAAACTTTAGTCCAAAAATTAAATAAAATTCATATTTGAGTAGATCTGAATTTTATGAATTTTTAGAAATTTGAATCGTTCAAATCGGAGTTGAAACGCAAAAGTTATAAGCGTTTGAAGTTTTGAAATTCAAATCAATTATTAAACCGAATTATTAAATCATTTTCTTTTTCGGAAATTATTTATTGCGTCAGCAGTGACACGTGGCAGCCTCTGATTGGGCGGCTGACGTCAGCCGGCTCATGGGCTCAGCCCATGGCTTGGCAGCAGTCCACCGTGGACTCGGTCCATCGCTTCCACGTGGCGCCGATAGGTGGCCCTCGGGTAGCGTCATTCTTGGCGTCGGCGGGGCTCGACCACGGTCGGCGGGTGGGACCCACTGGTGACGTCATGTCGGGACCCCGAATTTGCAAATCCGGACCCTCTGTGTATTCAACACTAGTCCAGGAACGCGCTAGTGCACACAGTCTTAACATCGGTAAATATCACAATCATACCATTCGATACTATCAAAGTACTTTATTTAAATAACCAACTGGTTACTCGACCTTATGGTCAAGTTACAATATACGCCTCACAGGGTGAAACTTATTAAGAGAGAAATAGTAGCAGCGGAAAATCAAAGAAGGTAACATCGTGGCGCCATCCAGTATACCACAGGCAACTGACTGGGCTCGCTTCCCTAAGTAGACGGATCCTCTTGGAGTTCCTCCTCCAAAGCTGGTGTAGTCTCCTCTTCAACTGGTGTTATATTGTGGCAAGGGTGAGTACTTGGTACTCAGCAAGTCATGCACAGAATTCAAGCTAATATACTACATGCATGGCTTGGTACAAAGGAATAGCTCAAGATATATTTGCGATGTGACATTTGACAAGTAATATAAGTAGATTCGAAAGCAGTAGAAACAAGTAAAGTATAAATAACTTTTCATGAAGTTTAACAACCATCTTCCCATCCTAAACCACATTTCCATCAACATCATTATTAATCCAACCCAACTTTTCAAACCAAGTTATTTTTGAGAAAATCTAACCCTTATTTGTAATTCTAGCGATGTCCAAGACCGCGGACACGGCTATTCGAATAGATTCTACACTCTGCAGAGGTTATGCACTTTACCCACAAGATACAGTCAAACACCACAAAGGCGAGTTCCCGTAACAAAGTCTTTCGGAAACTTCTAACAATACAAGTGGTCCTCCCCGGTTATTGCGCACTAACCCTTCCCTTAGCTAAGGCGAAGTCTAGGCCAATCAACCGTTAGATGGGTACTGGCCTCGGCCGATGCGCTCCCCGTACAACTTACACAAAGGGTGTAGTTGACCTCCTGAGGTCCCACAGTGCGTTATTAGCAACTTAGTCAACTAGGTCCGTCCCATTCTGAGACATGTGGTTGCACGTTAGACCCAGTTCAAAGGCTTGCAAGGTTAAGTCCTTAGGGTGACCAGGGCAAGACTACCCGAAGAACCAAATCAACATCCCCAATGCCACAACTGTCCCACCTGATTACTCTTGCCACATGCCCCGGTCGAAAACTATTTATCAAACCCCAGTTGATTACCATGCACCACGTGCCATCAACATCACATGATACCTTTCCAAAACAGGTTCAATATATCATTAAGTCAATATTAACATTTGATTGTCCAAAATCATGTCATGAGCACGTAGCAGGTCTAAGCAGTATACTACAACGTTCTAAACCCATGTTGGCAATTTTAATAATGTCCAACTAGTAATCCACAACTAGGGTGACAAAGGGGTCGTGGCACATACTTAAATAATCAAGGTGTCATACAGTAGATTGGTGTTTATCTAATCCCCCATGTTTAAATAAAGTATTTTCTATTTGAACTTAGCATGCAATAGGTTAAATAAAAATAGATTTCAAAATAGGATCAACATGGTCAAAGCACAACTTGCCTTCAAAAAGTACTTGTTCTTGGTCTTGAGTTGGATCCTGAGTTAATACTTCTCCTTCGAATCCTTCCGGCACTTCAACGTCTACTCGTAAAGCGTGCAAATAGCAAATACACGAATAAACAATAGGCAAAAAGTGTCCAAACATCCAAATAAAATCCATAAACAGAGAGAACATAATTTTATGAGTTTTAGAAACTGGAATCGTCAAATTTGGAGTTAAGGCATAAAAGTTATGATTATTTAAAGTTTAAATAATCAATTAAATAATTTTGCAGAGAAAAACTTTAGTCCAAAAATTAAATAAAATTCATATTTAGGTAGATCTCAATTTTATACAAATTTAGAAATTTGAATCACTCAAATCGGAGTTGAAACGCAAAAGTTATAAGCGTTTGAAGTTTGAAACAAAATATGAAATCATTATTTCGAATTAATAAATCATTTTCTTTTTCGGAAATTAATTATTGCTTCAGCATTTACACGTGGCAGCACTGGATTGGTCTGGCGTCGCCCGGTCCATGGACTCGGTCCCACGCTCGGCTCGGGTCTACGTGGACCGGTCCACGGCTCACGTGAGGCCCGACATGTGGGACCACTCGGGTGGCGTCATCGGCGGCGTCGGGGCTCGGCCACGGTCGACAGTGGGTCCCTCCGATGGCGTCATGGGTGGCGTCCGCGGTGCGATCCGGCCGACACGCGGGCCCAGCGTGTCGATGACTGCGCCGCGTGGCGCGGCGGTTCGGCTCCTCCTGGACACGTTAGCACGATCGTAGCCGTTGGTTTGAAAACCGACGGCTAGGATTGGATTTGGGCCTCAAGTGCTTGGGGCGCACGGGTTGATCTGGGCCGTTGGATCTTGATCTAACGGTCCAGATCCAATCTAGCCTGGTGTAGTTCCCGCTACGTGGCACGACCTAAGCCGTTGGATCTAGATCCAACGGTTGAGATTAGATCTAGGATTTTCAACGGGAAACTCACCGAGGTAGCGTGGCCCGATCCGAGCCCGTGGATCTTGATCGGACGGTTGGTGGAGCTTCGGGTCGGCGATGGCTTCACTGGCGGCGGCGCTAGCTTGGCCGGAGATGAAGACGATGACCACGGTCTCGGCGTTCCGGGCGCGCTCTGGAGAGATGAAAGGTCTCTTCGGGTGCGTCTCGTCCTGGGGGTCCTAGATCTGTGCTCGATGGCGGCGGAGGACGGACGGCGGAATCGGCTTTTAACCATGGCGAACAGGATTCTAACTCCGGCGAGCTAAATGCGGGCAAGCAGCGGCGGCTCGGCGAGATGTCTCGGGGACAGTGCGCCGCGGAAGAGGGCAACCTCGGGCGTGACCGGGCTTTAAATAGCCTCGGCGTTCGTGCGAGGCGGAAACCTAGTTCTCCACGGCGGCGGCGGCGGCGAGTCCGGCCGGACTTCGGGCGGAGACGGCGACACACGGCCGTCCGCATTAGCACGATCAGCGGCCCGCGATCGGCGTGGCGCGATCAGATCCGGGCGGATTCGGCCAAAGCGATGCGGAAATCGGCCGTTGGATCTTGATCCAACGGTTGGGATCGATTAGGTTTTGGAGTTGGTTCGGTCGAGTCACGTGGCTCGGGTCGGACTCGAACTCGAGTCTGACTCGGGCTCGGTCGGATGAACAGTACAAACCCACTCGCATTTTCCAGCGTCCAGCGTTTTAATAATTAAAATAATTCCCAGAAATTCATTTAATTCATTAAAAATAGCAAAATACTCAGAAAAATTCCAGAAAAATTCTGGAAAATACTTTGGAACATTTTGGACTCAAATAAAATATTTCCAACAAAATTTTATTTGCAAAGTTTAATTCTTTAATTATTTCAAAATGGAATAAATTCAAATAAATTCCAAATAAATCCAAATAAATTCCAGAAAATTCCAAAAATTCACCAAAGTGCCAAATCACACATGAATTTAAGAAAAGCAAAATTTTGGGGTGTTACACGTCATCGCTGACGTCACTACACGGCTGGGGTGGCCGCTGATGTGCGGGCCCGCCATGACGTCAGCGTGACGTCATGGTGCGGTTTGGTCGCGTCGCTGACACGCGGGCCCGGCGTGTCAGCGTCATACGCCTGTGCGCCCGGCCGCGACGGTCAAGCTCCCCGTCACGTGGCGCAATCTCGGCCGTTGATTTGAAATTCAACGGCCCAGATTAGATCTGGACTCACGCGTTTGGGTTAACGCGTTTGATCTGGACCGTTGGATCTAGATCCAACAGTCGAGATTGGATCTGGGATTTTGGAACGGGATCTCACCGACGGTGACGTGGCGCAATCTGGACCGCTTGATGAAGATCCGACGGCTGGTAGAGCTCGAAGTCCGACGATGGCGAGCGGCGGCGCTAGGCCACCGGCGCAGGGAACGACGACCTAGCCGACGGCGTTTCGGGCGCGCTCCGGCGAGGTGAGTTGGACTCCCGGACGCGTCTTGACCTCCCGGTCCCGGATCTGGGGTCAACGGCGACGGAGGACGGCGGACGGCGGCGGGATTCGACGAAAACCGAGGCAGCTCTTTCTCCTTACTCCGGCGAACTCTAGCGGCGCAACCACGGCGGCTCAGGCGAGGTGAGTTAGGGCTACGGGTGCGCAATGAAGTGGCGGTCCCGACACGGGTGGCGGCGCAATAAATAGGGCCCTCGGCTTAGGTAAAGCATACGGAAGCAAGCCAGCTCCGTTCTTGGCGGAGTCGGCGGCGACTTCGGATTGGGTGGCGTGGCTCAACCACGGCCGTTGGATCAAGATCCAGCGGTCGCGGGGGTTTGGGCTCGGTGCAGCTCGAGCGGTGGTGGCTCGGTCGGGCTCGGGCTCGGGTGACGTGGCTCAATCGTGGCCGTTGGATCTGAATCCAACGGTCACGCGGTTAGGGCTCGGCCGAGTGGGTTCGGTCGAGTCACGTGGCTCGGGTAGGACTCGGGTTCGACTCGGTCGGATGAACAGTACTTGACCCGACTCGATTTTCCAGCGATTTAATATTTAAAATAATTTCCAATAATTCATTTAATTCAAGAAAAATAGTAAAATACTCAGAAAAATTCCAGAAAAATTCCAGAAAAATTCTGGAAAATATTTTAAGGCATTTTGGACTTAAATAAAATATTTCCAACAAAATTTTATTTGCAAAGTTAAATTCTTTAATTATTTCAAAATGGAATAAATTCAAATAAATTCAAAATAAATCCAAATAAATTCCAGAAAACTCCAAAAATTCACCAAAGTGCCAAATCACACATAAATTTAAGAAAAGCAAATTTTTGGGATGTTACAACACCCCACTCCAAACCATCGACCAAATCCAACCAAACCGACCAATTCCAAGAAGAATTGTAATTGATTGTGTCGTAACATCATACAATACATTCTACAGCATAACTAAGCATATGCGATACTTCTCGATATTACCAATCTGACATTTACTTTCATGTCTAGGTTTTTAGCCTATGGTTCAACAAGGTTCACAGATCAATTTAAGATTAAGGAAATCCACCAATTCGGGTCTAACTACCAAGTTTTCCCATAACTAGCATCTTTACTGAACATACACGCATGCATAATAGTTTTGACAATTCAAAATAGAATTTACAATTATAGGATCAAAATGGTCAAAGGAGGTGCTTGCCTGTTTGCTCTTTTTAACATGGTCCGACTCTAAAATGAAGTCGGGACTGTCGTCTACCGAATCACCAATACCTGACGAAAAGCGATAAGAACAATCAACGATGAATCAAACCAAGCAATTAAGAACCAATTACAAAAGCGAATCAAATCCGAGAAACTAAGAGCAAAAGGACTTGAGAAAGGGTTTAAACTTCTCAGCTCACGCCGGCAATATCGACACACAATTCCCGGTAGTACCGTTCAATCAGCAGCACCGACCTTGTGGCAGTACTGCCGACCCCCAATAGTATCGTACCATCGGGACGATAGTGTCGACGGCCGAGAACTAAAACGGAATACTTTCTGGAAAATACTACCGGAATGTTGCCCACAGTACTTCTGCTCATGCAGTCGTACCGGCCCCATGCATCAGCAATACCGGAATTTCAAAGGCCGAGATCAGCGCGCTTTGGAAAATAACTACTAGTTTGTTGCTCACAGTACTCCTACTGACGCGGTAGTACTGGCCCCAAACACCGGTAGTGCCGCGGCTCCAAAGGCCGAAGACAACTCGCTCTGAAAACCAACTAGCGGCGTTATAGTCACGGTACTACTGCTCAGGCGGCGGTACCGAGACTATCGCGGCGGTAGCGTCGGTTTTCTAGAAAGGGCCGGAATGCAAGAAAGGGGTTTTCGCTCAAACGAGATCGGAACTCTGGTACGAGCGCCAGGTCACGGTCCTAGTAGCGCCAGGAACACAACTAGCCTAGTCCCAACGAGTTCCGAGCTCGTTTGACCGATTTACCACTTTCCGATTCCGAGCTCTGAAACTACTCCCTAAAAACTGTTTTCGAATAAAAAGAACCAACGAAAACAATTCAAATAGGGAGAGGAGAGACCTAACACAAATCCGAGAAAACGGAAACTAAAAGCGCAAGGGAAATCGGGATTTTTCCCAAAGTCCGGCAATACCGGTGGCTAATGTGCGGTAGTACCACTCAAGCTGGCAGTACCGCACCTGCATCCTGGTAGTGCTCTTTAGGGATCGAAATGGGGTGCTCTCTGGATATTAACTACCGACGTGTTGCTCGCGTAGTGCCGCTAAGGCAGTAGTACCGGCCCCAGGCACCGGTAGTGCCAGCCACCCAGAGACCGAAAAGGTGCCTCTCTAGAATTTAACTACCAGCGGTGTGCGAGCAGTACTGCCGCTGGGGCGGTAGTACCGGCCTCACAGCGTCAGTAGTGCCGACTTTCCAGGAGAAGATTTTGCAAAAAGGGGAATTTTGTGCAATAGAGTTCGGAACTCTGACACAAGGGTATGACTAGGTTTCCAGCGGCGCCAGGGACCCATTCACGCTAACCTTGTCGAGTTTCGCACTCGATTGCTCAAAATCTTGCTTTTTACTCTTTTCGAACCCCAAAAATGATACGAAAACGGATTTCAACTCGAAAGGGGGTCCAAATCCGATTTTCGTCGCGGCAATGAAACCTCTACGGTACTAGGGACCTATACGCACTGGTTCCAAGGATTTTAGGACTTCGGAACGCGAAAATGCTCCAAGTGCCCAAAATGAACCTTTTTGCGAATCGAGTCAAACGACATATTCGCAACTTGCGTATTTGTTCCATTAGCACCATACGGTCCCAAGCGACTGAAAGCTCGTCTACGAACTCGTTGCACGATGATCGAACTCCCAGAACTCGAAAACCCTAATTAATCCCGAATTCGATTCTGAATTCGAATCGAGCTCAAACTCGATTCTTCCGCGAGAATCGAACTTCACCGGTGTTGGATATATTTGTGGGTCGTTTTCTTGACTTTTCTGGAGCTAGGGTTTGGAAGGAAATCTCCGAAAAATTCGGGAAATGACTCTCTGGAGCAAATAAATCCAACAAGAAGTAGATCAGGGTTTCCAGAACGAATCATTCGCGCAAAAGAATTCTTCTAACCCTAACCTAGGTCTAGCAACTTGACAAAACACCGATTTACTACTCGATTTAGGTTTTCTAGGGCTAAACAAGAGGGAAAAGAAAAGAAAAAGAGGGAGAAGGCTAGGGTTTGCATTTTACCCGAGGAAATGGGTGCAAAAATCCAAATCCACCGGGAGAGGAACTTCTTGGGGACTTGGGAATGCTCCACCACACTTCAATCTTGCTCCACTTGCACTCCTTGAGCTCCAACCGGCTGGCAATGGAGGAAGGAGGAGGGGAGCTCGAGTGAGGAGGGAGGAAGAGCAAGAGAGAGAGAGGGTGAGGAAGTGAAATGAGTGAGGGAGAGGGAGGAGAGGCTCTCCCCTGGCTTGATAAGGGAGAGGGAGGCGCACGGGAACCGAGGGAAGGGAGGCGTGGCCGGCGACGTGCAAACAGGGGCTCTATGCCCTGTTCTTGACTCTTCGGCCGTCACTACCGTCCGGATGGGCCGGTACTGCCGCTCTGGCTGGTAGTACCATAGTTACAACCGCGGTACTGCCACCCAGGTGCTGAAAGTTCGGGTTTTTTGGCTTTTCGCAACAGCGCTTGACCAATTGCTTTGGGGACTTTTGGAATAGGTTTGGGGGATCCTATTGAGGGCTTTAGAGTTCCAAAGGAAGGTTTTTGGGATTAGGTTTACTAACTACTTTGAAGGATTTCAACCGAACTCGAAACTCGTGGTTTCAGGTCAAAACCAATCGAAACGGCACGAACGAAACGATAAAAACACTCCGAAAACAAATAACTCCAAATTATGATCCAACAATCAAATCTAAGCACAATTAAACGCTCAATTAGCTTTATTAAGCCTAATTAATCTTAATTACAAATTCAGGGTGTTACAAGAAATCAATTTTTTTGAAATGTTTTTTTTTAAAATAAAAAATCGACCTGTTTCACCGAAAATCGACCAGTCAAGTGAATGTTTCTTAAAGCAGATTTTTTGAGTGATTTTTGCTCGATTTTCATCAAAAACAAATCGAGCGGTTTTCACCGATTATCGATCCGATTATATTGCATAATTTTTTGAATTTTTTTAATTTAATCAATTTACCGACCGATTTCTACCGCTGAGCTGGCACGATACGACCAATAATCACAATATTCACACGATTATCGATGAAATTGCGAACCCTACCATGTTATCCCCCTTCGTTGGACCGAACTTCTATTTTCACCTTTTCACCTCTCATTTTGCCGCCGGCAAAGGATGACAACGGGGTGGGTAGGTTTTTCGCCCAGGTATGCCCCTGCTCCAACCCTTGCTCAGCCCCTGCTCCAACCCTTGCTCAGCTGTCCCAGCCAAGCTTAGTAAGGAAAAACCATCCCCCTTCCCACCTTGGCCAGATCCTCATGAAGATTGAAAAATATAGCCTAATCATTTCTAAAAATATTAATACGACTTTCTTCATTAATTTAGTTTTTTTTGGATATTTTTAAATAAACAGTTTCAAAACTTAAAAAATTCTGGTGTATAGAAACAAGTTTTAGTCCAAGCATAAAAACAGCTCTCATGTTGCGGGATACAATCAAAGATTGACAGCTGAAAATATCGCTGTTCATACGCGTGTGAAAAACTGACGATAAGAGGCTCCCACTGACAAAACACCACCTCAGAAAATTGGGTATGGGTCGGGCGCTCCAATTTCCAACTGCTCATGAACGCTTTGCTACTCTTAACAAGATAACATCACAACTAAGTCTCTGGCACTCTTTCATCACAACAGTAAAATAACATGTGATGCTTCAAACACACTATAGCTTAAAGGTAAACCTCCTACACAGCCAAAAAAAATGTACAACGTAGCGTATTGGTCATAGCTGGATGTTGGGTTCATGACGAGCAGGACAGCATGCACACTCCAGGCCTGTATGCCCAGGCTGGTGGCAACCGTGCGTATTTCTCCATTCCTGGCTGCTCATCATATGGATGTTCCATAAGTTTCAATAGCCGACGAACTTCACCGTAATCACCTTGCTCAGCTGAGTCAATCGCGGACTGGCAGAGATAGTTCCGAAGAATATACTTCGGATTGACGGAGTTCATTGCAGTTTTCCTTTCATCATCAGGAACGCCACTTGCCACCAGCTTCACAAAGAATGAATATATGACTAGATTGATGATGATCACATAAGCTCTTACAGTATGTTATTTTAATGAATAATTCCAAAGATATATTAATGAAGCATAACTAGAGAATCTACCAAAACATTTTTTGAACTTAAAACAGTAGGAGAGACTCCTGGATAAATTAAATTAAAAAGGCGGAAAGAAACAGTTAGCAGAAAAGAAAGAAGAGAAAGGAGGGATGAAGGGAGAGAAGGTGAAGTAGAAGCTTAGCCAGAAGGAACTAAGAACAGGCTGGGAAGATCACCAGCTTACACAAGGATTGATACAAAGTATTAAATGGTACTAGGCCAGGAATCTAAGATGGGCCTAACAGAATATTTGACCCTGAGCAGGTGCCTCCTTACTTCCGCAATGCAGAACAGTAGAGAATTCAAGAGGAAGTTGATTATTGTAGGCAATGGGAGCAAATGCAGCAAACACCAAAATCTTATTGGAGCTTCTACCATGCACATGACAAATTTACAATGCATAAGACCAGCAATTGATGCAATTCTCATACGATGCAATTCTCAGATTTACCTTCACTTATAGAATAGAACTAGAGAAAGATAACATGATCATCAATTGCAATAGGAACTCATACCTCTTCAATATAAATCTGTACCCAACTAATCCATGCTTCCTTTCTCTCTTTTCCAATATCCAGGAGTGCAGCCTTTAGTGGAACAAGTAGCTCATTCTCTGGAATGTCAAGGTCCGCTTTGACATTTGAAATTAGACGGAAAAAATTTGTGTAGTCAACCTTATCAACAGCCAAGTTATTGAGCAGCTTGCTAATTAGCTGCTTATTGTACTTGGCTAGACCAAGTTTCCTGGTCATTATAGATTGATACTCATCCATGAACTTTGTCCCATACCTACAAAATACAAAAATCAAAATGCTATCGTAAATGAACTTATTATTGCACATAATCAGTATAGATTGGAAGAACCAATTCACCTCTCCATTACATAATTTGCCTCATCTTTGCTGATAAGGTCAGCAGATGACAACGGTGCAGTAAACTGAGCAATATTCCACAAGCCAACATCGGGTTGATTTGCAAAGCA
Source organism: Rhipidocladum racemiflorum (assembly GCA_036346355.1). NCBI lineage: Eukaryota > Viridiplantae > Streptophyta > Magnoliopsida > Poales > Poaceae > Rhipidocladum > Rhipidocladum racemiflorum. Next base: position 34,593,538 of record CM070579.1, read on the forward strand.
GTATCTCTTCCCAGGGAGGTCAGTGGTATTTGGAGTGTAGCTAGGATCAAAAGCATCCAAGAAGCCAAAGGGCCCATAATCAATAGTTAGGCCCAACACGCTCATATTGTCGGTGTTAAGTACACCATGGGTGAAACCAACACCTTGCCACCTAGCTATCAAGAAAGCGGTGCGCTCGGCAACCTCAACTGCCCAGGCTGTTACCAAGGATAGCAAGGAAAACAAGTTAGTTCTTCACAGGATCAACGAGGATGCTGAAAGAGAATAACATATAAGGAAATTTGCCTGCATATTTGTTGGAAGTAAGATCTATTGCTGGAGAGTCCCCTATAGCTGCCTCGAAAGATAAACCTTCACTCTTTTTAATATTTTCAAGATGTGGGTAGTGATGGCGTATAGTGTAGTCTGCCAAATGACGAACAATTTCAATGTCCTCTTTGTCCCTCAAAGTATGTATCTGGTATGAACCAAAGCGTATGAATGAAGGTGCTACACGGCAAACAATTGCACCTGGCTCCTCCTTTGAATTGCCACTGGTATGATAAAAAGAGAAACCATTTAACATCAGAAGAAAGTCAATATGTACAACATATTTACTGAAAACCTTCAGAAACATGATTCTGGCAAAAACGTTCTAGTATAATTAACACCATCAGTGTTTTAGACGGTAGATACTGGAAGGGTAACAGCAAAGTGTTTTTTACAACATACTGTTTTCTACAGTATGGTGTACACTGGTGATATAGTGGGTGCAACATGCGTGGTTCCAATTGTATAATACAAATGAAGTAACTTATCCCAGGTCCCAGGGGCTGTAGTCTTTTTGAATAAACCCAGGGGCTTTAATGCATGATCATAAATCAATTTTAAGTGCATAACCCCTGGGGATTTAATGCATGATCATAAATCAATTTTAGGTGCCTTCGTGCTTCATAATCATAGGCCTAAGGAAATCAGGATGACTAGATGAAGAAGTCATTATTAGTTAAACGAAGTAAGACAATAAAAAGATTATGGGAGTTCGAACAGGACAGTATAATAGCTGTACATATTTGTTGATGTTGAAAGTCATTTAGTGTTATGTGCTGATTTTGGGAGAGGGTAGCTGGATAGGAATTGGAGAAATAGCAATAGATTGGTAGGAAGACAGCAAGAAAACAGAGCCCTTCAGCAGGGAGAAAAGAGAAGAGAAGAAAAGAAGAGACTTCGATTAATCCTTGCTCGACTAAAACAGATAACTTAGAACAACAACAACAACAACGATAACTTAGGCTGGCTTATATAGAGGCCAACCTTGCCTAACAATCCATATCTAATATCTCTCTCTAAGAAATAGGAAACTAATCATATCTTGATAACAAACCAACGAACAAGGAAATCACTCCTAATTTTAAGGGATAGACTAGGGGCAGCTGGTGCACCATGCATGTGGCCTACGGCCATGACTAGTAGGTGAATAATAATCATTTTTCAAAGATTGGTATGTGTTATAGAGCTACCAAAGAAAGCTGAAGCATCTCAAAGCAGTGGCTACAAATAATTTAAATAAAAAGAGAAATTGAAAAAGGAAAATAAATCCATCCAGAAAGTTTAGAAAATTAAGATATCATGACATACTCATAGAACATATCTCGGACAACAGATTTGCCAGTTTCAACCAGACAAAGAGCACGAGTTGTAGGAATGCCTAAACCGTGCATAGCTTCACTGCATAAGAATTCACGGATGCTGCTTCGTAGGACAGCAAGGCCATCTGCAAATCGGCTGTAAGGAGTCTTTCCACAACCCTTGAGTTGCAACTCCCACCTCTCACCTCGAGAGTTTAGAACCTCTCCAAGAGTTATTGCTCGTCCATCCCCCAACTGACCAGCCCATACACCAAACTGATGTCCACCATAGCACTGGGCATAGGGCAAACTGCAGGTGGTTGTTCATTAGAGGGTGGATTACTTGTTCTTAAAAAACCAGATAGCAAGATATTAAGCTCTGGTATCACGCACCTTCCCACCAAAGGAGTTGCTCCTGAGAACAACTGAGGAAAATCAGGCCTTTCAAACCTGAAAATACACAAAAAGGCCATAAAATTTCGGGATTTTTGTTTATCCAATATCAGCAAGGATGCAGTAAAATATTAGGAGAAATCGATGCTGTTAGACAAGAAAGATAAAAAATTGAACACTCTTCTATGCATAAAGAGATGATGAGAACTGGTAGGAGTTAGACATGTATCACTCAACTTGATTCATTAACAGATCATTTGGAAATAGTGTTTCTAAAAACCAACTTCTATCAGTCAGTAGCTCTTATAATTAATATCCACAGATAAACTTCAGGTCCAAGAAACGCAACTATTCAATAAACTTGATTCATTAACAGATCATGTGGAAATAGTGTTCCTAAAAACCAACTTCTATCAGTCGGTAGCTCTTATAATTAATGTCCACAGATAAACCCAAAGAAACTTCAGGTCCAAGAAACGCAACTATTCAATAAAGACAACAAATTCTCCAAAAAGATTATATTTGTTGTTTGGATATTTCTCAACTCCACAATATTTACATATCATGTGGAAATAGTGTTTCTAAAAACTACCTTCTATCAGTCTGTAGCACTTATAATTAATGTCCACAGATAAACCCAAAGAAACTTCAGGTCCAAGAAACGCAACTATTCAATAAAGACAACAAATTCTCCAAAAAGATTATATTTGTTGTTTGGATATGTCTCAACTCCACAATATTTACATATATTGGCACTTTCAAGGAACTTTAGTCAACTTGCCAAAGATTTTAAGCTTACAGAGTAATTAGGAAGTTAAGCACTTTTCGATTCTATTCTTTAATGGAATCATTTAAGCAGAATGTTTTGTAAGACTTGTCAAGTGTCCGTGTGTTGCAACGGAAACACATTTTTCAACCAAATAATCAAATCATGCCACGTGTTTACAAAAATAAAATTGCACTCTTGATTTGTCAACGGGAGGGAGAATTGGGGAATGGTCTGGCTGGGGGGATCGGGTGTGGTGGAAAGAGAGAGATGTGGTTGGTTCCTTTTTTATTTGCGAGAGGTGGGGAGAGCGTCTCATGGCCCATAGCCCATATATCGGCGTCCTGCTTTTCTTAAAGAGGAGAAGGACGACGGACGACCACCACCAACTTGTATTTATATATTAGTAAAGATATAAACAAAAAGTATACAGATACGACTGGCTAAGACTGACATGTGGGACCTGGACCATATGTTGGTGAGGGTCTAAGGGATCTGTTGGCGTTTTTGAAAACCTAAATCTTTGAAGTGGCCTTTGTCCAAAACTCCAAATGCCCCCAACAAAGAATGTATAACAATATGCAACAAGGCAACAACAGAAAACTGTAGAAAACCCACCATTGGCAGGAGCAGAAAAACCGGAACCAACATGCCATAAAAAGCTTCGGCGTTCGGTAGCAAAAGAAACAGCGCATGGCATGCCAGAACTTTTCGCTTATCACATGGCAAGGCAAAGAAGAAAAACTGCGAATAAATTTTTCATGGTAATTGCAGGAAAGATGAAAGCTTTCATGTGCAACTAAAAGGTTTAACTATGCACCCTTTCTGTCTCGCAAAGAACTGGATTCTTTGCATAATCACCATATTCACTGTAAACCCCAGCGAATTGTGAGCCGGATTCGTTGAACCCAAACCGGTTTAGGGTACGGGGTTCATGTTCGCAGTGGAAATTAGAAGAAATAGTGGCGAGCCGCAAACCTGAATCCCGTAGCACGACTCAGGTGGACTGTGTTTCTGGTAACTATAATTCTTTGGCAACATATGGGCTCCTATCAACCCCTAGGTAAGATATTTCTGCTGTTTGAATTCATATCTGATTGACAACCATTATTTCCCATGTTGATTTTCATTGTGAAGAACTTTAAATGTGTGGGGGAGGATGCGAGAGGATTGATTGGATTTTTCAAGAAGGTATTAATTCTTTAGTATTGAGCCCACCATTTGCTTTATAAATCATATGCAATGGAGTTCTTTGACATGTTTTTCTTGGGAAGTCTTGGTACGCTAATGTTGTACAAGAATTTACTCTTAAAATTTAAACACTCCAATTGGAATTGCCACGGTCATTGTCACAGAAGCACAGGAGTTGAAATACAAACACAATTGTCATCATGCCAGTCACGGTCAGTACGTAGTTCATAGGACAAAATGTTACTGACAGTCTGACATGTTACATAAGTGTATCAGTCAGCCAAAGCTCTATGATGCTAATTCGTTGCCACACTGAATTCTGGAGCTGCTGAGTGGACCAGTTCTAGTTTGTCAGCTACCAAGAGTAACAGGAATTTAAGAACATCACAGCATCTTATATATATTTGTAATTTATGTCATGCATATTTCTATCTTTTTTTGTTAGTTCGAGACATCGAGCATAACTGGTAACATTTCAACGAAGGGAGATGTTCCCCTGCCACCTCACGAGGGAAAAACACACACACACACACAATATTTATGTGTGTATGTGTGTGTGTGTGTGTGTGTCTTTAAGCAACTTTCTTTCATGCATCTGTAAAACGAGTTAGATAAAGACATTGTTTTGCCCCCTCTTGAATCCACTGATATAAGCGCGAATTCAACTTGCGCCTGATAGATATCTCAAAAGTCGAAACAACTAGTGATGGCAAGCGTATTAATTGGGTTCGGGAACTCACTCTGTGTGATCCAGATCGAGCAGGTCGGCCACGGACTCGGACCACGCCACCAGCTTAGGGTTGTCCACGGGGGCCGAGGGGGACACCTTGGTGTAACAAGCGTGCAAGACCTGCGGCACCAAGCCTTGCAGATTAACTAATTACCAAGGAAAGTTTGCAACTAACCCAGCCGCTAATCACTCGCTCAAACCGAGTAGAGCAAAACTGGGAGCGAGCCCGAACCTCCCGGGGGATGGCGTCGGATCGCGGGTCACCGGGAAGCTCTCGGACGAAGGAGTGGTCCCACGCGAGCTCCTCCAGAGCGCGGCGCGGCCGTGCAGCGCCCTCCAAGCCGCCGCCCGTCCCAGCGGCCGGCGCCTCGCCGGCTACGGAGGCCATGGCTCTGGGCAGCAAGCGGCGGATCGGGAGGCGGTGGGCCCCGCGCAGGCTCGGAGGTGGCGGGAGGCGGAGGCGGAGGCGGCGGGAGGCGGAGGAGGAGAGGAAGCGGGGGAAGAGGCTGGGGAGGGCACTGGGAAGATGGAGGAACTGGGGGGGCATGGCGCTTCGAGCGGCGGCCTTTTCTTTCTCCTCTGGGTGGGTCAATCACTCAATCCGATCGGGCGTGCTGTGCGTTGTGTTGTAAGCGGCGTGGGCTGGCCGCGTGGGCGATTGCTGGGGATGTTCTGGTGGGTCGGCACGGGTGAACCTATGGCTGGCCCGACCTTGGGTCGCGCGGAGGCAGCGCCTACACGTAGCCGCGGCAATGGCTACGTTGGTTGCTCAGCCAGCGGGACAGATCGGCGCAGCTTACAGGAGAGGAGAGAAGCGCGAGCCGCCCGGGAGCACGCAGCATGGGCTGCCATGCAACTAGGCCTGTTTTCCGCCGCGGATTGGCCCGGCTGACTCGCCGAGAACGGGAAACGTCCCGGATGACCGAGCAGTTTTAGAAACTAAGCCTCTTAAACGCGCTAAAAATGTGGCCCGCTTGGTCGTCAGCACCCACCCATCAATATCTAACAGGCCGCGGATAGCCGACCATTTGATTTTTGTCCGCGCAGCGAGCCACAGCCTCGGCTCTCCGCCGGCCGTTACGCGAAATTTTTTTTAAAATATATTATATTTTATTCCGAATTGCAGAAATAAATGTCTTTCGCAAGAAATTACATTTTTATACGTCTGTCGCCTGTCCATCGAGCGATATAAGCCTGTCGCCCGATGGACGGGCGACAGAGACCTCGTGTTTTCATGCGCGTTAGACGAGCGGCGAGGCTTGTCGCCCGATCAACAGCGACAGATTAAAAATCCCGATGGGCGGGCGACGAGATAGCATGCGGGGTTCTGTCGCCGATGGGCGGGCGGCAGTATATTTTATAATGCCGCTGCTGTCAGCGGCCTACAGAGGCAACAGAAACGAGGAAAAGAAAAAGAAGAGAGAAAAGAGGAGAAGAAGAGAGGAAAAAAGAGAGAGGGAAGAAAATTTCTGCGCGATTTTTGAGCCCGTCACTTCATACTCAGGTAATTTCTCGTTCTTTAGTTTTGGTATTTGTAGATCTAGAAAATCTAGTTAAGAAATGTAGTTAGATGTAGAAAGATTTAGTAAACCTAGTTTGTAGTTATATGTAGTACAGACATAGCAAATTTAGTTAGGTGTAGGTAGATTTAGCAAACCTAGTTTGTAGGTATGCAGTAGTCGTTCTAATTTTTGTAGCAGTAGGTTATGATTTAGTAGAAATGATTTTAGATCTTGGTTTGTGTGCGTTGATATATCGAATGTAGATACTTTGATCGGATAGAAGTATTCATTTCTTAGGAATGCAGTTGGGTACATATAGCGAAAGTAGTTTGATGTATGTCGAGTAGAAATTAATCGCATGTAATGTAGTTCTGAGTTGTTCAATTCTTTAGTAGTAGATCTATTGAATGTAGATATTTTATACCGATACGAATACATCCATATACATATTCAATTCTTACGAATGTAGTACTGCAGAGATAGCGATTATTACGATCGTAGGTATGTATTGTTAGAAATGTTGCAAATTCTTATGCGATTAAATAAGTAATTTTGTAGCATATAGATATACCAACGCAAAGTTGGGGTCGTAATATTTTTACGGAAAGTATTTAATTCGTGGGTGAATGAATGGATTTGCAGATATGGCGTAACGAATTCAATTTAGAATATATTATGGCGAAGGGGTTGTAATGTATGGTTCGGAGGGTGCAGATCTAAGTAACTTCCAGTATGTAGACAGAAGTTTGAGTAGGGTCGAAGAGCACATTTTCTTGATGATGAAGTGGTTGTATTATACTTTTCGGATGGAAGAAGAGAAGTGGCGGTGAAGGTATTTTGCCTCTGTAGTATGCGAGAACAATCCATTTTGTTGGGAGCTAGTTGAGTTGAAAGGAACCGCATCGTGGAGATCATATGTGAGGGGACAGAGCAACGGGGATGGAACCGGTGCTTTTAGTGCAAGCCTATGCAGGGATGTAGCCCTCAAAGAAATGGACGGTGGGGAGTGTAGTCGAGGCTCAAAATGAGTTAAGTTTTGGTGACACCGAAATTGGGGATCTAGCCGTGGGCGATACATCCAGGCAATGAACGAGGACATTATTTGCGAAAGTGGCGAACAATCCGAATTTGGGGAGGACGAAGCAAATGTTGGACAAGTAGCGTTGGGAGTAGCATTTAAGGTGAGCAAATTGATGAAATAACAGTTAGGATGGAAGAGGAAGACCTTGAGTACGGCATAGCGAAGTGGAAGACGGCGATGAGTCCGACGAGGAAGATGGAGGTGCGGAGCCGCTGTGCCCCGAGTGGAGCACACATCAATTTGATAGGTTGGTTGTTAATGAAACCAACGACATACGTTAGCGTCTGACCAACGAGGTTAGACCTGACGGTATGTACGCGACAAAGGAGGTCGTGCAGGATCTTTGTGAAAGATTGGACCTTATCATTAAGAAGGACTTTCAGGGTTAAGAAATCCACGCCGACTGCCACGACGTGGTGTGTGAGATCCATGGCTGTCCGTGGAGAGTGCACGCGTACAAGCCGAAGTGGGCCACCCATTGGTTATGCCTTTCGAAGGTTGAGCGACAAATTGTATGATTGAGGAAACAATGATGGCTCACAGAACCTCATCATCTGGGTTTGTCGCGAATCTCATGTACTCGAGAGATAGTGGAGAACCTGGCTTATGAGCCCGTGCTATTATCCGAGCTCTCGAGAACAGATATCAAGACACAATTAGCTATGGGAAGGCTTGGAGGGCGAAACAGAAGGCCTTAGAAGCGAGGTTTGGGAAGTTTGAAGACTCGTACCACAATCTGCCCACTTTGCTCGGTTGCATTCAGGGAAGAAATCCGGCACTTACTATGATTATCAAGATTGTCTCACAATCAAGTGGCCAACTAAAAGGCATCCGAGGAGAGTGTTCTTCGCATTCGGAGCTTGCATTAAGGCGTTCTACCACTGTCGTCCATTGCTGTGCGTGGACGGCACATTCTTGATGGAAATACAAAGGGCAAATTTTGATTGTGGGTGTTGACGGAAACAACCAGATTCTGCTGTTGCATTTGCCTTCAGAGAAAGTGAGAACTATGAGAGTTGGCTATGGTTCTGCGGAACTTGAAGATTGGGGTGGTCAAAACTCGTCGAGGATGTGTGCGTCTTTGCCACGGCAGGCATCTTTGATACGCTTAGTGCGATCAACCGATTGCAAGCAAAGGTGAGGAGCCATTTCCATGGCCTCGACTTGCGAGCCGATGGTGCATGAGGCATTTGGGCGCAAATTTCTACAAGCAATTCAGGAACAAGGAACTCATGAACATGTTCAAAAGACTATGTAAGCATAACCAGGAGAGCAAGTTCCGGACTCTGTGGAAAAATATCGATGAGCTGACAAGAAAACACAAAGAGGAGACGGCGAACAAGAGTACTGCCAGCGAAGGGCACGATGAGGCGGAGCCTCTTCCCCCACTGCCAACAGAAGATGACGCGACTAATCGTCGTCGAAGGCAAAGGCCAATCAAATGTTTCTCGGACTGGATCAAGCACGAACCGATGGAAAAGTGGGCACTGTTACATGACACACATGGTGCCAGATACGGTGTGATGACCAGTAACTTTGCGTAAGTTTACAAGCTGGGTAATGAGAGGGATGAGGTGTCTCCCATTGGTGGGAATTGTTGAGGGAGTCTTTGCGGGGCACAACCAAGTACTTCGCCGACAGACATCAAGCCGCCTGAGATAGTCTTTGAGAGATGAGAAGCTCCTGTACTCCTCCATGATCAGTAAATACATGGAAGAGAAGAGTCAGAAGGCGGCCAAGCATAGAGCTATAAAAGTTGGTGCACGAACACTGCGCTTCGAGGTGATATGTAAGGATAAAGGATGGCGTGGAACCAACCAACGGGTTGTCATTCAGGAGTGCGTATTACAGGACATCTGCAAATGCTCGTGTAACAAGCCCGACCTTTTGCACAGGCCGTGTTCTCATGTGATAGCCGCATGTGCTTTATTTGGAATGCAACCTGGTACCTATCTATCTGAATATTTCATGAAGGAAAGGGTGATGGCAACTTGGAGCGAGGAGCTGTATGGTTACGGTGTTGTGGGTTCTTTCACGGCAACTCCTAGTGCTGATGAAAGGTTCTGGGTCCCGATTTTAATGCGGTAGATGGAAAGCAGGGCGTCGGAAGACAAGACGTATCAGAAATGACATGGATGAGTCAGAAGCTGGCAAGCGCGTGAAGAAATGTTCATTGTGCAAGCAAACAGGACATACGTTCAAGAATTGCCACGCACAAAACGAAGGAGATGAAGGAGGAGATGGCAATCCGACGGTGGCGGGTGGATCGTCCTGTGCGACGAGTGCTGCACGACGCCAACGTACCACATGAGAAGCAATTTAATCGCAATGTAATCGATGTGACGTGTGTTGTGTGAACCCTGTGTGGACCTTGTGTGTAAGCCTGCTGCATGTGGCTGTGAGTGTTGTGCACTGAAAAATTATTGTAACTGTTTCTGAATATTTATGATGCTTGAACAATTTTACGTGAATGTTTGTTTGAACACATTGTTGTGAGAAACCTATAGTATTCGGACGATTTTCTTTTGATATGGTTTTGAAATGTAACTCACAATTTGTTATTTACAGGTATGGCTGACCAGCCAGGAGATGACGAGTGGCCATTCGAGTTCTTTGGATCCGGTGGTCGGCGGTAGTCACCGTGCCCGCCGCCACCGGTTTTCCAGCGGAGGGAGGCCAGGCGCACACGTTGGGCGTCCTTCGTCCGAGGACACCGCAGTACGGCTGGGATATCGATCCTCGTTGGGTCCCCAGGTAACATATTACAATTCAGATTTCTTTATATGTGTGAAGTCTTGTTCTTCTGGTGTTATCTTTGGAAAAAATAACATGTTTTTCCTTTCGTAGGCTTCGAGCTTCAGGGTTGCTCCCTTCGGTAGGATGGTGCGGGATGTGGGTCGGCGGTTTCCGTTCGACAGGTCCCTGATCACCGCTCTGGTGGATCGGTGGAGGCCAGAGACCCACACCTTCCACCTACCCGTCGGGGAGATGGCGATCACCTTGCAGGACGTGTCGTACCTGCTCGGCCTCCCAATCGCTGGCGACGCTGTGGTGCCACACGACGTCGACCCTGCGTGGCGCCCGCAGCTACTTCAGCGGTTCGCTGGTGTGCTTCCAGCACCAGGCTACCGGGCCTTCACCGGGACACACGGTCCTACGCTGCGGTGGCTTCGACAGTTCGTGGTACGCAACTGCACTATGATCTTCTATCTTTCATCCTTCACAGCTCGTCGAGGTGGCGGACGACTACAGGGTCAGCCGCCACTTGGAGGCGTACCTGCTGTGGCTGTTCGGCTGGTGCTTGTTCACGAGCTCCCATGGGGATAGCGTGGACAGGCACCTCGTCCAGTTCGCGAGGGAGATAGCGGACGCCCCCTCGGCGGCGTGCGCTTGATACTCTGAAGTCCGGCTGTCCTCTGCGGCACGTCATCGGAGCCCTCTGCGGCAGGTATGCCGGGCCGGCGCCGAGTCGACCTTCCTGGATGCGCATTTGCTGATGGTGTGGGCATCTGAAAGGTTCGAATCGGGCGCCCCGCCATCAGCCTGGAGTCGGTTGACCCTACAGGCGATGGCGACGTGGACGGTCCGACCATGGGCACCATCTGGTGCCACCGACGGGTAAGATATTTGAACTGAAAGTTTGGTACTATTGCTTGTACATTTTTTAATACTAACGGTAACGTTTTGTTTCACTGCAGCCTAGGTGGGCACACCAGACGGTGCGCCAGGGCTACCCGCAGTTCGTCGCGGCGTTCGACCACCTCACGGACGACCACGTGCGCTGGACGTCGTACACTCAGGAGCAGGTACAACTTCGTGTGACCGGCGCCGCCGTGTCGACCCTGTGCACGCGAGACGCGGCGTACTGGCTCACACGGCGGTTCCTGGTGTTCGACGTCCAAGTCGAGGCCTACGCTGTCCATCGAGTGATGAGGCAGTTCGGCCTACGACAGGAGTTCCTAGTGCCGGCCGGCCGTCTGCTCCCACACGCCACCCACGCGTAAGTTCCCTCAATCGATGTTCCATAATTACTATCGTGTGTTGCCATCTAATATTTATACATTCATTTCTCATCCACAGCCAGACTAGGAAGGGGGTGCATGGGGCCACCCCCTGGCACGTGCGAATGGCGCCATGGATCGAGGAGTGGGCCGGAGCCCTCGAGGACGTCCATGCTGACGATGCGCCATACGATCTGGAGACTTACCAGGCGTACCGACAGTGGTTCACCTCTCGCACACGTGTGCGCCTGGTACGCGTCGACCCGGATCCTCCCAGGCACGTCCCCGGCCCAGGAGACACGTATCCCGCCCATACGGACGCGGCTCTGCACGCTGCGGTACGTTGTATCCGATATACGTTTAACCATTTCAAATCGGTGCTATCTAATTTGCGATGTATTTTCCAGACTGACATGCTAGGCCGCTTCTACGAGGAGTCGTCGAGGATGCTCTCGCGATTGACCAGCGGCCGGCGGGTGACCAGAGCGGACGTTGCCAGCCTGCTCGGTAGGTTCCGAGACGACTCTGCACGCGCGCTGGAGTTGGCTGGATCACCCCTGCCTCGTGGTGTGGTCCCCGACGCACCGCTCGCGCCACGGAGGGGACCTGCGGCTGGTGCAGGCTTCGACACCGGAGCTGCTTCTTCTTCACAGCACGGTGGAGGTGCAGGCTTCCACACTGGAGGTGCCGCAGGTGTGTGTTTTTTCATGTTTTGCATTCACTTTTCATGCTTTGCACTCACCAAGTCACTGGTCTTAACATTTCTTCCCTTTCGTGCAGCTGCTGGAGGTCCTGCAGGTGTCAGCGCACCGTGGTTGCCGACTGCTCCTGATGACTACGACGGGCGGGGTGATGATCTTGACGACTACGAGGACGACACCGTGTGGAGGTACCTCGTTGATCCACCCGATTCAGCTTGGTACCGCACGCAGAGTGGGCGCCACGGCGACGCAGCTGGTCGTCGCGGTGGGTGCCGCCACCTCCACCGACCCAGCCGGGTCGTCGCGATGGGTGCCGCCACCTCCACCGACTCCAGCCGGTTCGTCGCGATGGGTGCCGCCACCTCCGGCGACCGGCCCGCGATGGGTGTCGCCACCTGCAGCGACCCAGCCTCGGTCGTCACAGTTGGTGTCGCCACCTCCAGCGACCCAGCCTAGGTCATTGGTGCCGCCACCTCCACCGACACAAAGTTGCACCGACGCAAAGACGACACACCCCACCACCACCCAGACAGCCGACCCGCTGGTACGCCACACCTCCAGCGAGACCACAGAGGGCCCACCAGCCGTCGACGCACCTGACGTACTACCGAGGTCAGATCCAGAGGAGGACTACACACCAGCGAGGAGGCGACGCGAAGAGTGGCCGGCACTAGTTTCTTTTATTTTTCAGTGTTTGTAATTTTTTTGTTTATTTTGGTTGGCAGTTTCGATTAGGGCGGTGATTGATGGTACTATGTTATGTAATACCATCTATTTTGTGTACTTTGTCATATTACATGGTTCATTACATATTTCTGTCCGCTTTTCCAGCTTTTGTCATATCATCTTTTTCAGCTTTTGTTATATGACCTTTTGAAGCTTTTGTCATATCACCTTTTACAGCTTTTGTCGACTTCCTCGTTTGAGCGCGAGAGAATACAGGATGCGAACATCGGGGACCCAGCACAGCGGCAACGGGCCGCTGAAAATCGTTGGGGTTGTTGGGCGTTGTCGTGCACGAGTATAATACTTAGGGTTGTTGGGCGTTGAGAATTTATATGCGAAGAGAGTTGTAACTGAGATATTTTTACAGAATATGGTAGTCCGTATACCAAATAGCAAACCTGGTACCTCCGGCCAAAAAAATAACTTCCAACATGCATTTCTACGGGCCGCCGAAAATCCTTCATCGTTAGGGTTCGTGCGCGAATGTAATACTTAGGGTAGTTGGGCGTTGAGAGTTCAAATGCGAAAAGAGTTGTAACTGAGATATTTTTACAGAATATGGCAGTCCGTATACCAAATAGCAAATATGGTACCTCCGGCCCAATAAATAACTTCCAACATGCATTTCTACGGGCCGCCGAAAAACCTTCATCGTTAGGTTTGGTGCACGAATGTAATACTTACGGTTGTTGGGCGTTGAGAGTTTAAATGCGAATAGAGTTGTAACTGAGATATTTTTACAGAATATGGTAGTCCGTATACCAAATAGCAAATCTGGTACCTCCGGCCCAATAAATAACTTCCAACATGCATTTCTACGGGACGCCGAAAAACCTTCATCGTTAGGGTTCGTGCACGAATGTAATACTTAGGGTTCGTGCGCGAATATAATATCTCGATTCTGATTCTCTTCGCATATAAATCCTCAACGCCCAATAACCCTAAGTTTTATAGTCGCGCACAAACCATGTAGTCATTTTCTTTCCTGTTGAGCCATGAAAGCCAGCCTAGATTGCATCTGCAAAGCTGTGTACTCCACTGCCATGACCCGTCGATGTCATCTGCAATGATGTGTACTCCACTGCCATGACCCGTCGATGTCATCTGTAAAGCTGTAAAAGCGGCATGCATCTGTCGATGTCAAGCACAGCCACAGTTGCAAGGGAATCCGATGCTCTTGGATTTTTCTTTCTTGTCGGGGACCGCGGAAATTCGAATTTCAAAATGAAAAAAAAACCGCAACGGAAAGCCACGGTTTTGCGATGTTACTGTTCAGCCAAGCCCCCACCTCGCGCGCTAATGCTCCATGGCTGGTAGCCACTCCCAAGCCACGCCGGCTACAACGGACCCCCACGAAAGCGACTGCGCAAACGCTGCCACGTGCCGATTTTCTGTCTTGGCCCCTCGCCCCGCACGATGATGTGCCGCCAGCTGTCTCGTTTCTACCTCGCTCCCTGCCTATAAATTGCAAGGCCGCCTGCACTTATATCAGGCAAAAGCGATACATTGCTCCGAGTTCATAAAGTTTGGATTGAGTTGAGAAAACCCAAAGCGCAAAGAGGAGAACTGGTAGTTTAGCTTTCCTTTTTTTTCCAAGATTTTATTTCGGCGTCTTGTTCCACAGGTATTATTTACAAAAGTTATTTTGTACGGTGAGTCACATTGTTGTGTTCTTGGTTCAGTACACATTAATTTGTACTTTTTATGCTTCTTATTGATGTTTTTGCTTCGTGTAGACACCGACTTAAGTGTTCGTCCGTTCTGTGAAAGCCATGTCGAAGGCGTCGAGCTCAGTGGTTGCCAATGCAGGGCGGGTAATTTGCCCTAACTGCCATGTGGATGCTCAAACCTGCTACACTGCGCCAAATAATGGACGAGCGTTCTATAGATGCCCAAATTTCTTTGTACGTCTAAATGTATTTCGATATCTTCATATTTCGATGATTATTCTCTTGCTCCAGTTTTAAATAGCCATGCTCACCTTTGTCGTGTAGTCTACAGGATGCCAATATCGGTGGCGTGACGGTATAAATACACCGACATCTTTAAACAGACGCTTCCAATGGTAGAGCAGAGGACGGATCTCGCGGGAACTTAACGAGGCTAGCAGTGCGAGAATTACCGCAAAGAGAGGGAGTTCGGCCTGAACAAAAGAAAACCGTGAAGCGTATGATCGCTACTTGAGCACGCCGTACAAGATAACCACGGCCGTAAGCCCCGATGTGGTTGTTCCTCTTGACGGCCCTAGCGTTGAAGACTACAAACGTGACCGTTGGGAGTTTTTCGAAGAAGAGGGTGTTGAATTCTATGATAGTGATGATTCTGGAAAGTTCTAAAGCCGCTCAACCTTGCATCCATTTGTATGTTAGTTCTTATTCACAAGAAATGCTGTTGTAGTTGTTCTCCCTATTGTACTTCGTAATATGAATGTCATGCTTCTTGGTAACTCAGATTTGTCATCAAATTTGTTGCACACCAAACAATACAAGGAAGAACGAATTTTCAATTTTTAAAAACTGCAGTGATTATTATAAACAAACAATGACAACAAAAACAAACAACAAACCGTAGCAAACGCACGCTTACCACTGCAGTCATTATTATAAACAAACAATGATATTAGCACTTAGTCCATACAGCATGAGTTTTCTCATCCCAATCAGTTGTATTTTATAATCCAAGCAAAGGCTGCCTGGTACGTCCTGTGAAAGCATTGCTGGCAAAGCCTGTAGGACATATCATGTCATAATCATGTCGATCGATTCTGTCCAGAAATGTCATGTCAAATGCATGTGTGCCGATATTGCTCGAGTCGTCCCGTCAAAGCATAGCCGGCAAAGCTTTACCGGCACCTCCCTCCAAGATACAAAGCTGCGTGCATATGTCGGTATCAAGCACAGGCAGAGCTGCAAAGGATTCCGATGCTCGCGGATTCCTTTTAAGCTTCAAGTCTGTCGCTCTATCTGGCTATTTAACCCCCTTCATGCCTTCGCAGCGTTGCATCGACCAAACCACTGCTCCAATACAACAAAGAGAACCATCACCGCCAACCCAAACGAGCAAAGACCAATGGAGTTCCTCGCCCCAAGGCACAACGTTGTCGAAACAATCCTCGAAGGCACGGAGGTCCCCATGTGCCTGCAAGGGATCCTTGCCGCTCCGGCGATCAGAGACAACTCATACACTTACGGTATGAGGTACTGGAGCTGCCGCAACCACGACTCCAAGCCAACGCTGGGGATGCGGATGCGGCGGAGAAGCCCGGTATGTTCATACTCACATTTGGTGCTGCTCCCAATTCATACGTGTTGTAACACCGTGTGATGTGACTAATTGCAGCCTCCACTGTGCGAGTTCATCCGATTCTACGACGCGGAACAAACTCCCGAGATGGAGAGGAGGCGGAATCGGGAGTACTCGCATCAGAGGGCTATCGTGGAGCAGCAGTGGTGTGAGCAGGATGAGGAGGAGAAGCGCCAACAGCATTTGGAACATATGCATGCACAGAGGGAGGCCGAACGACAGCGCCATGCAGCGGAGAGGGAGGCTGAGCGCGAGAGAAAGCGTGAGAGGGCAGCTAGGGCCAGAGCGGCAGGAGCTGAAAACTTGCGTAAGGGAAAATATCCTCGTTGCACTCAGTAAAGCCCAAGAGAAGGGCCCTTATTGCTGTTTCCTCTGCCTAAGGCATGTTACGTTTAGTCCCGTATACTCGGTAGAGTGTGCCGTACATGCCATTGTTGTTTAGCATTTCTAAGCCGTATGCAATTCAGTACTTTCTTATTGCTCCCCATCTATCTGCAAAGGTAATTGTACATATATTTCACATCTTTGAAGATAACTACACGAAGTCTTCAAAAAATAATTACGAGTTGACCGGGAGTGAAGAAGGGCCACCTAAAAACCAGAATACTGTATTTTCTCATGCTCGCATCGAAATGGCTTCTAAACTGACAGTTTTAAAACTGAAATTTGTTGCGACATTTATTTATGCAATTTGGAATAAAATATAATATATTTTAAAAAAAAATTCTCATAAAAACTAACAAAAATATCAAAAATGGTATATGTCGCCCGTCCATAGGGCGACATCAATAATGTTGCCCGCCCATCGGGGGATTTTTAATCTATCGCCTGTTGATCGGGCGACAGAAGCTTGTCGCTCGTCTAACGGGCGACAGAAAACACGAGGGGTCTCCTGTCGCCCGTCCATCGGGCGACAGGCTTATATCGCCCGATGGATAGGCGACAGACGTATAAAAATGTAATTTCTTGCGAAAGACATTTATTTCTGCAATTCGAAATAAAATATAATATATTTAAAAAAAAATTTCGCCGTTACGCAGCCTGCCAATTCTACGGGCCCCCACCCGGCGGACACACGGGCACGGTGCGACCGGCAGTGCCCGCAGGTTGCATGCGCGGACGTCTGAGCACTACTGGGCGTCTCAATGTTACATAATCTCGCTATCAAATAGTCTGAAATTGCCGAATAGATTTAGATTAAAGAATAGAGAGAGAAAGAGAGATACAAATATGAGGAAGAACTGGTCTGCTTTATTATGCTTGCACGTATACAATAGGGGGACCTCTACCTCCTATTTACAATCTACAGTCAGGGTTTCGGTAAGAATCCACATGGATCTTCTTAGGCCGAGTTTCTCAACACTCCCCCTTGGACCCTTTACTGCGAGATGCATATGCCTCATCAAAACTCCAAAAAAACCCAGTGAGAAAAATACTTTGAGAAAAGAGTACATAGCATACGCTTGCTGTATTGTTTGAATTGCCTCATCAAAATCTTATGTAAGAAAATTTCAATGAAAAACTTACTAAGGAAAAAGAGTACAATCCACCCAAACTTTAATGTTAATCTTCTATATTCACGTTGGGTACTCAAACTTCATGTTCGAGATTTGTGTAGGAGTATGTCAAAGTTCTCCCCTTGAAATCTGCATTTCTCTAAGTCTCGTCATCCCAATTCCTCTAACGCACCTTTCAAAAGAAGATACTGGAAGTGACTTAGTGAATAAATCTGCGCGATTTTCACACGACTTGGTATGCAGTATCTTGATCTCGTTCATCTTATGCATTTCATGAGCATAAAAGAACTTAGGGTTGATATGATTCGAGAGATTGCTATTCACATACCCCATTTGCACTTGAGCAACACAAGCTGCATTGTCTTCATAGATGATAGTGAGAGTGTGTTCCATGTTCAAGCTACATGACTTCTGGATGTGGTGAACCATTCTTCGAAGCCATGCACATTCTCGGGAGGCTTCATACAAGGCAATGATTTCCGAATGGTTTATCAACGTCGAGGCAAGTGTCTACTTAGACGACTTTCAAGAAATTGTTGTTCCACCACAAAGAAAAACATACCTGGTTTGTGACTTGCCAGTATGCGGGTCCGATAGGTATCCGGCATCGACATAGCCTACCAAATTCAATTCATTATTTCTTCTATAAAACAAGTTGAGATCTTTGCTTCCTTGAAGGTAACGGAAGATGTCCTTCACCCCTTTCCAATGCCGTTTGGTGAGTTCTGCACTGTACCGAGCTAGCAAATTCACGGTGAACGCAATGTCCAGCCTTGTGCTATTCGCAAGGTACATAAGCGCTCCAACTGCACTCAAATATGGGAATTCCGCTCCTAGGACTTCTTCCCCCTCTTCTCTAGGCCTGTACAGATCTAGGTCTGCTTGAAGTGACCTTCTGACCATTGAAGTCTTTGCAAGATATGTCTTTTCAAAACCAAATCTCTCAAATACTTTTCTGTGTGTAGGTTGATTGGTGTACCAAGATTTCACCTTGGACATGTTCAAGCTGTAAGCCTAAACAAAACTTGGTTTTACCCAAGTCTTTCATTTCAAACTCACGCTTCTTCAATTTCTTCATCCGTCCCAATGATGTTCAAGTCATCTACATAGACGAAAATTATACAAAATCCATTCAAGGATCGTTATATAGACACACATGGACAATCTTCACTGTTCGTGTAGCCTTTCTTGCAGAGGAAGTCACTCAAGCGATTGTACCACATTCTTCCTGACTGCTTTAGCCCATACAGTGATTTCTCCAATTTCACACTGTATAAGTTTCTGTTTGCTGTCTTGGTTCGGGATAGGGATACCTTTCGGTACTTTCATGTATATCTCCGAATTCAAGTTTCCATACAAATCTATTGTGACAACATCCATTAGCTTCATTCTCAACTTCAAGTTGACTGCCATTGAGATCAGATATCTAAAAGTGATTCCTCCTATGACCGGAGAATAGGTTTCTTCATAATCAATCCCAGGACGTTGAGTGAAACCTTGAGCGACAAGCCTTGCCTTGTACCTTACAACTTCATTATTTTCATTCCTCTTCCGAACAAAAATCCATTTGTGATCTACGGGGTTTATATGGGGAGGCGTGCGTCACACAGGCCCAGACACCTCTCTTTTGTTTAGAGAGACTAACTCTGCAGTGATTGCCTTCTTCCATTCTTCCCAATCGAGCATTTCTTTGCACTATGCGAGAGATGCAGGCTCGGGATCATGATCAATGATCGTGGCAATCTTCTTTGCAAAGTATGCATTAACATTGGCTGTTGCTCCATTCATCGATTCTCCTGTTGTTACAAAATTTATGGCCATTTCATCATGGTGTGCTTCATGCACTTCTACTTGCTCTTCACTGCTGTTTCCCATCGCAAGAGCAACTTCCTTTAGTTTTTCATCACCCATGTGTGCGCACTCATTATTTCTGGCAGCTTCTTCCAATGGAAGGTTCAGATCTGGAGTTGCCTTTTCCATAGGCTTCTTTCCAGTGCCAGGTCTCAACTCGCTCTCATTCTTACTTTGGGGCATTTTCATGATTGGCTGTGGTAAGTCCTCTTGCCCAGTTTTTCCTAAACGTCTCCAGGTACTTTGGATTTGACAAGCTAGATTTCCTGTTCTTTTTCTTTGAGGCCTCTGACCTGCATTTCTTGCAGGTACATGCGACTTAACCAAGCTCTTTAGATCACAAAATTAATCAGGCAGTTCATTTGCAAAGTTTTGCAAATCAATTATCTTCTGGACTTCTTGATTTGCTTCATTAGTGCGAGGGTCATACGCGGGGATCCCAGTGGAATGCCGTATGATTTCCCGGCATTTCTCGTCCAATGGTTGATTTTCTCCCCCTAATGATAGGAAACGGTCCTCGTTAAAGATGCAATCAGCGAATCAGGCTATATACAAGTCTCCAGTCATGGGTTCTAAATACCTGATTATGGATGCACTCACATAACCAACGTATATCTCAGACTTGCGAAGGGGACCCATTGCAGTCCGCTATGGGGGTAGTATACGTACATATACCATACAACCAAATTTTCTAAGATGAAAAATCTTCGGGATGACCCCTTACACTAATTGCATAGGTGAATGGATGTTGTAGGCTGATGGTCTATAATTGATGAGTGCTGCTACATGCAAGACTGCGTGTTCCCAACAAGTGTTGGGAAAGTTACAACTCTGCAAGAGCGATCGGGCTATGAACTTAATCCTCTTTATTAGTGCTTCAGCTAGTCCATTTTGCGTATGGACGTACGGTACAGAGTGCTTAACAGTTATTCCAGCCGTTGTGCAATAATCATCAAATGCCTTGGAAGTAAATTCGTCGGCATTGTCCATTCGAATGGACTTCACGCGATGATCAGGAAAAGCATTCTTAATTCTGATGATCTGCGAGATCAGCTTTGCGAATGCATGGTTCCTTATTGACAGCAAATATACATGCGACCATTTCGAGGAAGCAACAATGAGCACCATAAAATACCGAAACGGCCCTGACAAGAGCTGAATCGGACCACAAATATCCCCCTGAATGCATTCCAAGAATGCAGGGATTTCATTTTGCACTTTCATAACAGAGGGTCTAGTTATTAATTTTCCGGTGGCATATGCATGGCACACAAAATATTCATGATTCGGGAAATTTTTAACATTAATGCCATGACCTTGTGAGTTTATAACAATATTTCTCATCATTCTAAGATCAGGATGACTTAGTCTACAATGCCATAAAGAAAATAAAGCTTCTAAAGACATTCTTTAAAGAAGTATAGTAGTACAACCCAGAATCATATGAGGAACATTTTTCAAATACCATTTTTTCATATTCCGCGTGCTTCACAATGCACAAATGCTCTTTGCCATTTTCTTCATTGGTTTCTACGTGAAACCCATTGTAACACCCCGACATCTGGTATGCCTGAATGTTACCAAACATAGACTAAACCACATCTAAATATCACAAATAAAGATAAATTACAGCAAAGGAGTAAATGCTAAAACCGAAAATTTTGGCAACATCTCCTTTGTTTTTCCATGAATTGATGCAACAACAATATGATCACAGGATATAGCATAATGAATGACATCTAAATCATCAATAACAAGGGTTCTAACAATAGTATAAGTCTATAATAATGAATTCAACCATCTCATGAGCCAAACGAAATAAATGAGGAAACCAAGCACACAAATAACCATTTCACCAAGTTATATGGCACTATTCTTATTATCATGACTCAAATGAATAAATTGACTATAGGTGGGGAGCTACGTGTAGATGTGTAGCTAATGCCCTTTCCCGTATGCCGGTTTCATGGTACCTAAAGAAAACAACATAAATAACAAGCGTGAGTTCATCACTCACCAAGTATGTTGCAATGGATCATAAAGAATACAACAATGCCAACATCAATACATACCATATTTTAGCATCATGATCAAAACATAATCTCACATGAAACATCATATCCATGGCACGCACATTGTACAAAATTCATCATCATCATCATGTATGCAATGCAATGCAATGCACATGTCTCCTGGAAGCATATACCGGTATTGCTGAGTGCACACCCTTCGGCGTGCACCCTCTTCCCCCTTCCATCCCGTAGATGGAGGGTGCCTACTCCTCGCTTCCATTCACCACGGTGGATGGAATCACGAGGTAGGACTTACTCATTGTCTCTCCGGATTAGTCATAACTTTCTCACCGACCTTACCGGACTAGTTATGACTTCCTCACCGACCCACCCAATTTTCATGTCATGTATGCAATTATGCCATTAACTTAAACGCGATTAAACTTCATATCGTAAAGTTTTAACCTCCAATTTCATATTTGATAATGTCACATTCTCCAATTTCACCCTTTTATGGTGTCCCGACATCCCGTAGTGTCACATTCTCCCCCCGTAAATAGGATTTGACCTCGAATCCGAAGAACGCCAAGATCAATAAGAAAGTCCCAAGGGACAAAAGACTTCTTTGCAACAAAGAAAAAACATTCACACAAAGACTCAAACCGGAACAAACGACAAGCGAGCTCTCAAAACCAACATTAGCGAGAAAATGTTGATTTAGCTCAACAGAGTGCAACCTCTCACGGTTTCACATTCACTTCAATTCCCAAATAGACCACGAAAGAAAATGGTCTCACACTCCTCATTCCATACATTCCTTGGCACTGACGTGCCCGATCCCTTTATTTGAAACTACTCTTCAGAAGAACACGGTACCAGCCTCTAGAACCCTCTTCATCTCCCACGCACAAACGTGTTTTCACACCTCAACCTCTCTACTGTGGTTCGCCGTATTCAAGATGACGACGAACCAGGTGAGACGTACACTCCAAGACCACCAACTATTTGAACAAATGAGGTTAACACCTTGCAAAAGATTGATCTTTTACAAAAGACCAATACCCAACACTACCACCGAAAGGAAAGGCCTGCTTTACAACCAGGGTCCTTAAACCCGCAAGAAACAGTAACAACCAAACAAAATCGCTACGGTTGACATAACCTCGCTCAACCTCAGCGACAGAAAGATCCCATTCACTCTGTAAAGGAAAAAAAACAATTACTAGCAAGCAACCACCAAGTGGTCCACTAATAATTTAATCAACCCTACCGAGGGACACACAAACGGAAACAATTCTCTAGGAGGGTTTGAATCGAGTCATACACAACCTTCCTTTACTCCTCACTTTTAAACTATTTACGATCCACTACGAGCAACACCTAATAACTTAGGTCATTAACAACCCACACCGGATTTCTCTTTTCTAAGAAGGTCTTGCCCTCATGCTCTTCCACTCAAAGGGCTAGAACAAAGAGCACCACTATTGGTGCGGATATCTTTAAAACTTAAGAGAGTGTGTGTTGATTCAGGGTACAAAAGAGCTTCTTTAATTACCAAAGTTGTACCCATTGGCAATATAATTGAGGCTCTTCCAGAGCCTATTATATATGAATCGCTTCCTGCGATCGTAGTGATCCTTCTAGCGTTCTTCGTTATCGTTTGGAAGTATTTAAACTCTCTTAAGATGGTATTTGCTGTGCCACTATTAACAATACGTATCTCCTCCATTTGGTCGCTACCCAATTTCTAAATGAAAAAAAAAAATTCTTAATCAAACAGTGGCAAAGTAATTCAAATATTGCTTGCAAATATAAAATAATGGAATAAAGAATAAATTACAATTCTTATTCATGTGAAAATGTATGCTCTTCTAGAGCTTACAATTCATTATTCAAAATTAACTAATCAACCACAATCTAAAGAAAAATGCTAGTAATGCTATTCATGCATTAAACGAAATTTGTAAAGTATGCATTCACTTCTGCCTCTATGTCATTAATAGAGGTGTTTTCTTCATTAGCCAAGAGTTTGGCTGTTTCATCGATGTCTAGGCTGGGCTGCGAGGATGAAGCATGTGGGGTGTCTACATCCATGATATCATCGTTGCCTACTTCGGTGAAATGTGCCTCTGCCGGCGCATTTTCTTAGGCCTTCTTCTTAGCATGGGGTGTTTACATCCATGACATCATCGTTGCCTACTTCGGCAAAATGTGCCTCTGCCGGCACATTTCCTTTGGCCTTCTTCTTGGCCTGATATGCACTGACCACTTCCTTGGATTCCTGGCATATTTTTGACCAATGTCCCAAGTGCCACATTTGAAGCACATTTGGTTCTGCTGTTCATGTGACACCACAGAGTGTTGTAACCTTATATAATGTGAATGTTGAGGTCAAAAACATTATGAAATATGGAATTGGAGGTTGAAACCATATGGTATAAGGTTTATTTGCGTTTCCGGGCCGTTTTCGGGGATTTGGGCCTTTCCAGGGGAGTTTGGGCCTAGGGAAAGGGTCGTGGGCTTTGGCGGGAAGGAGTTTGAGTCCAATTAGGAGTGGGAATCCTGGTTGCGGGCCTTCTCCCTGCCCTTTTGTGCGCCCCACCTCAGCCTTGTGCGCCCCCACCCCCCACTTGGAAGCCCTAGCCGCCCCCTTGCCTTCCTCCCACCTTGTGCGCCTCCCCAAGCTGCCCCCATTGCGCCACCACCTCTCCAACACCTCACCACCTCCCTTGCTGCCCCTAGGGGAGTTCTCCACCTCAACACCTCGAAGATCCATCCGTTGGAGCGCTCCGCGACGAGGAGATCCGGCGGAATTGGAGCGAGGAAGGAGATCGCGCGAACCGGGAGGAGATCCGTTGGGTTTTCGGTCGTCGAGCGAAGGTATGGCCACGGGGATCCTTGGGGTTGGTCTAGGATCTGTTCTAAGGGTCAATATCATGTTTTTAGATCAATTGGTGGTGCTGTAATTGGGTAGATTAGATGAAATCTAGAGTTTGCCACATTCTCTGTTTCGGGCAGCATGAGCAGTCGACCTAGGGCTTGGGTTTTCGCCAATTTAGATTCGGAATTTGGTCGTACGGATGTTGAAGAAGTTGTAGGTAATGTCAATACCTTTCAGTGGGTATAAAGAACGTCCAATTCCGCCTAGCCGTTTGAAAGTTATACTCATTTTACCGAACGTATTAAAATCTGTGATGTGATTGGAACAGATCATGGTATTCTGTAGATTAAACCACTTTAGTGTCCGAATCAGTCTTTCCATATACTTAGAAAAAGTTAGGAAATTTCCTAAGCTACGCGAGGATGTACTCGTTTATTCAATTCGGAGTCTTAGAACCCGAGTTATGCCTTTTGGAAGGCTGCTGTCCCGACGGGAAAGAACCTCTGTTTTTGGGTTTTGCGAGTAGTTTGTGATGTCGGGGTAGAAGAGTGTTTGCGTACTGTTTTGTGGACATTATTGTGAGTGTGTGGTGCCTATGTGCAGGTGGTGTGACCCCGGGAGTGCCTTCTACTTCTCGCCAATCTGTCGCACGTGGTTGAGGCAAGTGTATTGGAATGGGTAGCAGGTTGTAGTTTGCTAGATTGGTTGAGATTGAAATTGAATATATGATATGTTCACATGCCATGCTTTAATGATTGCCATTTGATATGATGAATATGCTTACTATGTTATGATGCCATGTGTTAATGTACAAGTTATTTATGATGTTGGCATGTTTGCATACATGGCATGATACATGGCCCGGGTGGTGAGAAAGTCATAACTAGTCCGGGGAAGGTCGATGAGAAAGTTATGACTATTCCGGAGAGCCAATGAGTAAGTCCTATATCGTGATTCCATCCACCGCGGTGTATGGAAGCGAGGAGTAGGCACCCTCCATCTTCGGGATGGAAGGGGGGAGAGGGTGCACACCGACGGGTATGTACTTAACCATACCGGTATGAGTTTCCAGGAGATATGTGCATCGCATTGCATTGCATTATATGAGGATGTTATATGATGATGATTTATGATGATGTCAATGATATGCTTACACTATGAATATGAGATGTGTCTGATGTCGTATGTGAAAAGTGGTGATGAAGGTATTGGAATGTATTTTCTTGTTCCATTGCAATATACTTGCTGAGTGATGAACTCACGCTTGTGTTTATGTTGTTTTTCTTAGGTACCATGAAACCGGCATGCGGGAAAGGGAGCTAGTCACACGTCATCACTTAGCATCACACATATAAACAATGACATGTTCTTTCCTTTAAATTGTGATGGTTAATTTGTGTGCTTGGTTTCCTCATTTACTTCGTTTGGCGCAAGAGATGGTTGGAATCTTTATTCTAGTCTTATACTGCTGCTAGAACCTTTATTATTGATGTTTTAGATGTCATTCTTTATACTATATCCTGTGATCATATTGTTGTTGCTTCAATTCATAGAAAAACAAAGGAGATGCTGCCAAAATTTTTGGTTCTAGCCTTTACTCTTTTGCTGTAATTTATCTTAATATATGGTATTTAGATGTTGTTTAGCCTATGTTTGGTAGCATTTAGGCATGCTAGATGCCGGGGTGTTACAGTCCAGACGGCTTAGCATGCAGCTTTTCCTTGTTATCCTTCTTCTCTTGGACTTTGGATTTTCCTTTGGCCTGATGTCTCTCTTTTCCACTAATCTTGCACCTCTTCATGTGAGCGGTCTTTTTCACCTTATAGCTATTGACATTGACTTCTGTTCCAATGCTTCTTCCAGGTGGCTGTGAGACGAAGTTCTTGCAGAGAACATCATCTTGTGACTCAACAACTTGCATAACATCAATCAGTTCGCTATACTCCTTGTATGCGTCCGAACGATAGCTGCGAGCACTCTGGATAGCATTAGGGTGAAAAGTGGAAAGAGTTTTCTCAATCTTCTCCTCATCAGTGATTTTCTTGCTACATAGGGAGAGACTAGTACAAAATCTGTGCAAGGCAGAATTGTACTCGGCCACTGTTCTGTAGTCCGCAAACCTCATGCGAATCCAATCTTGCTGTGCTTGGGGCAAGATTGTGTACTTAAGCTTCTCGAACCGCTTCTGAAGTGCAGTCCATAGCTCAATTGCGCTCTCTTCAGTCATGTATTCATTCTTCAGAATGGCGGCGCGCTGAGCTTCGAGCTCGGGCGCGGATGGCCGGGTGGCGAGATGTGGATCGACCAAAGCCGGGCGCGCTGTGGGCGACGGCGTCGCATTGCGGTCGCGCTGGAGCGGCGGCGCAGCTTCAAGCCGTGAGGGTCGACGGCGACGCGAGTGCGCATTCGGCGCGTGGCGACTTCGGGTCGGCGAACGGTGCGACGTCTTCGGGCCAGGCTTGCGACAGCGGCCAATGCCGATGGCTTCGAGCCATCGTTGACTTGCACTTTAGCTTCATGCTAGATCTGAAAAGTTGCTGTTATACTGTTGTACTCGTAGCTTCATGCCACGTGACAATCACAGTACCTAAATGCGTAGATTAGATGCAAGTATAGATTCAAACGAGCGATTAGATTTAATCCTCGTATTCTCACCTTGTCTCATCTTTCAATCTGATCACCGGTAGAGCTTCGTGCTGATAATGTGTTAGACAACCTCGCTATCGAATAGTCTGGGGTTGCCGAACAGATCTAGATTGGAGAACAGAGAAAGAAAGAGAGAGAGAGATACAAATATGAGGAGGAACTGGTCTACTTTATTATGCCTTGCACGTATACAATAGAGGGACCCCTACTTCTATTTATAATCTATAACTAGAGTTTTGATAAGAGTTCACATAGGTCTTCCTGAGCCGAGTTTCTCAACACTAAGCACTGCCTTTCTTTAAGGGTACAAATTCTCATCCCACCGACAATCATCGCAAGACACACGCACCTGATCATTTTTCATCCCATCTACATCATCGTATCGTATGTAACATACGTGTATGTCTCCTAGCTTTGCTAGTAATATTACGGATCCTCATGAAATACGGCACATGTTTCTCGGTTTTGAGGACACTCATGTGCACTGAACTTTATTCCAATTAGTCGTATGTGATGTACGAAAATGTCCGGACGGGCTGGAGCAGTTTTCAAATTTCATTTTGGTATATATCCCGGAGTGACCGAAATCCGACATTTCGGCGAGATCTCAGAATTTCAAATAAAATTCGGTCAAAATTCAATAATTAAATTTCAATTCCGATTTTTTCAACCGAAAAATCGAAGATTTCAGCCGAAATCACCGAGATTTCGACTGAAATTTTGGAGATTTTGGTCTATTTGAACTGATCGAAAAATTGTCAAAAATACGTCAAAATTTTTTGAAATTTTTTGTGGATGGTCTTAACCCTAAATCCAATCAAATCCGGCCCACAAAAATAAAAATCCGATCAAAATCATCGAGATTTCGGCTGAAATCACCGAGATCTCGTCGAGATTTAGATAGGTACTACAATATTTAAATTTTTTTACCTGATCGAGATTTAAGATCTTGGGTTGACAGAGACTATGTGACAGAGAGTTTCCTAATCAGGTCGCTCAACATCCTGTATATATGTCACCACATTCTGCGAGGAACAAATAGACCAACATTCAACCAACAAGCATCTATCGGAGCCAATCTTGGGGTTTCTTATCACTACTATAGAACCGGCTACCACAAGCGGCTCGTAACCCCCTTTAGAAGCGGTTTTATAACTGCTTCTAAGTAACCGCGTGTGATACCCGTCCGGTATCACAAGCGGTTGTTCGAACCGCTTATGCTGTGGCACCAGAAGCGGTTGGGAAGGTGTCCTGGAAGACCAGTGTAGCCGCCACGTGGGGGACTCTAAAAGCGGTTCGTGTTACAAACCGCTTGTGGAGAGCAGCACTTCAGAAGCGGTTGGAGTCACCAACCGCTTGTGGAGAGAGTTTTCAATTATATGTATTATAGAATATGTTCTTACGGTGTTTTTGTATATCGTTTTTTACCATAAAATTGAATATGAGTGGAGGAGTTTTTTGCACAATTAAATATATATTACATATGCTTACTCATACACATGTTCACAAGCTAGCTCACTACACAAAAAAACAAACTTAATAGTGTAAAAAATAGACAAGTACATACACGCAACCGACGTTTACAAGTTTGAATGATTAAAAAAATGATTATTGAACTCAGTTCTTGCATGCTTCAGTCTTTAAGTCCTTGGTCGACGTGGATGTCGTCATCAGTTCAGCGGTGTTCAATGAAGGACCAAGCCTTACGTGGAACTCGCCATTTAGAGATACAACCTCATCGACAATGAAGCCCATGAGTTGCTCTTGGAGTGCGCGCACCCGGTGAGGCGGGAGCACGTTAACGTGCTCATTGATGTTGGGCTGACAATTGATTAAGCGGGAAGTATATAAATATCCGATCACATGCAATTAATTAAAATGTAAGTTGTAGCTAACAAATTGACATGCATATACGAACCTCGGCATAATGTTCCGGCTCATCGCCATGGATAAAACTTTGAATATAGTGGAACACGTAGTAGCCACATAAGTTGTTTCCAGCCGTCTGGCGTTTAACCTTCACGGGGAGAAATTTTAGAACATCAGATGAAGAACTGATATGACGCATTTATATTAATAATTGTTTTTGTAGTACGTACCTGAGTGTTTATTATGACTTCGAATTCTTTCTTGAATTCTCCTTTCTGCTTCTTCTTGAACTTTGCAAATGTCATGTTCAGGACGTCAATGAACCATTGGTATTTGTCGACTGGATTCCTTCTTGAGTCATGAACTATAATCCTGCTGTTGTCAAGCTCGATGACTAGAAGGATCCAGTGAAACCTATTCGTATATTCCAACATATGCTTAAGTAGCTAGTCGTACTATCAATGTCTTAAGTAATAGAAGAACAAGAGGATTGTGAGAACACGTATTTGAAGTTGAAGGGCAGAAGTATGTACGGTTTGTAGTGCTGTTTCAATAATGCATGCAAAATGTATGCCTCAACTTGCGGTCTTTGCTGGTCGTATGACCAGATTTTCTCGTTGACAGCCTCTGGGTTGATGAAGCCAATGTTCTGTTTGCCCAGTCTTCTACTTCGTTGTATCTCCATTCTACATAAGAAGGGATAACTAAGTTAATTAGATTTTCAATTTTGAGGTACGAGAGGAAGCAAATGGTAAACTTAGTAGATCGACACTTACAGACACCAGCAGCACATGAAGGACACGTCGACAACGTCTGTTTGGTACACACGGTACAAGTCCTCGAATTCCAGCCATTTTTCTGTGTTGTTCCCACGGAAGAAATGCTCATCTTGAGAAATGAGGAGGAACATTTTCTCTCCTTTAGATGCCCTTTTCATGTAACATTCATGCAATTGATGCATCTTGGTTGGGAGGTCATTTTTATCTTTTGGATCAATTAGCGGTTTGCCCAACTCATACTTCCATCTGGTTGGTGCCACTGGAAGATCCTGGTCTATTGATTCGAGTCCCGCCTCCTTCAGGAATGTCAGGACCCTCAATTGTTCAGCACTCTGCTCATCTTCCACTTTCTTCTTCTTTCCCGCCAACATAGCCCGTTTATTTTTCACTATAGCCTTTCTTATTGTCCTTTTGTAGTCGGTCATCACAGGCGGTGGCGCCGTTCCGCATGACTAAAAGTTCTTCAAAGTTTTTTTTATCTATTTTAACCTTGGGCTCTGGCTTCTTTGGCGCAAGCTGCCTGGCCACATCCGTCTTTACGGATGCAGCTAGCTCCTCCGCGGTCAAATCATATAGCCTCTTTGGCGGTTCCTTTGACATTCTCTGCCTGTCGGATGCCACTTCGTGGGAGGAGGTGCCGGTGCGGGATGCCTCCTTCTGACATCGAACTTCTTCCTCGGGGGAGATGCTGGAGGCGTGGTGACTGGAGATGTTGGGTGCTTCTTACTTTCAGGCGGTGGCGGTGGCGGTGGCGGCGGAGTCGGGCTTCGGTATGGAGCGGGAGGTGGAGGAGGCGTGGCCTGGACCACCGGGGAAGCATTGCGTGCAGGCGACGCTGGAGGAGTCGTGGGTTGTCGATGTGGAGGAGGCGTGCTTTCTCCTGCAGCTGTCTCAAACTACGGGGCCTCTATTGCTGGAGATGTAACCTCCACACCATCTAGAAATATGATGTACTTTTTGCGCCGAAGGCCTATCCTAGCTTGGTCACGTCTTCGCCCCCAGCAATCTCGAGCATGAGATTTTCGAAGCCCCCCACCACCTCTTCCACCGTGACCTTCGAGTATCCGGAGGGTCTCTGGTTGAAGTTGAACGTCTGGCCCGCCTCCACTGGATAAGCCATGCCGTAAGCCACCTTGTAGGAGAGGTTACGCATATCAATGTGTAGCTCGCACTACCGACGAACCTTGATGCTGTCCACGGGATGACGGGCCTGTGGGTCGTCTGCTATAGGGGCCACGGCGGACGCGCAACTGCTCTTTTGCACGGTCGGACTGATCACGGGTTCCGGCGCCGCCTGAACATTGGTCGAACGTAGTGCTCCCTGAAGCTGGCTTATTGCTTCGGACACTTTTTGCGCGACAATATCTCCGATGGAAGCCTTCGTAGCTCTAAGCTCTTCCTCCAATCGGCACACTCTATCCTAATCTCTCCTCTTGCTTCTATCCCGGCTCCTGTAACTTCTTGAGTCTTTGGCAAAGCCGTGCCTCCACGGCATCTTCCCGAAACTTCGTGTCCGTCCCGGGTGCTCAGGGTTTTGAAGGGCATATGTTAGCTCGTCATTCTCCCTATCCGTCACCAAGGGTCCTGACCGAGATTGTTCGATGGCTTGTACAATCCTTTCACCAATTTCTTGGACTGTCGGTGCCATCACCAAGCTGCCGTCATCTGCAAGTTTGCCCTCGTGACCCAAGAACCAATTGCGCAGGTGGGGCTCCCAATTCTCAGTTTCAGGTACAATATCCTGCTGCCGAAGTTCCTCTTCCCGCTTGTCCCATTTCTTTGAAGCCTTGATGTAACCACCGGTGCCGAGATGGTGGTGGTATTTTTCTTCTGGGCATTCACTTTGTTTTTCTCTCTCGCGGCCTGTCCTGCATCGGACTGCTTGTACTCCTCGAAAGCATCCCAATGATCCGCCAGCTTAGGAAATTGATTGAAGTCTGGCCTTTCTCCTTTGTCGATGTACTTGCGGGTGAGGGACGACTTCCACTGCTGAAAGGAAGTTGCCATCTTCTTCAGAGCCCATCCCTTGGCCTTCTGTTCGTACCCTTCTGGAAAAGTGAAATTTTCTTGCATATCATTCCAGAGCAGTTCCTTGGTAGCTGTAGGGACTTCGGCCAATTTTTGGATGCTGATTGGGACGTGATCCCTCACGTGGTAGCCGCAAGCGTTGTTGAAAGGGCCAATTGCTGATTCTGGGGCTAGCAGACTCCCGTCGTTGCCGACTTCGGTTATCACATACTTTGTCGAAGGCTTCTTGTTAGGTCCTCGGTTAATTCCAGACTGGGTGGCCGATGATGTACCGAGCTGGATACACAAACACATATAATAATGGTGATTTTAGAATAATTAACATGTTTACGGTGATTTCATAATGGTTAAGAGTATACTTCGGTGTAGCCGGCAGTATCCTCGCCGGTACCAGTGTTAACAGCCTCATCGACAGTGTTAGCAGCACCAGCGTTAGCAGTGTTAACGCCTAAGATGCTACCCAGCGCAATGGTCTCGAACATCATATTTTCCGCCTCATCGAAATCCGGGTCACCACGTCTTGGTGTCGCCATCTATAGTTGGCATGAAAACATATATACAATATTTATATATACGCAAACATACATACAACATCTATAGTGGGCCTCAAAACATATATACAATATTTATATATACGCAAACATACATACAACATAAATGTGGGCATGAAAACATATATACAATATTTATATATACGCAAACATACATACAACATCTATAGTGGGCATGAAAACATATATACAATATTTATATATACGCAAATATACATACAACATAAATGTGGGCATGAAAACATATATACAATATTTATATATACGCAAACATACATACAACATAAATGTGGGCATGAAAACATATATACAATATTTTTTCATTACTCCAACATCAACCGATCAACAAAACTCCTTGTGGGCATTTCACCGAACACCTTGCGGGCATGAAAACAGAGAGAGCAGGAGGGGGCGTTTCGCCGGCTACCTAGGTCCTCTAGGGTGGATTGGCTGGGGGGCGTCGGCGCGGTGGCTGGGGGGCAGTGGCGCAGTGGCGGTCGACGGAGGTGGCTGTGGCGCGCGCGACAGAGAGAGGTGGCGGGGACTTAGAAAATTTGAAGGTGTGGGAGAGTGTGGGGACTTGATAATTTAAAGCTCTACCCACTTCTACAAGCGGTTGGTAGTACGAATCGCTTGTAGAAGGTACTTTACAAGCGGTCGGTAGTACGAACCGCTTGTAGAAGGGCCTCTACAAGCGGTTTGTAATACTAACTGCTTGTAGAGGACCTCTAGGCTAGCTTCACCACTTGTGGAGGACCCCGTCTACAAGCGGTTGGTAATACAAACCGCTTGTAGAGGTACTTCTACAAGCGGTTCGTAGTACAAACCGCTTGTAGAGGACCCCGAATATAAGCGGTTTGTACTAAGAACCGCGTGTAACAGTACCGACACGTAATACTTAAAAGAATTTGGTGACCAAGCTCATTAACAAGAAATCTCCTCTCCCCCTTGGCTAGTGCGGG
This sequence comes from Rhipidocladum racemiflorum, assembly GCA_036346355.1. Lineage (NCBI taxonomy): Eukaryota > Viridiplantae > Streptophyta > Magnoliopsida > Poales > Poaceae > Rhipidocladum > Rhipidocladum racemiflorum. Next base: position 34,626,635 of record CM070579.1, read on the forward strand.
CGCTTGAGTGCGGGCTTGAGGTTGTGTGTTCGAGCCCCACTCGCGCCCCGCGGGCCTTTCTTTCTTTTTAAAAGAAAAGTGTTTGTATTCTATTGTTTCATTAAAGAATTTGTAGAAATTATGTATAAGCAATGTTAAACATCAACATATCAACATGATCATATGGAATTTGTAGAAATTATGTACAAGCAATGTTAAACATCAACATATCAACATGATCATATGGAATAATTTGTATACAAGTAGTACATCTTAAGTCTTCGTCTTTACAATTGTTCCTTCGTTAAGATCGTGACGTATGTAAGGAGCATCGACATCACTGTCACACAGGACGTTTATGTCGACATCAACTGTAAAAGGAGGGAGCTCGTCGAACTGACCATACTCTTCCTCGTCGGTGACGTTCTCAACTCCTACAATCCTTCGTTTGCCTTGGAGAACCACATGTCGCTTTGGCATTACCTTTTGCTTGTCCTTTCGATTTTTAGGTTTGCTTGACATGTCCATTACATAGAAGACCTGGATCACATTGTTCGCGAGAACAAACGGTTCTCACCTATAGCCGACTTCTGTGAGATCCACAGTTGTCATGCCGTATTTGTCGACCTTCACATCGTTTGGAGTCAGCTTGACCTATTGGCACTTAAATAAAGGGACCTTGAGAGGTCCATAGTCGAGCTCCCATATTTCTTCTATGAAACCATAATATGTGTCCAACCTGCCGTTGTTGTCTTTGGCATCTATACGGACACCGTTGTTCTGGTTGGTGCTCCTGTTCTCCTGGGATCTGGTGTAGAATGTGTAACTATTGATCTCATACCCCTTGAATGTCACGATTTCTTGTGATGGTCCCCAGGCCAAGCGTTGCAATAGTTCATCGTTTGACCCTTCCTCAAGGATGTACTTCTGTAGCCAGCTACCGAAAGAATCCATGTGCTTCAGGGTTATCCAACTCTCTATCTTCCCTGTGAACTCGCGGCATAGGACACTCTTGTGTTGAAGGACATAGGGGGCAACTATAGATGATTGCTTCATAACAGTGAAATGTGCTTGCTTGAATGCAACAAGATCATTGCATGCAACTGCTTGCCTTCCTATTGTCCCTTTGCCCCGTAGCCTCCCCTCGTGTCGTGATATGGGGACGTGGATAGGATTTAGATCATTCATGTAATCAACACAAAACTCTATCACCTCCTCCGTCACGTAGCCCTCGGCAATGCAGCCTTCCGGATGCGAACGGTTATGGACGTACTTCTTGAGGACACTTATGTACCTCTCGAAAGGGAACATGTTGTGCAGATACATTGGTCTGAGGATACCTATCTCCTTGACAAGGTGAACGGTGAGATGAACCATGATATCAAAGAATGCAGGAGGAAAGATCATCTCGAGGCTAACCAAACTTTGTACCACATCAGCCTCCAACGTAGGCAATTTAGCTGGTTCGACGACCTTCTGCGAAATGGTGTTCAGGAAGGAACATAGCTTTGTGATTGTCCCCCGCACCCACTCGGGCAGTATACCTCTGATAGCTACTGGGAGCAACTGTGTCATCAACACAAGGCAGTCATGGGATTTTAGGCCTTGGAGTTTGTTCTCTTTCGTGTTTCTGAGTCTCTTTACATTTGAGGAGTATCCAGAAGGGACCTTCACACTGTTCAAACACTCAATCATGCTTTTTTTCTCTTCTTTGCTTGGAGTGTAGCTCGCAGGATGTAGATAAAGTTGTTTTGTCCCTTCTTTGTTTTTCGGATGTAGGTCACTCCTCACCTCCATGTCTTCAAGGTCCTTCCAAGCTTGCAGTGTATCTTTCGATTTTCCGTACATATCTATGTATCCTAGCAGGTTCAAGCAAACATTCTTTGTGATGTGCATGAAGTCAAGCGAGTGACGAACCTCCAAAACTTCCCAATACGGCAGGTCCCAAAATATTGATTTCTTCTTCCATGTGGGTGCATGACCATCCTCATTCGGCACAGGTATGCTTCCAACAACCTTTCCAAATACTACTTTCAGATCCTTTACCATAGCAAACACAAGTCGCCCATTACGATGCTGAGGCTTAACACGAATTTCTGTTCCCCCGTTAAATTTACTGCCTTTCCACCTCAAAGCATGACTGCTAGGAAGAAACCTGCGGTGGCCCATGTACACACACTTCCGAGAGTTTTCAGGTACATGCAGTCCGTTTCATCTATGCACTGGGTGCAGGCTTTAAACCCTTTGTGGTTTGGTAGGACAGTTAATGAGAGCAGGCCAATTGTTGATTGTTACAAACAACAATGCACGCAGGTTGAAATACTCTCTTTTGTACTCATCCCAAACCCGTACACCATCCTCCCACAACTTCACAAGGTCTTCAACCAATGGTTTCAGGTAGACATCGATGTCGTTTCCAGGTTGCTTCGGGCCTTCAATCAACAATGGCATCATGATGTACTTCCGCTTCATGCACAACCATAGAGGAATGTTATAGATGCAAAGCGTCACAGGCCAGGTGCTATGGATGCTACTCAACTGACCGAAAGGATTCATACCATCGGTGCTCAACCCAAACCTTATGTTTCTGACCTCATTTGCAAAGTTCGGGTAAGCCCGATCGACTTTCCTCCACTACGAGCCATCTGCGGGGTGTCTAAACATCCCGTCTTCCTTACGCTCTTCTTCATGCCAACGCATCATCTTCGCATAACCTTCGTTAGCAAACAGACGCTTTAACCGGGGGATCACAGGGAAATAACACAATACTTTGGCTGGAGTTCTCTTCTTCGTACGATTCCCATCTAATTCACCTGAATCGTCACGCTGCACCTTATACCGGGATTCTTCACACACTGGACAAACCTCCAAATTGGCATAATCATTGCGATACAGGATACAATTGTTAGGACATGCGTGTATCTTCCGTACTTGCAATCCTAAAGGGCAGAGGACTCACTTCGCTTCATACGTTGATTCGGATATAGTGTTACCTTCTGGAAGCAACTTCTTTATGAGTGATAACAAACCATTGAATCCCTTGTCTGACACACTGTTTGTGGCCTTCCATTGCATGAGTTCTAGTGTAGTACGCAGCTTTTTGTGGCCCTGTCCACAGTTTGGGTACAAAGCAGTTCTGTGGTCCTCTACCATGCTCTGAAACTTCTTGTATTGTCTTTCCTCTGTGAACTCTCCCTCTCCGTCACGGAGAATCTGATCTAGCTCATCATCGCCAAACTCATCGAGTGTATCTTCCACGGACCCGTATTGAGTGGTGTCCGGCATACTGTTGTCTCTATCTTCCTCTTCTTCGTCTTCTTCATCTTCTTCCTATCGAATCGCCTCTGTTTCGCCATAGTGGGTCCAGCAGGTATAGTTTGCCATGAAACCTCTTGTGATCACATGCCTCATAACCATCCATCGTTCGGCGTGCTCCTTCTCATTCTTGCAGTCTACGCACGGACAACGTATGAAGTTTCCTGGAGGCAAGAATGCAACGGCCGCGTCGAGAAACTCCTTCATGCCATCTCTGAACTCTCTTGACCGACTGTCTGCATTGTACATCCATTGCCGGTTCATCTACACAAATAAAAATAATAACAACATCTATCATAATATTTAATTAAAGCTAACTATGTCTAATAGTTCTGTATTTTTTAATCATTCTGTATTCTTTTAACTAAAGCCAACTAATTATTTCTAATCCTCCTGCATTTTTTAAAATAAAACTAACTAATTGTTACATTTTCATGCAAATCTTTTCTATCATTCCGCATTTTAATTTTACTAAATAATAATTATTTTTTACCCCTTCCCCACCTTTGTAATTTCTCATCGTTTCACATTTATTGCATTTCATTTCATACACCAAACAATATATTGTTAGATCTTAGCCTAAGTGCGGAAGCGTGAGGATCTTCATCTAGCCTAAAATCCGAACCACAAGAGAGGGGTAATGAGGGTGTTCTTACTGGTGCTTGAAGATGCCATCACAGAGATGGGTTTAGGCTTAAAAGCCTGCTTGGCCGATGAGTCGATGCAGAGAGCCGTAGAGGATGCAGTGACGTCCCGAGTCGGCGACGTACGGCGGCGGCCTTCCCGTTACTCCAGTGCACATCAATATAGTAGTACTTTCTTACTTCTGTTACAAACAAGGGAAAAATTGGACATTGCACTTTCGATTTGTCATTTCTCTAAGAAATAAAGTTTTTTTTGCTCTTTATCGAACAGTATGTGATCGATTCTGATAGTTAGGACAAGAATACCAGTTTCTAACTGATTTATTGTAACAAAAAAAGCTCTTAGGATCCATCTTTGTATGTGCCTGGATCCATCTTTGTATATCCATTATATATGTGCACCAAATCCTTATAATTAGGTTCTCACAGAACCTAATTTATGTGTAGCATCGCACCTCTGGTCTCTATAATATATAGATCAGTTCATCAGTATCAACAACAGAATTCTTTCAAGTGATGATGCTCTGTTTACTGCTACAAAGAATCATCTTGTTATTTGTCCATTGCCTCGCTGGCAAAACATCGTCTGACCTGCATACCGATACGATCTATACGTTTTGCTCTCAAAAAACAGCAAGCTAAACTGACAACACATACGTAATACAGAAGCTATACGATTGCTATAACCTATACAATATACTCCAGTTCTCTATATCAGAATATTGCGGCTGCGTTAAACATCCAGGGACTAAAAACACTAGCGAATCACCTGTTGTCTGGATCAGTCACATATTGTTTCCATGGTTATCTTGCATGTTTTATTACATACCCCTGTTTTACTATCATGCTACCCTACCAAACTAGCAATATTAGTCTCTTCTCTGTAATCAAAACATCATGGCTATAGAACTCAGCTTAGTCAGCTATATTGTTTTTTTCCCCGCTATACAATGCCCAACGTATGATCTGTATATCGCAAAACATAACCCAATATATGATAGCTCATATTACTTCTTAGTCCTATATCTATAAGCTGCAGGCTTTTTTTACTATGCCCTCATGCGGGTATCAAGCCTTCACCTGATAGCAGGTAGGTAGTACACATCATATTCTCTATTCGTTATTTCTTTAGACCTTTGTAGGGCCACGATTCCACGTTCTACATATATATCGATTGCTTTTGCTAGAGAATGCATTCTCCATTACTATTAATGATATCATTTTAGCTCATACTATTCTTCTGTTTTCCCTAACAATAAAACAGAAAACACCTATATCATTTTACTTGACACCGTTGATCTTTTATTCCCTATTGCTAACAAGTACAATAACCAAAATATTTTATACTTGCTCTCTATCGAAAGAACAATATTATCAACGGCGCGGCATCGCGCGCTTATCTTACTAGTAGCCCATATGGGCCCTTAGTCATCAACGATTTAGTGCTTGTCCCCTTTATTAGTCAAGGATGCAGTGCTTGCCTCCTGTACCTGTTCCTTTCGTTATTTTTCACGCGCAGCGCTGGGAGGATAGGAACAGATGGGAGGGATTGAGCAGCGATTGCGACGCAGCGGAGCTGCTCGTCGGCGCTCGCGTGCGGTGCCTCGGCTCTGCGAGGGGCTCCGTCGAGCTATTTCCCGGTGTCGCACGCGAGGTGGCGACGAGCGGAAGGACCACGACGGGTGACGCGCACGCGCAGTGGAGGGACAACGCACCGGCGTGACGACGCCCAGAACGCGGGCGGCGACGGAAACAGTGTAAGCCCCAAAGAACTCCCGATTTGGCTTGATTTTGGTGGCTTGAGTTTCGAGATTTGGGGATTTGGGGCAATCCGAAGGGGGAATTTTTTTTTTTTTGGATTTTCTAATTTGCCGATTCCCCTCCTTCCTTATGCTACCCGTGACTCAAAAAAAAAGAATCAACCGAAGACTAATTAACAAGACTAGGACTAATTTGCGACATAATTAAAACCTAATTGCAATTAGTCGTGGCATCAACAAGTTCTTTAGGCGTTTAACAGCATTAACAAGTTCTTTAGGCGTTTAACAGCATCAACAAGTTCTTTAGGCGTTCAACAAGTTCTCAAGAATCTTGATTGGATGCTCTTTGTAAGTCAAATCGTCTTGGATCTCGATATCATCCAACTGTGCCTGCTCAGTGGGTACTCGAAGGCATTTCTTCAACTGTGACACGTGAAATACATCATGTACTCCTGCCAGCGCTGGAGGTAAACCCAACTGATAAGCAACTTCTCCTTTCCTGGACAGTATGGGGTATGGACCCACATACCGTGGTGCTAGCTTCCCTTTATTTCCAAAGCGCCTCACACCTCTAAGGGGAGTGACTCTGAGATACACATGATCACCTGGCTCAAAAGCTAGCTCTCTTCGGCGAGTGTCCGCATAGCTTTTCTGCCTAGACTGAGCTATCTTGAGTCTATCTTGTATAAGCTTGACTTTCTCTTCTGCCTCATTCAGAATACTTGGACCGAACAACTGTCGCTCTCCCACTTGATCCCACAGGAGCGGAGTTCTGCATTTCCTTCCATACAATGCTTCAAATGGTGACATCTTCAAGCTGGCTTGATAACTATTATTATATGAAAACTCGGCGAATGTGTAACATCCTCAAATTGATAAAGTAATAAAAATCAAATATTAAAATGATAAATAATGTTCTCATGCATTTCTTGATTCTTATGTGTAGTCATTGAATTGTTTGATACTTGTGATGCTTGCTTGGACTATAGAAAGAAAATGGAAAAGAGAAAATATCAAATGGTTGGATGGTAAGTATAAGAAATTACCATGGTAAAAATTTTGTATAACCTGGCTAAACCCTAGAAAATATCCATAGATGGTCAAAAGACCATGTGCATGCTTTTACTAGTAAAGAAAACAAATTTAAATAATAAACTCAATGGTTGCCCTGACCACTGTCAGATTTTTTAGAGAGAGTTGTGGAGCAATCTAGACCTTGGGATTTTTACCATAAGACCTCAGACATATCACCTTCACCCACAAAAAGTTTCAAAAATTAATAAGCAATTTTGCTATATTTTAGCATTTAATTTAGGCAGATTTGAAATTCTGCAGAAAACAGTAAAAGAATTTTAGAAAAATAAATAATGCGATTTTAATATTGAAATTTTTATGATAGGTCCATTGTTTAGAACCAAACCTTCAGTAAAAATCTCAAAAGTAAATACGTTGATTTAGTCCCTTAATCAATTCAAAAACTAAATTGGATTTTCTGTACAGCATTCACTGTCAGATTTATTATAAATAAATGATAGATCATTTTAACCCCAAAATTTTACTGGAGGTAGATATCTTAGCCGTTAGCTTGGGCAAAAAGTTTCGAAAAATCTGGTGGCAACTTGACCCATGCATTAATTCATTTTCTGCGCTGTCCATGGAAGCAACTGGAGTTCACTCCTACCCATCCTGACGTGCGGGCCCACGTGTCTAGTGACCTGTGCGTTGGCACCGCTGCCGACAGGGACCCAGAGGGTTCCTAGCCCACGTGTCATGACTGCCTTTGCCCCTTCATCACCAAATGAACCACTGACATGTGGGACCCGACCCCACATGTCAGGGCCTTCTTCTTCCTTCCCCTTCTCTATTTCTCTGTCTCTCTCGCTCTCTGCTGTCGACAAAAATCGATCAAACCGCCTCGGTTCCTTGTCGTGACTTCGCCGCAACTACACGCCCCGAGGCTGCCACGCCACCACAACCCATACCCTGCCACCCTGTGGTCATCACCGAGCTGGAGAAGGACATCCAGAGAGCACCGTGAGGCGCCGCCGCAATCTCTTTCTCCAATACTCTTCACCGAGCCCTCCTTTGCCTATTTAAAGGAACGAATAGAACCCTCAAACTCAATGGAGTCCATAGCACCCAGCCATTTACACTTTAGCACCCAAAACCGGCCGAGCCGAGCCCTTCTTCTCCGCAACCGGCGAGACCCGATTTGGGGCAAATCCCGAATTACGGCAACACGGTAAGAGAATGTCCAAATTAATGGAACCTTGAGCATCTACGGACACTTACGAAGCTTTTGCGCACCTTCTTCCAGCTTAAAGCACTCCGAGTTGACCCCGCACCGTGCAACCTCCGCCGCCTTCGCCGCCGCACGGTGAGAACACTGCCCGTTCACTCTTCTTCCGATTTAAGTGCTTGAATAAGGTCCTTATGATCCCCTAAGGCTCATACGCATGGCCATTCATTCCGGATTGGACCGTAGCGTCGCCGCACCTTGCGCCGCCGTGAAGCGCCGCCGGTCACCGCCGTGCGCTCATTTTCTCAGAACACCACCTATAACCAAGTAGTTCCCTGGAATCACCATGGTCTCGTGAGGCTAGTGCTACCGGCCAAACCCGATCGACGTCGCCGGAGAGCCGCCGGCGAGGTCGTCAACCATCGCCCCTGCCCTGGCTCTATGCCATGTGGGCCGGGTTGTCACCAAGACAATCGCGCGCACCAGTAGCGTGTGACGCGAAGTCACCGCCACCGGCCCAGTTGTCAGTTTCAGTGGCTCAATTCAAAAGCCACCCCGCGCCAATGCCGAGAATACGCCTTCCCTTAAGGAAAACGTATTTTCCTTTATTTCCTGGTTTTCTAGAACCGAATACATTCAAATTGCTATATCTTTTGATCTATAATTCCAAATCAAGTGAAACTTGTTTGTAAATTCATCATAAATCATCTAGTTTCATAATATGTAAAAACATTTGAAACTTGTTTAGCAAATTAAATCTGAATTTGAATTTAAAGCTTGAAGTTTGAATATGTGGCATATAGAAATTTTGCAAAATAGGTCCAAATTGAGTGAAACAAATTTTGTTAGAATCCTTAGGTCAATTACTGTCCAAATATGTAATTAGATTTGGATTTGGAATTAGTTTGTGAAAATTTCATGTTAGGACTTTACTGAATGCATAGATTTAATATAGTTGTGATAACTTAATGAAAAAGCTTCCAAAATGAATGAAACTTGTTTCTTTGTGCTCATTACACTGATTAGAACCTGTTGGTAAGATGAAAGCTAGGATGCACCATGTTCATTCATTAAATATAATTAGGGTTACTTTATATGCTAATTCGTATTAGTACAATTAATCATACACCCTGAAAATGAACTTTGTTAAATATAATCCTACAATCTTAGCTTCCTGAATTCGTAAATTAAAATGAAATATTACATAAAGAAAGATAATCATGTTGTATGTCATTAAGCTTTTACCTTAGGCCCAAAATCTTATAACTTGGTTAATGCATGAATTGATTAAATCATTACTATCATTGATTGATTTGAATTGATTTCATTTGAATCTTTCAACTGCTATCCTTGTTGTTTATGTATTTGCTTCTTTTATCGATATTGAAGTATTCTATTTGCCATATTCTTAATCAACGTATAGACGCTGAGATTGCCGACTACGCTATCGACGACACAGATCCAGCTTACACCGCCGAGGAGCAAGGCAAGCACCCCTTTGAACATCCTTGAACCCAGATTTTATAACCAGATAAAATGTGATTAAGAATCTTCCTGCATGCTCATATTTCAACTATTTATTTCACGCTCTTGGTAGTTATAACCCAATGTTGATATATTATCATAATCATATCAACATAATCCCCATGATAACCATAGGAATGGATACTCAATTAAAAGATGGGCTATAACGAGTATTAATTGCATCTGCTTAGCAATGCTTAGAATGATACGTTGATATCTACACCCACATACACACTTCTTTATGAAATCTTTTATGGTTTATTTAAGCAGTAAAGGATACTGGTAGTTTGGTAAAAATGAAAATAAAACTACTGTTTTGACGTGGGTGACTATTGGCAGTAGCCGGTTGTACATGTTTTAACGTGTACGTAGATAGGGTGGAGTATCGCCCATGTCACAATAAGGACCGAGCTAATGTGTTGTTTTCAGGCCAAGATAACCGTACATCCACAAGTACTGAAATGGGACAGTCTTAACCAATTAAAATTATTTGGAACTAGCTTTGCACTCTGGTAGGCGGAAATGCGATTATGCGTCTGGTTATGAATTTGGGGCTGTTATTATTCTGGTGGGTCACTAACTCGAATTTCTATTCTGGTGGGTTATCGACTCGAATTCCTTTTACCTTTTTAGCTTCCATCATAGTCAGGGTTAAACACTGTCGCTGGTGCAAAGTTAGGTTCAAGTAATCGAACGGTTTCGTTATGAACTCCCCGCGGACATACCAAAGGAAGTGTGTCTTATAGCTTGCAAAAAGGGAGAACATATCTTGTGGGTAAAGCAGTACAAACTCTGCAGAGTCTAAACCTAATCGATTAGCCGCGCTCGCGGTCATGAGCACTTGGTAAAGTCATCACATAGTTAGCTGTTTCTGTTTTCAAAAACCTTTGATTAAATGATTTGAGAAATGATTTATACCCCTTTTATGTCACTTATTGTTACATTTGTCCATATAAGACCATGGAGGGTCTTGTTCGTTATTTTACTCACAAAGGGCCGTGAGTAAAAATGTTATTATTCTTTTATTACTTGTTATCTCAATTACTTATCAAACTGTCTTAAAGTTTTATTTATGCTTTCCATTACTATTCAGTATTTACAAATCAAATCTTCGCTTTATGCAAAACAACCGTAGAAACCCACTTTCTATTTCAGCCTGCATATATTCCAGGAATTGCATACACTACAAAGTCTTGCGAGTACCAATGTACTCAACTTGCTTCAACAATGTTTTTAGGTGAAGAGCAGGATTACAATAATGACGGAAATGAATATGAGGAACCTGCGAATTTTAGCGACGACTGATCTTTCTAGGTTCATCTCAGCAGTTGCCTGTGGAGTTATGGAATAGTTGGCATACTATGAGACATGGTTTTAATTTCCTGCTACTTTTGGTATTGTAATATCACTATAAAACTTGTGATGTAATAAAAATGTGTATCTGTGTGGCTGTAATATCCAAATTGTGTTTGTGCGTGCCAGCCACTGATCATGGGAATGGCACAGGATGCACTTAAAGAGCCTCATATTTATGTTATTTACTGACATAAAAATGAGGGTCTCACAGAATGGGAGACACTTGTCCCAACTGGCTTGATAGTCCAACGCACAAGCGCGCAACATATCTTCCAGTATCTGATTCACACGCTCGGTTTGTCCATCTGTTTGAGGATGGTAAGTCAGTATCTTGAAATTGATCGAGTTCCCATGGCTTCATGTAAACTTTTCCAAAAGCGTGAGGTAAACTGACTACCTCGATCTGAGACTATCTTCTTAGGAATCCCATGTAGACACACAATCTTGGTTATGTATAGCTCGGCCAGTTTATTTCCACCATATCTAGTGTTCACTGGTATGAAGTGGGCTACCTTGGTGAGACGGTCCACAATTATCCAAATGGAGTCATAATTTGTTTGGGTTTTAGGGAGTCCGGTGATGAAATCCATTCCAATTTCTTCCCATTTCCACTCTGGGACTGCTAATGGCTGTAGCAAGCCTGCTGGTCTCTGATGTTCTGCTTTCACCCTCTGACAAACATCACAGCGAGCAATGTACTCTGCAATCTCTCTCTTCATGCTAACCCACCAGTACTTTTCGTTCAAATCTTGATACATTTTTGTGCTGCCAGGATGAATAGAGAATGGCGACTCATGTGCTTCCTGAAGAAGTATCTCCTTTATCTCCTTATGGTCCGGCACACACAACCTATTCTCGAACCATATAACACCTTGTTCATCCTCTGAAAATCCTGGGGACTTTCCTCTTCTCATATTCTTCTTAATTTCTTGGATATCAGCATCTTCTTTTTGAGCTTCTCTAATCTGATCTCGAAGTGTGGGTTTTACTTCAAGTGCATTCACTGATCCGTGAGTGACAATCTCCAGATTCAACATCTTCATCTCCTGGCATAGCTCAGGCAACCCTTCTCTAACACTAATCATGTTGACATGGCTCTTTCTGCTCAAGGCATCAGCTACCACATTGGCTTTCCCTGGATGATAATGGATACCAATATCATAATCCTTAATCAACTCTAGCCATCTGCTCTGTCTCAAGTTGAGCTCAGTCTGAGTGAATATGTACTTTAGGCTCTTATGATCCGTGTATATTTCGCAACGATTACCGATGAGGTAATGTCGCCAAATCTTCAAAGCATGCACAATCGCGGCCAGTTCTAAGTCATGAGTAGGATAGTTGCTCTCATGAGGCTTCAGCTGCCGTGACGCATATGCTACCACTTTTCCTTCTTGCATCAGCACACAACCTAAACCTTGCAGTGAGGCATCACAATAAATCACAAAGTCCTTGTGAATATCGGGTAGGATCGGGGTGGTCTTTGAGACAAGTCTTTTCTTTAGCTCTTCAAAGCTTTTCTCACAGGATTCTATCCATTCAAACTTCTTCTCCTTCTTCAAGAGTTGAGTCATTGGACGTGCAAGCTTGGAGAAACTCTCTATAAATCTCCGGTAATATCCAGCTAATCCCAGAAAGCTTGACTTCGGAGACAGACTTGGGCTGTTTCCATCCCATCACTGCTTCTACTTTAGCCGGATCCACTGCTACTCCACTTGCGGATACAATGTGTCCAAGAAATCCTACTTCCTTCAGCCAAAACTCACACTTGCTAAACTTAGCGTACAGCTGGTGATCCCTGAGCTTTTCCAATATCAATCTCAGGTGAGTCTCATGCTCCTTCTCATCTCTAGAATAGATGAGAATATCATCAATGAACACCACCACAAATTTATCCAGAAATTCCATGAACACCTTATTCATCATATTCATGAAATAGGCTGGTGCATTGGTCAACCCAAATGACATAACGGTGAACTCATAAAGTCCATACCGAGTGGTGAAGGCTGTCTTGGGTACATCTTCAGGTCGGATTTTTAACTGATGATATCCTGACCGAAGATCTATTTTGGAGAAGACACCTGCTCCCTTTAGCTGATTGAACAAGTCGTCGATCCTGGGTAAGGGGTACCTATTCTTAATGGTGACTTCATTAAGAGCTCTGTAATCCACACACATTCTCATACTACCATCCTTTTTCTTGACAAAAAGAACAGGTGCACCCCAAGGTGATGAACTTGGTTTGACATATCCCTTGTCTTGCAGCTCACGAATTTGCTTCTTTAATTCAGCTAATTCATTTGCGGGCATTCTGTACGGCCTCTTTGAAATTGGGGCTGTACCAGGGACGAGATCGATTATGAACTCAATATCCCGGTCTGGAGGCATACCGGATAAATCCTCTGGAAAGACATCCGGATAATCCTGTACGATTGGCACTTGCTCTAAGATTAAGCCCTTGAGCTTATTGAGACTGGCTTGCTTCTCCCTACTGTTCTTGGATTCAAACTCAACCTTGATCCCATCTTCATTAATGAGTTCAATAGTCCGATTAGAGCAATTAATTCGGCCCTTATTCTTGGTCAACCAATCCATACCAAGAATCACATCCAAATTCTGGGACTGCAAAACTATTAAGTTTGCAAAGAATGTCACTTCCTCTATGATCAAAGGAATTTTTGGGCAAATGGAGCTGACTCTTACTTCTAAGCCGGGGGAGCTGACTATCATGGGATTGGCAAGAGGAAAGGTGGCTATCCCATGCTTACCCACAAATCGACTAGCAACAAAAGAATGTGAAGCTCCAGAGTCAAATAAAACTGATGCTGGGACTGAATTTGCGAGGAACGTACCGACGACCACATCCGAAGCATCCTGGGCTTCTTCTGCCGTGATATTGTTGACACGGCCTCTGACTGCTGGCATTGGTTTTGCTGCTGGAAGAGCTGAAGGGTTGGGTCTGGTAGGTGCTGGTGCTAGCATGGCTCTCTTCTTAGGGCACTGATTTGCAAAATGTCCCATCTCATGACAGTAGTAACACTGGACTCCTGCCGCAGTCTGTGTAGTCCTCTGGATCTGATTGCCTGCCGGGGCTGGAGGTGGCCTAAAGTTGGGGTTCGCAGGGCGCTGCGGTGCCACTAATGCCCTGGATGAAGAAGGAACCTGAGGTCTGACATGCTGCGGAGGCTGCGGCATCGCGGTGCGAGGCCTGGGGTGTCCTCCGGGGTTAGTCTTCTGGAAAGCCATCCTTCTCTTGCGACTTTCCATTTCCTGATGCTTGCCCTCCTGGCGAATAGCCTTGTTGACTAACTGCTGGAAGTCAACATAGTCATGGGATATGGTGAGCGCGACTCATCATTCGGTCCTCAATGAAGCGCTCTGCCCGCTTCGCCGGTGGCTACGTCTTCTGGAGCATATCTGGCCAGATGATTGAACCTGTGCAAATATTCCGTCACTGTGCGTCCTCCCTGACGCAAGGAACGGAACTCCTTCTTCTTAAGTGCAATGACACCTGAAGGAATGTGAGCTCGGCGAAAAGCTCGCACAAAGTCATCCCAAGTGATAGCTTGAGCGTTCCGGTGAGTAACCCGAAAGTTATCCCACCACTCAAAGAAGAGTCCACTCGGTGATGAGAAGCGAACAAGACTTCGCTCTCAATCACTACACTGGATGATGTCCAACTTCTTCTCAATGGTCCTGAGCCAATCGTCCGCATCAAGAGGCTCAGCACTGCTGGAGAACACCGGAGGCTGGGTTCTCATGAATTCTGGCAACTTGTTCTGCTGGTGATGCTGGTGGGTGGCGGCTTGAGCATTCTGATTATTGTTGATACGTGCTATGATTGGATAAGCTGGTTCTGATTCTCCATCATCTGCTGCCAGGTGGGTCCATCTGCGGGAGGAGGGGGCAATCCTGGCGGAGGGGGACTATTGGCGTTGCTACGAGTGTTCACCATCTGATGGTTGATGACAAGATTTAGAAAAAGGGAGGAATAGATTTCTACCCAAAAACCCCACACACAAGCGATAAAACTCCAATTAAATGAACGAACGAATGAATCAAATCTTTATTAAACTTCTAGCAAAAGAAGGCGCCTGTTTACAAGAAGTAACGACAGCACGCACAACAAAAGAATCAACGTCTAAAGCTATCTAAAGAATGAACTAATCCTGCTGAGGTCCACGGAAATGGCTCAAGTAAGTCTTCTTGTCGCCGGTCTTTCTCTTCTTCGGGACGTGGACAGGCTCCGAGTGCTCTGAAGTCTCTCCCTGGACGGACGAACCCTCATTGCCGGCCTTGTACATGGCCAGCTCCTCCTACACTTCGCGAAGCTTCTGTTGGGTCGTCAACAGCTCATCAAGGGTGTCTTGGTAGTTTTCGTCCATAGCCTCCGTGAGCACCATCTGTCGAAGCAAAATGGTGGAGCTGGTCGTCGTAGGTGGGTGGAAGGCACTATATGAGCTGCACTGATACTTGATGGGATGGTAGCGAAACTCAGAGGGCTTCAACCGCGCCTCATAGAGTCTACCCATCGTCCGTACTGCCTCACGAGCTGCGTCCTGGATGCCCGTGGCGAAGGTGTCTCTCATGATTGGAGCTTCATAGATGTGGGAGATGGTCCTGCCGCGGTCCTGGGCCGCTAGGCGTAGAGCTGAACCTCAACTCTCCACTGATCCTGTGCGAACGTCTGTGTCCGGAAGCCGTGGTAGACGGGTCTCTGGGTGAATCCGAGGAATCGTGCCATATCCAGCAAAATCCTGGTCCAGCTCTCCGTGTACAGTCCGTACGACATCGCAGTCGGGATCTCAGCCATCTACAAATTTTGAGAAAAACGACTTAGAAACGAATTTTTATAAACAGAAGGGGTGAGTGAAGAGGGAATAAGGAATAAAAGTTTTTGAAATTATCTTTCTTTTTAAAATATAGTCCTTATGTTTGAACCATGGCTATGACCTACAGTCGATATGGCTCTGATACCATCTCTGTCGGACCCCGGAATAACACCTCCGAAATCCTCTGTGTATTATGTACTAGTCCAGGAAATGCTAGTACACACAATGAAAATGAAACCATAGCATATCCGTCGTTCTTTATTAATAATAAATATTCAAAGATACAAATGAAATGGCGCGTGAGCCAACGAATAAAATAAGCGAATAAATGAAAGCGGCGGAAATAAAGATGAATAAATAGAGCCCAATTAATTTGCCACAGGCAATCGTGAGAACACGGCCTAGTCCAGCTGGTCCTCACCATCGTGATACTCCTCCTCTGAATTGGTAAATTAAGCAAGGGTGAGTACATACGTACTCAGCAAACCACACCGGAAATGCAATATAAATGTACGGGTAATCAAAGGATGGCAATATGGTTTGTTTAAGCATAAAGCAACAGTTTAATAACATTTCTAATAATTTTAAAAAGCATACTTTATTCTAAAACCAAATCTATACAATTTTAACTCAGGAATCTCTCCTGGAATTGGCTAAGTTATACCCATGATGGACTCCCTCCATCCAACATTATTTTCCGAAAATCAAATTTTAATTTACCAAAGTCTAATCTGAGAATGGCTTGCTCGGCATGCCCATGACCGCAGGCGCGGCTAATCGATTAGTTTGACACTCTGCAGAGGTTGTACAACTTTACCCACAAGACATAATATTTCCCTTTTATGTCAACACACTTCCTTTGGTGAGTGACAGAGAAGATTATGACAAGGCCCCATTAATAAATCATACATGTAGTCATGCCCGCTAAGGTTTCACCGCCGAAAGACTCCCTCTATTCAGAAGCCCCCTCTTGCGCCAAAGTGGCAGCGTCACGCTTTCACCACATCACTACCCCCATATAGCATGACTGTCCATGAAATGATTGAATATGGCTAGCCAGGTCTGTCCCATTCCAGACTCGTGGTAGTACGGTTAGGCTTTACATTCAGCGAAACTCAGACCGGTCCTTAATCGACTAGGCGAGACTTTCCACAAACCCAAAACCATGACCTCCCCACTTTCCGACCAATTCTCGCCCGGTCTAAGTCATTTTCATTTTAACCATACTAATCTCCACATTAATACTAACATTGATCACTATAAGTTTCCAATTGAACATGATATCATTTTGGCATAAAGTTCCCCAAAATTTCCTAAGTTCAGTTCTATGCATGGCTAAGCAATGTCTTACTATTACCATAGTCATAACTCATATTTTTACTAAGGTTACAAGGGTATCGGAATTCAAATGTCAAAGGTCGCATATCGGAATTGGATTTAACTATCATTTAAAACTAGGTCGGAAATTAATGTCCATAATAAATAAGCATGCAATAAATGTAAATACAACATACAAGTTCATAAAACTAGGAGCAATATGGTCAAGGGAGTGTGACTTGCCTGGATCGACGAGTTGCTGCTCGAAATCGTCGTTCGGGAACTCCTCGGACTCTCCGTAATCTACGCGCGAAAAACAACTAAATTCGAATAAGACTCAAATGAATACAAATAAACCCAAATTGAATTTCAAACTAGCTCTAAATTGAAATTTGGGATTTCTAATGAATTTAGGAAGAAGAACGGAGCCAATCGGAGTTCGAACGGGCGAAAACGGGCTCCCGGAAGTTTAAAAACAAAAAAAAGGGCTTTTCTGGACTTTTCGGAATTTTTAAATCATTTTTAAAATAAAACCAGTTCTTTGCGTCATCTTGGCGTCGGCAGCCAAGTCGGTTTTGGATTTAATTTTAAAACGAAAATCGCTTTATGACGTCACCATGACGTCATAAAGGTTTTTGAAAAACTTTTTTCCTTCGATCGACGATGGCCAGGCCCAGCGCGATCCGTCGCAAGACGCACGGCGCGCCGAGCGCGGGGCGGAGCTGGCGCGGCGCGGCCGGGCGCCGGCGAGGAGGAGGAAGTGACCACCGGCCGGCGCGGCGCAAGGCGAGAGGTGGCGGCGAGGCGGCGGAGCCGGAGCGGAGCGCCGAGCCGGCGGCGGCGACGGAGCGGGCGCGAGCGCGCCGGCGGCCGGGCTGGGGACGGCGGCGGCGCTCGAGAGAGAGGGCGAGAGGAGGGGTGGTACGGAGAAGGAGGGGCTCGGGGTTTATATAGGGGTGAGCGGCGCGCGTGGCGAACGGCGCGGGCGTGGCCGAACGGCGCATGGATCGCTGTGGGCGTTGGCGGGCGCCGGGCTGGCACAGGATCGCTGAGGGCGACGCGGCGCAGGGGAGGCGGAGGCCGTTGCGCAGGCGCGGGCGCGGGAGAGAGAATCCGGGTGCTACAGTATGCGCCCACATATAGTTGAAGACATGAGGCAAATACCCACGTATATGGTAGAAATATGATACAAATTTAATACACCTCTCTCCTTTACTTTTCTCTTCACTTCCTTCCCCTTGTCTCCCATTCCTGGCCACCATTGCAATGAGTACAAGTTACATGCCGCGCCTCCCTAAAATCCCGCCAGAAACCTCGCACACTTTTCTTGCGAGCAACAGGACGTGCGGCTCCGATATGACACTTTTCTTGTGAGGAGGACGTGTGGCTCCGATGCGACGCTTTTCCTGCGGGGAAGGAGGACGTGTGGCTCCGATGCGACGCTTTTCCCGCGGGGAAGGAGGGCAATGACTGTGTGCTAGACGGATAAGAGAAAAGAGAGAGAACGACGGGGAAGAGGATGGTGTTTAGAAAAAAAAAAATAAAGGGATGAAATATACACTAATCTTGAAACAAAATTGAAGTACAAATGGTGTAAGGTAGGTCAAAATTAAAAGACTTTCCCTGATGACCAATGGGTATTCAGTTCACGTGCTATTCCGGAACTGATCCACAGGAAGCACCGAAGAAAATTTCTTACAAGGACGTCGGTTTTACCGTGCTTCTAACCTTAACGGATAGTAGCTTTTTTTAATTTGAAGGCATAAATTCTCCATCATTAAGTGGGCCGGCCGGGCATCTTACTGTTGCCTCATAGGTTGGTTCTGTTGTCCTGGAGGTTCTTTCTTAGCTTAAGTCGTACGAGCTCAGCTGTGCCTACCTTACACCTTTTGCTATATTCATCTCCTCTCGCCTAACCTCATCTCCACTTGCTCTAAGCATCCTCTTCCTAGCTTTTAGCCTCAATCTAATCACTCACTAGCTACCAACAACCTACCAGCTGGGCGCCGGCGCCGACGATGTGTCTCCCGTTCTGCATACCCCGCAACCGCCAGGATTTCGGGCCAGCAGACCACAAACACACGCCCCAGTCGCCACAGCGACCGCTTCCTACTGCAACTTCAGATCAAAAGAGTACAGCCGCCCTCCCCGTGAAAGAAGCCCCCGTGGCGCCAGGCGGGAGCCCGGACGGAGAACACCCGGCGGCGTTCTCCAAAAGCTCAGACGACGACGTGCCTTCCGGCGATGTACCCCGAAGTAGAAAGGGTGCCCCGGAGAACACGGCACTTACTCCGGCACCGGGAGCTCAAGCTCCTCAGGCTAATGAATACGCCGCTGCTGCTGCTCCTCACCATAGGTCGCCAGTCGCAGCTTCGCAGCCAAAGAAGGCCACTGATGAGATGGGGGCAGCCCCGGGACCGCAGGGGGCTCGTCGGGCTGAAGACGACGACGACCGTGCTGCTGCCAACAACGTCAATGGCGATCCTGGTCATGGCGGCGAGGATGATCGCAAACCTCGGGGCAAATCACGTTGGTAAGGCGAGGAATGGCTTAGTTGTGATTGTTCTGTGTGTTATATTTCCAGGCTTGACAAAAATAACGAGACGTTGCGGTTGTGCTGTCACTTCAGGTCATGTTAATTAATTATTATTATTATATGCTGATTGCTGCCATGGGTGTGCATGCCATGCTGCAGATGTACGTATGTTTCAGAAACATATTAAACTGTGTATGATCTCGTCTTATACATCAGCTTGCCATCTTCTACAAATTAATCATCCGGATACGTACTCTTGCAACTTAATTTTCTTAATTTTCATCCCGATCAGTTTGGTGACATAAGTTGTGAGGTGGCAATTAAACGGTCCGAAAAAGAGTTTTTTCTGCATTGCAAGTTAATCTTATACAGCCGTTCTCTCCGTGGTGTATTTGCACGCATTTAATTAGGACGACGGAATCTCGCCAGCAATGCCACTTATCTGCATGCTATCAAGGCAGTTCTTGGATAAGAAGGAACCTTTCCTCTCCTGTGCGGTACCATTCCTTGATTAATTTAGGTTCCGTATGTTTGGAACCCGGGAATTTTGTAGAAGTTATTCTATTTCTTTTAGAATTTATGTAAAATTCTTATCTACCAAACAGACCCTCAGTGCATTTTTTTTAAGAGGTTAATTTGTTTAGCTCTTCCACCTAGTTCGGCTTTTACCACTTCAGACCTCCTCTCCCAGCTGTCTAGGGTTAGATAACTTCAAGCTAGCAAAAAATGCAGCAGCATAACAGGAAATGATGGGTGGACATTCTGGTTGCGATCAATTTTTAGAAACGAATGGTAAACACTACTACAAAACAGTATATAGGTGACGTTCTATTTGTGATGGGTTTTTTGGAACCGCCACAAATAGAAGTATCAGTGGCGGTTCTTTAATTCCAAACGGGGAAAGATCATCAGTGGGGGTTTTTATTCAGAACCGCCACCGATATTGAATTATCTGTGGCGGTTCTAGGCACAAACCGCCACTGATACCTCGCAATTATTTGTGACGGTTCTAGGTACAAACCGCCACTGATAACACGAGTATTTGTGGCGGTTTTGTTTTAGAACCATCGCAGATATTATTATCTGTGGTGGTTTTAATTTAAAACCACCACAAATAATAATCCCTATAAATACCCCCTACAGCAGCTCGTTCAGGTCATCTTCCTCCCTGAGAACAAAGCAAAGTTTCAAGATATCAGATTTTGTTTGCAAAGAATCTTGAGATTTTACTTCCTAGAGTTGTTCCAAGGTGAGTAATTTGTTCTCCTCTCTTCATTTGTGGTGATGTAGTTGCAATTTAATGTCTAGATCTAGTTTATTTAATATCCTCTCTTCAAATGCAAAGTTTAGATTTAATTTATTTTTATTTACCTAGCATTTTGTAGATTAATTTATATCTAGATGATGAATTTATTACCTTGTCCATTAGATTAAGTTGTCTACTTTTTTTAGATGACAAATTATTAGATTATTAGATCGATAATAATAAACATTAAATTTTAGTTAATATGGTAGATGGGTGATCATGAAGTTGCCTTGCATTTTGATATGATGAATTTATTATCTAGCTCCTTGAGAGGATAAATTTAATTTTGGCTATGTATGGTACTTAAGATTTATTTTTTAATTGACATTAATTTTTTACCATTAGTGCGTGCATATACATCTTACTCCATTAGTGGCTATTGTTAGGTCATTTTTATCAATGACGGTTTTTATTAGTGACTATTGTTAGATTTGTTTTTTAATTACCATTTTTATCAGTGACAGTTTAATTAAGGTTCTCCTATCTTCAAATGCAAAGTTAATATTTAATTTATTTTTATTTACCTAGCATTTTGTAGTTTAATTTAAGTAGATCATGAATTTATTACGTTGCTCTATTAGATTAAGTTGTCTACCTTTTTTAGATGATAAATTATGATCGAGCATATATTAAATTTATTTAATTAAGACTATTGGATAGTAACAAATACTAAATTTTAGTTAATATGGTAGATGGGTGATCATGATGATTTTATTAGTGGATATTGGATTAATGATTTGTTTAATTAAGATTTTTGCATATTAATAATTGTTACATTAATTAATTGTAGATGGACCGGAGATGGATGTACAATGCGAACCGTTATAGCCAAGAATACATTGACGACGTATCTGCTTTTCTAAGAGCAGTCGAGGAGAACAGATTGCAAAAGAACATGGAGTACATACATTGTCCATGCATTGATTGAAAGAATGAGAAGATATTTTCGGACAAAGACCATATCCACTTGCACTTGATTCGGATGGGCTTTGTACCTAGCTATACATGTTGGACGACGTGATAATGTTGACGACGATGGAGCCGACAATATGGCAGCTGACATCGGTTATGGATCCGATGAGGATAAGTTGGTTGTTGATGATGACAATAATCTGGCTCAAATGTTGCGCGATGCAGAAGGAGACTACACTAGTCAAAGAGAGCTTAATCAATTCAAGGGTTTGATTGAGGACTTAGAGAAACCTTTGTTCCCAGGTTGTAAGGAGGAATACACAAAGTTGCACACCGTGCTTTCACTACTGAAATTGAATGCAAGCAATGGTTTGTCCGACAAGAGTTTCACGGCGTTGCTACATCTCTCAGCGGACATGCTTCTAAAGGGAAATGTGTTGCCTGAAACCACCTATTTTTGCCAAGAAGGTTGTATGTCCATTGGGATTGGAAGTAGAAAGATACATACGTGTCCAAACGATTGTATACTCTATCACAAAGTCTATGCAGACACGTATGTATGTCCGGTGTGCAAAGCATCGCGATACAAGCGTAAGGGCGAGGACAGCGAAGGCATAGAGGTGAAGAAAGGAGCTCCCGCTAAAGTGGTGTGGTATTTGCCAGTAATGCCTCATCTGAAGCGTTTATTTGCAAATAAAAAGCATGCCAAGCTGATGTAATGGCACTCGAAAGAGCATAAGAGGGATGGAAAACTGAGATACCCTACCGATTCTGCCCAATGGAGAACCATCGATAGGCTCTTCAGGGACAACTTCGAAAATGAGCCAAGGAATATAAGGTTTGGGTTGAGTATGAATGGAATGAATCCTTTTGGTAACATGAGCAGCATTCATAGCACTTGGCCCGTGACTCTTTGTATCTACAACCTTCCTCCTTGGTTGTGTATGAAGCGAAAGTACATTATGATGTCACTGCTTATCCAAGGTCTGAGACAACCTGGCAACGATATTGATGTATACCTACAACCATTGGTGGAAGATCTTGTGCTACTGTGGAACGAAGGTGTACAGATATGGGATGAGTACAAACGGGAGTACTTCACTCTACGTGCATTGTTGTTCTGCACCATCAATGATTTACCAGCCCTAGGTAACCTATCCGGTCGTACTATAAATGGAGCTAAAGCCTGCCCCCAATGCCTGGATGAAACTAGTAGTGTGTGGCTTAACAACTCGAGAAAAACAATCTACATGCGTCACCGTCGATTCCTTCGAAGGAATCATCCGTACCGCAATATAAAAAAATAATTCGACGGTAAAAAGGAGGACGGTTCAACTCCAAGACCTCTTCATGGGGAAGAGGTATATAATATGGTTAAGGATATTAATGTTGTACTTGGAAAGGGGGTACATCGAAGTCCCGTACTGAGAAAACCACGTGGAAGAAGAGATCCTTATTTTGGGACTTGCCCTATTGGAAGGATTTAGAAGTTCGACACTGCATTAACGTCATGCATGTAGAGAAGAATGTATGTAACAGCGTGCTTGGTGTAATATTGTAACATCCTCAAATTTATAAAGTAATAAAAATCAAATATTAAAAATGTGAAATCATTTCCTTATTTTATTTTATGATTTTTGTGCATTTGTTGATGTGTTGGTTGATTTAAATGAATGATTGAATTGGTTATTGAAATCAAATAAAAGAAGAAATGGTAAAAGGGTAAGAAATGAAATTACCATGGTAAAAATTTTTGTATAACCTGGCCAAACCCTAGAAGATATCCCTAGTTGGTCAAAAGACCATGTGCATGCTTTTACTAGTAAAGAAAACAAATTTAAATAATAAACTCAATGGCTGCCCTGACCAATGTCAGATTTTTAGAGATAAATGTGGAGCACTCTAGACTTTGGAATTTTTACCATAAGACCTCAGACATATCATATTCACCCACAAAAAGTTTCAAAAATTAATAAGTATTTTTGCTATGTTTTAGCATTTAATTTAGGCAGAATTGGAATTCTGCAGAAATCAATAAAAGATTTATGGAGAATTAAATAATGAGAATTTAATGTTGAAATTTTTATGATAGGTCCATTGTTTAGAACCAAACCTTCAGTAAAAATTTCAAAATTTAATATGTTTATTTAGTCCCTTAATCAATTCAAAAACTAAATTGGATTTTCTGTGCAACATTCACTGTCAGATTTATTATAAATAAATGGTAAATAATTTTAACTCCAAAATTTTACTGAAGCTAGTAGACTTACCCAGAAACTTGTTGAAAAAGTTTGGAAAAATCCTGAGATGACTTGACCCATGAATTCATAAGTTTAGTGTGCTGTCCAGAGGAGAACCCTAGAAATCCCTTCTCTCTCTCTCATTCTCTTCCACGTGGGGGCCACGTTTCCAGCGGCATGGGCGAATTCATCGCTGCCGACAGGGCCCAGACGCCTCAGTGCCCACGCATCAGCCTCTCCCCATTTCTCTCTTTCTTTCTTCTCTCTCTCTGCCTTGTGGCCCCTCCCGTGTCAGCTTCGTCTTCCTCCTCTCCTCTCATCTCTATCTCTCTCTCGTTCTCTCTGTGTTGCCGACAACGCCCACATTACCGCCTCCATATTTTTCGCATTAGCGCCGCAATCTCGCGTTTCGAGGCCGCCTCAGCCAATTTCTGTGCGGCTCCTTGACCCTTGGCTGAGCCGAAGGGAGAACTCTGGAGAGTGCCCTAAATGGCCGTCGCCATTCTCTCCACAGACTACTCCTCATTACCGCCTCCCGGGCCTATTTAAGGGAACGAGCAGCACGTTCAAACCCAAACAAACCCGGGTGTCACACTCATTCACCCTCACACGCCCTAATCCACCCAAACCGAGCCCTCCTTCTCCATCTCCGGCGAAACCCGATTTGGGGAAAAACTCAAATTCGTTCACCTCGGTAAGAGAACGTTCAAATTGATCGCTCTTAAAGTATCCTTGGATACTCACGAAGCTTTTGCGCGATTTGTTTCAGCTTGGACCCTCTCCGTTTGTTCCCGCACCGTGCAACCTCTTCCGCCGTCGCCGCCGCACGGTGAGAACACCACCCGGCCACCCATCCTCCAATCCAAGAACTCTAATAGAGTCCCTAGGACCTCTAGATGCTTTCACGCATGTTCTTCAAGCTCAAGGATTCCCTTAGCGCCATCGCACCCTGCGCCACCGTGAGCTTCCGCCGGTCATCGCCGTGAGCCCGATTTCTCCGAACACCACCTATAACCGAGCACACCCCTAAGTTCATCATGATCCCGTGAAGCTAGTGCCACCGGCCAAAGTCGATCGACGCCGCCGGGAAGTCGCCGGCGAGCTCGGCTAGAGCCTCCCCTGCTTAGAGTCGCTGTCATGCGGGCCATCTCTGTCAGCTGGCTCGGGTTCAGCTAGCTGTCATGTGGACCCGGGCGGACAGTCGCTTGCATGGGCACGTCTCGCTGCCGTGCGGGCCCACCTTCTCAGCCTCGCACGGATGTGCAAGCGCCCGCGTGTGAGTCACTGCACCATGGGCCCGGTCGTCAGTGACCGTGGGCCAATTCAAAAGGCCACCCGCGCAAAAGCTAAGGAATACGCTTTCCTTTAAGGAAAGCGCATTTGTCTTTTTTTTTCTGATTTTAAGAACTCGAATTGATTCAAATGCTTATAACTTTTGATTTATAGCTCAAAATAGAATGAAACAACTTCCTAAATTCATCATAAATCATCTGGTTTCATAATATGCAAAAACATTTGAAACTTGTTTAGCAATTTAAACTTGAATTTGAATTTAAAGAGAAAAATTTAAATATGTTCCATATAGGATTTTTGCAAATAAAGTCCAAATTGAATGAAACCAACTTTGTTGGAATCCTTAGGTCAAGTACTGTCCAAATATACAATTAGTTTTGGATTTGGAATTAGTTTGTGAAAATTTCATGTTAGAACTTTATTTAATGCATAAATTTAATATGATTGCAATAACTTGATCAAGAATCATCCAACATGAATGAAACTTGTTTCTTTATGCTCATTACACTAATTAGGATCAAATGGTAATATGGAAGTTAGGGTGTACCATGTTACTTTTGTTTGGCATGTTTAAAGTTACCTTATGCAAATAATTAATATTAATACAACTAACACCACACCTTGAAAATGAATTTCATTATATTCAACTTTACAATCTTAGTTTCCTGAATTCGTAAATTAAAATGAAATAATACATAAAAAAAAAGTAGTCAAATTGTATGTCATTAAGCTTTTACCCTTAAGACCAAAATCTTATAACTTGGCTAATACATGAAATGATTAAGTGGTTACCATCATTGGTTGATTTGAATTGATTTCATTTGAATCTTTCAACTGCTATCCTTGTTGTTTATGTATTTGCTTCTTTTATCGATATTGAAGTATTCTTTTTGCCATGTTTTTAATCAACGTATAGACGCTGAGATTGCCGACTACGCTATCGACGCATACGCATCCAAATTACACCGCCGAGGAGCAAGGCAAGCACCCCTTTGATCATTCTTGAACCCAGATTTTACAACCGGATAAAATGTGATTAAGAATCTTCTGCATGCTTATATTAGATAAATCCTTATTTTGGTCACTTGGTAGTTATAACCCAAATTGATGGATTCCTTAATCACGTTGACATACGATCCATGAAAACCATAGGATTGGTTAAGTTCTTTAAACTGGTATAATCGTTTATTAACTTTGCAAATGCTTAGCAACTGCGTTAGGTCAAAGTTGGAAATGTTTACACCCACACATCATTCTTTATGAAATCTTTTATGGTTTATTTAAGCGATAAAGGATCTTGGTAGTTTAATAAAAATGAAAATAAAACTCTTTGTTTTGACGAGGGTGATTATTGGAAATAGCAGGTTGTAAATGTTTTAACGTGTAAGTAGCTAGGGTGGAGATATCTCCCATGTCACTCTAAGGACCGAACGTAGTGTTGCATGATCCAAGTAAACCGCAGTACATCCACAAATCTTGGATCGGGACAGTCTTAACTTATTAAATTATTTGGGAATTAGCTTTGCACATTGGTAGGCAGTTGTAGCACGGGCATTCCGGATATAGGTTTGCTCGAGGGAGGTGTCATCACCGAGGTGTTGGCATCTGCCGTTGTAACGGTGTACGCCTGGCTATGAATTTGGGGCTGTTATTATTCCTGGTGGGTCACTGACTCCGGAATTTCTATTCCTGGTGGGTTACTGACTCTGGAATCCCTTTTACCTTTTTAGCTTCCATCATAGTCAGGAGTAACGTCATTGGGCTAGTGCAAAGTTAAGGTTCAAGTAATCGAATGGTTTCGTTATGAACTCCTTGCGGGCACACCAAAGGAAGTGTGTCTTATATCGATTGCACAAGGGGAGGACATATCTTGTGGGTAAAGCTGTACAACTCTGCAGAGTCTAAAACTATTCGATTAGCCGTATCCACGGTCATGGATGACTTGGTGAACCCACACTAAGTTAGTTGTTTTCTATTTTTGAAAACCTTGGTAAAAGACTTTGGAAAATGTTTCACGACTGATAAATATCACATGACGTTGTATTTTCTTTTGTAAGACCATGGAGGGTCTTGTTCGTTATTTTACTCACAAAGGGCCGTGAGTAAAAATGTTATTATTCTTTTATTACTTGTTATCTCAATTACTTATCAAACTGTCTTAAAGTTTTTTTTATGCTTTCCATTACTATTCAGTATTTACAAATCAAATCTTCGCTTTATGCAAAACAACCGTAGAAACCCACTTTCTATTTCAGCCTGCATATATTCCAGGAATTGCATACACTACAAAGTCTTGCGAGTACCAATGTACTCAACTTGCTTCAACAATGTTTTTAGGTGAAGAGCAGGATTACAATAATGACGGGAATGAATATGAGGAACCTGCGAGTTTTAGCGACGACTGATCTTTCTAGGTTCATCTCAGCAGTTGCCTGTGGAGTTATGGAATAGTTGGCATACTATGAGACATGGTTTTAATTTCCTACTACTTTTGGTATTGTAATATCACTATAAAACTTGTGGTGTAATAAAAATGTGTATCTGTGTGGCTGTAATATCCAAATTGTGTTTGTGCGTGCCAGCCACTGATCATGGGAATGGCACAGGATGCACTTAAAGAGCCTCATATTTATGTTATTTACTGACATAAAAATGAGGGTCTCACAAATATCCCGAGTATTTTTATACTCGAAGCACTGTACCATTGTACACAAACGTTGTTCAGCAATACATCAAGTTTGTGTATTTCTGTATTTTGAGCTGAGTAGACTCGACTGGGATCCAAAAGAACCCTTTAACTTAATTAAACTCACTCAAAATCAAATCGAGTTCAATTGCGGTTCGTAATTGTCCTTTTTGAACAAATTGGAAATTGAGGAAATTAAATGTCTAAAAGTCCTCAAAAACTATCCAAAATATCTTAGAAGTATTCAAAATCAGCTTTGGAAGTTTGAATCTTCAAGTTTTGTCACTTGACCAAAATACCCCTCATAAGTGCATAGTGCATATATATGTGTTAGCCATCCCCAACCAACAGCCAAATTCATTTCCTCCACATCCCTCACGTCCCAAGCAAGGGAGAAGGAGAAAGAGAAGAAGAAGGCCACCCAAATTCGCGGATTAAGGCGATTCAACCGACGAAAATCGAATCGGATTTGGATTTGGCGTCCTCATCGCGTTCCCCATCTTCTCAACCCCTTCAAGTGAGTATTCCATCGAGATTCATCGATGTCACTTGGAGTTCGTGGTGCTTTTGGCGATCGACCTGATTTCTTGACTCGGTCGATCCTCTTGCCGTAGCTACGACTCTTTTCTCCTGTAGCCGCATTTCATCAAGTTTTCCCAAACCCTAGCCTAGGCCATGTCTAGGTACCATGTGTTCAACGCATCGCATAGCAATTACGCTTTAAAATCTAGACTCAGTCGTCGTTAGGTCCGTTTAACTCTATAGTCGACCTGGCTTTTAGCCATCTTCAAAATCGAGCATGCTCTCGCTAGGTCTTCGGTTTGTCGGAGTTCTAGTGAGGTAGAGCATGTATAGATTTTTCCCATAGCACTTCTGGTAGCTAGAGCCACTATCAGAAGAATCGGAATTCAATTACGATGGCCGGATTTTATTTTATTTAATTAGGTGTTAAGTGTTTTCACAAAATACTAGGAGTCCGTAGCTTGAATCGGCGATTCTATTAGCTCTTCCGATAGCCGTAGTCGCGATCAGAAGAGTCAGAATTCAATTTGTCACATCCTACACAAAGTTGTCAGCTCTAGGTCACTCTATTTGCGAAAAATCGTAGAGGTCCGATGACCAAATGGATAGCCCTATAGCTTTCTAGCTAGTAGAAACCCCGATAAAAAATACGGAGTTTAGTTTTGACCATTTTGCGGCATACTTTGTCGCTCTAGGTCTCAATTGGTTGAATAAAATCCTAGAGCTCAGAGCACGAATCGACTTCACCATTAGTCTTCTTAGAGGCTAAAGCAGTTGGCTAAAAATGCTAGATTTGCATTTTAGCACTTCGCATTTTATTTTAATAATTAGAGGGCCCAAAGCCGTTCTTGGCTTTTCGCTTGATTCGCCTCGTTTAAGGTCCCTAAGGTTGAAAGCATGCTTCACGTGTGCTTTAGATCCCATTTTGGCCCTTTTAGGACTTTTGTTGTACTTGGTAAATCGGAGTTACGCGACGTTTGATCAAAAGTCCGAGTAGGTTAAGTCAATTTTGGCGGTGATTGGCTCCGATAAGTCATTATTACCTCCAAGTGTCTAGCTGCGGGTCCAGAACGAAGTTTCACGACATTCTTGATCAAAACGACCTTCTGTCGGTTTTGATCGTTTTTGGTCGTTAACGGTCGTTTTGATCGTTTTGGCCGTTTTTGCGAATTCGATGCAAATTGCTAATCTACCGAGCGTTTTAGTTAGGTGTTGAGTGTTCGAACAGGTATCGGTAACCCACACGCGGATTCGATCGCGTTTGGACTCAATACGGACTCAAAACGGTTTTGTCGGAAATTACTCCGCGGTTTTTCATTTTGATTCAATTTTGGTCAATTTCATTAGGAATTGCTTTGCAACCGATCCAACTAAGTCCTAAATATCTTGCTTTAGCTTGTTGCGTTGTCGGAAACCTGTTTTGCGCAAAAATCCGCAAAATTGGCCGTTTAACGGATTTCGACAAAACGATCGTTTTACCGCTTCGCAAATTTGTCGCTTTTAGGGCCGAAAGGTTTTTCTTCGATCGTTCGAGCGCTTTTAGCACCTAGTTATGTACCTGAGGCCATATTGAGGCTCCACATGCAAATTTAATTGCATTTGTCTTCAATTTACGTATTTTTATTCACGTAGGTAAAGAATACGCCTTTTTCGCTGCTTTAGCTCGGTTGATCATTTCAACTTCAAACAAGTTCCAATAAGTCCCATTAGGTATGTTATACCTATTTTTAGGTATTTCACTAAGTTTAGTTGGGTTTTACTTCATTTTGCACGCTTTTAATCCATTTTGGCACTTGTTCGGCGAAATGGACATAATAGGTCATAGTTTCACATTTTCTTCGTTTTCTTCATTTCTTTCCCCTTTAAATATTTAAGTGGGTCTTATTTGATGTTTAGTTGGCATTTGTGCATTTAAATCTTGCTTTTGCTAAGTTATATTTCTTTTGTCGCTTTTGTTGCTTTGACCGATTAGAGGCTAGCGAGTCGGGCTCGCCTCGAACGACAGAACATCATCCGGACATCACGAAGTGCAACAACAAGGCAAGCACCTCCTTTGACCATCTTGAAACCTATATTTCACGATGTTTACTTTGATTTCTCAAACTATATGCATTGTTTATATTCAAGAAAGTGCTAGTTTGTGGGAATGGTAGATATACCACGATTTGGTGGTTTTTTCCTCAATTAAATTCCCAGAGTTCATTGATAGCCTTAGTAGGGTTGGACAATTAATAAAATGTCACTTGGGTATAAACGACTTAGTAAATGCATATGCTTAGACAACTGCAATAGAGATGAGCAAAGTCGGTCATTTACCAAATGCTCAAAACTTATGATAATTGTAATCGGTTTTGGAAATATTTTGGAAATGTGACTTGTAAAGGTAATTTGATAAAAATGTGCGTGTCTAGTTGGTAATTAGACTTGGCGGGAGGTATAATATGTGCTAGTTAAACATGGTGGCGATTGGTTGGCGAGTTAAGTGGAGTTCCCGCTTGAGTCACTAGGCAAAAATATAAGGACCGAACTTGTGACGGTTTTGAATGAACACCGTGCAACGCGCAATCTTTGGGATGGGGCAGCCTGTTTTAGTACCTGAAGTGTGAGGGATAGCCATGCCTGTTGGTAGGCGAAGTGTGGACCTTTTCCGTGTTGAGCGATCAAGCGCGGTGTGTGTGTCCTCACGACCCGCCGTATGCACCTTCGTGAGTGCGCTTGTACTTATGCAGCGGGGAATCGCTCGATTCATGTTTGATTGATACAACGGTGTACGCCTTGCTATGGGATAATGCGGCAAAAACTCGCCGTCGTCACGATGGATATTCCGTGGCCGCCTGAGTGGTGGTTGGCCTCTTATCGCCATAGTAGTGGGTTTATCGTCGCCGGTGCTGAGGTGTGGCTATAGCCTCAACGATGGGAAAGAATAGATCATTCTTGTATATCGGATACCTCGTGTATCGCGTGTACCCTGGATGACAGGGATGCAAGTCTGAGTTGTGTTTGGGTAAAGTGCGCAAACTCTGCAGAGTATCAAATAATTCTAATCGATTAGCCGTGCTCACGGTTATGAGCAAATCTTCTTTAATCATATCAAGTATAGAAATTTGGTTTGGTTTTGAAAATGAAAAATTATCTCGGAGTCGATATAAAGTATGTGGTTGAATACGGTACTTGATGGATTTGTGGATATGATACTTGGAGGATTTATGAATATGTATGGATGTCGATTCGTATCCCAGCTGCGACCATGGATGGTGGCAGCTGTGGAGCTCAGTTGTTATTTATACTGTAAATATGTTTTATTCAAACTCTTTGTCTTTCAAATTATGTATTACATTTCGATGAACTGCTTCAAATCCTCGCTGCAATAGACTTAGTGTAGTAGCCATTTCAATCGTATCAGCCTGCATATTAATTATAATTGCATACACTAAAGTCTTGCGAGTACATACGTGTACTCACCGTTGCTGCTAACCCTTTTTCCACAGAGGAAGGTAATGATGATGTCCCGGATGATGGCGAGCCCTTTTTCTGCGAGTGTTGCGGCCGTAGTCCCTCCCTCGATCGATGCTTTGTGGGGTGGTCGAGGCCGGCTGCATTTGGTTGTCTTTCTTTTGTTTCATTGCCGCTTTACTTCTTTTGGTTTCAGTACTACACTTGTTCAAGGTTTACACCCGATTCGTAAATTATCTTAGTTTATCTTTCGTGCATTGATACTCGGGTTGTGGAGTACGCGATATCTTGGGCTCTTGATCCAGGGATCGATGATCGGATGCGTCTGCACCGGTCCGAAGCTAAGGGTTCGATCCCATCGATCGAATTTTTAGATTCAGATTTTCGGTGTCGAGGCTTCCTGTTGCTATACGGTGCTATACGCTACAGTAGATGGCGTACGGTATAGGAAGGGGGGGTTCTCACAGCGTTGGTATCAGAGCCATTGACTGCAGGAAGACTTAGTTAGCCTGGTCGTTAGACTTAGGAACAGATTTTTCTTCTCAAAATTTATTTTGAAGGACAAAACTCTATTTTGAAAGTGTAGAATGCTATTCTTGTCCATTCTATAGCTTTTCACTTATCTACTCTTCAAAATGAATCTGATCTTAATCCAAATTTCAAAATTTGTTTCCTTCTTCTATCTTGTTCAAAAGAATTAGAAGGAACACGGGTTTAGCTCAGAATGGGTTAAGGTTAGATGTCTGTGATTGTAATTAGGGATTATTTTGTCGTTTCCCTGAGTTGGTTTTTGAATTGGTTCTTATGCTTCTTTGAATGAATGCTTTTAGTATGTTTGTGTTGGGTACGTTGTCTGTTCATTCCGTGCCCACTTTGGTTCTATTTGACTCTGGAGCGTCGCATTCCTTTATGTCTTCACAGTTTGTTGCTCAGCATGAGGTCTGTTCTTTGTACCTCGAGAAGTACTTGTTGATCCGTTCGCCTGGATCTGTTTTGACTGCCGAGCTCGTGAGTCCAGGGGTTAGAATTGAGATCAACGGGGTAGATTTTCGGGGTGATCTTATCAACATTGAGACATCAGGTCTTGATGTGATTCTGGGTATGGACTGGCTGTCCAAGCATCAGGGACATATTGATTGTGCCAGGAGATCCATTTCATTAGTCAACCCTGATGGCATTACTGTTACCTTTTCTTCTGTTCCAGCAGTGCAGCAGCCTTTGCTCAGTGCTCTTTACATTCAGGAGACCCGATCAGTACCGGTGATATGTGAGTACCCGATGTGTTCCTCGATGAGTTGCCAGGTTTGCCACCGATCGTGATTTGGAGTTCATCATCGATCTCTTACCTGGCACTTCTCCAATTTCTAAGCGTCAGACAGGATGCTGGCGATGAGCTGATTGAGTTGAAGACTCAGCTCAAGGAGCAGTTAGAGAAGGGGTTCATTCGTCCCAGTTCTTCTCCCTGGGGTAGTCCAGTTCTGTTTGTGAAGAAGAAAGACGGCATTCTTCGCATGTGCGTTGATTACCGGTCTTTGAATGAGGTCACTGTCAAGAACAAGTATCCTCTCCCTCGGATCGACGATTTGTTTGACCAATTAGGCGGAGCTCGAGTCTTCTCCAAAATAGACTTGAGATCCGGCTATTTTCAGCTCAAGATCCGTCCGGAGGATATTGTGAAGACCGCATTCACTACTCGCTACTGGCCTGCACGAGTACACACGGTTGTTTCATTTGGCCTCACCAATGCACCACCACCTTCATGAATCGATGAACAAAGTCTTCATGGAGTTCCTTGATAGATTTGTGGTTGTGTTCATTGATGACATCCTCATATACTCTAAGGATGATGATGAGCACGCACTTCACTTGCATATGGTGCTTAGCAAGCTTCATGAGCATCGGTTGTATGCCAAGTTCGCAAGTGCGAGTTACGCTCAAGCAAGTGGAGTTTCGGGGCATGTCTGTCGAAGGTGGGGTAGCGATTGATCCACGCAAGGTACAGGATGTACTCGGTTGGGAGCAGCCCCGCAATGTCCCTGAGATTCGGAGTTTTCTCGGTCTTGCCGGATACTATCGTCGGTTTATCGAGAACTTCTCCAAGATTGCTAAGCCAATGACAGCGCTACTCAAGAAGGAGAAGAAATTCGAGTGGTCACCTGGTTGTGAGTCAGTTTTCGGGCCAGAGTGAAGAATAGACTCACCATTTGCACGATGTTGGTCCTTCGACATTCACAAGAACTTCGATGTCTATTGTGATGCATCCGTCTTGGACTTGGTTGTGTGTTGATGCAGGAGGGCAAAGTGGTTGCTTATGCTTCTCGACGACTAAAGCCTCATGAAGCCAATTACCCGACGCATGATTTGGAGCTTGCAAATGTTGTTCATGCTCTCAAGCCGTGTGGCGACATTATCTCATAGGAAACAGATGTGAGATCTACACCGACCACAAAAGCTTAAAGTACTTCTTTTCGCAGCCAGATCTGAATTTGAGACAGCGTCGATGGCTAGAGCTGATCAAAGACTATGATTTGGGTATTCATTACCATCCTGGCAAGGCGACTGTGGTTGCAGATGCCCTCAGTCGCAAGCCGCACACTGATGAATGCCTTGGGTGTCATTGGCCGCCTCACTGGTTGAAGAGTTTGAAGCTCAATCTAGAAGTGGTTGAGTATGGTTACATTTCTGCTTTAGCCGTACAACCCACTCTAGAGTCTCAGATTCAGCAGCTCAACTCCAAGATGATCTTGTGATTGAGATTAGACGCCAGTTGACTGAAGATGGCGCATCTCCAGGCTTCTATGAGGGGTCCAATGGGCTGATCATGCATGGGCAGCAGATGTATGTCCCAGATGATATAGAGATCAAGGAGTTGATCCTGTCAGAAGCCCATGATACCTCTCTCTGTTCATCTGGCGAACACCAAGATGTACCAGACCTTCGCAGCAATTACGGTGGCCAGGTATGAAGAAGGAGATCGCGGCTCATGTGGCACATTGTGATGTGTGCCGGCG
Organism: Rhipidocladum racemiflorum; assembly: GCA_036346355.1. Taxonomy (NCBI): domain Eukaryota; kingdom Viridiplantae; phylum Streptophyta; class Magnoliopsida; order Poales; family Poaceae; genus Rhipidocladum; species Rhipidocladum racemiflorum. The sequence goes on from CM070579.1 coordinate 34,661,557, forward strand.
TGTCAAGGCCGAACATCAAAGGCCGGTAGGATTACTTCAGCCATTGCAGATCCCTCGAGTGGAAGTGGGAAGAGATTGGGATGGATTTCATTACCGGCCTACCGAGGTCCTCCGCCGGTCCACGACTCTGCTTGGGTGATCATTGACCGTCGACCAAGGTAGCTCATTTCATCCGATTCGTACCACCTATTCTCGAGCCAAGCTAAGCGGAACTCTATTTGCATAATATTGTTCGGCTCCATGGAGTTCCAAAAGTCATAGTCTCTCGACCGTGGTTCGCATGATTCACCTCCAGATTTTGGGAGAGTTTGCAGTCCATTCTTGGCACTAAGCTATCCTTCAAGATCGCTTACCATCCCCAAATCGACGGACAGACGGAAAGGGCAAACCAAATCCTTGAAGACATGCTAAGGGCTTGTGTCTTTGTGCTACAAAGAAGTCGTGGGAGAAATGCTTGCCATTTCTTGAGTTCTCCTACAACAACGATCATCAAGTCAGTCTTGAGATGTCGCCTTCGAGGCTCTTTATGGCAAGAAGTGCGTAACGCCACTGCTTTTGGTCCGAGGTTGGTGAGAGGCAATTCTTCGGCCAGCCATGATTGAAGAGGTGAAAGGCAAGTCACTTGATTCGGGACCTACGAGAGAAGCTCGCCTCGTCGAAGAGCTATGTCGATCGTCGACGCCGCGAGTTGAGCTTTGAGGTGGGTGACTTTGTCTACCTCAAGGTCTCACCACTCCGCTGTACTCGCAGATTCAAGTCCGCGGGAAGCTAGCCCCGCGATACATCGGTCCGTTCGGATTCTTGAGAAGGTTGGTGTTGTGGCTTATCGGCTTGAGCTACCGCCACATCTTTCTGACGTTCACGATGTGTTCCACGTGTCCCAATTGAAGAAGAGTCTTCGGTTCCATCGAAGTTACCCAATTGGACCATCTTGATTTGCACTGATCTTTCAGTATCGAGAGTATCCATCCGTATTCTCGAGACACCGAGCGTCACACTCGCGATCGAGTTATCAAGATGCTCAAGGTCCAAAGTGGAGCAACCATTCGTAAGATGAAGCCACGTGGGAGCGTGAAGACCATATTCAGCGAGAATACCCGACTTTCTTCGAGAGGATTAGCAATCTCGAGGACGAGATTTTTGTAAGGGGGTAGATCAGAATATCGAGTATTTTTATACTCGAAGCTAATCGTACCATTGTACACAAGCGTTGTTCAAAGAATACATCAAGTTTGTGTATTTACGTATTTTGAGCCGAGTAGACTCGATTGGGATCCAAAAGAACCCTTTAACTTAATTAAACTCACTCAAAATCAAATCGAGTTCAATTGCGGTTCGTAATTGTCCTTTTGAACAAATTGGAAATTGAGGAAATTAAATGTCTAAAAGTCCTCAAAAACTATCCAAAATATCTTAGAAGTATTCAAAATCAGCTTTGGAAGTTTGAATCTTCAAGTTTTGTCACTTGACCAAAATACCCTCATAAGTGCATAGTGCATATATATGTGTTAGCCATCCCCAACCAACAGCCAAGTTCATTTCCTCCACATCCCTCACGTCCCAAGCAAGGAGAAGGAGAAAGAGAAGAAGAAGGCCACCCAAATTCATGATTAAGGCGATTCAACCGACTAAAATCGAATCGGAGGTTTGGATTTGGCGCCCTCATCGCGTTCCCCATCTTCCGAACCCCTTCAAGTGAGTATTCCATCGAGATTCATCGATGTCTCTTGGAGTTCCGTGGTGCTTTGCGATCGACTGATTTCTTGACTCCGGTCGATCCTCTTGCCGTAGCTACGACTCTTTTCTCCTGAGCTTCGCATTTCATCAAGTTTTCCCAAACCCTAGCCTAGGCCATGTCTAGGTACCATGTGTTCAACGCATCGCATAGCAATTACGCTTTAAAATCTAGACTCAGTCGTCGTTAGGTCCGTTTAACTCTATAGTCGACTGCTTTTAGCCATCTTCAAAATCGAGCATGCTCTCGCTAGGTCTTCGGTTTGTCGGAGTTCTAGTGAGGTAGAGCATGTATAGATTTTTCCCATAGCACTTCGGTAGCTAGAGCCGCTATCGGAAGAATCGAATTCAATTCGATAAGCCGGATTTTATTTTATTTAATTAGGTGTTAAGTGTTTTCACAAAATACTAGGAGTCCGTAGCTTGAATCGACGATTCTATTAGCTCTTCCGATAGCCGTAGTCGCGATCGGAAGAGTCGAATTCAATTTGTCGCATCCTACACAAAGTTGTCGGCTCTAGGTCACTCTATTTGCGAAAAATCGTAGAGGTCCGATGACCAAATGGATAGCCCCTATAGCTTTCTAGCTAGTAGAAACCCCGATAAAAATACGGAGTTTAGTTTTGACCATTTTGCAAAGCATACTTTGCTGCTCTAGGTCTCAATTGGTTGAATAAAATCCTAGAGCTCCTGAGCACGAATCGACTTCACCATTAGTCTTCTTAGAGGCTAAAGCAGGTGGCTAAAAATGCTAGATTTGCATTTTAGCACTTCGCATTTTATTTTAATAATTAGAGGGCCCAAAGCCGTTCTTGGCTTTTCGCTTGATTCGCCTCGTTTAAGGTCCCTAAGGTTGAAAGCATGCTTCACGTGTGCTTTAGATCCCATTTTGGCCCTTTTAGGACTTTTGTCGTGCCGGGTAAATCTGGGAGTTACGCGGACGTTTGATCAAAAGTCCGAGTAGGTTAAGTCAATTTTGGCGGTGATTGGCTCCGATAAGTCATTATTACCTCCAAGTGTCTAGTTGCGGTCCAGAACGAAGTTTCACGACATTCTTGATCAAAAGCGACCTTTTGACTCGGTTTTGATCGCTTTTGGTCGTTAACCCGCCGTTTTGATCGTTTGGCCGCTTTTGTAATTCGATGCAAATTACTAATCTACCGAAGCGCTTTTAGTTAGGTGTTGAGTGTTCGAACCCAGATCGGGAACCCACACGCGGATTCGATCGCGTTTGGACTCAATACGGACTCAAAAGCGGTTTTGTCGAAATTACTCCGCGGTTTTCATTTTGATTCAATTTTGGTCAATTTCATTAGGAATTGCTTTGCAACCGATCCAACTAAGTCCTAAATATCTTGCTTTAGCTTGTTGCGTTGTCGGAAACCTGTTTTGGCGCAAAAATCCGCAAAATTGGCCGTTTAACTGATTTCCGACAAAACGATCGCTTTACTGCTTCGGCAAATTTGTCGCTTTTAGGGCCGAAAGGTTTTTCTTCGATCTTTCGGCGCTTTAGCACCTAGTTATGTACCTGAGGCCATATTGAGGCTCCACATGCAAATTTAATTGCATTTGTCTTCAATTTACGTATTTTTATTCACGTAGGTAAAGAATACGCCTTTTTCGCTGCTTTAGCTCGGTTGATCATTTCAACTTCAAACAAGTTCCAATAAGTCCCATTAGGTATGTTATACCTATTTTTAGGTATTTCACTAAGTTTAGTTGGGTTTTACTTCATTTTGCACGTTTTAATCCATTTTGGCACTTGTTCGGCCGAAATGGACATAATAGGTCATAGTTTCACATTTTCTTCGTTTTCTTCATTTCTTTCCCCTTTAAATATTTAAGTGGGTCTTATTTGATGTTTAGTTGGCATTTGTGCATTTAAATCTTGCTTTTGCTAAGTTGTATTTCTTTTTGTCGTTTTTGTTGCTTTGACCGATTAGAGGCTAGCGAGTCAAGCCTCGAACGACCGAACATCATCCCGGACATCACCGAAGTGCAACAACAAGGCAAGCACCTCCTTTGACCATCTTGAAACCTATATTTCACGATGTTTACTTTGATTTCTCAAACTATATGCATTATTTATATTCAGTAAAGTGCTAGTTTGTGGGAATGGTAGATATACCCTGATTTGGTGGTTTTTTCCTCAATTAAATTCCCAGAGTTCATTGATAGCCTTAGTAGGGTTGGACAATTAATAAAATGTCACTTGGGTATAAACGACTTAGTAAATGCATATGCTTAGACACTGCAATAGAGATGAGCAAAGTCGGTCATTTACCAAATGCTCAAAACTTATGATAATTGTAACTGGTTTTGGAAATATTTTGGAAATGTGACTTGTAAAGGTAATTTGATAAAAATGTGCAGTGTCTAGTTGGTAATTAGACTTGGCGGGAGGTATAATATGTGCTAGTTAAACATGGTGGCGATTGGTTGGCGAGTTAAGTGGAGTTCCCCGCTTGAGTCACTAGGCAAAAATATAAGGACCGAACTTGTGACGGTTTTTGAATGAACACCGTGCAACCGCGCAATGCTGGGATGGGGCAGCCTGTTTTAGTACCTGAAGTGTGAGGATAGCCATGCCTGTTGGTAGGCGAAGTGTGGACCTTTTCCCGTGTTGAGCGATCAAGCGCGGTGTGTGTGTCCTCACGACCCGCCGTATGCACCTTCGTGAGTGCGCTTGTACTTATGCAATGGGGAATCGCTCGATTCATGTTTGATTGATACAACGGTGTACGCCTTGCTATGGGATAATGCCGGCAAAAACTTCGCCGTCGTCACGATGGATATTCCGTGGCGCCGAGTGGTGGTTGGCCTCTTATCGCCATAGTAGTGGGTTTATCGTCGCCGGTCCGGGGTGTGGCTATAGCCTCAACGATGGGAAAGAATAGATCATTCTTGTATATCGGATACCTCGTGTATCGCGTGTACCCTGGATGACAGGGATGCAAGTCTGAGTTGTGTTTGGGTAAAGTGCGCAAACTCTGCAGAGTATCAAATAATTCTAATCGATTAGTCGTGCTCACGGTTATGAGCAAATCTTCTTTAATCATATCTAGTATAGAAATTTGGTTTGGTTTTGAAAATGAAAAATTATCTCGGAGTCGATATAAAGTATGTGGTTGAATACGGTACTTGATGGATTTGTGGATATGATACTTGGAGGATTTATGAATATGTATGGATGTCGATTCGTATCCCAGCTGCGACCATGGATGGTGGCAGCTGTGGAGCTCAGTTGTTATTTATCTCGTAAATATGTTTTATTCAAGCATTGTCTTTCAAATTATGTATTACATTTCGATGAATCGCTTCAAATCCTGCTGCAATAGACTTAGTGTAGTAGCCATTTCAATCGTATCACTGCATATTAATTATAATTGCATACACTAAAGTCTTGCGAGTACATACGTGTACTCACCGTTCTGTCGCTAACCCTTTTCCACAGAGGAAGGTAATGATGATGTCGGATGATGGCGAGCCCCTTTCTGCGAGTGTTGCGGCCGTAGTCCCTCCCTCGATCGATGCTTTGTGGGGTGGTCAGGCCGGCTTGGTTGTCTTTCTTTTGTTTCATTGCCGCTTTACTTCTTTTGGTTTTACGTACTACACTTGTTCAAGGTTTACACCCGATTCGTAAATTATCTTAGTTTATCATTTAGTGAATTTATACTCGGGTTGTGGGTGCGCGATATCGGGCTCTTGATCCAGGGATCCAGATCGGATGCGTCTGCACCGGTCCGGTTAAGGGTTCGATCCCGTCGATCGAATTTTTAGATTCAGATTTTCGGTGTCGAGGCTTCCTGTTGCTATACGGTGCTATACGCTACAGTAGATGGCGTACAGTACGGTATAGGAAGGGGGGGTTCTCACACTTGGTCTTTTACTGAATATTCCTAGCAAAAACAAAGGATGGACTGAAGGCACGAAGGGACCTGGAAGATATGAAGATCAGAGTCGAGCTACATCCTCAAGACAGTGGGAAAGGCCGACTTTACTGTAACACCCCGGCATCTAGCATGCCTGAATGCTACCAAACATAGGCTAAACAACATCTAAATACCATAAACTAAGATAAATTACAGGAAAGGAGTAAATGCTAAAACAAAAAATTTCGGCAGCATCTCCTTTGTTTTTCCATGAATTGAAGCAACAACAATATGATCATAGGATATAGTATAAAGAATGGCATCTAAATCATCAATAATAAGGGTTCTAGCAGCAGTATAAGCCTAGAATAAAGATTCCAACCATCTCATGAGCCAAACGAAGTAAATGAGGAAACCAAGAACAAAAATTAACCATTGCACCAAGTTGCATGGCACTACTCTTATTATCATGACCAAGATGAATAAATTGTCTATAAGTGTGAAGCTATGTGTAGATGTGTAGCTAATGCCCTTCCCCGTATGCCGGTTTCATGGTACCTAAAACAACAAGAAAGCACAAGCGTGAGTTCAACACTCAGCAAGTATATTACAATGGTACAAAAGAACAATTACATGGCTACAACAACTCACATCATATCTATCATCTCATTCATGATCACATATCATTATCATCATCATCATCATCATCATGTATGCAATGCGATGCACATGTCTCCTGGAAACTCATACCGATATGGTTGAGTACACACCCGTCGGTGTGCACCCTCTCCACCCTTCCATCCCGAAGATGGAGGGTGCCTACTCCTCACTTTCATACACCGCGGTGGATGGAATCACGATGTAGGACTTACTCATTGGCTCTCCGGAATAGTCATAACTTTCTCACCGACCTTCCGCGGACTAGTTATGACTTTCTCACCGCCCAGGCCATGTATCATGCCATGTATGCAAACATGCCAACATCATAAATAACTTGTACATTAACACATGGCATCATAACATAATAAGCATATTCATCATATCAATGGCAAACATTAAAGCATGGCATGTGAACATATCATATATTCAATCTCAATCTCAACTAATCTAGCAAACTACAACCCGCTACCCATTCCAATACACTTGCCTCAACTACGGGCGACGGATTAGCGAGAAGTAGAGGGCACCCCCGGGGTCACACCACCTGCACAAAGGCACCACACACTCAAAATCATGCCCACCAAACAATAAGAAAACACTCTTCTACCCCGACTTCGCAAACTACTCGCACAACCCAAAAACAGAGGTTCTGTCCCGCCGGGACAGCAGACTTGCAACGAGCATAACTCGGATTCGAAGACCCCGAATTGATTAAACGAGTACATCCCCGCGTAGCTTAGGAAATTTCCTAACTTTTTCTAAGTATATGGAAAGACTGATTCGGAATCTAAAGTGGTTTAATCTACAGAATACAGTGATCTGTTCCAATCACGTCACAGTTTTTAATACGTTCGGTAAAACGAGCATAAATTTCAAATGGCTGGGCGGAATTGGACGTTCTTTATACCCACTGAAAGGTATTGAAGTTACCTACAACTTCTTCAACAGGCGGATGACCAAATTACGATTCTAAATTGGCGAAAATCCAAACCCTAGGTCAACTGCTCATGCTGCCCGAAACAGAGAACATGGCAAACTCTTGATTTCATCTAATCTACCCAATTACAGCACCACCAATTGATCTAAAAACATGATATTAACCCTTAGAACAGATCCTAGACCAACCCCAAGGATCCCCGTGGCCATACCTTCGCCCGACGAATGAAAACCCAACGGATCTCCTTCCGGTTCGCGCGATCTCCTTCCTCGCTCCAAATCCACCTGATCTCCTCGTCGCGGAGCGCTCCAATGGACGGATCTGCGGGGTGGTGAGGTGGAGAGGCTTCCCTAGGGCAGCAAGGGTGGTTGAGAGGGGAGGGGAGAGGTGGTGGCGCCATGGGGGAAGATGGAGAGGAAGGGGAAGGGTGGAGGCGCGTGGGGTGGGGGGCTAGGGGGTGGCGGCTAGGGTTGGGAAAGGGAGTGGGGGCGCACCAAGAGGTGGGGGCCAGATTTGGCTGCCCAAAAGTCCCCCCTTGGGCCCAAACCCTTCCACCGGAGGCCCAACTCAACCCCCAAGGCCCAAAGTCCCCCGAAGAGGCCCAAACACCCGAAAACGGCCCAAAAACATGCTATAAACGGCATAACGTAAAGTTTTAACCTCCATTTTCACATTTTATAAAGTTTTGACCTTCCGTAGTGTCACATTCTTCCCCCCTTCAACAGGATTCGACCCCGAATCCGAGGCACGCCACTTCGCAAACAACCAAATCGAAGGGAGCTATGGTTCACGCCTTAGAACCCGCTTAGAAGCACCTACGATTTGCACCAGTCAGTACTCAGAAGCAAGGAGCTAAGGATCAAAGACTGACAGCTCTAAAGATAACTCACATTCAAAACTTGCAAGAATTCTTAATCTACTTTGAAACACCGAGTACAAACATAAGGACTCAGAACGCCCCAAGCAAAAGGATAACTTCCTAAACTGACAATGAAGGGAAGTAGTCTCATATTCCTCATTTTTATGCATTCTTTGGCACTAAAGTGCCCGATCCCTTTAACTGATGTTTGTCCTCAGAAGAACACATCACCAACCTCTAGAACCCTCTTTAGCTCCCACACACAAAAGTGCTTTCACATCTCAACCTCTCTACTGTGGTTCGTCGTATTCTAGACGACGTGAACAAAGCAAGACACAACACTCCAATGGACGGATCTGCGGGGTGGTGAGGTGGAGAGGCTTCCCTAGGGCAGCAAGGGTGGTGGAGAGGGGAGGGGAGAGGTGGTGGCGCCATGGGGGAAGATGGAGAGGAAGGGGAAGGGTGGAGGCGCGTGGGGGGGGGACTAGGGGGTGGCGGCTAGGGTTGGAAAAGGGAATGGGGGCGCACCATGGGGTGGGGGCCAGATTTGGCTGCCCAAAAGTCCCCCTGGGCCCAAACCCTTCCACCGGAGGCCCAACTTAACCCCCAAGGCCCAAAGTCCCCCGGAGAGGCCCAAACACCCGAAAACGGCCCAAAAACACGCTATAAACGGCATAACATAAAGTTTTAACCTCCATTTTCACATTTTATAAAGTTGACCTTCCGTAGTGTCACATTTACCTTCCCCCAGCTTGCTACACTCTGTCCAAGAAAGAGAAAATAGACCTCTGCAAGTGCTTGCATGGTATGAAAGTTCTGTCCGGTTACTCCGCAAACATCAAGAAACTGGTATCGATGAAAGATTTGAAGTTAACTAGCATGAAGTCTCATGATTGTCATGTGATGATAACACAAATGCTCCCTATTGCAATTAGAGGTATTTTGCCTGACAAGGTTCGAGAGGCAATCATGAGGTTGTGTTTCTTCTTTAACGCGATTTCACAGAAGGTCATCGATCCCGTTGGACTTTATGAACGGCAAGCTGATGTGGTCAATACTCTGTGTCAGCTAGAGATGTATTTTCCTCCATTATTTTTTGATATCATGGTTCATCTCATTGTTCACCTTATGAATGAGATAAATATTTGTGGCCGAGTATTCCTGCATCAGATGTACCCGTTCGAAAGGTACATGGGTGTTCTGAAGAAATATGTACGTAATCGATCTCGGCCGGAAGGTTCCATTGTAGAAGGTTATGCAACTGAGGAGGTTATTGAGTTCTGTGTCCATTACATGGACGAGGTTGAACCGGTAGGAGTGCCTGTATCATGCCATGAGGGGAGGCTAGCTGGGAAAGGAGTAATAGGAAAGAAATCAACAAATTCTTACGATCATTTTTTGTTCAAACAAGCTCATTTCATAGTCTTGCAACAGTCAGTTGAGGTGTCCCCGTATATGGACATGCACAAGGATAAGCTACCGAGGGAAAATCGTGGATGATTAGAGGTTTGGATAATAAAAGAGCACAATCATTTGTTCAATCGTTTGTTCAATCATTAGTTCAAGGAGCACATGCCTGGTGAAGAAACGAGTGTTACGTTGATGTGGTCGGCAAAAGGGCCATCAGGTACAATCGTGACATGGCAAGGATACGACATAAATGGATATACAATTTACACAATAGTTCAAGATAGCAAAAGTACTTACCAAAATAGTGGTATCCGTATAGATGCCTTCGACAACACAGGCAGTAAGAAGAGCAGCTTCTATGGGTTCATAGAGGAGATTTGGGAGCTCGACTACTGCATTTTCAAGATCCCGGTGTTTTGGTGTCGCTGGGTCCAACTCCAAAAGGGTGTCAAGGTGGACAAATACGGCTTCACTACTGTGGACATCAAACAAGTCGGATATAGAGACGAACCATTCGTACTTGCGAAGCAAGTAGCACAAGTCTTCTATGTAATCGACCCGGCATATAATAAGTGTCATGTAGTTCTTCAAGAAAAACAAAGGATCGTCGGAGTTGAGAATGTCGTGGATGAGGAAGAGTACAACCAGTTTGATGAGTTGCCTCCTATTGTAGATGGCAGCGTTAGGCTCGAGGAAGAAACCACTCAGAAAGTCACCTATCATCGTGATGATCATGAAGAAGGCCAAATTGTTAAAGAAAATAATTAGCTATGAGTAATGGCAAAATGTGTGTATTTATGTGGAGTAATAGAAATGTAATGTCAGAAATATGCATTTATGTGGAGTAATGGCAAATAGTTGTAAAAAATAGGATTTTTTTTTTGACATGTGAACTAAGTAAAAACATACATCTATTAGCAATTAGTAAATTTTGTAAGAATTTATATTTATTTATCATATATAAATTAATTATTAATAATTATTTTTTAATATATATTTTAGGTTCATTAATACATTAATTCATAGCTTTATATTAAAAGTAAATCTGAAAAATGGTATCTTAGGTTCTAAAATAATAGACAATGACGTAGATGTTTTTCATGTTAACTTTACACATTTATTCGCACAACTCAATTTCTGTATATATACTATGAGATTTATTTTTCTTACTTGTAGCGCCTCAAATTGCCTACGCGGCAAGATTGTTTTCGGTTGAAATCCAAGCCATTCAGGGATAGCTTGCCTACTTCATCATGAAGGAAGTCATCAACAAAAGGGGCGAGTTTTATGATGAAGACAACAACGATCTAGTGATCCATACTATTCTTACACGTCATTCGTCTCCAAACAACTCTGAAGGCTCGTAGGCTTGTAGTTTACAAACGAGTTTAGACTTTATTGTTTAAAATTTGTTTAATTATAAAATGTAAATTGATGCTTCATTATGAGTAATCTTATGTATTATTTGATCTGATTTAATGTTATGTGTGATATAATTGTTCTGTGTGTGATATAAATTGTTATTTGTGCGTTGTTTTAGAGGGCATGGCTAGCACTTCTTAAGGCTAGCCAGAAATGCTGGTTTTTATTATGTGGGAGGGAGTTATCAGTGGTGGTTGGAGGAAAAAACTGCCACTGATAACGCAAATATCAGTGGCGGTTCCAACTAAAAACCGCCACTGATAATGTAAATATCAATGGCGGTTTTTAGTTGGAACCACCACTGATATTTTCATTATCAGTGGCTGTTTTTTCCTCCAACCACCACTAATAATATTATCTGTGGCGGTTTTCAAACTGCTACTGATAATTAGAGATTATCAGTGGCGCATAATCTATGGCGGTTCAAAAACCACCACTGATGTGCTTCCCTATAGTAGTGAAAACACCCAGTTTAATTTCCTTTGAACGACGCCACCAAGTTACAATGTATTAGATCTGGCAGTACAACACATCAAATCAACATGTAATAGATAAAAGATCACAACAGCACCGCGCCTATCGCTCACAGTAAACTCAATTGTTAAATTATTTTAATATAATATGCTCATGGAAATTATGGAATGGTTCTTATAATAAAAAGGTCTAAGTATGTTGATTGCTAGACTAAAAGATTAAGAATCATAGTGTTTAAAATTCCTCTCATCTCCTTCTAAATATTTAGTTGTGTACTAATTAGTGTTATTAAGCATAATACTACAGGAGGAATGATTTCTTAGCATCAGTTTCCATGCATGTATTAAAGGATAACTGCAATAAGAATTAATTCTTAGTGCATGGCATTAAAATGACAAGTCAGTTTCGCATGGCATTGAAATGACAATTAGTTTTATTGATTTAGTGCATGGAACCTGATATTGTTGACTTCTCTTCTTGCCTTCTTGGCTATATAAAGAGCCTCATGTACATCTAAAGTATGTGAATTTAACATCCCAAATTTGTGCTTTTATTCAATTTATTGAGTTATTTGAATTTTTGGAATTTTCTAGAATATATTTGGATTTAATTTGAATTAATTCCTTTCTTGAGTTATTTAAATATTTAAAAATTTCAAATAAAGCTTTGTTGGAAATACTTTATTTGAGTCCAAAATGTCTCAAAGTATTTTCCATAATTTTTATGGAATTTGTCTGAGCATTTTGCTGTTTTTCTTGATTTATTTGAATTTCTGGGAGTATTTTAAATAATAAAACGAAAAAGGAATTTCAGAAAAAAACCCTAACGGTTTTGGACTGTTGGACCGAACCGCGTCATCCGACTCGTTAGCCCGCGAGCCCAATTCGCACCGACCGTCGGATATAGATCCAACGGCCGGGATTTGTCTACGTGTGCGCGCTCACGTGGCCATCGGATCAGGGGTGTGTGGAGGGCTGCGATGAAGCCACGTCGCCCAGTCGACTTCGGATCAGATCCGATCGCGTTGATTGGATCAGGGCCGTTGATCGTCCACGTGTACGGTCGCGATGTCGTCTTCCCAACTGAACTTGATTCGGATAGCACCGCCGCATCGCCGCCGTGTTCGTTAGGGTTTCCGCGATTTGCACGGAAGCTAAGGCCTTTAAATACCTCGGCCGGTTCGCCGCGCCGACCTCGTTATTTTGCCCTAGGTGACCAAGCTCCAGCCACCGTAGTGTTGCCGCAATTGCTCGCCGTAGTTACTTAGCCGCCGCTTCGGTTTTGCTAGATTCTGCAGTGCTTTGACACGCGCCGCCGTTGCCCATCCCAGATCCGAGTTCCTCGCGTTGAGGCGCTTCGGAGGGGACCTCTCACGTCGTCGGAGCCGCACCGAGATGCCGTGCCCGTGGTCGTCTTCTCCACTGCCGGCCGACCTGCACCGCCGCGCCATCGCCGAGGTCCGCGAGCCTTCGTAGCCATCCGATTCACATCCAACGCATGAGGTTTGCCCACGTAGTCTTTTCCCGCAATCGCTCGTCGAAGTTGGAGGAGGCGCCACCACCGTTTCCCGCTGTTCTCCACCGCGGTTGCGCCCAGATCCGAGATCCTCGAGCCAAGACGTGTCGAACTGTAAGTACAACCTCCATTAGGTTGATCCATTAAGTTGGTTTTGGTGATTAATGACAAATCCTAATATGAGACTAATGTTTAGGTAATTGCTATTTTCGTCTCATCAAGGATGATTGGTGATCATTGCCAAATCTAATTTTTAATGAGACTAACATATTTATTGAGCTTATATTTAGTAGCCTCACATTTGGATGGAAAATGGAAAACCCAAGGTATGCATTGTATCAATGTTCATTATTTTATTGCATACTTAGGATTTAACTTGAAGTATGAATTTCTCCACTGCTTAACCAAAAACTGTGTATCATGTTTCCCAATCCATATATTACATGGATGCACACATTAGGGAGGAGTTCACATTCTAACTTAATGTTTCATTGCATTGATCTATTTCTCATTACCACAAATAAAGGATCAAGACATTGAAACTAGATCTTTGAGTATATATTTAACATGTATAGTTGTAGTATACTCATGGTATCATAGGATATGCTCCAAAGAAATAAAATTGAATATGTGCATATTGATTCAAGATCAATTATATGTATGCACATATCTTTGTGGAGTTCATCTTATAGTTGATGGCTTAGAGTAATGATCATTTTCATACATTCCACATATTATGGATCATTACTTTTCATCAACATGAGTATATGAAAACCTGTGTAGTTATTATATACTCATATCAATTTAAATGAACATTTAAATTGAGGTCGTTTATCTCTTAATCATCAAAGAATGTCCATCATGTGTTGATGGTGTTCTTGTGATCGATTAAGGATAATTGATAGTTCTTGAGTATAACGAAGCATTAGCTGCATCAATATACTTAAGACACAAATACAATTATTCATTTAAATTGATTTAGGTTGTGCTCAATCATTATGGAGGCATTCATTATGTGTTAATTGAATGCAAGGATGATTGAGACAACCATGCATCTTGGACTAACTATTTTCATAAGTGATGATTGAGCCAGGTTAGGTCCAATGATGGTTAAGATGAAGAAACGGGACAAGGATGACATCATGAAGTGATGAACGTCAAGAGGAGATCTCGATGAGAAGAAAAGAAAAGAAGGTTCATCAAGAGGAGATGAACAATATGTTGTGACAGCCGGGTGATGATCCGGTAAAAGAGAAGTAGAGCTGGGTGATGATCTTGAAGAGAAGATGATCGTAAATCATGAGGACTTCAAGAGAGAGAAAAGTGACAATCCCGGGGAAATGAGGTATGATTGAAGATCATAAAGACCCCAAAGGGGATTGATAGCATGCGGCGTCAAAGGTAACTAGATAGAGTGTCTTGTTATAAGCATGCCGTACTATTAAGAGGGATGCAACGTGGATGATTTAGAAGTGTCTCTGTGCTCAAGTGTTATCTATCCTTAAATAGATGAGAGACACAATACACATCACGTACACCGTGAATGTTTGTCTTTTTGTATGGATTGGATGTTCCGATCAGTGGATCGGATGTTCTGATCCATCGGTAAGTCCGGTGGTTTGTTGGTGAGAGTCTAGGACCTCTCTGTGTTGTTCGGAAGTTCCAATCAGGGGATCAGAAGGTCCAATCCCTCGGAAAGTCCAAGGGTAAGTTGTATAAGTCTTAGGTGCTTCTCTGTGAGGATCGGATGTTCCGATATTCGGATCGGATGTTCCGATGAGGACTTAGATGATTCTCCTAGAGTTCTCTGTTTAGAGTACTTTCTGGGCAGATCGGATGTTTCGATGTCAGATCGGATGTTCCGATCTAGACTTAGAAACTTTTTGAAAAGTTTCTGCAAAGGTGCTTCTCTGCCCAGATCGGAAGTTCCGATGCAAGTTCCGATACATCAGAAGTTCCGATCTTAGTTTCGATGTGTATATTGGATTGAGTTTGTTCTGGAGTTTTTGCCTGATCGGAAGTTCCGATGTTGGGATCGAAAGTTCTGATGTGTGTAAAACGGCTAGTTTCCTTGCTCCAACGGCTAGTCTTTGGGTGTGGGGTATAAATACCCCCCTTGGCCGGTTGGGAGATGCTTGCTGATGGTTGAGGATATTGTTGAAGGGCTAAACAAGAGGTTGAGCTAGTGGAGTAGAGAGAATACCTTGTGATGTATTTGTTGCTCCTTGGTCGTCTCATTAGCTAGAGAGAGCTCTAATCACATGTGTTTTTATTAGGAGTGGATTGAGTATCCTCCTTGTCTCCTTCTCCTTTGATCTTAGTGATCCTTCCTTGAGTGAGGTGTGGGAAGTGAGAGTTAGTGCTAAGAGTGTTAGATTGAGATACATCTTGAGTACTAGAGTTCATTTCCAAGATCATCCATTTGTTGGATTTGTTACTCTTGGAGTTTGAATACTCCTAGACGGCTAGGCGTCGCTCACGAGCAACCAAAATGTGTGGTGTGCCGTGAGAAGTTTGTGAAGGTCCGATTTCACCTCCGAAAGGGAAGAAATCAAGAAGTGAAGCCACATCTCAAGTGTGACCGAGATTGGCGAGAAATAGGGTTGGAAAAGACCCGGCTCAAGTGTGACCGAGCCTCCTCAACGAAGACGTAGGAACCTCCTTGGAGGAAGTCCGAACTTCGGTAAACAAATCATCTTGTCAATTCTTTACATGTGCTTATTGCTTTACTTTACTATCTTGTATTGAATTGATCTATCTAGGGTTGATTACTTTGCTAGCTAGCTTTACTTCAAATTGTTGATATTTGCTTGTGCTAGCTTCGAGTAGAAATCATTTTGTGTATAGGCGTAATTCGTTTTGCAATTCACTAGACTCTGTTCTAATCGGATATTCCGACCTCGTATCGGACATTCCGATTAGACACCGAAACCTCCAACTCCATATCAGAAGTTTTGATCTCTTTTCCGCTGTGTTGTTTTAGAAAATTGTAAATCGCCTATTCACCCCCCTCTAGGCGTCCATCCTCGATCCTTTCACGAATGTGACCACTCACTTCACCGAAACCGCCCCGAAGCACCGTTGGCTAGGTCATCATCTTCCTCTCCGGCGCCCCAGCCTCGCCGCGCCATCACCGGAACCCGCGAAACTTGTTAGCCGTCCGATCTAGATCCGACGCACACGGTACGTCCATGTAGCCGATCCATTGATTTCATCGGATTAGATCTTTACTGTAAGATTTAGATCGTACGGTTAGGGTTAGATCACGTGGTACTGTTTAGATATATTAGCAACCATTGGATCTAGATCCAACGCACTAGATTAAGCCACGTACCCCCTTAACCACACCGTGCTAGATTAGATCTTGGTCGTTTGATCTAGATCGTATGGTTAGATTCAACCTGCGTTGTAGCTCCAGATGTGATCACGGCCGTCCGATCAAGATCGTACGATGTAGATCATGCCACATGTTAGCCACCGTTTCCAGCCACGTCACCCCCACGGTGATGCGGGATCCAGATCGGATCTCAGTCGTCTGATCTAAATAGTACGGTCCAGATCGATCGCGTTAATCCAAAGCGTGTGAGGTTAGATCTAATCTGGACCGTCGAATTTCAAATCAATGGCCCAGATCGTGCCACGTGGCCGGGAGCCTAACCAGTGCGGTCAGTGTCCAGTCGTCGCTAACGTCACGCGTGGCGTCAGCATGGGGCCTACATGTCAGCCGCTGGCGACCCGCACGATGACGTCATCCGTGACGTCATGCTAATGTCACGGTGGGGCCCGCGTGTCAGCCGTCCCCTCAGCCGAGCCATGCTGACGTCAGCAATGACGTCATCGAGCTGGGCCCACATGTCAGCGAGACATGCGCCCGTGGATCGGGTCCACGGTGGACCAAAACTGAACCGTGGACCAGGCCCATGGACCGGATGACGCAAGCATGACGCAATAAATCGATTTTCCTTTAGATAAATAATTCGGCTGAAAATTCAAAATGCGTGCTAACGTGACATCATATTTTCGATTTTTCAATAGAAAAATAAATGAATTAATTCGGTTTATTCTTTTAATTGATTTTCAAATTTCAAACGGCTATAACTTTTGCATTTTAACTCCGATTGAGGTGATTCCAGTTTCTAAATTTTTATAAAATTGAGATCTATTTAGTTGTGAATTTTATTTAATATTTGGATATGAGTTTTTCTCTGTTTGTATTTATTTGTTGTTTATTTATTCGATACGCGTAGACGTTGAACTGACTGAAGGCTTTGAAGGAGAGGTTTTGACCCAGGATCAAGTGCAAGACCCAGAACCAGTACTCTTTGAAGGCAAGTTATGCTTTGACCATGTTGATCCCACTTTTGAAATTATGTTTATTTAAATTATTGCATGCTAATTTATTTAAAAATGCTTTTGAATAATTTCGGGAATAGTTATGTGACCTACTTGATTATGCCACCTTGTCTATAATAATTGTATGCCTTGAGAATCATTTGTCACCCTAAGATGTGGAATAATAGTTGGACATTAATACTTAACCAACATGGGTTAATTAGACCGTAATCAGCCAGCTTAGCCATGCAATCGTGTTAATAATATAATTTTGAATGTCGGAAATTAATCTTGACTTAATGAGAGATGGAACATGATTTTGGAAATTGCTACATGTGTCATTGATGATGTTGATGGCACGTGGTGCATAGTAATCAACTGGGTGATTAAATGATTTAGACTGGGGCAGGTGGAAAGATTGTTCTGATGGGTCAGGTGTGGCACTTGGGAGGTCGCATTTGGTTTTTATCGCTTTGGTTACTTGTGAATCCTTGGGTAGTCTTGCCTCGGTCACCCTAAGGACTTAACCTTGCAAGAATTTGAACTGAGTCCAACATACAGCCACAAGTCTGGAATGGGACAGACCTGGCCGAGTAAACTGGGATGTCTAGTCCTTGGTACTGTCGTGGTGGTGTGAGGCCGAGTTTATGGGTAGGCTCACATGGAGCAAGAGGGGGGCCCTGAGAGTGGTAACCAGTCCCATTAGTGTTGAAACCTTAGCAGTGCAGTACCGGGTCTAGAAGTAACTTTGGAAAGGCTTTGTTACGGTCACTCGCCTTGGTGGTGTTTGATTGTATCTTATGGGTAAAGTGTATAACATCTGCAAAGTGTACAACCTATTCGAATAGCTGAGTCCACGGTATTGGACACTGCTCGGTGATTACAATCAAGGGTTAGACTTTATGAAAATGAACTTGGTTTGTGGATACATGGCATTGGAAACGATGAACTTGCTTATGTTGGTAAATGCTTTACTTGTGAAATTGTTTATGGAATTATTATTGTTATTACTATTTTACTGCTTTTCAATCTATTACTGTTATTTGTGAATGATGCTTTACTGCAAAAGAACCACGTAGCCTGTCATTTGTAACAAGCCATGCATATAGAATATTAGACTGAATATCTGTGCATGACTTTGTTGAGTGCTTTTAAGTACTCACCCTTGCAAACATCAAACATCAGTCGAAGAAGAATCAACGCTAGCACTGGAGGAGGAGTTCTAGGAGGAGCCGACGAACTAGGGGGCTAGCCCAGTCAGTTGCCTGTGGCATATTGGTTGGCGCCACGCGTTTCTTTATTTTTCGCTACAGATTTATTTGAGTAAGACTTTAGCCCTGCGAGGCGTACTTTTGTAACTTGACCATAAGGTCGAGCAACCAGCTATATTTCCCTTTTAATAAAGTACTTTACTATTTCGTTGAGTATGATTGTGGTATTTACCGATGTTGAGACTGTGTGCACTAGCGTGATCCTGGACTAGTGCTGAAAACACAAAGGGTCCGGATTTGCAGATTCGGGTCCCGACACATGTCAATTAAATATTTATGTGTATAATTTTGAATTCAAGAAGTTAAAATTATGTATAAATGTGTGTATGATTACGAATTCAAGAGGCTAAAATTATTTAGATTTATAAAATTAAGTCATAAGTCACCCTATGATAAATCATGTGCATCTAGTGTTTAACCCTAAATGTTCCTGTATCTATTTAGATAGGGGTGAGGTCTCGAGATTTTAATAGATTTAAATGTATAATTTTTAATGCTTGCTTACGAAGGCTATGAACGGGTAAACTTTAGTGAGCTAGAAGAACTAACAATCAATAAAACTAATACGTGTAGGGTCTAGGTTTAGGTTACTATTATCAAGCACAAGTTCGTAGTTTTAAGAAAGTTCCGGTGATAAAAATATTTTAATTACTATTTTCTTATTGCTTAAGTTCATGTATTTGGATTTTAGGGTTTACATTACACGGGGTTATGTTTTTAATAGGATTTAGATGCAAAACATGTTATAATAGAATTATTTCTACAGAATAGTACAGTCTTACCTTAGGGAGCATTCTTAAGCCGGTCCTATAGGTATTATTGCCTATCTGTGATGTTCTGTTCATTTCGTAATCTTATGTATTTCTAAAGTTTATGTTGTAAATAGCTGGATTTTGTTTTAGATTTGTGACTGCAATTTACATAAATATGCAACTATTTTTATAGCATTAACAGGTCTTGACCCAGAAAGTGTCTTGAAACTGATTTTTGCATAATTTCACTTTTATTTGTGGAGGTTATAATCAATTTAATTTTTGAACACATCGAAATAAATCTATTCAGGAAATAAATTGAAACCACGTTGAAACCTAATTTTTTAAATATATTTGGGTTGCTTATTGTATAAAGAACCTAATAAAACTTGTCTCATTCAATTTGGAGTTCATTTGCAGATAATTTGTGTATAGCATGTTTTTTGTCCTTCTATGTAAATTTGAATTTTAAAACTGCAGAAAGGTTAGATTCAAAATATTTTTGTTTGCATATTTAGAATCTACATGATTTAACAAGAATTTAGAAACTTGTTTCATTTCATTTGGATCTATAATGCAAAAGATATAAGCAATTGAATTGGGTCAGGTTGATTAAATGGTTGGAAATTTGAAAATACGTTTCCAGTGAGGAGAGCATATTTTGTCCTTTTGAATAGGTTCCAGTGCTTTTGTGCCGACTGACATGGTTGGCCCACAGTCAGTGGCTATGTGAGGGGCAGTGAGGCATGGTGTATCTGGCATAGGGGTCCCACGCATCAGTCATACAAGTAAATAACTCGGTTTAATTTAATATCAAACATGTGGGGTCGGTTGAGCAGTGACTTGTGAGTGATGAAGGTTGACAGAATGGCCCCATGGGTTAGTGGCGCCGAAGCAGAGGAGCTTGGGGAAGACTTCATCAACGGCGAGCGAGGCCCCGCGGCGATCGGTAGTGGGTTCAGCGAGACGTTGGGGCCCCGAGGAGCTAGGGCGTGACTTAGAGGTGGCGGTAGTTGGCTGTAATTGGGTCTCCAATGGAGCTGGCTGGCAGTGGCGGAGGCGATGGCGAGATGCGGCGGCCAAAAGGGGTTCTCGGCGTAAGCTCAGCTTAGCGAGTTCTAGCAAGGGGAGCTGAGGGCGCGGGTCAAAACAGGAGGAGGGTACCTCACTGAGGCCTCGATAGGTGATGGTCGGTGCTGGGATGCCCCATGGCGGTGGCGGTAGAGCTCGACGAACTGGAGCTAGGGAGTATTTTGCAGAAAATTGAGTGGGGGAAAAGGTTTAGCAACTCATCGAGGTGCCTTTTGGGGTGGTCGTCGGCGTTGGAAACGGGCAGTGTTGGTCGGATGTCGATGAGCGATGGAGGTGCATGGTGGTGCACGGCGGCAAGTCACCTCAGCAAAAGAATAACAAAATTGATCTAGGTGACTCGATCAGTTATGAAAGGTGAAGCTCTCGATGCATGGAATTTAAAGATGGAGCTTTAAGTGAGAATTTGGAAAGGAGCTTGGCCAGCAATTTATAGCCGTGGAGAGGCAGTGCTCGTGTGAATGGTGGCTTCGGTTGCGACGCCACAATTCTGGCCAGGAACCGAGGTGTGTTCGACGCAGGGTATGGAGGACTGGCTGTGGCAGGGTATGGGCGCAAACCTTGGCCGTATACGTGCGGGTAAAGTCGGTTCTTGCTTGGCTTTGACCAGCAGAGAGAGAGATGAAGCAATGGCTAGAGGTGGAAGAAAGCCAGGGCAGCATGCTGCCATGTGGGCCGATAGGGGCGTGGGACCCACACAGTCAGTGGGAAACCATTTCCCTTTCATGGACAGATCTGGGGTTTGGCATTTAATTGAGATGTCTAATCATCTCGAAAATGTTTGTAAATTTTTTTGGGAGTCTTAGAAGAGTTATCTACCTTCAATAAACTTTTTAAGTTAAAATAATTTGTATAAAAATTCAAACAATTCCGACAAACACTACTGTTGAATTAATTATTTTTGACTTTTTATTTAATTTTGGATATAAATAAGATCAATAGTTTTTGAAATTTTTTTACAAGATTTTTTATGACCTAGGTGATCTTTTATAAAATTTTAGATTTATATCTTGAATATTTATTTTCTAATAAATCTAATATTGAAATTTCTAGATTTTTTAGTTTTCAATTTTTAAAATTTAAAAGGTACTAAAATTGAATATTAATTTCTAATATTTTTAATAAAGATATATATTGCTCTTAGGAATGTAAGGTAACAATTTAGGTTAAGATAATCCTTATAGTCTTTTTATGAAATTATAATATTACACTATTTGTAGTAAAAAATCCATTAATTTCATTTCTTGTCATTAATTAATGCATTCACATGAATTTTTGACTGTTGTAAAGTTATTTAGAGATTTATAATATTTTAATATAATTTTTATAGATTTTTTTTGAAATTTTATTTTTTGCCTTTCTACTAATTCACATAAATGATTTTCTTTTAGAGTAAAAATCCAATAAAAATAAAAGCCTGAAAATTCATAATTAGACAATGAAAATTTCAAATATGCATTCTCTTTTTCTTACAAAATTTGGGATGTTATACAGTCCCAGTGTTTCTACTAAGCCGTTTCTAAGAGCAAGTACAATAAGGCCATGTCAGCTGGCTCTTAGCTTGTACATGTTAGCTTTGGTCTATGTAGAACAGTGAGAAAGGTGAGAGAGAAGATAGTTGGCTCTTATTTAGTAGCCAGCTTTGCACGGATGCATAGGTAAATCATTTATGTACAAGATATATAGAAGATATAGTTATTGCACAACATCTAGAGACAATTTTTAGAGACAGTTATTGTACAAACTGGCTTTTAGCTTACTATTAGTCTGCAGTTGGCTTTACTATTGTACTTGCTCTAAGGATGAGCCACATAGGATAAAGAGTGATGTGGAGAGGTAATTAATTAATGAGGCATGACAAGAAAGGTGTATCTCATACAAGATAATCTGTTTGAGAGGACCAAGGAGCTAGAAATGGCTTTAAAACTGCACTATGGATTGAGCTGTTTCAATTTTACATGTGTTTGCAGTTCTGCATCGATCATTTATGCCATTTGAGAGAACCAAGATGCTAGACACACACGAAAATGAGCTACAATTGATCTTTTTTCACATGAAATAATAAATAATCTTGTTGTCCTTAGATACAACTTATACATACTACTACACATCACTTTTTCATAGCAACCAAATTGGCCGCAAAAGGGGGAATTAACCTCATGATAGATTGGGCTCATGACGAAGGCCATGGTTATAAGAAACCGATTGTTGTCCCGAAACCAAATGGTTGCCAAAAAAATCCAAATGTACGTATCATTTTCAGGATTCAAAGCATGCCAAAGTAGGTAGCCTCCGTAAGAGCATCACACAGAGTGTAAGTTACACTTGCATATCCATATATATATGGTTAAAGTGTGTACCCAAAGTAAAGGAAGAAATTGAATTCGACAGTTTGTCGCTTCATTTTTCATATGGTAAAGTTTCTTAGATGATATTCCCTCCGTCTATAACTTTATCAAGCCGGGCTAGCAATCAAGCTGGGCCAGAAAAAACTCTTTACATGCTAGAAAGACAAAGCGGCCTCCAAACACACAAATCAAGCTGTGTAGAAAATCACCGTAAAGCCCACACAGTATCATATCTTTGCCGACACAGCCCAACCCACGTCAGCAGGCAGGTGCATCCTTGGCGAGCGGCGCTTGCGTTTCCTCTCTTCCTCTCTTTTGCCGGATCTTGCGGCGAGCTGACCGCCCCGAGGAATCCGAGCAAACCCTAACAGCGGCCGAGTGAGAGGAACAGGAGGATCCGGTCGCAGCGGCGGAGGAGTATGGAGAGCTCGTCGCCGTCGGTGCCGTTCCCGCTGCTGCAGGCGCCGGTGGAGAGCACGTACCGGGCCTGCACCATCCCCTACCGCTTCCCCTCCGACAGCCCCCGCAAAGCCACCCCCGTAGAGATCCAGTGGATCGACCTCTTCCTCAACTCCGTCCCCTCTTTCAAGTACGTTTCCCGCGCCCGGAATTCCCATTCCCGCGGCCAATTCTCACTCAGCGCTTCTTCTTCTCCTTTTGCAGGCAGCGGGCGGAGAACGACCCCACGGTGCCCGACGCGCCCGCCAAGGCGGAGAAGTTTGCCCAGAGGTAATCGCTGATCAGTATTAGATTGCCTGGGTTGTTCTCTTAGAACTCAGGCACCCCCCCCCCCCTCCCTATCATTCTGTATGCCAAGTGAGCCCCACATTTCTTGCCAAACATTTTGCTGCCGATGGAATGTGTTTGGTTTGTGACCAAAGAACTTTGGCCGTGTCAATGACTTCATCGTGCCAACAATTTGCATGGTATCCATTGGACGCCACCTAAATATATATCAGCCATGTCAATTGTTGGCATTACGAACACATTGACACAAGCAAAATTTCTCAATCACAAATCAAATACCTGCATTTCCATCAGCTATCAACTGTTGCCAAGAGAAGGGCCCCACTTGGCATACAGAGAGGTTTTGGTACCAATGGTTTGGCCGGCCAACTAGGCAAAAATTGGCTAGCCATGTATTGGATGCCAACAAACAATGGCTAAATTCGGTTGGCCGTGACCAATGTTGGTATGGTGTTTTTTGTGCACTAACCACTGAACACACCTTACCCAAGCCTAAATAAGTCTCACTTTACATTTACAGGATGAAAAGTATGATATGAAAATGATACAGGTTTGAAACTGAATATAGGGCAGTAGCTGGTATGAGTGGCATGGACAGTAGCTGGCAAGTTACTAAGTTAGCTTTATATCTATAATACTAGTAGAGCAGTTATTTTGGAGTTGGGCTTACAATTGAACAGTTATATGTACAGATGAGCTTGGAAATTCACTTGAGTCCAAAGCTCTTGGACCAAAATGGTACTTTCTCGAGATTAATTTAAAACCAGCTACCAGATAGAGCCCTAACATTTCATTATGTACATCCTGTTGTATGGTGAAGGTACACGGCAATGCTTGAGGAGTTGAAGAAGAACCCAGAGAGTCACGGAGGGCCGCCAGACGGCATAGTAAGACATTGATAGATGCGTTCTTCTTTAAACAATAAAAGAAACTCTGGGATTACGTGCGATCTTAATTCCTGGAATGGATCTCAAGCTTCTTTGCAGGCTTCGTGAGCTAGTCCTAAGAGAATTGGGCTTTAGGGACATCTTCAAGAAGGTTAAGGTAAATTCCAACAAAGGTTTTCCTGTCTTTACTACTACTTTTGGTGTTCATTGTTGTGACAAGTTTAAAGTGGTTGTAACTGTCTAACTGAATTCTCCTTTGATGCTGTGTCATGAGTAGGATGAGGAGAATGCTAAGGCTATGTCGCTATTTGTGGGAGTTGTTCAGCGGAATGATGAAATTGAAGATGATGGGAAACTAGTGGAGAACTTGATCCATGGAATCTTAGCAGGAAACATATTTGATTTAGGATCTGCACAGGTATGTGTCATTCGCATGAATGTTTTTTTACTAGTCTTGTCATGGAACTTCAGCAAAAGTTTTTACTTAGGTTTCATAAGAGCACCATTGCTTTAAGCATGTGATAGGCCAATCAACCTGAAGGGATAAAATCAACAAAATCATTTCATTATTTCCTTTTGAATTCTCTTGAAATAATCTGTATGTTGAACAAATTTTCTTTTGTTTCTCAGAATGCATTACATGCGTTGATCTGCCTCGTAACAACTCTGTTTTCTTGCATTTTTTGAAGCTCGCAGAAGTTTTTGCTAAAGATGGCATGTCGTTCTTGGCAAGTTGCCAAAATCTTGTATCTAGACCTTGGGTTATTGATGACCTGGATGCCTTTAAAAATAAATGGATCAAGAAATCTTGGGAAAAGGTAAATTTATTCTTTCATTGTAATCTTATTGCAACTACATGTCAGTCTGGATGCCAGATGCAGCAAGATATCCCTACAACGCCGAGAGACTGTTTTATTCTTGACATCACATTTAAATTGTATATTACTCTATAAATGTGATCATTTATGTATCAGTTCCTTTCAATGCATATGAGCAATTCTCCCCCTTCTTCGAAAGAGAATTGTCTTATGTTCGTAACTATATACTCCATTAGTCTTCTTGTTCCGTTTGTACCTATAATGGCTAAGCTTATATTAGTTGTTGCTGTTTTGACATGTATTCTTTATAATGTTAGTATAAACGACTCTCCCAATGATATTTACCGTTTTGTTTTTGTTATCACATTGTAGCTTGTTTACGGATTTGTTATCTATATATCTATTTTTAGTAGTATTTAGTAACTACTCTGGATCATGCACACATCAACTCCTGGTGAAGCCAATTCATGCACAGCTGGATCTAAACAATAATTACACAATAACATTACTCTTTCAGTAGTATGCATCTTTATAATGTAGATATTGCATATTAACCAACTTAAGTTTGTACGTAGCTGAATCATTCTTCTATTTCTTACTGTAGGCAGTTATTTTTGTTGATAATTCTGGTGCTGATATTATCTTGGGCATATTACCATTTGCAAGGGAGTTGCTCCGACGTGGCACAAAGGTTTGTCTTAACCCTTTCATGTTTCCCTTGTTAGTAATCCAGAACTGCTCGAGGATTTTTGTGTGGATAAGAGTTGATCTTACCATTTCTCTGTGAGTTTGTTCCCACTAGTAACACAGTATGAACTATGCAGCTTTGAAGAAATAAAATGAAAGATAGATTCTATGGAAGATGAATCACATTGAACTCTATCTATGAGTTCAAATGAAAGTGGATAATTTTTTTTGTGAAACTACTCCCTACGTTCCTTTCTAGATGTCATTTTAGGAACTTGTTTTTGTTCCCAAATAGATGTTTTGGGTTTTCTAGATAGTTTTTTTTTCCCAAAAAACCCCTTTTAAAAGCTGGTTGGTATGAACGCTATTACTCTTATTGAACTCAATTATTCCCAACCATAATGGTATGTTTCCATGATGACTTAATACATATTTCCCTCCATCCTAATAAATTTGAGACTTCTCACCCTCTACTACCTCCATTCCACTGCAAGTTATGTACACACACTATATATGCTTCCATTAGGTTCATGTTGTAGCACCCCAGCACTCCAGTTGCTCAAGATGTTACCTCAACATATTTTTTTCATCCTCTTTAACTCAATTCTATCAACAATTTAAGCACATCCTTTTTAATCAATTGGCAACAATAGTAAGCAATGTAATCAACAATAACATGATAATATGAACAGGAGTAATAAAAAATAATAAACTTGGGACCATGCTCCCAAGAATGCCAGAGATCACGTCCTTGGGAACATCCAAGTCCTCGCTCTTGGGAACGCTCTGGTTCGCGTGCCCGAGAACGATCGTATCACATGCGTCTGGGAGCAATATTTACCTTTTGGCAACGACGAACGGGGATTTATGAACAATAAATAAACAACTAAACTTCTCAAATAATGTATAAATTCAACCGAGTCCACACGACTATTATTATGATACGAAGATTCAATGACTAAACCGACTAGACACTTTATTAATCCAAGAGTGATTAGTAATACTAGATAACTTTGGTAGATGATGTAACACGTGAAGTGATGATGCTACCCCCATCCCATGCATATTGCTTTCATTGTTCACCTAAAAAAACATTAAAGAAGCAAGGGTGAGTCCACGACTCAATAAGTACATAATAAGACAGTAAGCTTTAACAATTCCAATATCATTAGCTCATTTATGTCGTCTCCAAATTACTCATTGTACTCTCAACTTTATTGAAATGCAAATGCTCATGCACATTTCTCCTCTTAGCATATACCGGTATAGCGGACTACAACACCCATCGGTGTTCACTCAAGCCCGCCTACTTTCATGTGGGGACCTCAAGCCTGTTCTATTTCACCTGGGGACATTATATCCACTACCGTGGAGTGCCTACCAAGCTACCACAGTAGGTCTTTCCTCTAACCCCTAGTTTATAGCCCTGAAGGCCGTTCTGCTGTTTTACGTGACAGTATGCTTCACAATTTTGTATCTATTTTTCTACAACTCCAACTATAGCAAACCATAGCCTCTGTGGAATCTGTGGAAAATGATCCAAGTTTCTTTAGTTATGGACATAATTTAATTTGGCCATCATCTAGCCTTAATAAGCAAATAAACACGACTGCGCTCAGCAGTGATCGATTTCTGGACAGCAATCTTGTACATGCCATAAATTTTAACCACTTAACCAAACTCAACGTTCTTGTACTCTATTGAAACATTAGAGAATTATTGACACTTTCCATAACTTAGACAAGCCATGAAACTGACCGCCGTAGATACCTCAAAACTAGCCCTGAAGACAACAACCGCTATTCACCGAATCCCGATCACCTCAAAACACCATCTTGGTGCTCTCCAACTATCCCATCTACCGCTAATAACACCACAGGATTGCTCCACTACATCGCCGACATAATGAAATATCAACCTGGGGTTTATATCTGCGTCCTGAAGTTTCGCTGAAAGCATCAACAATGTTGGTCCTCCGCGATCCCCACACATTCCCCACTCTTTCAAGCTTTCTGAAACTCCCGCACAACATATTTGTATGCATGGTTTGATGGGGAACGCAAAAGGATGACGCGAAAGGACATTAGGACACATCCTGGCCACTGCCAGCGCGGCGGCATTGGATGGCGGCGTGGCTGGCGCTGCACACCTCTGGCGGCAATGTCGACCAGCGGTCTTAGCGATGCGGGGCGGTTGCGGCATGCGGCGGCAGCACGGTGGACGACTGCGGCGGCTCGTGCTCGGGCATGGCTGGCGGAGGGCGCGGCGTGAGCATGGCCTCCAGTGCAGCAGCAAAATGGCAGCAGCACCAGTAGGTGCTAGCGGTAGCAACAACAATAGCACTTGTGTCAACAGTATGCAGCGGCAGCACATGCATCAGGGAAGAAATAGAAACATTCAGCATCAGCATCATCATCAAGCAGCAGCACTGCAGCAGCAGTGCTTGCGCCCCTTGCCACGCATAACGGTGCCACCACAGTGGCACCAGCTTCTCGATCGAGGGCGCAAGGATGCGGCATGTGACACGGCCAAGCGGAATGACAACATTATGGACTAGGGCACCAGGTGCTTGCATGCATGCACAAGAAAAGGAATAGATGGTGGTGGTGCTAGGTGCATGCAACACATGGGTGATTAGGTGTAGGTTAACTAGGGCTTACCAATTAGGGTTTGGATTAGAGATAATTAGCCCATTAGTAGCCCATTAGGCCCAAGTAGCTAAAATCAATTAAAATAATTTTGGTAACACATAAAATTTGCGGATGTTACACACATACTTGCATTAGACTTCAATACACCTACACTGTACTACAAGCATGGTTATCCCGACGTCGCGTAGGCAACGCCTAGTCACCGCCTAGGTGTCCTGGCGGCCGGAGGGGGACACCAAGACCCGGCCCCTAAACCCTAACCCTAAACCCTAAAACCCTAAACCCTAAACCCTAAACCCTAAAACCCTAAACCCTAAACCCTAAATAGAGAGCGTTAGGCGACCACCTAGACGTCCAGTCGAGCGCGGCGGGCGACTAGGTGTCCAATTTAGGCGTCGCAGCGGCCGAATGGTCGTGAGGCAGGGTAATAACACAAGATAGGAGTCATGGGATGAAGGGCGTGGAGAGGAGAGAAGGGAGCTCTGCTGACAGGTAAGAGGTAAGATCCCCAATCCCGATCCGATGATCCCATCTGCTGCTGCTGCTGCCCCCCCCCCCTCGCCGCTCCGCTCCCTCTGCTGACACCACTGCTGCTCCCCCTTTGTTGTTGGTACTGCTGGTGCTCATGCTACTCCTGTTGCTGCTACCTGTGTTGTTGATGCTTTGCGACTACCCTGACATAAGTGGATGGTTGATCAAGTGCTCCAAGAGTCCAAGTGAATAATTGTGTGGCTGCATTTTATTTGGTTACCTAACTGTTGACTAGGTGTCCAGGCGCCCCGGAGGCAATTCGCCTCGCTGATGCGCTGTGATAACCATGACTACAAGAGAACCAAAGAGCAAGAGTGCAAAGTTGCGGGTGGATTAGGAGATCCTACCGGATTTGAACGCCAAGCTGCTAGATGAGATGGTTCCTGAAGCTGAACTCTTGTCATGCCTCTTTTATTTTAGACCAAAGGCTATATTTGGCCCAGCTTTTGTCATGCCTCTTATCAGTCTATTGTATGAAAAACTTGTAGCATTCATGATATATTTCAATCTGTGATCTTTTACTCTCTGTTAGCCACATATTCTCCAGACCATTCTACATGCATGCACAGATACATATGTAGTTTCACACACACTATCTCCACTCACCGAGTCTTATGCATGCATGGATCTACATGCATGTTAGCTATGGTTCAAGGCTATCCCCCTGCCATGATTCTTGTTACCACTAATTACCGGTAAAGAGTAATCAACAGGGGTAAATAGGTCACAAGATGAAGAATTAATTAGCACATTGTTCTATGTGTTCTAGGCTAGAACGACATCTAAATCCAAGCAGAGGGAGCATATTATAATTGCTAGGCTACATGTCAGCTATCCTTTAACTTACATGACATACAGGTACAGGTGGGCACTTGGGCCGGACCGAAGCACGATGGGATGGCCCGATGCAAAGCACGGCACAGCACGGTTCCGTGCCGGGCCGGGCCGGGCCGGCACGCAACTGTAGCTTGGGCCGTGCCGGGCCCGGGAACTAGGCACGACGAGCGGCACGGCATGACCGGGCACGAAATCACGGATTAAGGCTTAAAAGTTGGCAAATATTGTTGATTCAGGGCATCTTAAAGCATTGCATTTATGTTTGATATTTTGTTGATGTGATTAGTCTCTTATGTAATTAAAATAGGTAGTTTAGTAGTAGTAATTTGTTTTATTTCTTTGCTCGTCACAATAGTGAAAATGGGTCGGGCCTGGGCTGGCACGGCACGAAGCGCAAATGGGCCGGGCTTGGGCTCGCCAAAAGTGAGTCGGGCCGGCACGGCCCGGCATGGTGGGTACGATGGGCCGTCGTGGCACGGCACGGTTTCGGCCCGAAGCACGATGGGCCCGGGCCGGGCCGGCACGGCACGGCACGACGCCCACCTCTACATACAGGGACAAACGGAAAAGATTTCCACTTGTTTAACATCTTAGCTTAAATGTTTAATTTTTATCCCTGTAGAAAAATTTATATAGTTTTTTGTTTGGTTAGTTACTATAAGTTGACATGGTATGTGTGCAGCTCTTGCAATCCTATCTACGTGTATAAATTGTTCCAAGACTCATTATTTTCTTCCTTTCTGTTAATGAAGAATATCAATAAGTAGCTACCCTTGGTTGGTGCAGGTGATACTTGCTGCCAATGACATGCCTTCGATCAATGATGTCACTTACCCAGAGCTGGTTGAGATTCTAAACAAGGTAACCAGAAAAAGATTGTAAATCATCTAGGTAACCAGAACAAGATTGTAAATCATCTCTGGTACAAGAATCTGAGTCCTGTTCTGCAACTGTCTTCAGCTCAAGGACGAACATGGAAAGCTTGCTGGTGTGGATGCATCTGATCTCCTTGTTGCCAACTCTGGTAACGATCTGCCTGTAAGAATCTTCTGGATCCTGACTATGCCATCCATTCTAGTGGCCTCATAAGTCCTCATAAGCTCTATTGCATTAGCTAGATAGTTAATAGATAACTGTCTATTCCCAGGTAATTGATTTGTCTAGTGTGTCACCAGAGCTAGCTTTTATGGCAAGTGATGCTGACTTGGTCATTCTAGAAGGCATGGTAAGTGCGTTTGCAACATTCACATCCATTTGTCCTTGCACGGCTTTGTGTTTATAGGCCATAGACTCATTGCATTTTTGCCGATTTGTTACAGGGAAGAGCAATCGAAACTAACCTATATGCACAGATGAAATGTGACTCGATCAAGATAGGAATGGTGTGTTGTTCTATGCCCGCTGTTATTCTGTAATTGATATTGGAGTCTCTAGTTTAGTTGCTAATTATGATAATCATCACAAGCTTATGACTGAACTTTACAAATTTCTATTCTGCTGCTATGTTCCAGGTTAAGCATCCCGAAGTCGCACAATTTTTAGGTGGAAGGCTTTATGATTGTGTCTTCAAGTTCAATGAGGCCTGAACTGTTAAGCACCTGAGACCTGAGAACTTGAGCCGCATTTGTTAGTTTTTCCTCATGCATTACTGGTGCGATGCTACACAGAACAACATGTACCGTCCACAATGATAGCAAAGAAAAGAATCTATATTAGCTTGTTGTCGGATACGGACGGATATCGTTTTTCCTGTATCGTAGCCTTTTTTTTTTTCCGGATACGGATACGAATCTGGGTTAATCGGAATACAGATATGTGACGGATTCAGGTCGAAAACGGATAAAGATATACGGATAATGTATGCATATATGGAGTAATATATTTTGAATTAAATCGTATGGGTACATGACTATTGTAGCAAGTTATATATCAATCAAACCCAATATACGTCGTAGAAAGAATATGCTACTTTAAGATTAATAGAACAAACTAATTGTCAATATAAATAGGCTCTTTAGAGAAAAAAAAAAGAGATGAAATGGGTTGAGCATTGCTGATCCGATCCGAATACCTGAATATGAAAAATCCGGATATCCGGATTTGGTCTCATATTTAGTGGATATTGGTTGTTCTATATCCGATCCTTATCCGAATTCAAGTATCCAAATCCTGTTTCGGATCCGGCCAGATAGTCAAATTCGATACTGTATTTGGTCCCCAAGGGCGTGCAATTTTCCAACACATTTTCATGCCCAAAGGGGTGCAATTTGCAATTATGGCACTGTTCTATTTTTAGAAAAATAGTGACCTGTTACCGTGTATTGTAATGCGTGCCTTTCTATTTCTGGCCCCTTCTGCACTCCAGGTTAATAATAATAGCAGGTTGACATACGCTGGATGTTTTTACAGGTTGTTTCATTTGGATATCCTTTATTTAAATTAGATTCAACTCC
The DNA here is from genome assembly GCA_036346355.1 of Rhipidocladum racemiflorum. NCBI lineage: Eukaryota > Viridiplantae > Streptophyta > Magnoliopsida > Poales > Poaceae > Rhipidocladum > Rhipidocladum racemiflorum. The sequence continues at coordinate 34,693,843 of CM070579.1, forward strand.
TGCTGTGTGCAATTGGTTATTACCTTTTGTGTGATACGATGGCGTACTAAGCTGGTCGAGTACTCTTGAGTCTGAAACCGGCACTGCTCACGCCGTATGACAAAATACACAAACATCATGTCTATCGGAGGAAAATGATTTTGGAACAGCATGGGATGAGTTGACAATTAAAGAACTTGAAATTTTGGCAAAATTGGCTCTAGGACATTGTAAAATGTTGGCATTTGTCTGGGACACTAAAATCGTGGGTTAGCTAGAGGCATTTGCTACATCTTTAAGGGACAATTTCGTGTGGCTGCAACACTAGGCGACCAACTTATCAACGTAGCTTTGGCTATTTTGGCCCTCTAGGCCAATTTTTTTTTCATGTCTGGCTCGGGTGAATGAAATTGCAATTCTACATTCTCCTTGACAGCAGAAGCAGCGGCAAGTGATATATGTTAATTACCACGCTCTTGTACCATAGCACTATACTGGTAGCGTAGCATATTGTCGACCACGGCAGGTAGGGTGGACCCACTTGTTGGGTTGAGGATGTCGACTAGAGAGGGGTGAATAGGTGGCTTTAAAAATTCTCTTGACAAATAATTACAATCTAAGTATCCCTAAATCAAAACCTAAACAATAATTGATGCGAAAGCGATAAACTAAGGTTTTGACAAATAAAATCTAAATCAACTAAGCTCACTAAGTGCACTAACTAAGTTTCTACTCAAGCATTGCAATCCTAATGATAATCAAGCTATTTAATTCTAGAAAAGTAAATTGCAACAATGTAAATAAAGAATTGCAAATAAAAACAAAGAGACACCGATGTTTTACCGTGATGTTCGGAGACTTGCCGGTCTCCCCTAATCCACGTTGAGGTAGCTTAACTCACTTCAAACCAGCTCTTTTTCACAATTGAGCCTTCCTCGATCACTCGGGGTAGCTCTTTCCCACTCTGGGTAGGTGAGCTCTGTACGTTCACAACCAACCGGGCCTTCTCACAAACTCCGTTGAGATCACCGGACCACAACGCCTCCACGCCATCTAAGTGTCGACAAACACTAAGAGTAATAGGTCAAGCCTCTTGTTTGATCCTCACCAAGTGCAACACATGCACAAGGATGCTCAATCCTTCCCTACATGCAACACATGCAACTAGAGACCTTCTTTCCTTGCTCTCAAGGTGCAATACATGCACAATTGAGAGGAGAGGCTTGGACTAGCTCAAGAAAATGCAAATCAAAATGCCAAAGAATAAACACATGAAAACTTTAGCTCAAATGGCACTCAAATCTCTCAACCATACCTCTATGTGCTCTTGAGCTTTTGCTCTCATAAGAACACCTCAAATGGGTGCTAGAATGGCTGCAAAAACCTTCCCATCCGGGCTCATATAAAGCTCCTCAAAGAAACTAGCCGTCTGGGGCATTAAATGCACTGAAACTAGCCATTGCTACAGTACCACGGTACTACCGCCATGTAAAATATGGTAGTATCGATCATCAGTAGTAAAAGCGGTAGTACCACTGTATAAAAAGCGGTAGTACCGTTGTCTCAACAACTAAAACGGTCATAACTTTTTAATCCGAAGTTCGATTTAGATGATCTTAGACTCTATGGAAAGCTTATCAAGAGGACTACAGTTTTTACCCTTTTTCAAGATTTAATCAACCATAAATATTTTCAAAGAACACAAAAACCCTAATTATTACACTATCTGGAGAATATGTACCGGTAACTAAATAGCGGTACTACCGAACCAGAGGTAGTACCGGCCTTTGAACCACGATAATGCCAGAATTTAAATTCAGAGAAAAACACACTTCTACAAAATAACTACCGCACAAATTCCACGGTACTATCGAACCTACGATAATACCGGTTGTAACACAACGGTAGTGCCGATATCAGAAACAACGCAAGATCATTCTTTTTTGGAAAAAGACTACCATTCCAAATAGCAGTGGTACCGGCTCGGTGGTAGTACCGACGCCCATACAGCGGTACTACCAACCAAGCGGTACTACCGGAAGTTTCACTGTGGTAGTGCCGAATACCGGAGAAAACTCAGATTTTCAATAAAAACTTTTTCTCCAAAATCTCAATAATGATTCTTTGAGCCATATGAGTGATCAACACATGATCACGACCACTTGCAAAACACATTTGCAACATCTCAAACCATGCTCAAAGAATTTCAATCACACTTCAACCAATTTGCGAAAGCACATTTTGCAAAGTACTAAAGATATATTTGCAAAAACATATTAAGCAAATAAACCCCAGAGTCTATGAGATTAATCCTGTTAGCCATGTGATGGTCAAAACCAAGACCAAGTTAACTTGCAAAAACCATGGTGCAAGCCCTATTCATATGCTCTCAGGTTCCGGACTCGAAAGACCTCCCGTTTATTTGCAAAACACATTTGTAAATAACAAATACAACTTAAACCAAGTGCATGGGCTTTCTCCTTTTTGCAACACATGCAAATCCAAAGCTCCATGCCAAAATCATATCAATCAAGATTCAATAAGAAGCAAGCATGAACTTTCACTATTTGCAACACATGCAATACGAGCTTCATGCAAAAACCAAATCAAGAGGTGAGCTAGTGCAAGTGGGATTGAGCCATCAACACATGATGAGACTCAAGCTATAAGACTCAACTCCTCTTAATATTAAGGCAACCTAACTAGCAATCCGGTCTCTCATCCAAACACCAAGACCGGTAAAAGACTAGGAACACGTCCTTATTCCTATGCTAGTCATACCTTTGCCTTTATAGCACATCCACTTGGAGCTTTTATGATTACCAATCATCTTCTCTCCAAGTCGGGTCTTCATCTCGTTCATCAACACATGATGAACTCCCCTTCTCTTAGCTTCAAGATACTCTCTTGACACTCATCAACACATGTTGACCTTCCTTGTCCCGAATCTCGACTTAATGGCTATCAACACATGATACTATCCAAATCTCTATCACTATGGGACTCAACCTACTTTCACAACTCATGAAAAAGGTTAGTCCAATAAACATGGTTATCCTAATCATCAATGCACTCCATGGACATATAATGGATGCCTCAAGATCCTTTGATCTATTTCTTTAATGATTGATCACAACCCAAATCAAAAGATTTAAAAGATATTGATTTGTCTTGAGTATATTAATGCAACTAATGCTTTATATACTCAAGAACTTTTGATTGTTCTTTAATCAACAAAGTGTACTATCACCACATGATTGGTTCTTTGCTAATTAATTGATAACCGATCACAATTTAAATTGACTTTAAATTATTATGAGTATATATATATATATATATATATATCAACTACACAAGTTTCATATACTCATTTTGATAGTTTCCATGTAAAGATCTAAATTACATGGAATTGATTGAAAGGGATCAATACTATTTGAGACCATCAAGCTATAGAATAAACTCCATTAAATGTGTGCATATAAATAATTGAACTTTGAATCACTATGCACATATTCAATTTAAGATTGCTTTGGAGTTTATCCTATATTTCCATGAATATACTACAACTACACATGTTTTATATATACTCAAGGATTTGTTTCTAAGTAATGATCCTTAATGTATTTGGCAAGATGAACGGGATCAATACTATTGAAACTTCAAGATAAAGAATGAAATCTCCCTAAATGTGTGCATTCAAGTATATATGGACATGGAAACAACATGCACAACTTAAACTGAAACTATGGTGGAGTTCACCCTTTTCTTGAATCCAAGAAATGAATATAGAAATAATAGAATTGTATTGGAGATGCATACCCTTTGGATTTTCATTTTTTTTAATAAGATGAGACATTGATATTTTCATCTTTTCATCCAAATGATATTAATAAGAATTATGCTCAATAAAAGAGTTGGTCTCACAAAAAGATTATCAGAAGGGTTAGTCTCATAATTAGGTTTGTCATTTACACCAAAACCAAATGAATAGAGCTTGAACTTTCAATCTCCCCCTTTCGGTGATTGATGACAAATCCAACATTAATAACCACATTTGGATGAAAATCATCATATTGAGATAATTTATTATATTTGAACATACATGCATGTCTTTTAAGGAAATCAAGCATTAACAAATGAGAATGCATATGAGATGTTTTTCAAAATGAATGATACGCTTCTCTTTCAAGACATGCATCAGGCATCCAAATAAATTTCCCCCCTTACAACCAAGTGCCCCTTACATCCAAATGAGGGATTAAGCTCATAATAATTCTCCCTGCCCCTTTTGGCATTAAACACCAAAAATGGAACCGAGGCCAAAAAGAGACATTTTAGAGTATAGAGCTTGGCAATGAATTAATTTGAAATAATTCATAAAAAGGTTTGAAATAAAATCATATGACATATTAAAGAACATGAGAATTCTCCTTCCCCCTTTTTAAATAATATCCAATATATCCACACGTTTTTGCAATATAGCCTAAAAGAGTAAACAAACTTGAAAAGAGACTATAGTTTGAGTTTAGTATGAAAAAGATATTTGAAACACATTCAAATAAACTCCTCATTTTATTAGGCATTTCACTTTGCAAACTAACTCATGAAAGGAGTCTTTGAGAGCCTAATAGCACTTAAATGAGGAAAACATCCAAATGAGCTTCAAATTTTCATGAAACCACTTGTAAGAAAGTTTTAAAGAAGCATCACTTGTAGTACCACGTGAAGGAAGCATAAAACTTGTGTAAATATCATTTTTTAAAGAGATACCACTTGTAAAGATCATTTTGCATGAGGATACCACTTGATAAAACATTGACATTTATTTTAAAGCAAGCTCATATTCTCAAAGATCAACACTATATGTCAATTTAGGACCAACTTAATGATATGGCATGGTCAAAAGAGAGCATCTTCCAAATATACAAAACGTGATTAAGTAAGCTCTAAAAGAATTGTAAAATAGATCAAGGAGTTCTTTCATTTAAGTATACACAAGTTTTGTTTTGAAAGACACTTCCAAACTGAAGCCAATTTGAAGATATGACAACCACAAAGATTTTAGAATCTGAAAATTTCAGGTTTTCAGCCTTTTGTCATTCCATTTGAGCTTCAAAAGAGATCTGAAAAGATGGTGAGATAAGCTCCAATAAATCTGATAAAATTTGCACTAAAGACCAACTATGGAGCATCAAATCTCACAAAGATGATCTCCTCAAATTATGATCTAATTTGAAGATACAAAAATCACAAATCAGCTTAAAACCATGCAAAAGTCTGAATTTTTAACATTTGATCAAAAAGAGAAATGGCCATAACTTTTTAAAATATATTTAAAATTATTTAAAAATTTTTAGAAACATACTTTAGGATCCTAAAAAGCTGTTACAAAATGAATTTTCAAAAACGGAGTTTCCGTTCAAAAGATATGCCAAATTTCACTTTGTAGGCATGATTTTTTGCTTAAAGAGAAGAAAAGTCAAAACTTTTTCAAATAAAGTCCACATTGTTTGAAAATTTCCAGAAATGAACTTTGGACTATTTAGAAGGTTTTACAAAAATAATTTCTTTAAAATGAATTTTCTTTCAAAAGACATGACAAAATGCGCTTTGTAGGCATAAAAAGTAATTGAAATTATATCAAAGCCTCGAAATGCAATTCAATTTGGATTTCATGGAGATTTGAACTTTCCTGGCTTTGAATAAGTTTGAAATAATGTTTTGCTGTTATTAGTTTCATATCATGTGCTCTTTACAATTCTGTTACTATTTGATAAACTGCTCACATGAAAATAAAATCTGCCTTATGCTGAAAATAGACTTAGTGTAGAAGTAAATTCCTTTGGCCGGACTAACCATGCATGTATATTTATTTTCATACATGTCGGGACCCAAATGTGCAATCCGGACCCTCTGTGTTTTTCGCACTAGTCCAGGATCACGCTAGTGCACACATCTCAACATCGATGAATATCACAATCATACACAGTGGAATAGTAAATAAAGTCTTTATTATAATGAAAGCAGTTGAGTCAATCTTATGGTTAACTTATAAAGATATGCCTCGTAGAGCAAAGTCTTAAATAAATAAACTGCAGTGGAAATAAATAACTCGTGGCGCCAACCAATATGCCACAGGCAACTAACTAGGCTCACTCCTTAGTTCGCTGGCTCTTCCTGGAACTCCTCCTCCAGCGCTGGCATCGATCCTTCCTCAGCTGAGGGTTGTGTTGTGTCAAGGGTGAGTACTTAAAGCACTCAGCAAGTCATGCACATAAATGCAATTCTAATAGCTACATGCATGGCTTATTCCAATGAAAGGCTAAAGTGGTTCTTTTGCAATAAGCAACATTCATAACTAACAGTAGTAAATTGGAAAGCGGTAAAACAATAATAATAATAGCAACTTGCACAATAAATTTCCAAGTAAAGCATTTATCATCCTTAACCAGATTCATCATTTCCAAACCATGTATCAACCAACCCAAGTTCAATTTTATGAAATTCTAACCCTTGACTGTAATCCCTGAGCAATGTCCAATACCGTGGACTTGGCTATTCGAATAGGTTGTACATGTTGTGAAACTAGATTGTTCACCCACGCAATCAACGACACGCTAATGCAAGCACACAAACAGAAGAAGGAGAAGCACACCATACAAGGGGAAAACCTCTCTCTTTATTAGATTGATTGTTTCTGTACAAGGCAATGCCCTATATATATAGTGGAGCACTGTGACACTACGGTATGGTGTGACATTATAGAATGTGAAATTAGAGATTAAAATCTTTCGGCTTGAGGTTTACTCGCGTTTTTGGGCCTTTTGAAGTGATGTGTCACCACGGAGTGTCGTAACCTTTTAAATGGTGCATGTTAAGGTCAAAAACTTTATGAAATATGGTATGGGAGGTTAAAACCATAAGGTATGGAGGTTAATAGCGTTTCCGGGCCGTTTTCGGGCTGTTTCAGGGGTTTTGGGCCTTTCCGGGGGAGTTTGGGCCTAAGGGAAAGGTCCGTGGGCTTTGGTGGGATGGTGTTCGAGTCCATTTAGGGTAAGAGTCCTGTTTGGGGGGCCTCCTCCTGCCCTTTTGGGCGTCCTCCCCCTGCCCCTTGCGCCCCAAGTGCCCTAGCCGCCTCCCACACCTCCCTACCTCCTCTTCCTTGCGCCCCCTTTGCCCCCATTGCTCTCCACCTCTCCACCACCTCTCCTCCACCCCCTTGCTGCCCTAGGGTGGCCTCCCCACCCCTGCATCCTCATGGATCCATCCGAGGAGCGAGGAGCGAGGTGTGAGGAGCGAGGAGCGAGGAGCGAGGAGATCTATTGGAGTTTTCGTGCGTCGGGCAAAGGTATGACCATGGGAAACCTTGGGATTGATCTAGGTACTGTTCTAAGGGTGTTTATCAAGTTTTTAGATCAATTGGTGGTGCTGGATTTGAGTATATTGGATTAGATCTAGAAGTTGCCACGTTTTTGTTTTGGGACAGCATGAGCAGTCGACCTAGGGTTTGCGTTTTCGTCAATTTAGAATCCGAATCTGTCCGTACGGATGTTGAAGAAGTTGTATATAATTTCATTATATTTCAGTGGATATAAAGAACGTTAAATTCCGCCCAGCCGTTTGAAAGTTATGGCTATTTTACCGAGCGTGTTAAAATCTGTGACGTAATTGGAACAGATCACGGTAATCTGTAGATTAAACAACTTTAGAGTCCGAATAAGTCTTTCCATATTCCTAGAGAAAGTTGGGAAATTTCCTAAGCTACGCGAGGATGTACTCGTTTAATTCATTCGGAGTCCCAGAACTCAAGTTATGCCTTTTGCAAGGCTGCTGTCCCGACGGGACAGAACCTCTGTTTTTAGGTTTTGCGAGTGGTTGGCAATGTCGGGGTAGATGAGGGTTTGCGTACTGTTTTGTGGACATGATTGTGAGTGTGTGATGCCTATGTGCAGGTGGTGCGACCCCGGGAGTGCCTTCTACTTCCCGCCAATCCGTTGCCCGTGGTTGAGGCAAGTGTGTTGTGAAGGATAGCGATTTGTAGGTTGCTTGTTGAGAATAGATGGAATTGACTACATGATATATGATCACTTGCCATGCTTTTATGATTGCCAATGATATGATGAGCATGTTTATTATGTTATGATGCCATGTGTTAATATGTGAGTTAAACATGATGTTGGCATAATTGCATACATGACATGTTACATGGCCCGGGCGGTGAGAAAGTCATAACTAATCCGGGAAGGTCGGTGAGAAAGATATGACTAATCCGGAGAGCCAATGAGTAAGTCCTACATCGTGATTCCATTCACCGCGGTGAACGGAAGCGAGGAGTAGGCACCCTCCATCTTCGGGATGGAAGGGGGGAGAGGGTGCACACCGACGGGTGTGTACTCAACCATACCGGTATGAGTTTCCAAGGAGACATGAGCATTGCATTACATTGCATACATAATGATGATGATATTGCTAAGTGTTCATGAATGAAATGATATACATGATGGGAGATGTTATTGCCATGATATTGTTCTTGTTGTCCATTGCAATATGCTTGCTGAGTTTCGAACTCACGCTTGTGTTTTCTTGTTGTTTTAGGTACCATGAGAACGGCATGCGGGGAAGGGAAATAGTCACATGCCCACACTTAGCTTCACCATATTGATTCCACAAGTCATTCTATTAGTTTGATAATAAATTGCGTGTGATGCTCATTGATTTAAGGCTTAGCTTTGCTTTATGAGAGTTTTATTGTTCGTTTGACACTTGGAGACATTAAGTGCTTGATGATAGTCTTATATTGTCGTTAAGACTCTAATTATTGCTGTTTTAGATGTCTCTCATATTGCCTTATTGCTATACTGTTGTTGCTCCTTTAATTCATGTTAAAACAAAGGAGATGCTGCCGAAATCTCGGTTTTTAGCATATGTACCTTTGCTGGAATTTATGGTAAATTGTGGTATTTAGAGGTTGTTTAGCTTATGTTTGGTAGCATTCAGGCATATTAAATGCCGGGGTGTTACAAGCACCCTTGGAGATTAATTCGGATTCGCCCACCAATGGATAGAGTCCTTCTCTCCGGGGATACGGATTCTATCCATATCATACTCCCCCTTGGGAGAATACCGTGTAATGCACATGTCTCATTAAATACTCCTCCCAAAAACCCAATGAGAAAAAAGGGATGGAGAAAAGAGTACATTGCACTCGCACTCCGTGTTACACTAGTTGCCTCATTAAAAACCTTGATGTGAGAAACTTCAAGAAAACTCACTTAAGGAAAAAAGAGCACAACTTATAATCTTCAAGATATAAACTATGATCTTTAGGATCGAGCAAAAAGGATTATGGTTCAGGATTTACTCCCCCTGAACTCTGCAAATCTCTAAGTCACCTCATTCGAATGCCATCGACGTACCTTTGGAAGGTAGACTTTGGCAAAGATTTTGTGAATAAATCTTCTAGATTTTCACATGACTTAGTTTGCATTATTTTTACCTCACTATTCTTTTGGAGTTCGTGAGGATAGAAGAACTTAGGGACAATATGCTTCGTGGTACTGCTCTTTACATAACCCATTTGCATTTGTGCAACACAAGCAGCATTATCTTCATAGATAATAGTAGGGGTATCGATGGTATTCATATCACGTGACTTCTGGACGTGGTTAATTACACGTCTTAGCCAAACGCATTCCCGTGAGGCTTCATACAAAGATATAATCTCTGAGTGGTTGGTAGAGGTGGCTACCAAAGTCTGTTTGAAAGACCACCAAGAAATAGCTGCACCACTATAGAGAAATACAAAACCAGTCTTAATTTTGGCACTGTGGGGATCAGACAGATAGCCAACATCCATATTTTCCTCCATGGTTAAGTCTTGGTCCTTCAGGAAAAACAATCTAAGATCTTAGGTACCTTAGAGGTATATGAGTAAAGTCTTGATATTAGCCCAATGTCTTCTGGTTGGAGCTGCACTATGCCTTGCTAGCAAATTTACTGCGAATGCAATATCAGGCCTTGTGCAATTCGCACTAGTCCAGGATCACGCTAGTGCACACAGTCTCAACATCGGTAAATACCATAATCATACTCAATGAAAATAGTAAAGTACTTTATTGAAAGGTAAATATAACCGGTTGCTCGACCTTATGGTCAAGTTACAAAAGTACGCCTCGCAGGGCTATAGTCTTACTCACATAAATCTGCAGCGGAAAAATAAAGAAAAACGTGGTGCCAACCAATATGTCACAGGCAACTGACTGGGCTCTTTTCCCTAGTTCGCTGACTCCTCCTGGAACTCCTCTAATGCGGGCATTGCTTCTTCTTCAACTGATGTTGTGTTGTGGCAAGGTGTGAGTACATGGTACCCAGCAAGTCATGCACAGAATGCAAAGCTAATACTCTACATGCATGGCTTATTCCAACAATAGGCTAAGATGGTTCTTTTGCAATAAAACACATTCATAAATAATGATAATAGAATGAAAGCAGTAAAACTATAATAGAAATAATAATTTCATAAACAATTTCACAAGTGAAGCATTTATCAGCCTAAATCAAGTTCATCATTTTCAACACCAAGTATCCATAAACCATGTTTATTTTCATAAAGTCTAACCCTTGACTGTAATTTCCGAGCAATGTCCAATGCCACGGACACGGCTATTCGAATAGATTTTACACTTTGCGGAGGTTATACACTTTACCCACAAGATACAGTCAAACACCACAAAGGCGAGTGTTCGTAACAAAGCCTTTCCAATGCCTATCTAAACCCAGTACTACTCGCTAAGGTTTCAACACTGGTGGGACTGGTTACCACATCTAGGGCCCCCCTCTTGCACCATGTGAACCACCCGTGCGAGGACTGGTTACCACTACCCGGGCCACAAACCACCACAATAGTACAAAAGTTTAGAATCAACAAATTGATCAGCTAGGTCTGCCCCATTCCAGACTTGTGGTTATATGAATGACTCAGTTCAAAGGCTTGCAAGGTTAAGTCCTAAATTGACTAGGGCAAGCCTACCCAAAGAACCAAAACGACATTCCCGATACCAAACCTGGTCCACCTGATTAAACTTGCCACTTGCCCCAGTCTAAAGCATTTTATCAAACCCCAGTTGATTACCATGCACCACATGCCATCAACGTCATCATTAATAACGCATGACACTTTTCCAAATCATGTTCCATATCTCATTAAGTCAACCTTAATATTTGATTATCCAAATCATGTCATGACTACGTGGCAAGGCTAAGCATTATTCTACATCGGTCTAATTACCCATGTTGGCAATTTAATAATGTCCAACTAAATAGTCCACAACTAGGGTGACAAAGGGTTCATGGCACACAATTATTTACGTCAAGGTGTCATACAGCAAATTTGGCATTTAACTAATTCCCAGAAATAATTAAAGCATTTTCTAATTAAATTAGCATGCAATAAATTGAATCAAAATAATTTTTGAAAGTGGGAACAATATCATCAAAGCATAACATGCCTTCAAAAAGTACTTGTACTTGGTCTTGAGATGGCTCTTGGGTCAAAATTTCACCTTCGAAGCCGTCAGGCTGTGACACTACGGTATGGTGTGACAATATAAAATGTGAAATTAGAGAATAAAACCATACGGCTTGAGGTTTACTCGCGTTTTTGGGCCTTATGAAGTGATGTGTCACCACGGAGTGTCGTAATCTTATAAAATGTGGATGTTGAGGTCAAAACATTATAAAATATGTAAATGGAGTTTAAAACTTTACGTTATGCCGTTTATAGCGTGTTTTTGGGCCGTTTTCGGGTGTTTTGGGCCTCTCCGGGGGACTTTGGGCCTTGGGTGTTGAGTTGGGCCTCCGATGGAAGGGTTTGGGCCCAGGGGGGGGACTTTTGGGCAGCCAAATCTGGCCCCCACCCCTTGGTGCGCTCCAAACTTCCTCTCCCAACCCTAGCCGCCACCCCCTAGCCACCCATGCGACTCAACCCTTCCCCTTCCTCTCCATCTTCCCCCATGGCGCCACCACCCCTCTCCTCCCCTCTCCACCTCCATTGCTGCCCCTAGGGGATATCCTCACCTCAGCACCTCGAAGATCCATCCATTGGAGCGCTCCGTGACGAGGAGATCCGGTGGATTTGGAGCGAGGAAAAGAATCGCGCGAACCGGGAGGAGATCTATTGGGTTTTCGTGCGTCGGGCGAATGTATGGCCATGGGACTCCTTGGGATTGGTCTAGGTACTGTTCTAAGGGTGTTTATCAAGTTTTTAGATCAATTGGTGGTGCTGGAATTGAGTAGATTGGATTAGATCTAGATGTTGCCACGTTTCTGTTTTGGGACAGCATGAGCAGTCGACCTAGGGTTCAGTTTTTCGCCAATTTAGAGTCGGAATATGGTCGTACGGATGTTGAAGAAGTTGTAGATAATTTCATTATCTTTCAGTGTATATAAAGAACGTTAAATTCCGATCAGCCGTTTGAAAGTTATGGCTGTTTTACCGAGCGTGTTAAAATATGTAACGTGATTGGAACAGATCACGATATTTTGTAGATTAAACAACTTTAGATTCCGAATCAGTCTTTCCCTATAACTAGAAAAAGTTGGGAAATTTCCTAAGATAAGCGAGGATGTACTCGTTTAATTGATTTGGAGTCTTAGAACTCAAGTTATGGCCGTTGGAAGTCTGCTGTCCCGGCGGGACAGAGCCTCTGTTTTTGGGTTTTGCAAGTAGGGTGCGAAGTCGGGTTAGATGAATGTTGTGTAATGTTTTGTGGGCATGTTTGTGAGTGTGTGTTGCCTATGTGCAGGTGGTGTGACCCCGGGAGTGCCCACTACTTCTCATCAATCCGTCGCCGGAGGTTAAGGCAAGTGTATTGGAATGGGTAGCGAGTTGTAGATCGCTAGTTTTGATGGGTTGAAATTGAATTTATGATGCGATAACATGCCATGCTTTAATGCTTGCTATTGGTATGATGAAAATGATCCATTATGATTCTATGCCATGATTGGTTTAAGTAAATGTGCAAATTATTTTATGATGTTGGCATCTTTGCATTCATGGCATGAGACATGGCGAGGGCGGTGAGAAAGTCATAACTAGTCCGGTAAGGTCGGTGAGAAAGTTATGACTAGTCCGGAACGCCATTGAGTAAGACCTACATCGTGATTCCATCCACGTGGTGAATGGAAGCGAGGAGTAGGCACCCTCCATCTACGGGATGGAAGGGGGGAGAGGGTGCACGCCGACGGGTGTGCACTCAGCTATACCGGTATAAGCTTCCAGGAGATATTAGCATTGCATTGCATCGCATTGCATACATGATGATGATGATATGTGAACAATGATTTTGAGACATGAATATGATGTTGAATATGAGATTATGACTTGACCATGAAGTTGAGCATGGTATGTAGTGATGTTACATCGAATTGTTTTTTCGGCCCATTGCAATATACTTGCTGAGTGATGAACTCACGCTTGTGTTTTATGTTGTTTTTAGGTACTTTGAGACCGGCATGCGGGAAAAGGGTTTAGCTACACTTCTACACGTAGTTCCACATTCATAGTCTATGTTTAATCACTTGGAGACATGATAATAAGATTTGTGCCATGAAACTTGGTGCTCGGCTTGGTTTTGAGCTTAAGTTCATCTTTTGCTTCACTATAATTGGTGAAATGGTTGAATTCGCTGTTTGTAGATATAAGTGTTGCCATATCAATTGTTATTGTTGTTTTAGTTGTCATTTACCAAGCTATATCTTGTCTTACTATTGTTGTTGCTTCGAAGCATGAGAAACAAAGGAGATGCTGCCGAAATTTTTGGTTTTAGCATTTGCTCCTTTGCTGTAATTTATATTAATTTGTGGTATTTAGATGTTGTTTAGTATATGTTTGGTAGCATTCAGGCATATTAGATTCTGGGGTGTTACACTTGGTATCAGAGCGGGCTGTAGGTCCCTGGAATGTGTATTTTTAGTATCATGCTATAGGGTACAACTAAAATTTGATGTGAAATAACTTAGAAACATGGCTTAGGTTTTAACTAAAATTTTGTCATAGGATAGCAACATTAAAACTTGAAAAAGTGGTATAATTAATCTAAAATTTGACACACATGGATGCACAGTAGGAAAAGGGTATGGGTATCGTTGTTTATGCTTAAATGTTGTATTTAAGCTTTGATGTTGAATGTTAAAGTTGGTAATGTATGTTGCCATGTTATTGAGAGATTTGATTGAATTGTTCTTGTTGTTGTGATAAAGTGGGGTTTTGGTGCCGAAGGGTTTCGGCCAGCTCTCTTATTTCGTAGTAAGGGTGAGGTTTGACGGTGTGGCTGGTTAGCGCCATCACCGAAGAACTATTAACCCCTGTAGGAGAAGAGTGCTTACCCTTTCTGTCGTAGACCGGGTAGTTGACTGGAGACAAAAAGAAGAGTTAGTGGTGGGTTCCTTCGTATGTTCTTTGCCGTTCTGACGGTCGGTTTTCGTTGTTTTTCTTGGCTTTAGTTGATTTGAATCAAATGAAAAGTGTTGGGTATGCGCGGATTGTGTCGTTTGCGGGGTGTGGTTCTGTCTTCCTTGGTTGAAGACGAAGAAGAGGAGTCTAGTGTTGCGCTTCTTTTGGGCGCCTTTCCAGTTTTGATGCCTATTGATTGCTTTACGGGGAACAAGCATTCAATTTAAGGAGTTATTGCGGAGTTATGCCAGACCTGGTTGTTAGGGCTGAAGTTCTGTGGCTTTGTAGGAGTAAGTGGTGTTTGATTTCGTTATTTTACTGGTTTAAGAAATCATCTTTGAAAAACCCTTCTTGTTTCGTGAAAGATTGGGGTTTGGTGTTAAGGTTTTATTTGCAAAGGTTTATTTGATCGGTTGGTTCCCTCTTATGGGAGTCTTTGAGATTTAAAAGTGTTTTGGAGAATTCCTTTTGCATGACCAAGTTGGGTTCGTCTTATTGCAATTTTGAGAGTCAAGTTTCCTTATGAATTTGGGTTGAGCTTTAAAACTAAAATGCTGCAAACAAAGTAAGTAGTCTTTTGACTGAAATCATTTGTCCATAGTAAGAATTGCTGTTTAGCATGTTATGTAGCATGTACCAATGCGGTTTATGGGATGATGCATTGTTAAGTTAATTTGTGAGTTGAAACAATTCAATGCGGTTGTTATCTCTAGCTTGAAAACAAATAGACTACTAGTGTTGTAGTTTACTCTTAACGAGAATGATTGAATGGGTTAATGTACATGCTTAGAACCTGTTGCCTTGCTTTAAAAGTGCTTATGATCCTCGTTAATGTTAAAAGTTTAAACCTTGATGTATAGTAAGAACATTAAGATAATGTAAATTAATGATACTGTCAAAGAAACCTTGCCGGTTGTTTAAAGATGTTCTAATCTAATGGGTTAATAGAGGAATTTAATCATGTTGACTAGTGGCTTTAATTTGGAAGTTGATTAGAGTTGCTATTTATGTTGTTGCAAACTACTAGTATATTTGGAAGCATGCAGTTGTGTCTATACAATTCTAGTATTGATATCAATTGAGAAGACATAAGACTTATTGTTGATGATGTTGTTAAGAGCAGTGTTAATGCTAGTATTCAATCTATTTTAAATAGTTGGAGTATGTTGTGTGGTGGTAATTTTGTTATAACCTATGTATAGGGTAGCTAAAGGTAATGTTGTTGATTGATGATTATGCAAGTTATTGATATTGATGACTTAATAGTGGTGGTAATTGCTTAGATTAATTGTTGAAAATCCTTGTTAAAAATGGAGGTTATTGTAACATGTTGTAATGGAGTGGACCATGGATAATTAACATGATGTAGGATTTTATTCTTGCTGAATGTATATCCTAGAATCATACTCACGAATTTTGTCTTGTAGAGATAACATGTATGTGTTGAAGTCATTTATTGATTGAGTAAGTTTTGTTGTCGAGAAATTGACGTATGGATTGTATAAAATTGGTAGGTTGATCATGCTCAAGTACCTGTTGAAGTGCCATGTTTGAAGTAGAGAATACGTTGTTATATGATGTGTTGGTCTGTGGGGATCTTTATGAGGTAGTATTGGTTAGTTGTCTTTTGATAATCGTCATGAACTTTATTTATAAGTGATGGGAAAGGTAACTAGAGGAATATTGGTTATGTAGCTTTTGGTTGAATTATGATGGGTTTCTCGATGAGTAAAAAAAAAAAGAAGTGTAATTTGAATGTTTAAAAAGATAAGAATAGGGTTTCATGCTGAGCTTGTGTTTAAAACCTTCTGGACTGGTTTGGTTGTTTGCCATCTCGGTTGAATGCTTTCGGTGGAGGTGTTCCTTACGTTGAGTTTCAGAGTTTCCCCAAAACTCGTAGTGTTTGGTGTCGACCTTTGGTTTTGGCGAAGTTGTTTAGTTCATGTTGTGAGTTTGAGTTCACATCCAAAAGTTTTTGAGTGGGTCGTGCTCCTTCGTGTTCACCCTGAATTATCTTTGGAATAAGTTTTTAAGGAAGCAGATGGACAGAGTGGTTTGTGTTGGAAATTCTTGAGGTTTAATTTGTAACTCTTTTTTTTGCTAAAGTTGGAGTTATTTGGAAAATGTGTGTGATGTTTGCGAGTGCTTCAAAAAGGTGGATTTTATGAATATTTTATAACGTGATTTTGTTAGTGAGGTGTTCCCTTTTTGAAATGAGTTTCCCTCTCCTTGAGGAAAAAAAATTGTGACGGTTGTGGGAGCAGATGCTCAACTTGAAATTTTGATGTTCTTTTCCAAAATGTTGATTTTGGTTAAAATGCGATGTTTTGCAAGTTTAGCTATCTATCGTTGGTGGGTTCTGACCCGACGTGGTGTTTTGCGGTTAATGGTGTTGCCGTCAATGTTATGTGTGTTTCAAACTTGTGATACCGAGAAAGTAGTCGTTTGGTGAATGATTATTCGGTATTGTTGTTACATGAAGAATGAATGATGAAAAGGAAAACGAGACATTGTTTATGCATATTTAATTATAAAGGAGTCGATGAGCCAGGTCGGTGAGAAAGTCATATAAGGATATATGACTAATCCGGAGTGCTCTTGAAAAGTGTGCATGCACGTCATGAATCGAGATGTCTATTTCTTTCTAGTATGAAAAGAAAGAATGAAGAAATTATGGTATTTTGGTTGTGGTGTAGGGGATTTATGCTTCCTTTGTGATCTGGCTTGGATGTTGCTGAATTCTTTCCAAAATGGTTGTTAACGCTTTGGGTTTGAGTTGTCGTGTGTACACTTGGGCTTGATAGCTAAGTGTTTTTGTGTGAGGGCGAGACCCTCTTAAGAAAGGAACCAAATGTGGTTTGGTAAAGTTTTACGACCCTAGCTTGGGGCTAGGTGTCGAACCTTAGTGGTATAAGGGCTAGGTGTCGAACTATGGTATGGTGTGACATTATAAAATGTGAAATTAGAGAATAAAACCTTACGGCTTGAGGTTTACTCGCGTTTTTGGGCCTTATGAAGTGATGTGTCACCACGGAGTGTCGTAATATTATAAAATGTGGATGTTGAGGTCAAAACATTATAAAATATGTAAATGGAGGTTAAAACTTTACGTTATGCCGTTTATAGCGTGTTTTTGGGCCGTTTTCGGGTGTTTTGGGCCTCTCCGGGGGACTTTGGGCCTTGGGGGTTGAGTTGGGCCTCCGGTGGAAGGGTTTGGGCCCAAGGGGGGGGACTTTTGGGCGGCCAAATATGGCCCCCACCGCTTGGTGCGCTCCAAACTCCCTCTCCCAACCCTAGCCGCTACCCCCTAGCTCCCCATGAGCCTCCACCCTTCCCCTTCCTCTCCATCTTCCCCCATGGCGCCACCACCCCTCTCCTCCCCTCTCCACCTCCCTTGCTGCCCCTAGGGGAGATCCTCACCTCAGAACCTCGAAGATCCATCCATTGGAGCGCTCCGCGACGAGGAGATCCGGTGGATTTGGAGCGAGGAAAAGGATCGCGCGAACCGGGAGGAGATCTATTGGGTTTTCGTGCGTCGGGCGAAGGTATGGCCATGGGACTCCTTGGGATTGGTCTAGGTACTGTTCTAAGGGTGTTTATCAAGTTTTTAGATCAATTGGTGGTGCTGGAATTGAGTAGATTGGATTAGATCTAGATGTTGCCACGTTTCTATTTTGGGACAGCATGAGCAGTCGACCTAGGGTTCAGTTTTTAGCCAATTTATATTCGGAATCTGGTCGTACGGATGTTGAAGAAGTTGTAGATAATTTCATTATCTTTCAGTGGATATAAAGAACGTTAAATTCCGATCAGCCGTTTGAAAGTTATGGCTGTTTTACCGAGCGTGTTAAAATCTGTGACGTGATTGGAACAGATCACGGTATTTTGTAGATTAAACAACTTTAGATTCCGAATCAATCTTTCCCTATAACTATAAAAAGTTGGGAAATTTCCTAAGCTACGCGAGGATGTACTCGTTTAATTGATTTGGAGTCTTAGAACTCAAGTTATGGCCGTTGGAAGTCTGCTGTCCCGGCGGGGCAGAGCCTCTGTTTTTGGGTTTTGCAAGTAGGGTGCGAAGTCGGGTTAGATGAATGTTGTGTAATGTTTTGTGGGCATGTTTGTGAGTGTGTGTTGCCTATGTGCAGGTGGTGTGACCCCGGGAGTGCCCACTACTTCTCATCAATCCGTCGCCGGAGGTTAAGGCAAGTGTATTGGAATGGGTAGCGAGTTGTAGATCGCTAGTTTTGATGGGTTGAAATTGAATTTATGATGCGATAACATGCCATGCTTTAATGCTTGCTATTGGTATGATGAAAATGATCCATTATGATTCTATGCCATGATTGGTTTAAGTAAATGTGCAAATTATTTTATGATGTTGGCATCTTTGCATTCATGGCATGAGACATGGCGAGGGCGGTGAGAAAGTCATAACTAGTCCGGTAAGGTCGGTGAGAAAGTTATGACTAGTCCGGAACGCCATTGAGTAAGACTGTCGGGACCCCGAATTTGCAAATCCGGACCCTCTGTGTATTCAGCACTAGTCCAGGAACGCGCTAGTGCACACAGTCTTAACATCGGTATATATCACAATCATACCAAACGATACTATCAAAGTACTTTATTTAAATAATCAAAGGGTTACTCGACCTTATGGCCAAGTTACAAATATATGCCTTGCAAGGCAGAACTTATTAAAAGAGAAATAATAGCAGCGGAAAATCAAATAAACTTCGTGGCGCCATCCAGTATACCACAGGCAACTGACTGGGCTCGCATCCCTAAGTAGCCGGGTCCTCTTGGAGTTCCTCCTCCGAAACTGGCGTAGTCTCCTCTTCAACTGGTATTGTGTTGAGGCAAGGGTGAGTACTTGGTACTCAGCAAGTCATGCACAGAATGCAAGCTAATATACTATATGCATGGCTTAGTACAAAGGAATAGCTCAGGGTATATTTGCGATGCTTGACTTTTGACAAGTAATATAAGTAGATTCGAAAGCAGTAGAAATAAGTAAAGCATAAATAACTTTTCAAGAAGTTTAATAAACATTTTTCCCATCCTAAACCATATTTCCATCATCTTCCTTGTTAAACCAACCCATCTTTTCAAAACCAAGTTATTTTCCGAAAATCTAACCCGTGACGGTCATTCCCGAGCATTGTCGATGCAGTGGACTCGGCTATTCAAATAGATTCTACACTCTGCAGAGGTTATGCACTTTACCCACAAGATACAATCCACTCACCACGTCCCGTGAATCGCCATACAAGAGTATGCGAATGAGCGATCATCACAAAGCCTTTCTTAAGCCTCAAACAACACAGGTGGTCCTCTCAGGTTCGTGCTCTACACCATCCCTTCCCTTAGCCAACGCGAAGTATGGGACCAACACACAGTTAGATGGGTACCTGGCCACGCCACGATACGCTCCCCGCACAATCACACAAAGGTGTAATCGACACTCGAGGCTCCACAAGTGAGTCCTTAGCGACTTAGTCAACTAGGGCCGTCCCATTCCAGCCATGTGGTTGCAAGTATGACCCAGTTCAAAGGCTTGCAAGGTTAAGTCCTTAGAGTGACCAGGGCAAGACTACCCGAAAAACCAAATCAACACTCCCAATGCCACACTGGCCCACCTGATTACTCTTGCCACATGCCCGGTCGAAATCTGTTTATCAAACCCCAGTTGATTACCATGCACCACGTGCCATCAACATCACATGATACTTTTCCAAAACAGGTTCAATATATCATTAAGTCAATATTAGCATTTGATTATCCAAAATCATGTCATGAGCACGTAGCAGGTCTAAGCAGCATACTACAACGATCTAAACCCATGTTGGCAATTTAATAATGTCCAACTAGTAAACCACAACTAGGGTGACAAAGGGTCATGGCACATACTTAAGTAATCAAGGTGTCATATAGCAAATTGGTATTTATCTAACCCCCTTGTTTAAACAAAGTATCTTTCTACTTGAACTAGCATGCAATAGTTTAAATCAAAATAGATTTCGAAATAGGATCAATATGGTCAAAGCACAACTTGCCTTCAAAAAGCACTTGCTCTTGGTCTTGAGTTGGATCCTGAGTCAATACTTCTCCTTCGAATCCCTCCGGCACTTCAACGTCTACTCGTAAAGCGTGCAAATAGCAAATACACAAATAAACACTATGCAAAAAGATCCCAAAACTCCAAATAAAATCCATAAACAGAGAGAACATAATTTTCTGGATTTTTAGAAACTGGAATCGTTCAAATCGGAGTTAAAATGCAAAAGTTATGATTTATTAAAGTTTAAATAATCAATTAAATAATATTACAGAGAAAAACTTTAGTCCAAAAATTAAATAAAATTTATATTTAGGTAGATCTTAATTTTATACAAATTTAGAAATTTGAATCACTCAAATCGGAGTTGAAACGCAAAAGTTATAAGCGTTTGAAGTTTGAATCTAAATTTGAAATCATTATTCGAATTAATAAATCATTTTCTTTTCGGAAATTAATTATTGGCGCCAGCATGGACACGTGGCAGCTCCTGATTGGCTTGCTGACGTCAGCCGGTCCATGGGCTCGGTCCACGCTCGGCTCGGGTCCACGGTGGACTCGGTCCACGGCTCCACGTGAGACTGACATGTGGGCCCCACCTGCCAGCGCTGGGTTTCACGCACGCGTGACTGCGGCTGACACGTGGGCCCTCTGACTCGCGGGTCCCGCGTGTCAGAGACACGCTCCCCACGCGCGTGGGCGCGGCTGAGCACACGTGGCACAATCTCGGCCGTTGATTTGAAAATCAACGGTCCAGATTGGATCTAGACCTCACGTTCAAAACTACACGGTTGATCCGGGCCGTTCGATCTAGATCGGACGGTCCAGATCTAACCCTATCGCTACAACGCAACTAACCACAACCGCATTTATCTAAATCTAACGGTTTGAAACCTAATCAAGAACGGAAAGCTTGATAGCAGGCGACGTGGCCTCACCTCGTGCGTTGGATCTTGATCCAATGGTGCACCGAGCTCGCGGGCGACGATGGCTTGCGGCGGCGTTGCGGCTGCCGGCGCTGAGGACGGCGACCACCCTAACGGCGCTTCGGGGCGTCTCCGGCCAAGTGAGTGCACTTACAGTGCGCCGACGCAAGGTTCTCAGATCCGGGCTTGAAGGCGGCGGAGGATGACGAACGGCGCCGGAACGAAGAAAACCCGTGGCGGCACTCCCCAAACTTCGGCGAGAAATCGCGAGGCGACGGCGGCGGCTTGGGCGTTGGAAACTAGGGCAATAGGCGCGCACACGAACGGCGATCCTCGGGCGATAACCCACGCCTTAAATAGCCTCGGCAGGCGTGCACACGGCGGAAACCTAATCGGACGCGGCGGCTACGCGGCGGCGGAGTCGGCTTCGATTACGGAAGACAGCGAAATCGTGGCCGTCCCACGTGTCGCGCTCAACGGCCCGCGATCGACGCGCGATCGGGTCCGGTCGGACACGCGGCTCGGTCGAAGTCAGGCGGATCTCGGCCGTTGGATCTTGATCCAACGGTTGGGATCGATTAGTGGTTAGGAGTGGGTTCGGTCGAGTCAATCGGCTCGGTCGGACTCGAGTCCGACTTCGGTCGGATGAAACGATACTTGACCCGAGTTGGATTTTCCAGTAATTAATATTTAAAATAATTCCTTAATTCATTTAATTCATTAAAAATAGCAAATGACTCGAGAAAAATTCGAGAAAAATTCGAAAATATTTTGGATCATTTTGGACTCAAATAAAATATTTCCAACAAAAATTTATTTGCAAATTTAAATTCTTTAATTATTTCAAAATGGAATAAATTCAAATAAATTCCAAATAAATCCAACTAAATTCCAGAAAATTCCAAAAATTCACCAAAGTGCCAAATCACACATGAATTTAAGAAAAGCAAAATTTTGGGGTGTTACAAACCTCCCCCCCTTAATAGAATCTCGTCCAGAGATTCAGGGCTCACTAAAAGAATAGGTTTGGAAATTCTTTCTTCAAATCCTCTTCAAGCGCTCCCAAGTCGCTTCACTTTCTTCATGGTTGCTCCAATCGAACTCTCTGAAACGGGTTGACTTGTTTCTAGTTTCTCGATCCATTGTGTCTAGAATCCTCACAGGGTGCTCCTTATAAGTCAAGTCCTCATGCAACTCAATTGACTCTAGCGGTGTCTGTTCCTCAGGAACTCGGAGACATTTCTTCAACTGGGACACATGGAATACATCATGTACCCCTGCTAACGACTGTGGCAACTCCAGCTGATAAGCAACTTCGCCTCTGCGGCTCAAAATCTTAAATGGTCCAACATAACGGGGTGCAAGTTTCCCTTTGGCATGGAACCTCTTAACTCCCCTGAGAGGCGTAACTCTGAGGTATACAAAGTCTTCTGGTTCAAAACTCAAATCTCGGCGACGATTGTCAAGATAACTCTTCATCGAGATTGGGCTATCTTCACCTTTCCCTAATTATGGCGACCGCTCTTCACCTCTTGAAGAATATCAGGCCCAAAGACACGGCGCTCGCCGGTCTCATTCCAATTCAATGGTGTCCGACAGGTCGACCATCTGATGCCTCAAAAGGTGACATCTGTAAACTAGCCTGATAACTATTGTTGTAACTAAACTCGGCATACGGCAAACTTTTATCCCAAGAGGTAGCATAAGCCAATGCACAAGCTCTTAACATATCCTCCAGAATCTGGTTGACCCTTTCGGTCTGTCCATCCGTCTGTGGATGATAAGCTGTACTGAAGTTTAAACGGGTTCCCATAGCTTCATGCACCTTATTCAATAACCTTGAGGTAAATTGGGTACCTCGTCCGATACAATCCTCTTTGGCACTCCGTGCAAACAAACAATCTCGATCATGTATAATTCCGCTAATTTATCTCCCGAGTAAGTGGTCTTCACGGGGATAAAATGGGCTACTTTAGTCAAGCGATCCACTATAACCCATATGGAGTCATAACCTCCTTGAGTCTTCGGCAAACCGGTAATGAAATCCATTCCGATTTCCTCCCACTTCCACTCAGGTATTTTCAGTAATTGTAGCAATCCTGCTGGTCTCTCGATGCATTGCCTTGACTCTACGGCATACGCCGCACAATGCAACATGGTCGGCAACTTCACGTTTCATACTCGGCCACGAGAATCTCTCCTTGAGATCTGATACATCTTGGCGCTTCGGGATGAATCGAGTACTTGAGTCATGGGCTTCTTCGAGAATCAGTTGCTTTAACTCCTTTTTGTTAGGCACACAAATGCGATCCTTCATCCACAACGTGCCTTGTTCATCCAATTTGAAGTCCTCTCGCCTCGCCTTCCTCCTTGATGGACTTAATCCTGCGGATCCTGTCATCATCCTTACTGTCCTTCTCGGATCGATCCTCTAGGGTAGGCTTTACTTCCAATGCGGCCAAGAATCCGCTAGGTACAACCTCAATCTTCATCTTTCGAAAATCCTCACATAACTCATCGACTTGTGGCTAGCAACGCACTCACGGTATGGCTTTTCCGACTCAGGGCATCGGCTACTACGTTGGCCTTCCGGGATGGTAATGGATTCCAACATTATAGTCCTTGATCAACTCTAGCCATCTCCTTTGCCTCATATTCGAGATCCGATCGGGTGAATATGTACTTAAGGCTCTTATGATCCGTATATACTTCACATCTGTTTCCAATCGAGATAGTGACGCCATATCTTCAAAGCATGCACTACTGGCTAACTCTAGGTCATGTGTCGGATAATTTTCCTCATGCGGCCTCAAGCGCCTTGATGCATAAGCGGCGACCTTTCCATTCTGCATCGCACACATCCAAGTCCTTGGCGCGATGCGTCACAATAAATATCGAAGCTTTGAGCAACATCGGTAGAACTAACACGGTCTTGATGTCAATCGCTTCTTCACTCTGAAATCCTTCCTCACATTCTTGCGTCCATGCAAACTTCTTTTCCTTCTTCACAATTGCGTAAGAGGTCTCGCAATTGTCGAAAAGCCTTCGATGAAACGGCGGTAATACCTGCCATTCCAAGGAAACTCCGAATGGGTCACGATCTTGGTGCTCCCAATGTAACACGACTTCTACTTTGCTTGGATCTACTGGCGACTCCTTCATGCGGTCATTACATGTCCAAGAAACTCCACCTTGTCCTTCCAAAAATCACACTTGCTTGAACTTGGCGAAAAGTTGCTTGTTCCTCGACTTTTCCAAAACTCGCCTTAAGTGTTCGGCATGTTCATCCTCTGTCTTGGAGTAGACTAGGATATCGTCTATGAACACGACGACAAACTTGTCCAAATATTCCATGAACACCTTATTCATCATATTCATGAAATAATTTGGCGCATTAAATCGATCCAAAGGACATAATCGTAAACTCGTAATGTCCATATCTTGACGAGAATGCGATCTTGAATATCTTACGATCGGATCTTCAATCGATGGTATCGATCTCGAGATCAATCTTGGAGAAAACTCCGGCTCCTCTTAATCGATCAAACAAATCATCAATCTGGGTAGCGGATACTTATTTTTCACGGTGACTTCATTGAGTGCACGGTAGTCAATGCACATCCCGAAACTCCGTCCTTCTTCTTGACAAACAAAGCGGTGCTCCCACGGCGATTTAACTTGGTCTCGATAAATCCTTTCTCCATTAACTCTTCCATTTGTTTCTTCATCTCTACCAACTCCTCGGTAGACATCCGATAGGGTCTCTTTGCTATCGGTCTTTGTGCAGTACAAGCTCTATCACAAACTCTATGTCCCTGTGCGGCATACTGTAGATCTTCGGGAAAACATCGGGTACTCACTCACTACCGGAACATCCTCTATGCTGATTGCCTTGGTACTGCGTTAACCATCAACTGTCCATCTCTAGCTGCAGTGGCTTGAAATTCCACTTTCTTCCCATACGGGCTCTCAATCGAGATAGTTCTTCGTCCACAATCCAATACTGACCTTGTGCTTGGATAACCAATCCATTCCCAATATAACATCTAAGGTGCAGGTCTCCAAAATTATAAGGTTTGCTAGGAACTCTATTCCATCTATTAGTATTCTCACCTCGGAACATCCTACTTCCGTTCGGAGTTCGGAACCAGGGTTTGAACTAAAAGCATGCACTTAAGTCTTGCAATTCTCAAGTCATTTCTAGTAGCAAAGCCTTGCGAAACAAGCGAATCTAAGCTCGAGTCAAACAAAGCTGTTGGGTGCAGTGCGAGTTAACAAGTAACTTACCCAAAGATGACGCCTGTAGCATTTTGCGGTGCATTTGCGGTGACATGGATGACTCGGCCTCTCACCACGATGCAGGGTATGGCTCCTGGTCGGGCGTCCCGGTGGGGTGGTTCCTAGATTGAAGCGGCGGGGTCGCTCCTGCCATCTTCTTTGGACAAGCTGTTGGCAAAGTGTCCTGGCTCGTTGATTGTAGCGTCTCACTGTTCCTATTTGTTGCACAGGGTAGCGTTTCTAGCGGCTGGGGTGCAGTAGTTTTGATTGGCAGGTCTTGGTCGGGGATGGTGTCCTTGTTGCATTACGTGGTTGGAATCAAGAATTGATTTGGTGCAACTCTCAAGCTATGCGTTCCTCGACGTGATCCTTCTTTGTTGCATCTGCGCTTCTGTTCTCATCCAGTTCCTTGCGCTTGTCCTCAAGAATAAGCGCCTTATTCACCAACTCTTGGAAATCTGGAAAGGTGTGGGTGATCAACCCTACTTGCAATCTGAGTTAAGTCCCTTCATGAAACGAGGTATGCGGATTTATCTGTCGCTACATCCTCAGTGCGTAGCGTGCTAAGCTGTGTGAACTTGTTCAGTAGTCGGCCACCGGCCGATTACCTTGCCTCGGTGCTCTGAACTCCTCCTTCTTAAGGTCTATAATTCCTTCAGGCACGTGATCTTGTCGAATGCATTGTGAACTCCTCCCAAGTGATATCTTGAGGGTTCTCTGCGTGGCACGAAGTTCTCCCACCATTCGGGCTGTTCATTCCAACTGATGAGAAGAGTAAAGTACCTTATCATTCCCTATGCATTGAGAAATGTGAAGATTACTCTCAATTGATCTTAACCAATCTTCGGCCTCCAAAGTATTGGCATTACCAGAGAAAGTGGGTGGGTGAGTCCTCATGAACTCTGACAGCCTTGTATTCTGGCGTGGTCCCTGATTAACTTGATTAGCAGTGGCCTGAGCGGTGACGTGCTGCATTTGTTGCATCATAGCATGCATCAACTGGGTCTGAGCAGCAAGAAATGCTCCAAAATTCTGCACATCCAGTGGCGGTCTTTGGTGCTCCATCATTGGGGTTTTCATTTGGCGAGATCCACTCCCATTGCTTCCAAAGTTCCCACGGGTGTTCACCATCTGTTGATTTGCTCTAGGTTTAGAGATGAGAGGGAAACAAGAATAGACAAGTAATTTGGAACTTATGCGGGGCGAAAGGGGTAACTTTAAGGTCCATCTTTATTATTAATAACTTGGTATGGCTGCTTACAATGCCTAAGGGCCTTGCAACACATACTGCACAATCATATAACAAAGCAAATCCAAATCGAACTAACTCGAGTCTAACGCCTAAAGGGTGACTCTTTATTTTATGACGCGACTCGTGAAGGAGTCTCACTATAGAACCTATGCTCACTCATCGAAAACCTCCACGGCCTGGAGTGCGGATCTTTGCGGCATAGGCGCGAAACGATCGCCATGTCCAAATGACTATGTCATCTGTGGTAGTCGAAGAAGCGGTGTCCTCATCGAGATCGACTCCTCCGGATCTCGCTCGTGTAGCTCAAATCTTGGCTCTGGTCTGGTCCGCATAAAGTCATCTCCAACTCGTCAATCCTTCGTAGAAGGTGTGCCACATACTCTTGAGCTTCCCGCCATCTGTTCTTCTCTGTCGTGATCTCCTTGCGGGCCTTGTAGCTCCTTGCTTGTATTATCTAGTACATCTTCCTGGCGACGACGAATCGTGCCAAGCTGTGTAACCGTGGCATTCTCATCCTGAATCGTCTTGGTCAAGAAGGTTATCGCTGCCGGATGATAACGGAACACCGTGCTTTCCAACTCTCTGGCGTGGATATCGGTAATGTGCCGCATTGCTCGTCGTGAAACTTCTTGGATACCCATCTGCATTGTAGATCTTCTAGCGGTGCAGATGTATCGGCGATTGCACTGGCCCCTCTTCCCGACAGTACCTCAATCCTCACGTCACAAGCCTTGATCAATCCTCGCTTGTCCGATCACTTCCACTTGGTATTGGGGCTTCTCAAAATCTCCGAGAGTTTGTAGCATGTGCCAAAGTTCATGGCGTGACCAACTCCTAGATCAACGTAGTTGAACTCTTCCTCCATCTGTCACAAGAGTGCTTTACGTAAGAACTCGGAATTTTTGAATTGTGACAAGGTAAGGAGAAATTTTAGCAAGAGACAAGAAAAGAGAGAAGGGGATAAGTCGAGATGTCATTTCTTATCTTGACAAATTTTTAGCTTTAGAAAATAGGTTTTATCCTCACTACGACCATTCTAACTTAGGGTTGAGCCTACAGTCAAGTATGGCTCTGATACCACCTCTGTCGGGACCCCGAATTTGCAAATCCGGACCCTCTGTGTATTCAGCACTAGTCCAGAACGCAGCTTAGTGCACACAGTCTTAACATCGGTATATATCACAATCATACCAAACGATACTATCAAAGTACTTTATTTAAATAATCAAAGGGTTACTCGACCTTATGGCCAAGTTACAAATATATGCCTTGCAAGGCAGAACTTATTAAAAGAGAAAATAATAGCAGCGGAAAATCAAATAAACTTCGTGGCGCCATCCAGTATACCACAGGCAACTGACTGGGCTCGCATCCCTAAGTAGCCGGGTCCTCTTGGAGTTCCTCCTCCGAAACTGGCGTAGTCTCCTCTTCAACTGGTATTGTGTTGAGGCAAGGGTGAGTACTTGGTACTCAGCAAGTCATGCACAGAATGCAAGCTAATATACTATATGCATGGCTTAGTACAAAGGAATAGCTCAGGGTATATTTGCGATGTTGACTTTTGACAAGTAATATAAGTAGATTCGAAAGCAGTAGAAATAAGTAAAGCATAAATAACTTTTCAAGAAGTTTAATAAACATTTTTCCCATCCTAAACCATATTTCCATCATCTTCCTTGTTAAACCAACCCATCTTTTCAAAACCAAGTTATTTTCAGAAAATCTAACCCTTGACTGTAATTCCCGAGCATTGTCCAGTACCGTGGACTCGGCTATTCAAATAGATTCTACACTCTGCAGAGGTTATGCACTTTACCCACAAGATACAATCCACTCACCACGTCAGCCGTGAATCGCCATACAAGAGTATGCGAATGAGCGATCATAACAAAGCCTTCTAAGCCTCAAACAACACAGGTGGTCCTCTCCTGTTCGTGCTCTACACCATCCCTTCCTTAGCCAAGGCGAAGTATGGGACCAACACACCGTTAGATGGGTACTGGCCACAGCCACGATACGCTCCCCGTACAATCACACAAAAGGTGTAATCGACACCCTGAGGCTCCACAAGTGAGTCCTTAGCGACTTAGTCAACTAGGGCCGTCCCATTCCGACCATGTGGTTGCAAGTATGACCAGTTCAAAGGCTTGCAAGGTTAAGTCCTTAGAGTGACCAGGGCAAGACTACCCGAAAAACCAAATCAACACTCCCAATGCCACACTGCCCACCTGATTACTCTTGCCACATGCCCTGGCCGAAAATCGTTTATCAAACCCCGCTTGATTACCATGCACCACGTGCCATCAACATCACATGATACTTTTCCAAAACAGGTTCAATATATCATTAAGTCAATATTAGCATTTGATTATCCAAAATCATGTCATGAGCACGTAGTGTGTCTAAGCAAGATACTACAACGATCTAAACCCATGTTGGCAATTTAATAATGTCCAACTAGTAAACCACAACTAGGGTGACAAAGGGTCATGGCACATACTTAAGTAATCAAGGTGTCATATAGCAAATTGGTATTTATCTAACCCCGGTGTTTAAACAAAGTATCTTTCTACTTGAACTAGCATGCAATAGTTTAAATCAAAATAGATTTCGAAATAGGATCAATATGGTCAAAGCACAACTTGCCTTCAAAAAGCACTTGCTCTTGGTCTTGAGTTGGATCCTGAGTCAATACTTCTCCTTGAATCCCTCCAGACTTCAACGTCTACTCGTAAAGCGTGCAAATAGCAAATACACAAATAAACACTATGCAAAAGATCCCAAAACTCCAAATAAAATCCATAAACAGAGAGAACATAATTTTCTGGATTTTTAGAAGCTGGAATCGTTCAAATCGGAGTTAAAATGCAAAAGTTATGATTTATTAAAGTTTAAATAATCAATTAAATAATATTACAGAGAAAAACTTTAGTCCAAAAATTAAATAAAATTTATATTTAGGTAGATCTTAATTTTATACAAATTTAGAAATTTGAATCACTCAAATCGGAGTTGAAACGCAAAAGTTATAAGCGTTTGAAGTTTGAATCTAAATTTGAAATCATTATTCGAATTAATAAATCATTTTCTTTTTCGGAAATTAATTATTGCGTCAGCATGGACACGTGGCAGCTCCTGATTGGCTTGGCGACGCCAGGTCCATGGGCTCGGTCCGCTCGGCTCGGGTCCACGGTGGACTCGGTCCACGGCTCCACGTGAGATCGACATGTGGGCCCCACCGCGGTGGCGGGTTTCACGACGCAGCGTGGCTGCGCCGACACGTGGGCCCTCGACTCGCGGGTCAGCGTGTCGAGACACGCTCCCCACGCGGCGTGGCGCGGTGAGCACGCGTGGCACAATCTCGCCGTTGATTTGAAAATCAACGGTCCAGATTGGATCTAGACCTCACGTTCAAAACTACACGGTTGATCCGGGCCGTTCGATCTAGATCGGACGGTCCAGATCTAACCCTATCGCTACAACGCAACGAACCACAACCGCATTTATCTAAATCTAACGGTTGAAACCGACTCCAGAACGGAAACCGTAACGGGCGACGTGGCCTCACCTCGTGCGTTGGATCTTGATCCACCGGTGCACCGAGCTCGCGGGCGACGATGGCTTGCGGCGGCGTTGCGTTGCCGGCGGCCGAGGACGGCGACCACCCTAACGGCGCTTGGGCGTCTCGGCCAAGTGAGTGCACCCACAGTGCGCTCGACGCAAGGTTCTCGATCCGGGCTTGAAGGCGGCGGAGGATGACGAACGGCGCCGGAAACGAAAAAACCGTGGCGGCACTCCCCAAACTTGGCGAGAAATCGCGAGGCGACGCGGCGGCTTGGGCGTTGGAAACTAGGGCAATAGGCGCGCACACGAACGGCGATCTCGGCGATAACCCACGCCTTAAATAGCCTCGGCAGCGTGCACCGCAGCGAGAAACCTAATCGGACGCCAGCGGCTACGCTGGCGGCGGAGTCCACTTCGATTCACGGGAAGACGACGAATCGTGGCCGCCCACGTGTCGCTCAACGGCCACGATCGCGGCGCGATCGGTCCGGTCGGACACGCGGCTTTCGGGGTCAGGCGGATCTCAGCCGTTGGATCTTGATCCAACGGTTGGGATCGATTAGGGTTAGGAGTGGGTTCGGTCGAGTCAACTGGCTCGGGTCGGACTCGAGTCCGACTCGGTCGGATGAACAGTACTTGACCCGAGTTGGATTTTCCAGCGAATTAATATTTAAAATAATTCCCAGTAATTCATTTAATTCATTAAAAATAGCAAATGACTCAGAAAAATTCCAGAAAAATTCTGGAAAATATTTTGGATCATTTTGGACTCAAATAAAATATTTCCAACAAAAATTTATTTGCAAATTTAAATTCTTTAATTATTTCAAAATGGAATAAATTCAAATAAATTCCAAATAAATCCAACTAAATTCCAGAAAATTCCAAAAATTCACCAAAGTGCCAAATCACACATGAATTTAAGAAAAGCAAAATTTTGGGGTGTTACAAAGACCTACATCGTGATTCCATCCACGTGGTGAATGGAAGCGAGGAGTAGGCACCCTCCATCTACGGGATGGAAAGGGGGAGAGGGTGCACGCCGACGGGTGTGCACTCAGCTATACCGGTATAAGCTTCCAGGAGATATGAGCATTGCATTGCATCGCATTGCATACATGATGATGATGATATGTGAACAATGATTTTGAGACATGAATATGATGTTGAATATGAGATTATGACTTGACCATGAAGTTGAGCATGGTATGTAGTGATGTTACATTGAATTGTTTTTTCGGCCCATTGCAATATACTTGCTGA
Source organism: Rhipidocladum racemiflorum (assembly GCA_036346355.1). NCBI lineage: Eukaryota > Viridiplantae > Streptophyta > Magnoliopsida > Poales > Poaceae > Rhipidocladum > Rhipidocladum racemiflorum. The sequence goes on from CM070579.1 coordinate 34,725,615, forward strand.
GTGATGAACTCACGCTTGTGTTTTATGTTGTTTTTAGGTACTTTGAGACCGGCATGCGGGAAAGGGGTTTAGCTACACTTCTACACGTAGCTCCACATTCATAGTCTATGTTTAATCACTTGGAGACATGATAATAAGATTTGTGCCATGAAACTTGGTGCTTGGCTTGGTTTTGAGCTTAAGTTCATCTTTTGCTTCACTATAGTTGGTGAAATGGTTGAATTCGCTGTTTGTAGATATAAGTGTTGCCATATCAATTGTTATTGCTGTTTTAGTTGTCATTTACCAAGCTATATCTGGTCTTACTATTGTTGTTGCTTCGAAGGATGAGAAACAAAGGAGATGCTGCCGAAATTTTCGGTTTTAGCATTTGCTCCTTTGCTGTAATTTATGTTAATTTGTGGTATTTAGATGTTGTTTAGTCTATATTTGGTAGCATTCAGGTGTACTAGATGCTGGGGTGTTACACAGGCACTTCAACGTCTACTCGTAATGGATAAATAAACACCAAAGAAATAAAAATAGATAAAAAATTATGTCCAAAAATTAAATAAAATTCATCATTAAATAGAACTCAATTTTATAAAAATTAAGAAACTGGAATCACCTCAATGGAGTTGAAACGCAAAAGTTATAGACGTTTGAAGTTTGAAAAATCAATTAAACGAATAAATCGAATTAATTCATTTATTTTTCTATTGAAAAATCCGAATTTTGATGTTAGCATGACACGGGGGTCCCACTCGGATGACGTCAGCACGCTCGGCCGAATAGGTTGACACGCGGGCCCCACCTTGACGTCAGCATGACGTCACGGATGACATCACCGCACGGTGGGCAAAGCCGCTGACACGCGGGCCCCACGCTGACGTCACGCGTGACATCAGCAGCGACCGGTAGTCGCCCGCTTGGACCGCGACTGTTCGACTCCCAGCCACGTGGCTTGATCCGGGCCGTTGATTTGAAAATCGACAGTCCAGATTGGATCTGGACCTTGCACGTTGTGATCGATGCAGTTGATCTGAACCGCACGATTCGAATCAAACGGTCAAAATTGGATCGGGTTTAGCCGCATCAAGGGGCGACGTGGCATGACCCGGTCCGCGATGCGTGGCTTGATCTGACCCATATGATCTTGATCGAACGGCCGAGATCTAATCTAGCGCTACAACGTGGGCTAAATCTAACATTACAGTCTAGATCTAACGGCTACGATTGGATCCAACATGGTGCGGTCAAAGGGGTCACGTGGCTCAATCCCCTGCGTTGGATCTAGATCCAACGGCTGCTAATAGTTCTATACAGTACCACGTGATCAAATTCTAACCGTACGATCGAGATCTAACGGTTGGAAACGGATCTAAATCGCAATACGAGATTTCGCTTCGGGGGTGACATGGACGAATCTGAGCCGTGCGATGAAGATCCAACGACGGAGGGAGTTCGCGAGTTCGGCAATGTCCACGGCGGAGTTGATGTGGACGGAGCTGGGGAAGACGACCTCAGCTATGGCGTTCGGGCGCGCTCCGGCTGAGAAAAAGTGCACTCCCAGGTGCGGCTTGCTTCAAGGGTTCCGAATCTGGGCTTGAGGTGGCGGAAGACGACTTAACGGCGGTGCTAACTGACCAAAACCGTGGCAGAACCCTAGGCTACTTCAGCGAGAAATTGCGTGCAGGTGGCGGCAGCTAGGGCACGGGCGGCTAGGGCAAAAGACGCGCACGGTAAAGAGCTAAACGGTGGCGGGGTTGATTCCATAAATAGGGCCCCGGCTTCCGTGCAAATCACGAAACCCTAACGAACTCGGACGGTGCGGCGGCGGAGTCCGAATCGAACTCGACGGGGAAGACGATGACGTGGCATCATCGCAGCCGTCCACGTGGACACGAATTGGTTCGTGCGATTAGGGTTCGGTCGGGCGCGGGTCTGGTCCGGGTCCGGCTCAAACGTGGTTCGGTCGGACTCGAGTCTAACTCGGGTCGGATGAACAGTAGAACCCGATAGGATTTTCCAGCGATTTAATATTTTGAATAATTTCTAGAAATTCAGATAATTCAAGAAAATAGCAAAATAATCAGAAGAATTCTAGAAAAATTCTGGAAAATACTTTGAGATATTTTGGACTCAAATAAAATATTTACAACAAAATTTTATTTAGAATTTTTAATTATTTAATTATCTCAAAAGGAATAAATTCAAATTAAATCCAAATAAATTCCAAAAAAATCCAAAAATTCACAAATACACTTTAAATGTAATAAAAGCAAAAATTAGGGTGTTACAAACCTCCCCCCTTAACAAATCTCGACCCTGAGATTTAGGGCTAACTAAGGAATAGGTTTGGGAACTCTTTCTTCAAATCCTCTTCGCGCTCCCAAGTCGCCTTGCTTTCTGAATGGTTGCTCCACTGGACTCTGCAGAAATAGTTTGATTTATTTCTCGTCTCCTGATCCATTGTGATATGCAACCTCACCTCTGCGACTTAGGATCTTGAACGGACCAACGTATCTTGGCGCAAGCTTCCCTTTAGCGTGGAACCTCATAACTCCCTTGAGAGGTGTAACTCTTAGGTATACGTAATCTTCCGGCTCGAAGCTCAACTCTCTGCGACGAATATCGGCATAACTCTTTTATCTTGATTAAGCTATCTTCAATCTTTCCCGGATCATAGCAATCTGCTCTTCTGCTTCTCGGAGAATATCTGGCCCAAACATGTGACGCTCACCAGTCTCATTCTAGTTTAGCGGTGTCCGGCACGGTCTACCATACAGAGCTTCAAATGGTGACATCTGCAAACTGGCCTGATAACTGTTATTGTAGCTAAACTCGGCATATGGTAAACTCTTGTCCCATGAGGTAGCATAAGCCAATGCACAAGCTCTCAACATATCTTCCAGAATCTGATTTACTCTTTCAGTCTGACCATCCGTCTGCGGATGATAGGTGGTACTGAAATTCAAACAGGTCCCCATGGCTTCATGCAGTTTATTCCAGAATCTTGAGGTAAATTAGGTACCTCTGTCCGACACGATCTTCTTCAGCACTCCATGCAAACATATGATCCTGGACATATATAATTCTGCTAATTTCTCTCCCGAATAGGTGGTCTTTACGGGGATAAAGTGGCCGACCTTAGTTAGGCGGTCTATTATAACCCATATGGAGACATAACCACCTTGAGTTCTCAGCAAACCGGTAATCAAATTCATTCCGATTTCCTCCCACTTCCACTCAGGTATCTTCAACGGCTGCAGCAAACCGGCTGGCCTCTGATGCATGGCTTTCATTCTTTGGCATATATCGCATAATGCCACTTGCTCGGTGACCTCACCCTTCATGCTCGGCCACCAAAATTTCTCTTTCAGGTCTTGATACATCTTGGCACTTCCTGGATGAATTGAGTACTTAGAGTCATGAGCTTCTTCCAGAATCAACTACTTCAGCTCATTCTTGTTCGGCACACAGATGCAATCCTTAATCCACAACGTGCCTTGTTCATCCAGCTTGAAGTCTTTTGCCTTGCCTTCCTCCATCTTGGACTTAATCCTCTGAATCTTGTCATCATCCTTCTGTCCTTCTCGGATCTGATCCTCCAAGGTAGGCTTCACTTCCAAAGCGGCTAAGAATCCTTCCGATACCACTTCCAGCTTCATCTTCTAGAATTCCTTGCATAGCTCAACCTGGCCTTCAGCTATCAACATATTCACAGTGTGGCTCTTCCGACTCAAAGCATCGGCTACCACATTGGCTTTTCCGAGATGGTATTGGATTCCAACATTATAGTCCTTAATCAGCTCCAACCATCTCCTCTGTCTCATGTTCAGGTCCGATTGGGTGAATATGTATTTAAGACTTTTATGATCCGTATACACTTCACACATGTTCCCAATCAGATAGTGATGCCACAACTTCAAGGCATGCACTACGGCTACTAACTCCAGGTCATACGTTGGGTAGTTCTCCTCATACGGCCTCAACTGCCTTGATGCATACGCAACGACCTTTCTGTCCTGCATCAGCATGCATCCAAGTCCTTGGTGCGATGCATCACAGTATATATCGAAGCTTTGATTAACATCCGGTAGAACCAACACCGGTGCTGATGTCAATCGCTTCTTCAGCTCTTGAAAACCTTTCTCGCACTCCGGCGTCCATGTAAACTTCTTCTCTTTCTTCAACAATTGCGTAAGAGGTCTCGCAATCATCGAAAATCCTTCAATAAAGCGGCGGTAGTAACCTGCCATTTCCAAAAAACAGCGGATCTGGGTCACTGTCTTCGGTTGTTCCCAATGCAACACGGTTTCCACCTTGTTTGGATCAACTGCAACTCCTTCTGCTGTCATTACATGTCTAAGGAACTCTACCTTGTTCTTCCAGAAGTCGCACTTGCTGAACTTGGCGAAGAGCTGCTATTCCCTCAGCTTCTCCAAGACTAGCCTCAGGTGTTCTGCATGCTCATCCCTTGTCTTGGAGTAGACTAGGATATCATCTATGAACACAACAACGAACTTGTCCAAATACTCCATGAAGACCTTATTCATTAGGTTCATGAAATATGCAGGTGCATTTGTGTAACACCCAAATTTTTGCTTTTCATGAATTTAAATAAGATTTTGCACTTTTGTGAATTTTTGGAATTTTCTGGGATTTATTTGGAATTTATTCCCTTTTGAAATAATTAAAGAATTTAATTTTGCAAATAAAATTTTATTGGAAATATTTTATTTGAGTCCAAAATGTTCTAAAATATTTTCCAGAATTTTTCTAAGTGTTTTGCTATTTTTAATGAATTAAATGAATTTCTGGGAATTAATTTGATTATTTAATCGCTGGAAAAACCCAAACCGGTTTCACTGTTCATCCGACCGGATCCGAGTCCGACCCGGACCCGACCGCGCCAGCCGTTTCGGTCGAACCAAGTCATCGAACCCTAACGCGCGTGACCGTCGGATCGTAATCCAACGGTCACGACTGCGCCACGTCACCCGAGGCCGACCCCGACCGAGCTAGCCAAGTCACTGAGCCAGACCTGAGCCCAAACCCCGCAACCGTCGGATCTTGATCCGACGGCCCACATTGTGCCACGTCACCGAATTCGAATTGGATTCGGATTCCGCCGTCGTGACCGGGTGGACCTCGGTCTCCGCGCAATACACGGAAGTCGAGGCCCCTATTTAAGGCGCCGCCGCCGCCACCGGGTAGCCGACTCCCGAGCGCACCCGTAGCCCTAGACCACGTCGCCTGAGCCACCACCGTTCGCCCGCTAGAGCTCGCCGTAGTTGCGCTAGGTTTCCGCCGCGGTTAATCGTCGATTCCGCCGCCGTTCAGCCCAGATCCGGAACCGCAAGGACGAGACGCGTCGGAGGGTACCTTTCACCTCGCCGGAATCGCGCCCAAGCGCCGTTGCCGTGGTCGGCATCCTCGTCTCCGGTGAGCCAACTCCGCCGCACGCCATCGCCATCGTTCGAGCTCCACCAACCGTCCGATCAAGATCCAAGAGCCCAGATTCGTCAACGTCATCCCCGGTGAGATCTCACGTGTTAATCTCTAGATCTTTTTCCAACCGTTGGATCTAGATCCAACGGTTTAGATCGTGTCACGTAGCCGTAACTGCACCGTGCTAGGATAGATCTCAGCCGTTAGATCTAGATCGTACGGCTAGCGTTAACCCACGTTATAGCGTTAGATTAGATCTTGACCGTCCGATCAAGATCGAACGGTCCGGGTCAGCCGAGTAGTTTCCTATTTGCGTTAAGCCAGATCCGATCTGGGCCGTTGATTTTCAAATCAACGGCCGAGATCTAGCCACGTGGCTAGGAGGCTGACCGTTGCGGTCAGCGCGGTCACGCCGGTCGCCGCTGACGTCAGCAGTGACGTCACGTGGGGCCCGCATGTCAGCGACCGAGCCAAACCGCACCATGACGTCATGCTGACGTCACGTGGGGCCCAGCTGTCAGTCGTCCCTCAGCCGAGCGTGATGACGTCACCGCTGACGTCACTCGATGGGGCCCACATGTCAGTGAGACATGTTCTCGTGGACCGGGTCCACGGTGGACCCAAACCGAACCGTGGACCACGTCCATGGACCGGCTGACGCAATAAATCGATTTTTCAATAGAAAAATAATTAGGTAGAAAATCAAAATCCATGCTGATGTCATGCTGATGTCATTATTCGGTTTTTCAGTATAAAAATAAATGAATTAATTCGGATTATTGATTTATTTGAATTTTGAAACTTCAAACGCTTATAACTTTTGCAATTTAACTCCGATTTGAGTGATTCAAATTTCTAAATTTGTATAAAATTGAGATCTACCCAATGGTGAATTTTATTTAATTTGTGGACCAAAGTTTTTCGCTGTAATATTATTTAAACTATAAACGCTTGTAACTTTTGCGTTTTAACTCCGATTTCGCCGATTCAAATTCCTAAAAATTCACAAAATTATGCTCTCTCTGTTTATGGACTTTATTTGAATGTTTGGACACTTTTTGTCTACTGTTTTATTCATTTATTGCTATTTGCACGCGTTACGAGTAGACGTTGAAGTGCCCGAAGGCTTCGAAGGTGAAGTGTTGACCCAGGAGCCACCTCAGGACCAAGATCAAGTATTCTTTGAAGGCAAGTTGTGCTTTGACCATGTTGATCCCATTTTGAAATTAATTTGGTTTAAATTATTGCATGCTAGTTTAATTATAAAATGTTTAAATTAATTTTGGGAGATTAGTTAATCACCTAGTTGCTGTATGCCACCTTGACATAGATAATTGAATGCCATGAACCCCTTGTCACCCTAGTTGAGGATTAAATAGTTGGACATTATTAAATTGCCAACATGGGAATTTAGATCGTTGTAGTATATTACTTAGACCTGTTACGTGCTTATGACATGATTTTGGACAAACAAATGTTAATATTGACTTTATGATATATTGAACATGTTTTGGAAAGGTATCATGTGTTGTGATGTTGATGGCACGTGGTGCATGGTAATCAACTGGGGGTTTGATAAATAGTTTTCGACCGGGGCATGTGGCAAGAATAATCGGGTGAGCCAGTTGTGGCATCGGGAGTGTTGGTTTGGTTCTTCGGGTAGTCTTGCCCTGGTCAACATAAGGACTTAACCTTGCAAACCTTTGAGCTGAGTTAATCGTGCAACCACATGTCCGTAATGGGACGGGCCTAGTTGAGTAAGTTACTAATAACTTGCATGTGATACCTCGGGTGTCAACTACACCCTTTGTGTAGCTTGAAAGGGGAGCGCATCAAAGGCGATGGCATGGTACCCGTCCAACGGTATGTCGGTCCCATACTTCGCCTTTGTTAAGGGAAGGGATGGTGTATGGCAAAAACCGGAAAGGTTCACTTGCGTAGTTAGCCGTTTCCGAAAGGCTTTGTTACGATCACTCGCCTTTGTGGTGTTTGGCCGTATCTTGTGGGTAAAGTGCATAACCTCTGCAGAGTGTAAAATCTATTCGAATAGCCGTGTCCGCGGTATTGGACATTGCTCGGGGATTACAGTCAAGGGTTAGATTTTCTTGGAAATAACTTGAACTTGAGAGGTTTGGTTTGGTTAAATAATGATGTTGATGGAAATGTGGATTAGGAATGGGAAAGATGTTTATTTAACTCCTGGAAAAGTTATTACACTGTTTCTTTCGCTTTCGAATCTACTTATGTTATTTGTTAAATGCTGTTACTACAAATGAACCATGAGCTATTCCTTTGTATTAAGCCATGCATGTAGAATATTAGCTTGCATTCTATGCATGACTTGCTGAGTACCAAGTACTCATCCTTGCCACAATACAACACTAGTTGAAGAAGAGTCTACACCAGCTTTGGAGGAGGAGCTCCAAGAGGAACCGTCTAACTAGGGAGCGAGCCCAGTCAGTTGCCTGTGGTATACTGGATGGCGCCATGAAGTTATCTTATTTTTCCGCTGCTATTATTTCTCTTTTTTTAAGTTTTCGCCCTGTGTGGCGTATATTTGTAACTTGACCTTAAGGTCGAGCAACCAGCTTGGCTAACTATTTAAAGTACCTTATTATTTCGTTGAGTATGATTGTGATATTTGCCAATGTTGAGACTGTGTGCACTAGCGTGTTCCTGGACTAGTGCTGATTACACAGAGGGTCCGGATTTGCAAATTCGGGTCCCGACAATTTGTCAGACCGAAGGACATAATTTTAAATTCATAATGTCCATATATTGACGAAAATGCAGTCTTCGGCACATCTTCTGATCGAATCTTCAGCTGATGATATCCTGATCGCAGATCTATCTTGGAGAAAACTCCAGCTCCTCTTAACTGATCGAATAAGTCATCGATCCTGGGTAACGGATACTTGTTCTTTATCGTCACATCATTGAGGGCACGATAATCAATACACATCCGAAAACTCTCATCCTTCTTTTTGATGAATAGGACTGGCGCTCTCACCATTTTCAACTCATTGTTCACAACAAAAATCCGGGAAATAAACGAATGCGAAGCTCCAGAACCAAACAAAACTGTTGCAGGTACTGAGTTAACAAGTAACTTACCTAGTACGACGTCCGTAGCATTCTACAGTGCATCGGTGGTGACATGGTTGACATGGCCTCTCACCACGGTCTGAGATGCGGTTCCTGGTGGTGCAGCTCCACGGCCTGCTCCTGATGCGGCTGTCCTGGCTAGAGTTGTCCCAAGGTTGAAGCGAACTGGCGTCACTCCTGCTGCCTTCTTGGGACAAACGTTGGCGAAGTGTCCTGGCTCATTGCAGTGATAACAGCGTCTCACTGTACCCGGCTGACTCTCTACGGCTGCATTTCCTGCTGGTGCTGGAGTCTGGAAATTATGTTTTGCAGGCCTTGGTGCTGGCGACGGTGTCCTTGCCACATTCCTTGGCTGAAATCTGAAGAACTGGTTCGGTGCAACCCTCAAACGCTGCACTCACTGGCGTGCTCCCTGCTGTGCCATCCTATGCTTCATGTTGTCTTCTAGCTCCTTGCGCTTGTCCTCCTGGATAAGTGCCTTGTTCACCAATTCTTGGAAATCAGGAAATGTGTGGGTAATTATCCCCACCTGCAGTCCTGAGTTCAGTCCCTTCATGAAGTGAGACTGTCTAGCCTTATCTGTCGCCACATCTTCAGGTGCGTAGCGAGCAAGCTGGGTGAACTTATTGAGATAATCGCCATCGATTGTTGCCTTGCTTTAAAGCTCTGAACTCTTCCTTCTTGAGGTCCATGATTCCTTGTGGCACGTGATACTGACAAAATGCAGCTGTAAACTCCTCCCAGGTGATCTCCTGTGGGTTCTCCTGTGTAGCATAGTAATTCTCCCACCATTCAGCTGTAGTCCCCTCTAGCTGGTGAGATGCGTAAAGCACTCGCTCATTCCCCACACACTGGGTGATATGCAACTTCCTCTCAATTGACCTTAACCAGTCATCCGCCTCCAATGGATTGGCGTTCCCAGAAAAGGTGGGCGGATGAGTCCTCATAAACTCTAACAACCTTAAGTTCTGACGTTGCCCCTGATTTGCTTGGTTAGCAGCAGCCTGGGCAGTGACTTGCTGCATCTGTTGCATCATAGCATGCATCAGCTGGGTCTGTGCAGCAAGGAAGGCTCCAAAGTTCATAGCAAGCACAGAATGCAAAGCTAATACTCTACATGCATAGCTTATTCCAACAATAGGCTAAGATGGTTCTTTTGCAATAAAACACATTCATAAATAACAATAATAGAATGAAAGCAGTAAAACTGTAATAGAAATAATAATTTCATAAACAATTTCACAAGTGAAGCAATTATCAGCCTAAAGCAAGTTCATCATTTCCAACACCAAGTATCCATAAACCATGCATATTTTCATAAAGTCTAACCCTTGACTGTAATCCCCGAGCAATGTCCAACGCCGCGAACACGGCTATTCGAATAGATTTTACACTCTGCGGAGGTTATACACTTTACCCACAAGATACAGTCAAACACCACAAAGGCGAGTGTTCGTAACAAAGCCTTTCCAATGCCTATCTAAACCCAGTACTGCTCGCTAAGGTTTCAACACGGGTGGGACTGGTTACCACATCCAGGGCCCCCTCTTGCGCCATGTGAGCCACCCGTGCGAGGACTGGTTACCACTACCTGGGCCTCACATCACCACAATAGTACTAAAGTTTAGAATCAACAAATTAATCACCTAGGTTTGCCCCATTCCAGACTTGTGGTTGTATGAATGACTCAGTTCAAAGGCTTACCAGGTTAAGTCCTTAATTGACTAGGGTAAGACTACCCAAAGAACCAAAACGACTTTCCCGATACCAAACCTAGTCCACCTGATCAAACTTGCCACTTGCCCCAGTCTAAAGCATTTTATCAAACCCCAGTTGATTACCATGCACCACGTGCCATCAACGTCATCATTAATAACACATGACACTTTTCCAAATCATGTTCCATATCTTATTAAGTCAACATTAATATTTGATTATCCAAATCATGTCATGACTACGTGGCAAGGCTAAGTATTATTCTACATCGGTCTAATTACCCATGTTGGCAATTTAATAATGACCAACTAAATAATCCACAACTAGGGTGACAAAGGGTTCATGGCACACAATTATTTACGTCAAGGTGGCATACAACAAATTTGGCATTTAACTAATTCCCAGAAATAATTAATGCATTTTCTAATTAAATCCGCATGCAATAAATTGAATCAAAATAATTTTCGAAAGTGGGAACAGTATGATCAAAGCATAACTTGCCTTCAAAAAGTACTTGTTCTTGGTCTTGAGCTGGCTCCTGGGTCAGAACTTCACCTTCGAAGCCGTCGGGCACTTCAACGTCTACTCGTAACGGATAAATAAACACCAAATAAAAAAATAGAGAAAAACTCATATCCAAAATTTAAATAAAATTCACCATTAAATAGAGCTCAATTTTATAAAAATTAAGAAACTAGAATCACCTCAATCGGAGTTAAAACGCAAAAGTTATAGCCGTTTGAAGTTTGAAAAATCAATTAAAAGAATAAATCGAATTAATTCATTTATTTTTCTGTTGAAAAATCCAAATTATGACGTTAGCATAACGTCAGTGGCGAAATTGAATTTTCACCGAATTATTTTTCTAAAGAAAAATCAAATTATGATGTCATGCTTGCGTCATCCGGTCCATGAACCCGGTCCACGGCTCGGCTCGGGTCCACCGTGGACTTGGTTCACGCGCTCAGTGTCACTGACACGCGGGTCCCACTCGGATGACGTCAACTGCTGACGTCAGCACGCTCGGCCGAACGGGCTGACACACGGGCCTCACCATGACGTAGCATGACGTCATGGATGACATCACCGCATGGTGGGCTGAGCCGCTGACACGCGGGCTCCACGCTGACGTCAGCGGCGACCGGGTGTCGCCGGCGTGGACCGCGACTGTTCAGCTCCCGACCAGTGGCTTGATCCGGGCCGTTGATTTGAAAATCAACGGTCCAGATTGGATTTGGACCTCGCACATTGTGATCGATGCAGTTGTTCTGGACCGCACGATTCGAATCGAACGATCAAGATTGGATCGGGTTTAGCCGCATCAAGGGGCGACGTGGCATGACCCGGTTCACGACGCGTGGCTTGATCTAACCCCTACGATCTTGATCGGATGGCCGAGATCTAATCTAGCGCTACAACGTGGGCTAAACCTAACATTACGATCTAGCTATGATTGGATCTAACACGGTGCGGTCAAAGGGGTTACGTGGCTCAATCCCGTGCGTTGGATCTAGATCCAACGGCTGCTAACAGATCTATACAGTGCCACGTGATCAAATTCTAACCGTAGGATCGAGATCTAACGGCTGGAAACAGATCTAAATCGCAATACAGGATTTCGCTCAGGGGTGACATGGACGAACCTGAGCCGTGCAATGAAGATCCAACGGCGTAGGGAGTTCACGAGTTCGGCAATGTCCACGACAGAGTAGATGTGGCCGGAGCTAGGGAAGACGACCTCGACCACGGCGTTCGAGCGCACTCCGGCTGAGAAGAAGTGCACTCCCAGGTGTGGCTTGCTTCAAGGGTTCCGAATCCGGGCTTGAGGCGACGGAAGACGGCTTAACGACGGTGCTAACTGACCAAAACCGCGGCGGAACCCTATGCTACTTCGGCGAGCAATTGCGTGCAGGTGGCGGCGGCTAGGGCACGGGCGTCTAGGGCAAAAGACACGCACGGTAAAGAGCTAAACTGCGGCGGCGGCGGGGGGGGGGGTTGATTCTTTAAATAGGGCCCCAGCTTCCTTGCAAATCGTGAAACCCTAACGAACTCGGATGGCATGGCGGTGCGGTGGAGTCTGTATCGAACTCGACGGGGAATACGTACATGTGGAAGCATCACAGCCGTCCGCGTGGACACGATCCGACGGCTTGCATGCGGTGCGATCTTAGTCATTGCATCGCGATCCAACGGTTCGTGCGATTAGGGTTCGGTCGGGCGTGGGTCTAGCCTGGGTCCGGCTCGAACGTGGTTCGGTCGGACTCAAGTTAGACTCGAGTCTGACTCGGGTCGGATGAACTGTAGAACCCGATTGGATTTTCCAGCGATTTAATATTTAGAATAATTTCTAGAAATTCAGATAATTCAAGAAAAATAGCAAAATAATCAAAAAAAAATGGAAAATACTTTGAGACATTTTGGACTCAAATAAAATATTTCCAACAAAATTTTATTTAGAATTTTTAATTATTTAATTATCTCAAAAGGAATAAATTCAAAATAAATCCAAATAAATTCCTGAAAATTCCAAAAATTCACAAATACACTTTAAATGTAATAAAAGTAAAAAATTGGGGTGTTACAGAATGTGACAGAATTAAGAGGATTTCTAGGTTTAACGGGATATTACCGAAAATTCGTGAGAGGGTATGGAGTCTTAGCCAAAGCCTTGACGAATCTGTTGAAAAAGAAGTCATTCGAGTGGGGTGATCAGGCAGAAGTGATTTTTTGAGATTTAAGGAAGCAATGTCGGCTACCCCGGTATTGAAATTACCGGACTTCGAGCAAGGTTTTGAGGTGGAGACCGACGCTTGTTATAAAGGGGTAGATGCGATCTTGCTACAACAAGGACATCCTATTGCCTTCTTTAGCAAGGCCCTCGATCCCATACATCAAAGGCTGTCCATATATGAAAAGGAATTTTTGGCATTAATGTTGGCAGTGGAGAGATGGAGACAATACTTAGAGCGCCATGAATTCTTGATAAAAACTGACCATCGCAGTTATGTTATCTAGAAGAACAACAATTATAGTTAGACATGCAACGGAAGGCAATTTCGCGGTTGACGGGTTTGAGGTTCAAGATTATATATAAGAAGGGCAAGGACAATGTGGTAGCAGACGCATTGTCTCAGGTGGGACATCCCATGGAATTACAAGCGGTTTCAGAGGTGCAACCGGTATGGATTCAAGAAGTGGTGAACTCTTATGTCACCGATGCAGCTGCTAGCCAAAGACTGCAACAACTGGCAGTCCACAGCCCTGATGAGCAAGGATATCACTTACATCAAGGAATCATCAAACACAACGGAAGAATTTAGATTGGAGAAAATTCGTCTTTGCAGATGAAACTGATTTTAGCGTTTCAATCTGGAGCTTTGGGAGGTCATTCGGGAATCCACGCAACGCATCAACGACTGAAGAAGTTATTTTGTTGGGCTGGAATGAAGTAGCGAGTGGAAGAATGCATTAAACAGTGTGAAGTGTGCCAGAGGGCAAAAGGGGAACGGTTAAAATCAGCTGGGCTCTTACAACCTCTTCCAATTCCCGACGCAGTGTGGCAAGATCTAACAATGGATTTTATTGAAGGATTGCCGTTGTCTGAAGGGTATAACACAATTATGGTGGTGGTTGATTGGTTTTCTAAGTATGCTCATTTCATAGCCCTCCGACATCCTTACATGCCAAATTATTTCTTGAGCAAGTGGTGAAGTTGCATGGAGTTCCTAAGTATATAACTTCTGACCGAGACAAAATATTTACGAGTGTATTTTGGAGGGAACTATTCACTATCATGGACACCAAACTCCAATACAGTACGGCATATCATCCGCAAACGGACTGTCAGAGCGAACGCGTGAATCGGTGCCTTGAAATGTACCTCCGTTGTGCAGTCCATGAAACACCTGGAAAATGGAAAAGTTGGTTGGCATTGGCTGAAATTTGGTATAATACCAGTTTTCACTCCTCCTTGGGGTGCTCTCCTTTCAAGGCTTTGTATGGGATGGAACCAAACTATGGCACACTACCAGTGCCCCCTAATGGTTATTCAGAAGCAATGGTGGAGGTAATTCAAGACAAACGGAAATACAATGAGTTAATCCGACAACATTTGGCGAGAGCACAGAACCGGATGAAGTTGGGGGCTGATTAACATCGACAAGAATGGCAATTCCAAGTTGGGGAGAATGTGTTACTGAAAATGCAACCTTAAGCACAAACTTCATTGGTGAACCGACCGTATCCTAAATTGACATACAAATATTACGGGCCTTACACTGTAAAAGCCAAGATCGGTCAAGCAGCTTACCATTTGGATTTTCCAGCGAGAGTTTAATTCATCCAGTATTTCACGTCTCTCAACTCAAGGCATTTAGTCCAAACTATTCTCCGGTTTTCGCTGCACTATCGAAACTGGGGAAATTGGATGTAAGTTCTACAGAACCGGAGGAAATTTTAGAAAGGAGATTGGTTAAGAAGGGAGATGCGACTGTGATCCAGGGCCTTGTCAAATGGCGAGGTTTACCTGCGGATGCAGCGACTTGGGAAGATCTAAATGTGTTGCAGGAAAGATTTCCAACAACCATTGCTTGGGGACAAGCAACGAGTCCAGGAGGGGGTGTGATGTGACGAGCGCCGGGCAGAACAGAGATGAGTCTGAGAGCAGGGAAGCGTGAAGTTGGGGCGGGAAGGCTTAATTGGAGATGGTGAACAGTATTTACCAAAAATAGAATTACATTAACAGTGCTAGTTACTGGAGGGTAAACTTGTAATTGAGTAAAGAGTTTGTTAGAGATGTTTGCTGTGTGGGTCAAATGTAACCGGAGTATAAATACTCTGTAACAGAACAACGAAAGGCAGAAAAGAAATGGACTGAAACTTGCCTTCTTCCTCCTACCCCTCCTTTTCCCCTTCTTCTTTTGCTTGAATCTTTCATTGTTCTGTGTGAAATCTCACGCCGGAGAACCGTGGCGACCTAGGGTCATCACAAGTTCATAGCAGGGGCCATAGACAGTCAAGAGAACTTGAAATAGAGTTCATATTAGGGGTCGCAGAAAAGTAAGAGAACATAGGCATATTTATAATTCGCGGACGTAGGTACACAATCATAATCGCGCTTTTATCAATAAATTAAACAAATACCAATGTGATACATTTATGTACTTATAGTAGAACTAAGTTGTGATTGTAAAGTACTAGTACAACCACATAGTATCAGAGAATTGAACATATGAATTTGCACCCAAATTGAGCATACCAGTGGTGACAAAGACAAAGGGAAGGTTGGCAACAGCAGCACAGACGGTGTCAAGCTCATCCTGGGATGAAACGCATACGTCGATCAGCAGCGCACCGCGGCATTCAGCGACGACGCCAAGGAGCTCCAGCAGTGTCCTCTGCACGCAAGACACAACCATAGGTCCACAAGAATCCAAATCTAACTCAATTCACAATGGTTGGTTATCGTCTGAGAGGAATACAAAATTGCACGGGGACAAGGGGGGGGGGCGTACCATCTTGAACTGGAGGTGGTCTACAGCGAGGTAGAAGTGGTGGCCGGCGCTGGGGACAAAGAGGAGGATTCGCCAAGAGGGTTGGTTAATTAGTAAGATGTGATGCGCATGTCGATGCAAAGATTGGCTCTGAGGATCCTGTTTCTCACCTAGGGTGGTGGGATGGGGTCGCGGCGGGGGAGGTCGGAGACGGTAGCGCATCGGGAAGTCAGTGCCGGCGGCGGCCGGGGACCTCATCGCGGCCGGAGAGGAAACCAAAACAAGGGACGTGGAATATTCCTCCGCAACAACCGTATAATGTATGACCGAGAAACAAAGATCAGATGACATAATTGCCCTCGATGAATAATCTCTTGCCTCTCTCGGTAGAAGGTGAACGGGCGACGGCGGCAGGTAGAATGGCGGCGGGTGGTGCGGAAGGGAGAAGGGTGAAGGGGACACGACGTGGGAGTGGTGGTGGGGAATTGGCGGGTTTATTGTGAAGACAAGAAACACACGCGTGCCAATTGGGCCGAATATCTAGTTTTTTTTCGGTTTAAATGCAGTGGAATTAAGACCAGTTTTTTCTGAGGTGGAAGGACGACGGACAAACTAGTAGAGATATATTGCATCGTACATAGGAGAACTGCAATTGCGTCACGCTTGAGGCCGGCTGATAACCCGGCCCCCGTCGTCGTTCGATGCTTTCCCCCAAATCGCCTCGCCTTCGTCTTCCTCTCCCACCAGGCAAACGCGAAGGTGGCGACGGCTGAGAGGGTGTGAGACGTGTAGGCGAGGGCAAGGCAGCCCGGTCGAGGCCATGGAAGCAGGGCCCGCGCATGCTATGGCTCAGTTGGACAAGAGCGAAGGCTGCAAGCAACTGGCGGCGCCCCACCGCCGTCGTTCTCAACTGAAATAAGCTCGTGCCTCGCTGATCCCTTTTTTCTCCTTGCTGAAATTCGTCGTCTTCACCCGTTCCACCAAATTAGCCATACCATTGTCTTGCCCTCATCACTGCAAACCCCCCGGGCCCCTCCCCCTTTCTTCTTCAACATCGACTGCTCGCCACCGCGCATTACCAGCGCGACCGTGCTCTGGCTGCCGCACCACCGCAGCCGTCCATCGCATCTAACCACCTACAATATCGGCACGCGCGTAAGATCAAATACCTCGAACCTTGAGTCGCGCCACACCACCACTCAACTTCCATCATCGTCGTACCTCGCCGCCGACGAGCGCCACCTTCCACCGATCGCCGATGTTAGTGCTAGGGCGCCGTAGGGCACCTTCAGCCAAGCAGAGACCACCTATAGCTTGTCCATGTTGAGGTCGTGCTCATGCGCACGCTGACTCTGCCTCACCGTCGCCGGATCTCCATCTCCGTTGAGCCCTCGCCGCCACTGTTCGCTGTCCACGTCGTGCAGGCCATTCCGGCCTTTCCCGTCCGCTTAATCTTCGAGCAGCACAACCGCCATCTAAGCTTCGTCTCATCACGTTCTACACCATGCCCACCTTCTCCACCCCCATAGCGCCGATGGAGTTCACTGCCGGCGAGAACTCTGTTTTGGCCCGTTTTGGATCGTGCCGCGTGGTCATGGTTGTTTTGGAGGGAGAGGCAAGAGCGGAGGAAGATGGCAAGAGTAGGAGGAGGTTGAGGGCGCCGAGGCGCGATGCCACGAGTAGAAGGGGAAGAAGGTGATGTGGTCAGGGAGGAAAGCGTCGAACGACGGCGAGGCGAGCAGCCAAGCAGGTAGTGGTGGCAATGGGAAGGAGACCGGCTTGGTGGGGCTGGGTTATATCATAAGCAAAACTGCCGACGAAAGAAAACCCAAAAACCGGTATCTAAAAAAAGGTTTGGAGTTGATCACGAAGCTCGCAATTCTAGACGGTAGGACAGGAATTGGTTTCCATTTCTAATTCTATTGGAATCGGAATCGGAATCCACTTCTAACTGGATCCGGATGTACCATAATCCCCACACCAGGTTTAGAACAAGAAGATAAACAGTGGCATAATTCCGTTATAGTGGTGGGATGTGTGCAACATTAATATGCAGCATCCGATAAGCACAGATTAGATCACCGGTATGAGATCAGACAGAGATATTTTGATAGAGCACCATCTGGTTCAACATAATGCAACCAGACCGCATCCATGGGTGGTGCATTGAGCAACATTTTTTTTTCTTACAGTTCAAAGAGAATCTAAAAAGGAGCTAGGAGCACAAAGCTAACAACTTAAGCTAACTGATATTAAATGTGGCGATACAACATCGAAGCCCAGAAACCGTCAGTTCAGTTCCTTAAGCAGAACTTCAAGAGTACCTACAGAGATAAAGCAGCAACGGACCATAATCATCGCAGCAGGGCCAGCAAAGATTCCGCTGGAGTTCATTTCCATGAGAAGTTAGACAAGACTGGTTGGCTGGTGTTAAATGAGCCAGCGGCACTCTGGTTTGGCGGGCTTCCAGGCCTACCAGACGGTACACTGCTAGCGCCTGGAATCCCAATAGCCGCCGCCTGGTTAGGCTCCTTTTTCCCATCAGCTACAAAGCTTCCAATGACCACCTGGGCATCAATACAACGAAACACAAACCATTAAGACACAAGGTTCTCACTTCTCAGAGTAAACTACATATGTTCGTAAAATGATGCCAGTTCCCAAAAAAAGCCATAACCAAAAAGAAACGAGAGTTGCTTCTATGCTCTTCTTTTTTAAAGTTGTACAAATATTAAAGCATGAATAAATGATAGATGAGGATTACTTACCCCTTCGTTTGCTTTAAGATTTGTACAACTTGTATTGGAAGGAAAAGCATAGAAACACCACTCGAAAGAAACACTTGATTATTGTACGTAGGGATAGTAGTATGTATTAATGTACTATACATAATTCATGGTTTTTCCACGTAGGAAGCATATGGCCTTTCACTAGTGAAACAAAGAGAGCAAGGTCCAAAAATATGGGAGTTATCAACATATCTGATATAGATCTTATTGTACAATTAAAAGCATGTGAATTCAGTGGAAAGGGTACCTGAACAGGTGAATGTGCAATCAAAGGTCCTGCTACTCCACCTCCTAAAACACGGCCATCAGGACCAGCAAGCGAAACACTGAGTCCACCTGTTCGACTGCTCAGGCCACCACTTTCTGACACCAGATACGAGCCAGACAAAGAGAGAATCTCAAAATGGCCCTGCATTGAATGCGAAGAATTATGATATTATTCAAATTGGGCGCAAATATAGAGGTCAAACAACAATTTATTTCCAGAACTACAAGACAATTTGATTTTCTTGCAAAATGTTGTTTAGGGAAATAACTAGGTCCCGTCTCTAAGCACTAACTAACATTACTTTTTTCTTTCTAATTCTGCAAATTTGGTTGGAGCTAATGTGCAATTTCTAAAGCA
Organism: Rhipidocladum racemiflorum; assembly: GCA_036346355.1. Taxonomy (NCBI): domain Eukaryota; kingdom Viridiplantae; phylum Streptophyta; class Magnoliopsida; order Poales; family Poaceae; genus Rhipidocladum; species Rhipidocladum racemiflorum. The sequence continues at coordinate 34,744,775 of CM070579.1, forward strand.
TACCAGCAAAAGGAGATTTCAACACTACATATTCCAAGCAACAAAATCAAGCAAACCTCATAAGTCACTGTTGCACCAGAAGAAGCTGCTTGCCGCAGTGTCACATTCGATACAGCACCATTGGCTGAGAGGATACAAACTGCCCATCCATTCCGAGAAAAGGACATGATTTTCGATGCTACATCCTGAAATCATGGATCTTTTGTTAGCATTTTACCACACGAGAAGCACAAGCTGTGCGGAATGGAGAACTTGTGGAAGAGAGGGTGAAAAACAAGGTCAAGGCAGTCAACAAAGAAAAAAGAAGTTAAGGCACCACAAGTTCACCTTACTATGATTTTAAAAAAAATTAATGACCTAAAAAAGAAAATAAGATGTTTGAAATTAGAATTCACCTATAATTCTCATGTAAGAAATAAGTGGTTTGACAACAACAAAAAAACATCAAATATAGAGAAAGTATGCTAGGCAATTATTCAAACTACATACTGGCTACTTACATATCACAGCCCATTGATGACCAAGAACACAAACCATGTTCTGTTTCTATTGCTACAAATTTACTATGTAAGTTTACTTCATATACTAAGAAAAGTTTTTCTAAGTGGATGTCCGCTTGCAGCAAGGCAGCAGACAAGACCAATGTTCTAAAAATCGGAAATTGGCACTCAATTGGTCAACCCTACCTTTTAATGAACCTATGGAAATCAACCTCATGTTTGACCTTGCATATGATTTTTCTATCTTAAATTTAGATTTATATATGTATATTCTTAAAGAAGAAAAAACAAACATATCTTCATATAGTGGCAAAGCAAACATCAAACATATGTATAATTAATATAGCAGCAAAACAAACAGGTAATATGCAGGGCCGTCGATGGCCAAGTGCCATCTAGGCACCGGCACAGGGCCCCTAAAGTTACTAGGGCCCTCAAATCAGAGTTCAAGATCATTAGCAACGTCCGCAGCCTAGTCCACCTTGATTAGTTTGTTTGCTTGCATAGTCCTTGAAAATGATAGCACTTGAAAGACACAAGAAAGACTCAATGGGTTGGCAATGATAGCAGTTGAAAATGATGTTTTCGAGAAGATTAATTATGAAGATATAATTGAAGATTTTATTTTAAGAAATACTAGGCAGATGATGCTTTTTAGTAGAACATGATGTCAGTACTATCTTGACTCTTTTAGCATTGATATTTGATATGTTCCTAAATTTTGTAAGAAAAAGCACATATTAAAGTTATATAATTGTCTGAAAGTATGCCTTATTTATAGTACATATGAATTTTTCAAATTTTAGAGCCTCAATTTGCATTTCGCTCCGGGGCCCCAAATTTCTGGAGACGGCCCTGGTAATATGTGTACTGTATCCATAGAGCAGAGCAAAACAAACATCTAACATGTAATAAATAAGGACAACTTTCCTCAAAAAATTTAAAAAGAAAAAGACTTCATCAGCATATTTATCATTAACCATAGGCACAAAATAAACCGTATTGTCTAAAAAACATGAACAAATGATGTAAGAAACACATCCCCACTCAGATATTTTGATGTCCGAATATAACAAAATCTTAAAGAGTGCACTAGGATATCTCTAGGAGCGTTGTAAGCCTGGGACAGTGTACCACTCCAGCTTGGACTGTGATAACATGAGATTTTAATCCAGTCACACCTGATCCTGCAAAAAAATATCCCTTTCAAATTAAGAAAGATTTGATAATGTCATAATGTTGGCGAACTGATGATAGCATTAACGCGCATAAACCTCTAGATAATCCATGAACAAATCTTCCAAATATATGTTGAAATCATTAGCCGTACTTCTGGAATAAATTGGAACACATTATTATAATGGCATAACAACTGTAGACCATTCATAACGAAAGCTCAAAGTGAAAGGGGAAAATGTGGCAACTCATATTACTAAAATTGTTAATATCAATTTAACACGCATTACTAGTTAGACACATTCAAACTGATGAAAGGGATAACAGATTACCTTATTCCGCACAGTTATTTTTAGTACTCGAAGTAGAAGCCCTTATTACCAAAGTAGATCAACAGAATACCGACCATAAGGGGCGTAAAGAATATAAGGCATAGTTCAGTAGGAACCCGAATAGGCTAAAACTACAATAACTGGACATTAGTGATAAATTTAAGCAGTATTATTTTTCAGGCTAACTAGCAGGACAAGTTCTAGCTGTTCTTCTGTATTCTGTATTTCTAATAGGTGAGTTGGGCACGACTACTGCTTCTGGTCAACTTGAAGCAGTGATCCTGAAGAAAGCTCATATCAGTTCAGTTCTAGCAAAAAGAAAAAACAAAAGGAAAAGGAAAAAAAAAGAAACTTGTAGCAGGAAGAAGGCCAAGGCCATAAAGGTCATTATCACCAAATATTCCAGTCCATGCCCACAGCTCCACTTCCCCTCGTTAGCCATCACATACTGCTTGGCATGGTGCTTCCTTTCCCCATTCCAGAGTGCTAGTATATACGTGTATCAGAGCAAAAATAACATCACGTCCATCTATGCATCCTTTGCACTTTTCGCTACTCTTACTCCAACTAAAAGGAGGCCAGCAAGAACATTACCCGCCGTTGCCACCTGCCGCGGCTTCTTGTTGACGGAGCCCAGCGGCCGGCCCCTCTTCTTGACAAGCGGCGTTGCATCCTCTGAAATGGGCGGCGGCGGCGTTCGCAGCACCGGGGGACTCACCACGCCTCCGCCCCCCAAGCCCGGCGAGAAGCCCGGGGGCAGCGCGGGCGCGGGTGCCGCGCCAGAGGCGGCGGTAGCACCAGCTGGCTGCGATGGCGGCAAGGCAGCCAGCGGCATAGTGCCGTCCGGGGCGTAATTGCGCGGGTGGCCGCGCTTGCGCTTCGGCTGGTCAGCGCTCGCGCTGATGGCGTGCGCCGGCGGGTCGCCATTGCCGCCCACGGGACGCAGGCGCGGCGTGGAGCTGGCCGGCGGCGGCTGGTACGCCGGCACCGGCGCGAGGGTGTGCTTGAATTCGTAGACGGCGGTGCCCTCGCGGGTGTAGGCGAGACCGAGGCGGACTCTGGCGCCGAGCTGCGGCTGAGGCTGCAGCGGGCTCTTCTTCATGCCCATGCTGTACGCCGCCTCACCCGCCGCCGCAGCCGACATGGCTTCTCCTTGCATCCTACCCCGCAAGCAAAGCACCGGACCAGCAACAATAAACAAGATTCCCCCTTTCGATTCTTTCCGCAAGCAAAAACCCAAGATTGACCAACCTACGCTTCCGTACACGATACCCACAAGCTTACGAATTCGAGATCTTTCGTCTCGGCGTTCAGCGAGATCAAGAAGCGTACTGCCGTACTGGAGACTGTACTACTTCCAAGTGAACTCTGGACGACGAACTGCTGGTACAAAGTACCTGTTTTCTCTCTCGCTCGCTCTCTCTCTCTCTCTCTCTCGCTTTTTCCTTTTTCTTTTTTCTTTGACAAGATTCGGAATTTACAGTAGCACGGAAAAGGGGGAAAACAAAAAAAAACGCAAATTTCACAGGTACGAAATCCTCTGTTAAATACGGCTGAAACCCCAAGATAAACCCTAAAAATACGCAAAGAAAACCGAGAAATTAGCGCTCAACAGGGCACGGAGCTGCCAAATTCCGCTGCTTTCTACCGCAGCCTCCTCTCAAACTCCACCACCCCTCCGCAAATTTCTTCACCAAAAGCTAAGGGGAAAAAGTGATGCTGCAATCTAAAGAGCGACGGGAGCTGGAAAAGAATGCAGCACGGGAAAATGAAAAAAAAAATGCCCAATACCTGGAGATTATAAAGTGGAGGGGAGAGGGGTGATTTTCCACAGGAGGACCCTAGAGACACGCGGAATTCTCAGTGGTTACTCTGTTTCTGCCCATTTTTCCGGCATTTATTTGAGCGTTTGTGATTTTACTGTAATCGAGGGGTGCTGCTAAAAATGGCGGGGAAGATATTTTCCCTCCGTTCACATGAACTGACGAGCCGTGTTTCCTTTTAAGTTTTCCGAGGAAATTTTTTTCCTTTCGGCTCCGTTGCCATGATGCGCTGAGTTGTTTCTTTTCGACATTTTTTGGAGGTAATTTATTACGGCGCTATCTTTTATGATTTTTCACGTGCACCACCAGCTTGAGGCCAGCAATTATGCCAGCTTTCCGTGGTCCCGCTTTGTCAGGGACACCTTGGCGTGAGGAGGAGGAGATAGTGGGACGAGAGAGGTGGTTGAAGCTGTGAGCCCGGGTCAACGAGGGGATCTGACACGGTCAAGTGTAGGCGGATCTAAATGGGTTGGAGGAGAAGATGATGTGTCGCAGCACGGTGAGGGTGCAGTTGATGCGCCCACCCATGACAGGTTCACCGTTGCCTCATGCCCTCGTGAGGCGGTCATGGTTCACAAAATCGATAAAAATCATGTGATTTTTGTCTATATCGTCGCGGCCTGATATTAAAAATCGATCGATAAATCGATCTGATTCAAAAAAATAATTCAAAAATAATCGATTTTGTGAACCCTAGAAGCGGTAGGGTCGTCGACCGTAACAAATCTTTGCAAGGAGGAGATGGCGACTGTGACAGCGGGAGTAAAAGACGACCAGAATGATATTATTGTAAGGTCCACGCTAAATTTAAAGTTAGGCCTTAAAACCTAAAAAGATAATTCTTAAAATAATTGTTTTTCATTTAATTGTGCAAGTGTAATACAACTATTTTATGTTATGAAGGATTACAGTGCTAAAAAACTAGAGCCTAACCTTTTACTTGAAAAGCATCCTTCTTTTGGTACTCCTTGAAAAGATCTTCGATTTTTTTCGTAATTGATCTTTCCGGCCTCAACGTCAATTTCAAGTGTGACTCTCTGGTTCATTATATCTTTTCCCAGTCATTATGGAAAGCAAGCTGCACTTCGGCTGAAAGCGTCTTTTACTTTCCCATGCAACAATCACACGAATAGTCAAAAAAATTTATATGGAACAATTGTATTAGGGAAATAATCTAGCTACTTCACAAACTTTAAAATGTCAACATGTCTTACATTTTTCATAGGAATAAATTTTTATGTTAAAGGTTTTGCAAAAGAAAATAGACATGATATGATGCACATAGAAATTACGTTCCTGCTAGCGGAAGTGTGAGGGATGCACCCACCCACGACGGTTCATGTCTGCCTCATGCCCTCATGTGGTTCCCAATAGGGTAGCTGGTCGATATTCGTGGCGACCGCCTGAAACCAACCTTTGCAGGAAGGAGACGGCGGTGATAACATAGCACAAGGAGCGAAGTTTTAAACGAACATTATGGGGCTCATGCTAATTTTAAAATCAAGTCCTATACTTGAAAATTTTAATCATTAAAATAAAAGGCATTTTTAACATTATAACTTTTCTTATGGTACTAAAGATTACGTCCGATAAAAAAGCATCATTCTTTTAGTATGCATTAAAAAACTTTATTTATCTTTGTAATTAATCTTTCCGAAGTTTATACCAAGCATAAGTCATTTCAGTTCATCAAAACTTTTCTGGGTCATTATAGAATGCAAGTTGGACTTCAACTGCTTCAATTTATAAAGCTCCTTACTTTCTGATGGAATATTCACAGGAATAGTCTAGAACATTCTATATACAGCAATTGCATTAGGGAAATAATCTAGTTGTTTCACAAACATTAAAGTGTCAACATGGCCCATATTTTTCTTAGGAATGAATTTTTATTCTAGAAGTTTAGCAAAAGAAAATAAAGATAGAGGAAGCTGGCAAGTATATATGAATCGGTGAAAGTTAGAAGAAACAAGTGAACAAAAAAGGCTGCTCACTTATTAGATATTTTTTCTTACTAATAAAAAGATTAAACGACAATAACTTAAGGTTTGTTAGAAAATTGGGAATTGATCATGTTGTAGATGATGGGTCAAGGCTTGCTGTGCTAAATTTAAAATCATACCAAACACTTAAAAGAAGGTATTAGCCAAAACAAAAGAAGAACTATTGATATTAGAAATCTAATACAAACTTTATTGTACAGTGTATTATGTCCACCTCAAAAAACAAATCTCTAGACTAGTAATTCAACTTTTTAATTGAAAAGCACCATTCTTTTAATATTCCTTGAAACAAAATATTCAATTATCTTTGTACTTTACCTACCACAAATTAAACATCAATTTCAAGTGCATATGTAAGTCTTTCCACCGCATTTGGAATGCACAAAATTTATAAGATTTATGGGGGAATTATATCTGTTTTGTGCAAACTTCATATGTTCCAAACATGTCTTGATTCTTTCCCAATTCATTATAAAACGCAAGCAGGACTTAGAACAACATCAATTTATAAAGATTTCATTTTAAGATTCAACGGCCACCGGCATATTCTCCAAGATAGTGAACAACATCTATATACAACAATTGCATTATGGAAATAATTTGATCACTTCAAAAACTTTATAATATCAACAAGTTTGTATTTTTCTTAAGAATGAATTTTATGGTTAAAATGTAGCAAAAGAAAAACGAGAAAAGAGGGTGGTTTGAAAATTTCAAGGAATAGGTGAAGGAAAAGCTTTTATGACTAGGGCTAGGGCGCTAGCAGCAAGCTACCATAGGGTAGGGAGGATGGGTTGAGGAGAATTTTTTACAGTTCTGCCCCCCCCCCCCTCCCCAAAATAATTTTCGGATCTAGCCGTTGCTCCACCGAAAATGCAAAAATAGCCCCACAACAGTACAAAACCGCTCGTTCACACCACGGAATTTTTTTCCTATTTTTTTTAATTAAAATTCCCGCGGTCCCCGATCGTTGCATTTTTTCTAAATTGTTTTCCCGATTTTATGCAAATCCAACGGTGGGGGAGCGCGGCATTTTTATTTCTATTTTTTTTGTTTTTTTTAATTTCCATCGGTGGGGGGTGCTGGATATTTAAAAAAAATTTGTCTTTTTATCTTCCGCGGTAGGGGGGCATGGGAATTATTTAAAAAAAAAATTCATTTTTTTTATTTCACCGCGGTCGGCCAGCACTGAAATATTTTCTTAATTTTTATTTTGTTTTCCTTTATCGATTTAATTGATCAAAAATCTGAAAAATGAAAAAATACATTTTGTTGATCAATTGGCGAAATTTTCACTGTTATGGCCCCGTAAAAAATGTTTTTTACGAGAGCAACCGGCACAATTTTTTTTTTGCGGAAATAGCCCCCTAGCCCACACGTGCAGCAGAGGGCGTGGAAAATTTCACTATTCTAGCTCCATTAAAAAAAAAATTCGAATCTAGCCGGTGTAAATTTTTTTGTGTGGAAATGGCCCTCTGACGCAACGGTGCAGTGGACGGGGTGAGCTGCAGGCGCATGCAGCGCTAGCAGAGCGCTGAAGGGAGACTTGCAGTGGAAGGCATCCACTTCAAGCTCATTTTCGTTTTTTTTTTTTTTGCATTTCTGTATTTGCTGTTTAATTTTTTAAACCCAATCTATTTAACGGACAATAACTTTTGCTGTACAACTTCTAATTAAAGGAAAAAATCATATTTGATACAAGTTTGAACTCGTATTTACAATATAATACAATAGTTTTGGATATTTACAAAAAAACCAGTGTTGGCTGGTTTCTGGTGTACCACCAATGCATCTATCGTAATCCAGGAACCGGTCAACGGCTTCTACCGCGAATGGGGAACCAGTCATGCCATGGCCGGTTTATGGGGTAACATAAATGCATCTATGGTAACCCAAGAACCGGCCAAGGGCACAAATTATTATTTTTTGCTTTTTTCTGAATTTTCATACCGAGGTCATTCGAAGTGCAAATAACTTTCGGTATGGAACTAAAAAATCAATGAGACAACTTTCTAAATGTGAGTAAAATCATTTAGATTATGGATATGCAAAAATATTTTAGTTTTTTTTATTGTGCAACAAACGATGTCCATGTCACGGTAAATTCGGATTTTTCATAACGGGTTGTTGCTTACTCGGATTTTCGAAAACCGGTTACTGCGTATTTACGAAATTGAAAATTCATATCTGATTTAATTAGTTTTGTTAAATTCACTCGCTCAAATTTTATATTTTAATGCTGGAGAATTAGGATGAACCACCGAATTAATTATTTCCATTTTAATTGCAATAATTCATATCGAAAGCTACGAACCTCCAAATGGAAAAAAAATATGTAAATTTTTATTACGCTATAAGCATTCATAATATATCACAAAAAGTAGCATGTTCTATGCAAATTTAAAATGTTAAAATCAAGTTTAGTTAAAGACCATTTTATATATTATGAAGAAACTATATAAACCATGGCTCCAGAAATCATGAAATATATATCACTTGTTCTTAAGGTCTTAAATGTCCCATTTTTGTAAAAATATATTGGAATTAACTCAGTTGAAAAAATCAAATGGCTGTAAGAAGCCTCACTTTCATGAAACGTTGAAGCTTTTTCGACAGCACTTAAGATTTCTCGTTTGAATGTATTTTTTTGGAAGAATGGGGCAGATTTGCTTTTTGATATATGGACTACCATATTCTGGGAAAATAATTTATTTACACCTTTCTTTGTAGCTAAATTCTACTAGTGCAATAACCCTAACTATTATAGTCGAGCAAAAACGATAACGCTTAAGCCTTTTCGATAGCCCGTAAAATATCATCTTTGAATGTATTTTTTTGAAAGAATGTGGCAGATTTGATGTTTGATATATGGACTACCATATTCCAAAAAAATATTTTGTTTACACCTTTCTTTGCATGTAAATTGTACCCACGCGATAACCCTAAGTGTTATAGTCGGAAACAAACCATAACCCTAAGTATTATTTTTTTAAGAATGGATAAGATTTGCCATTTGATATATGGACTACCATATTAAGGTAGGCCATACTCTTTAATACGGCTTAAAACTAAAAGTGGTACCATGTACAAGGAAAATAACAGTTACAACATAATAGTCCAACGCAGAAAAAACAACATAGACGTCTACTGAGTGCATCGAGGCCACTTCCCCTTCGCCCATGCCTCTGGTGGGGCTTCTCTGGCACGACGTGCCCTCTCTCGCTTCCTCTCTCTCTCTCGGCCTCCTTCTCCTCCGCTTCTTTCCTACGTGCCTCCTCACGTGCGACATCACGATCCTGCTATAGCCGCCGCCTGAGCTCCTCATTCCGGTTGGCTTGATCTAGGAGCCTTTGGTCTTCGGGGTTGATATCCATGTCAAACCAGTCCTCAAATTCACACAGTGGCGAAGGCATCTGCATAATACATAAATTAGCAATGTGTTACGTGGAAATATTACGAAAGACGTATGATTATTACCAACCGGCGATTCTTCAGGCTCTTCTTCGGCGGGTCAAAGGCGTAGTTGCGGCACTTCCATTGCCTCCTCTTCCAAGTTGGAACTTCCCAAGAGCGGACAAGTCTGCATGGATCTCCGCACAGACACATGGGTTCGACAACCCCAGGAGGTAGGAAGAGCTCTTGGTACGCTAAATTGCGCGGAAAGCCCGAAGCGCCTCCCTCTTCCTTCGCTTTCCCCTTTCCCTTTCCACTTGCACGCCTCAGCATTTTTTCCTCCCTCGTATTTTCCCTCTTCTCCTTCCCTTGTCTTACTTTTCGTTTGGTGAGAATGAAGGCAGGAGGGCATGGCCCTTATATAGGACGATCGACCCATATTGGCTAAGCTGCATGGCCTGTCACGCTTTGTGAAAAGCTACACGCCCTATCACGCTTTGGCAAAGCAGCACGCCCTGTCACTATTTGGCAAAGCTGCACGACTTGTCACTGCAAAAGGTGATGGATGCTATTTTCGATAAGTGTCATCGATGGTCTGAATTCACATCAAGGTTCTTGATCGCATTACTTTACTATGGTGGAGTTAAAGTAGAGTACTTTACAGAGCTTCTATAGAATAGAAGTGAAAGGACTAATAACGCTTGTTGTGATTATGAAGATGTTGTAAAATGTTAGCTTTAAATGTTGTGGCACGTATGATTAAGTCGGCCAGAAAAGGTAGGTTGCAGCGTGTTGCAGCGTTATGTCGACAACATCTGAAAAAGCGATGTTGTGTTGGGGTATCCGGTGTTGTGTTGTCTCGTATGGCTTGTAACGACAAATCATATTGAAGGCAGAAAATACAACATTGAAATGTATAAGTTACAACATAACATTACAACGTAGAAAAAACAACGTTGGAATACAAAGCCTTATCAACGTACATGACGGGTACATCACTAATACATATTATTTTAACAACTCTAGCGATACAGGATTAGAACGATACAGAATCATCACTATCTATATCAATACCCTCATCTTCGAAATACTGCCAGCGGTCACGTTTGCCCTCCTCATCGCTCTGGTAGTCACATGGAAGACACAAGTCGGGGTCTACAGCTTCGATGTCCTCTTCTGTGGCAACCTGCTCACGGTTGCGAGCTACAGCTTGAAGGTCCTCTTGTTCTGGCTATGGGGGGTCTGACTGCAGTAATTCATTAGACTGTATGGCAACCTGTTCGAGGCTACTAGCTATAGCTTCTATGTCAGTCACAAAGCTATTGAATTCGTTGGCACATGAACATGTGCCAGGACTAAAGTTGTCTTTTGCAATTTTATTAAGGTCAGATGCGATGCCATCTATTTCTTTGATTGTCTAGGCCAAGCTTTTACTGAGCCGCTCCAGATCCTTGTCCATCTACACATTGGAAGCAATTATATTTCAGCCTAAAAGAGTAGGATTCAAGCATAACTAAAATATATTTTGAACAAAAACCTAAAATGGAAATAGATGACCTCAAAGCCCCCAAGAACCCATTAATATCCATCAGTATATCACTAACCCAACAACACAACAATGTGACTCATCATACAAAATAACTTTCGTAAATAATACCTGTGAAACACAAAGCCGGAATCAAATATTGGAAAAAAGGAAAGGTAAACTACCAGTTCTCCTCTTCGCGCTCTGGGTTTTCTCAACTCACTCCTAACTTTCTGAACTCGGAACAATGTCTCGCGATTGCCTGATAGAAATGCATGCGGCCTTGTAATTTATAGCGAGGGCGCGAGGGAGAAACGAGGCAGCTGGCGGCACATCAGCGTGTGTGGCGAGGGGCCAAGATAGGAAAGCAAAACGTGGCATCGTTTGCAGTGTACGGTGGGGGGCCTGGCTGCAGTTTCGCTGTAGCTGGCAGTGGCCTGGGAGTGGCCAGCAGCTGGCGGCACATTAGCGTGCAAGGCGAGGGGCCGGGACAGGAAAGCGGCACGTGGGCTGCGCCGCCTGGGGCCTGGCTAAAGCGAAGCCAGATCTGGCAAGGCTCGCCAAAGGGCTACCGCCAGCGATGGCGGCACATTAGCGCGCGAGGCGAGGGGCCAGGACAGGAAAGCGCCACGTGGCAGTGTTTGCAGCGCGCGGTGGGGGCCTGGCTGAAGCGAAGCTGCAGCTGGCAGTGGCCTGGCAGTGGTAAGCGTGCGTGGCGAGGGGTCGAGATCTGAAAGCAGCACGTGGTGGTTTGTTATTTGTTTTTGTTGTTGTTGTTTGTTTATAATAATCACTACTATTTTTAAAAATTGAAAATTCGTTCTTCCTTGTATTGTTTGGTGCGCAACAAATTTGATGACAAATCAGAGTTATAAAGAAGCCTGACATTGATATTACAAAGTACATTTAGTACAACAACTACAACAACATGTCTTGTGAACAACAACTAACATACAAATGGACGCAAGGTTGAACGGCCTATTGTGAAAGTGATTCAACATCGAGGTGGTGGTGACACGAAATCATCGTCATCGTTGTCATCGTCATTTTTATGGTTAGGAGCAACCCCTCTGGTTGAACGTCCTCTTGCATTGTTGCTTGAACGGGACGTGATTGAACGTCGAGGTGGTGGTGACACGAAATCATCATCATCATCATCATCGTCATTTCTATGGTTAGGCGCTACCCCTCTGGTTGAATGTCCTCTTGCATTGTTGCTTAAACGGGATGTGCTTGAACGTCGAGGTGGTGGTAACATGAAATCATCGTCGTCATTGTCATCATCATTTGTAATGTTAGGATTAAGCCCTCCTTCGGTGGTGGTTGAAACTCGTGTTGAACTTTCTATCGCGAATCAGATCGGGTGGACCTCTACCCTCCGCTTAGATCCTCTTCTGCGTCTTCTCGCACGAACCAGGCATCACACCACCACCAAAGAGCTTATACAAATATTTAAATGTGGGATATCTTTGTTCACCAACTCTCTATCATCTGGGAATGACTAACACACAAGACGAGCATACGAATTAGTGAACTAATGGATAACACTAAAAAAAAGTAGTAGTGTGATATCAGCTAGCAAATAACTAACCATAATATGTTCTGCATACTTATCGGACGTCATTAGTACCCTAAGGCTTCTCGTAGAGAAACCTAAAGTAGAAGGGTGGTCGGCTAGTTCGCACACTCTGAAATACCTATGACGCCACCCTTGCAAGTGCACCTTGAGGTCGTCGGAGGTCAGCAGGTTTAGGATAGAGGTTGTTATGTTATGCCTCGATGATGTCGAACACCACTCTTGCAATTTGAACATGACTTGATGCAGGTTCTCGTCCTTGAACGGGTCATCCTTTCCATCACGCGTAACCTTCAACGTGTAATGAAGTGTTGCAGTACTCATATCAGGTGTCCACAAGAACAGCCATGGTGAACTGTGAGTGGGATTAAGTCCGGCTAAAAAGACAGTCATGCATGCAAGGTGTCAGTGCATTGCATGTTAATTATAGTCGCCAACAAAGATGACAATAATGAAGCTGATTTGCTCTTCGGTATACGGACTACCATATTATGGAAAAATATTGTAATTACACCTTGCGTTGCATGTAAATTATGCTAGTGCAAAAGCCCTAAGTATTATAGTCACCAACAAAGATGACAACTTAAGCCTTTTCGGTAGGCCGTAAAATATCACATTTTAGTCTAATTCTTTGGAATAATGCAGCTAATTTGCTCTTCGATATACGGACTACCATATTCTAGTAAATATTGTAATTACACCTTGCGTTGCATGTAAATTATGCTAGTGATAAGTATAATAGTCGCCAACAAAGATGACAACTTAAGCCTTTTCGGCAGGCTGTAAAATATCACATTTCAGTCTAATTCTTTGGAACAATGAAGCTGATTTGCTCTTCGGTATACGGACTACCATATTATGGAAAAATATTGTAATTACACCTTGCGTTGCATGTAAATTCTACTAGTGCAAAAGCCCTAAGTATAATAGTCGCCAACAAAGATGACAACTTAAGCATTTTCGGTAGGCCGTAAAATATCAAGTTTGAGTCTAATTTTTTGGAATAATGCAGCTAATTTGCTCTTCGATATACGGACTACCATATTCTCAAAAAATATTGTAATTACACCTTGCATTGCATGTAAATTCAGCTTGGGCAAAAGCCCTAAGTATTATAGTCACCAACAAAGTTTACAACTTCCAATTAAAATAGAATAGCTTTATCACAAATGCTTAGCGCGATATATTCCAATTAAAACAGAATAGCTTTTTTATGGGCCGCCGAAAAGCCTTCATCATTAGGGTGTGTGCGCGACTATAATACTTAGGGTTATTGCGTGAGTAAAATTTATATGCAAAAAGTGTTGTAAATGAGAAATTTTGCAGAATATGGTAGTCTGTATACCAAATAGCAAATCTGCTCCATTCGACCCGAAAAAAACATCCAACATGTTTTTTTACAGGCCGCCGAAAAGCCTTCATCGTTAGGGTGTGTGCGCGACTATAATACTTAGGGTTATTGCGTGAGTAAAATTTATATGCAAAAAGTGTTGTAAATGAGATATTTTTATAGAATATGGTAGTCTGTATACCAAATAGCAAATCTGCTCCTTTCAACCCGAAAAAAACTTCCAACATGCTATTTTACGGGCCGCCGAAAAGCCTTCATCGTTAGGGTTTGTGCGCGACTATAAAAGTTAGGGTTTTTGCGCGAGTAGAATTTATATGCAAAATACGTTGTAAATTAGATATTTTTGCAGAATATGGTTACCAATTGATGATTGCTTTTATTTGATGCGTAGAAAGGATCTCCCCTAAAAATTTCGGCAGCATCTCCCCTAAAAGATGGACATCCACTCAGCAGCCAAAGGAGATAACAAATATAACATCACAAGCGTAAACAACGAGCCATCCAAAAGAAACTTGGTAGTCCGTATACCAAAGAGCAAATCTGCTCCATTCGACCCAAAAAATAGCTTCGAACATGATTTTTTACGGGCCGCCTGAAAGGCTTCGAAAGTTATGGTTTGCGCGCGACTGTAATACTTAGGGTTATTGCGCGAGTAAAATTTATATACAATGAAAGTTGTCAATGAGATATTTTTGCAGAACTTGGTAGTCCGTATACCAAAGAATAACTTCGAACATGCGAAGTACGAAGTGACCACTACACGCGTACCCAGTCACGGGTGTTAATGAAATTTTTTTGCATAACATACTAAAAAGTTACTGAAATTACTACAAATTTCAGCAGCACCTCCCCTAAAACTAGGACATCTGCTCAGCAGACAAAAGGCAGCATTTAATACAACAACAACATAAAGCAACATTACTCATCAAAGAGACTCATCATAATATTGGACTACCTACAACATTGCACATACGAACTTCATTATAGCAATACAACCGCTTGCATCCTTGGCTCTAACCCGGTCACCGCTTCCGTTGACGACAGAATTCTCGTGAGAACGTGAACCTATCAGGTGAGCGCCTGTCACGGCGTAAGTCATACTGGGTGTCCTGTGCAGTGCTAGGGCCCTCATCATGTTGGGTAGTTGCTATGTTTTGATCGCGGAACATTTTATCCACCCACCTAGTCTGCATTGGAAAGTAATGTTAGTACAGTGGACAAAAGAGATCAGAATAAGTTATTAAAATTACAAGTAATTACCGATGACAATTGCAGTGATGTGGACTGTTGTGCCCACTCGCTGAATTGGCCCCTAGAAACCTGCACCCAAACAGTGTTAGCTCATTTTCGTCCTGCGAATCACTTGATTTGCAAACAACATACCTGCCATGATGATACCGACGGTAAAACTGGGGGCGCAAAGGCCCCCCCACGGTGATCTCTTGCTTGCAAGTCGTGATCCTTTGAGTCAACATCGTCGTATGGGTCGACCGGAGGAGTATGTTCACGCCTAGACGATGACGGTGGAAGAGTGGTGTAGGTCTGCCCGAAACCGAACTCCTGCGGTAAGTGTGTAGGCAAGAAGTCCCGAACGGGTGACTCCATGTCCGAATCTGAGTCGATGTCGGGAGTTGGACGTGCTGGCGGGGGAGCAGGTGCTTCATGCTGCTGTGTAGACGACGATGGAAGGAGAGAGCGATCCCTGCGTGTGTGCTATAATAGGACATGGCATTGCCAAAGAAGTCACATTGAGTAAGCACTACAAAGTACGATAACTAAATATATGCTTTGTACCTGCATATCCTGAAGGCCAGCATGAGATGAAGACACTTGTGGAAAGCTCGATTGTCTTTCGACCATGCTAGGGCGTGATGACCTGGGAGATGGAGGATGAGTGCCTCGCTTAGCACCACGCACGACAACATCACTGTGACGACCGCATGTCAATACCTTGACGATTCCCTTCACTTCGTCCACCATAGAACTTACAGCCGCTTTGAAGTCGGACATAGTGGTCATCTTTCCAGGCTGTAGTATGCTTGAACCCTCCTCGATGATACAGTTTGCATGATCGAATTGCACGAAAATATGATTAGTAAATGAAATGTGAATTGAAAAATAATGTATGTTTGAACCGCGTCATCCTGGCGTGCTGCGTGGTGCACAGGGTGGCCGAGGGCCAGTCGCTCGGCGTGGGTGACCTCCTCGACCCTTGACGGAGGTGTCGCAGTAAGTCATGCATATGTACGAGGCACAAACCACTCCAAGTACGCGACGTATGACTCAAGGTCGTACGGTCGACCCTCCACTATGACGTCCTCTGTGGCGGCCTGCTCCCATGCCCTCGTCCATGGTAATTGTGTGTCACGCCAGTCGTTGCTCTTTTAGCCCCTTCGAGATTGCCTGTGGAAAAGCAAGTTGTAACTTACACATTATAATTACAAAATATAGAGCATTTTTACAAATTAAACGTACATATTCACTTTTCGTGGCAAAGGCCGGCCAACTTGAGGGGTGATTTGCTGATGAAGTCCGAATTGGCGCATGAATCTGGCTGGGCAGTATGCCTCCACCATATGACAAAACACAAGGTGGCACGTCGTGAACCAGTATGCATGATCCTGCCCGCACTGATGTGACAATCCGTGCGGCACCGTAGTCGCCAACGCATCAGTAGTCCAGGGTTGCCATATTATTTCATTTTCATGGAGGGTCTCAAAATAGTTATGAAACTCACTATAGACTCTCCAAGGCCTATCCCTTGCCCATCGCAGCGTGCAGTGGGTCCACCGAGAACCCATGGTGGGACCATCATTCGAGTGTTCACCGTAAAACTGAGGCAAAAATGGGTATGGGTGAACGGGCTCCTGAAAGTACGGGCGACCAACAGGAAAGTGCTCCCCGACCAGATCTGTAGCAGTGGGTAGAAAACCGCAAGAATGGGCTCCTCCCCCATTGTCTTCATGCTGGCCGTGCATAATCCCCTGTATGTCGAGCAGAGCACCGCCGATCCGAAACTAAACTGAGGGACATCGTCGAGGTGGGCATCAGCCAAAGCCTCCACGATGTGGATGTAGCTCGGGTACACAACATCTCCCTGTGATGTAGGGAACAACACCCAGCCAAATAGGAAGAGCAGGTATGCAACAAGATGAGTCCTCACCGTGTGCTGCGGCGCATCATCGGGGCATTCCATGTAGCGACGAAGCCATGATAGCGGAACCCCCGAACTGTGCTCAGGGACAACATGATCAAACCTGTCCAACAACCTGATTTTCCAGTCAGGCCTCCTCGGTGGCGAAACTATCGGCCTGCCCCTGATAGGTAAGCCAGTAATATAGGCAACATCCTGGAGGGTGACGGTTATCTCCCCCCAGCGAAAGTGGAAAGTGTGAGTCTCTGGCCTCCAACGATCGAACAATGCAGACAAGAGAGCCCCATCCAAAGGGAAGGATTGCCCGATGTCCAACATCCGGGCCAGCGGCAGAAGCCCTGACTCCCGTAGAGTGGGCACGTACCGCTCATCCAAGGGCCAGTGCTCCCTCGCGGCCTTGAGAGCGAAAGACGGTGGGGCGACACCTACAAGCCAGACCTTGGCACGATGCTTGGCATTGTAGTGTGGGTCAAGCAAAGACTGCGGGTCTCCAGCCATGTCATGCGAAAATAAACAAAAATTAATACAGGTACGATAAAAAATAACATTGCATACCATAAGAACAAATAAAATGTGATGACATGATATTACATAATGTCACTGCATAGATATCACAGTATGTTACAAAGTAATGCAATTCCAGGAAAGTATTAACCGCACACAGAAATAAAATTACATGAAGACAACTTTAAAAATGACAGTAAACGATATAACGATACATGAAATGTGAAGACATGACATTAGCTAACTTGACATAGGCAACACGGTCCATGATATTACATAACACAAAATAAAAGTACTACTCCCACATAAAAAAATTACATTGAGGTACATTGTCATGGTTGCTAGGGATGGGTCGACGAGCCGACCCTATTAGGGCAGTTCTTCATTGTATGCCCTAATGTCCTGCATATACGGCACTTTCGTGCAGCTGGTCTGTCTCCCCGCTGACTTGCATCCATATCGTTGCGGATTCGCCGTGACTGCTACCGTCCACGGCCGCTCCGCTTCAAAGCATCGTTCTGATACCAAGTCGCTTGACCCGGCCATAGCTCCCTGTGATGCATGTCCAAGCCATAAGAGTTGAACTCCGAACTCCATGTCCCAAACAGATGGCCGGTGCTGAAGTACTCAGAGATGTACGCCACAGAGGACTAACGTACAGCCGCGCACACTGCATATACATGCGAGCATGGCTTGTGCAACAGTTGTGGCTTGTTGCATGTGCATTTCACGACATCACGTATTGTGCACACCTGTTTACTGTACCCTCTGCAATGCCCACCGATGAACTTCTCCCGCAGATGCACTTCAAACTTTAGCCTGATTCCATCCATGGTGCGGGCGTCGTGCGAGCCTTTTCTATTTCCTTCTCCATGTATGCATGCATACGTTCGGAGAACTGCTTTCCTGAATCTATATGCTTCTTTGCATTCATCCCCCTATTCACGAAGTATCCAATAGTCCTGTTCCAG
This sequence comes from Rhipidocladum racemiflorum, assembly GCA_036346355.1. Classification (NCBI taxonomy): domain Eukaryota; kingdom Viridiplantae; phylum Streptophyta; class Magnoliopsida; order Poales; family Poaceae; genus Rhipidocladum; species Rhipidocladum racemiflorum. Next base: position 34,763,083 of record CM070579.1, read on the forward strand.
GTTTCCTCCATGACGGCACTAACTGGGAGGGACCGAACACCCTTCAAAACATCGTTGTAAACCTCTGGCATGTTAGTTGTCATTATGCCATATCTAGCGTCGTCTGTGTCATGCAACAGGGACCATTTATCCAGATCCGGAGCATGCAACTGCACCCACTGAGAGAAGTTGCTGACCTCAGAGTTTAACTGCGTCGTAAGTTTTGCGGTCTCCTCATCGAGCACTCTCCATATGGCCTTAAATTTTCGCCTCTGATTTTGCATGCAAAGTCTTTTAAATGTCTTCATGACTTCCTTGCTGCGGAACCTCCTATATATGTAGGTTCGCGGCAAGATGCCTAATGCACCAGCGATTCACGACATCATTCCATTGGTACGGTGCCTGTGTCCCTCCTTGCATGGTGCTGATGGCGGACATTAAACTAGTATGCCTGTCAGTGATGAGGCACACGTTGGGGCGATCTTGGATAACATCTTGCTTCACATTTGCTAGGAACCACAACCAACTCTCCGTGTTCTCGCTTTCCACGATTGCATAGGCCACCGGGAGTAGCTGATCGTTGGCGTTCACCGCAACCGCCATCAGTATGGTGCTTTTGTACTTGCCGGCTAGGAAAGTACCATCCATGGTCAGCACAGGCCGACAATACTTGAATCCCTGAATAGCTGGTCCAAATGCTCAAAAGACATGGTCGAGGATGAAGCAGTTTGGACCCTTCGCAGGGTGCGCCCTATCCATCTTGTTGATGTAAGTCCCGGGATTGGTTTCAGCAATCTGGTGAAGCATGCAAGGAACAAGGTTGTACCCCTCTTCATACGTGCCGTACATCATCTCCATAACTTTCTTCTTTGCTCGCCAGACCTTGCCGTAGCTAACAGGATATCCCACAATGTTAATCACATCGGCCCTCAATATCTTCGGTGAAACGGTCACATCTGTCGTGACCAAGTGAGAAATCAGGCTCGCCACATATGAGGATGTGACATTTCTGCACTTCGCCAGTGGCTCATCAAGCACACAAGTGTGATCCATCAAGACGGTTATCCTAAAGCCCGAACTCGCGCCCTTGAACTTCTGGGCACGAATCTTGCCGGGACACTCAGGATCCATGCACTTCACAATGTAGGTCTCCTGGTTCGACCTATACACCCAGTATGTGCAGCTGATGTTCACCGCATATCTAGCAATTGCCTGCTGGATGGCACTCTTCATAGGGAAGCATTGCCCGAACAGTAGAGTGTCTTGATCGAAGGCCCACTCTGTGCCGGCTTCGTTTGGCAGCACGAGAGATGTGATCGCCAGATCGTCTAATCGAGAAGACACATGCTCCACATTAGTGGACACAATGCCACCGATTGGAGCTCCATCGTCATCTTCACTGCTATCCGTGTCGACTTCGTCGTCTTCATCAGATATTTCTTCTTTCGCCATGCCTTCCAAGTGCTCGTGGTAGTCAATACGAGTGGACCACTACTGGGCGATGTCTTCATTCGCCCAAAAGTCATCCGTACCGATGGCCCCAGATGATTCTTCGACGACGACGCCACTACCACTGCCACCTAGGGGACTAGATGTTTGGCCTCTATCCAGGAAGCGCACATACACCATCGGCCGACAGTGTATCAATGCTTTAGGGTTCATCACAACTTGCATGTATTCCCCCCACATTGCGCTTCCCACAATCTTGCAAAGCTCCCACACGTAGTTGGTGGAACCTCCCACAACTCTAGCATGTACCACCTCGATTACGAGCTTCTTTCGGGCAGTCAATGGATCGAATGCGCTTCTCACGCACGTATGGAGGTCGCTCAGATTCATCTCCGTTAGATTCGGAGCCCGAATCATCTTCCTTTCGTAGTTCGAAAGGTCCACCCCATATGGACCCTCTCGAACAACATCGTCACCATAAAACACGCACAACTCTAAAATTTCTGCCATGTAGTACCTACCATAGCGAAAGACAGAAGCACACGCATTAAACACCACATTTCAATTTGAATGCTACACCCTAAGTATTTCTGCAAAATCATGTTCTTTACTGCCTACTGACAATAACAAAAGTGGTTTCATAATTGTTCTGCATTAAATAATGAGGTTATAGCATTAAATCCTAATCAGTTTGCATTAAGTTTTTGCATGTATTAAAGTGCCCAACTCGCTTATCGTATTATTTTAGGATTTATAAATTTTACTTTGCCATTTTAAGGCCTTCACTCAATTTTATATGGTCCCACTTTACACAATCTGTAAATTCAAAGTTTTGTCCACAATCTGAAAGAATATCTCACAAGGCTAGTAACAAAATTTATCCCACTCAGTTTGCATCAAATGAGCACCAAATCTACATTGAGCTAGTTCCAATCCAGTTCAAAAATACATGTTCTTGCATATTTGGAATGTCCATGTCCTCGGGAACATGTTAGAATTTTTTTTCCATGAATTAAGGAATTATGGTTTACTGTACATGTATCAGGGTTTCGAATATAACACATATAACCCAGTATGGGGTATCATACGGAAGTACAATGGTACACCCTAAGTATTTTTACAAAATCGTGTCCTTTACCGCCGAATGGTAATAACAAAATTGGTTACACAATTTTTAAGAATAAATTAATCATGTAATAGCAATTTGATTGTTTCTTACAGTGAGCATGTACTTAATTAGAAATTAGTGCAAATTAACTGTAAATTCAAAGTGCTGTCCACAATATGAAAGAATATCACACAAGGCTTGTAACAAAATTAATCCCACTCAGTTTGCATCAAATTAGCACCAAATCTACATTGAGCTAGTTCTGGACCCTACAGTTCAATGCTAGTGTTTCTAGAGTGCTAAGTTGTTCTCACAACAGCACAATAATGTTACAGCTATATTGAAATAGGTGTTCTAGTCACATGAATGTGGTCGTAATATTACATTACCATTACTTAAGTTATCCATATGTCGCAATAATATTAAACCAATTTTAATACTACGATACAGTTTCATGTTTCCATACTATTAGTTTTACAATACTGTATTAATACTGCGCTAATATTTTAATAACATGGAACCATTGTCTACTCTACTTCCATGGCATGCAATTTTACCAGTATATTATTAAATGCACTTACATCACACCAATTACACAACATTTTTTACAACTTGTATTGTTCATTCGTGTACTACTAGTATACTATAGTTTCATCTTCTACTCATTATACATTTGCCATGATAATATCTACTAATCATGTACAACTACAATGTACACATATTTACACTAACATTTCTGAAGCACAACTGATGATTGCAATAGCCGGCGTAACGATCAAATTAACCTTCCGGAACCTGAGCCTTAAAATTAAATATCCAGTTAGGTGTGCGATATTTTATTGCCGAAGAATACCTGCAAAATACTGATCCATCATCAACTTATCGAAATTATAAACGTACATATTTGTACAAAATATAAATATCGTGAAAATTCCTGCAGAATTACACTTCTAAATTTCTTCTTCCACCTCTTTTTTCCCCTATTCTCCCTCCTCTTCTCTTTTTTTTTTCTCTACCCGAACCCTCTCTCTGGCTGAACTCCCTCACTCCAAAAAATTTCCTTCACACCACGGAGAGGTCGGATGACATTTATAGCACGCGGGGAGCTTCATTGCATGTGAACTTTGCAGCTTTCGGCACTGATGGGACATTTCTATGTCACAAACACCGCGCGAACACTTCCTCCCATGCTAGGCTCCCCTGTTTTTTCCATGCGACGGAATTCAAGGAAGCATGCAAGCCAGGCAGAGCATTGGATGCTTTTGCATGTGAGAATACTTTACTAAAGAATCATTATCGCATGCAAGCCTCCTTCTTTGGTTGCTTCTGCATGTGATAATACTTTAGTGAAGAATCAATTCTCTCCCATCACATCGGTCGGGCACCTGCATGCAAACTAAAAAACAAAAAAAATAAATAAATAACTAGCGCTTCACCACCTGTGAAAAAAAAACAAAAAAAATTTAAAACTAGCGCTCCCCCACAGTGGGTTTTGAAAAAAAACAGAAAAAATTCCAGCCCTACCCACCGCGGGTTTTTAAAAAAAATCTAGCCCTCCCCACCGCTGTTTAAAAAAAAACGAAAAAAAATCTTTCTTTAGTATCCAGCGGTTTGAAGCGCGAAAAAAAAATCGCAAAAAAATTCTAGAAATATGCAGTGGTGGGGGACCGCGGGAATTGGAATAAAAAATAAAAAGAATTACCGCGGTGGGAACCCGCGGTTTTGCATTGTTACAGGGCTAGTTTTGCATTTTTGGTGGAGAAATGTCTAGATCCGTAAAATTATTTTTTGGGGAGGCCAGAATAGTAAAAAATTCGATTGAGGAAGCCTTAGCTTTTCTAGCGCTCTTTATAACATTGGTTTTACAAATCTGGTCAAATAAATTTACAAAAATGGTTCCCTCCTCGATCGTGGAAGGTGTAACAAGTGACACGGGTCATCTGTCGCATCCGGGGAGCTCGGTAGCGTTCTGTGCCTACGGCAGGCCGACCAACCATAGCAATAGTGCCAGACCCACCTTGCTGCCGCGCTCCCCCAGCTCGGAAGGATCTCACGCGCTTGACAGGACTCTTACCGAGCTCACCAATTGCCCCGAAAGCTACCAAGTTCCTTTGGCACGACATATGACACATGTCACCTGCTGTACCTTCTGCGGTTAGAGAGAGAGACATTTTTTGCAAATATATTTGGAAGAGGCTAGATTTGTGAAAAAAGATATTTACGAGAGGATTATAAAAGCAAAGGACTCTGAGTCGAGATGTGGGAATCTAGAGGTATGTATCGGAAATTTTGGGTTAGGGGTGATTGATGCACCCCAGCTATGAACTGTGTTGCGGGGCTGTTCCATTTTGCAAGAAACAATGTCAAGAGAGAGAGATGAGAGATAGTGAGAGAGAAATTTTGGGCCAGGCCAAGTCCGTAGCACCCACCTCTATCTGCATAATGAAAACTGCACTTTTTCGACGCCAAAACTGAACACTCATGTCTTAAGTACAGGTGCTAACCTATCGTAATCAAATGTACAAATTCGAATATATATACACAATTTGACAATAAGGTGAATATTGTGCTATTTTCCATACGAGTTTGGATGCACTAGGAAACCATAGTATAGTGGCGTGTCCTTTTTGCACTGAACAGCAAGGCACGGTAGCCGTTGAACGCATGGTCACAAGCTGAACTTTCCAACATTAAGGAATGACAAACGCAAGAAAGCTATACCGTTATCCGTAGGAGAAGCACATCATTTTCCTAATTAAAGATTAGCGCCCCAGCTCAGTCCAATCCAGCGAGAGGATGGTACGGTGCCTGTCCCAGCTGCAATGGAATCTTTTTTGTAGGCAGAAAAGGAAGCACAAAAAAGACGATGAGAGCTCAGGAAACTTTCTTCGGGTCTTCAAAATACTATCTTCGTTTATTTTTATGATATATTTTTACTCTATATAAGGATTAAGACTGTTAAATTTGAGAAAGGTATAAAAGCAAATTACTTAGATAACCTCACTTAATTGTCTTAAAAGATTAAATATATACTTTGTGTGGGTAGTAGTGAATAAATACATATAATTGAGAGAGAATAAATAGCGGTATAGAATAAATGACTCATTAAATCTACATATAAATATTATATTTATGAATAAAATAGTTCAAAAAATAATTTTTATAAAAACGAATGAACGGAGTATGAAGTAGTTGGGAACCATTATTCGTGAGGAGACCCAAGCGAAAAGCTTCACACACTTGGGCCACATGGATAAAAGGGCTTGGCCTGTAGAAAGATTTGAGAGCTAATTGTTAGCTGGCTAATGGCTAGAGCTAACTGTTAGCCAGCTAATAATTAGCTTATCTAAAATTAACCTAGGGCTGTTTGGATACATGGTTAATGGTTGGGCTAATTTCTTAGAAAAGTCATGTTTGCCCCTCATAACGGACTGAGGAGTGGACACACAGGTGAGGAAGTGAAGATAAGGCCAGCGCGAGGGTATTTCAGACTTTTTCAGCGTGTTACCTACTATTAACCCAAATTAGCTCCCCCCACCAGCTAATGGACTATTTGTTAGCTGAGGGGTTGGCTAAAAATTAGCCCACCTATTAGTATTCCTGTTTGGATAGACTAGGACTAATTTTTAGCCAGCTAACAATTAGTCTAGATCCAAATATGGCCTAAAATTTATATTAAGATTATATTAAAAGATACCTATGGCAAAAAGCCCGAAAGACTATATTTTCTCAAGTAAGCTTAGTTAAAGCTAGTCAAATAGTAACTCTTTTAGCTTCGATGTGGTACCACTATACTACAGATAAATTTTGAGTTGTTACTCCTAGAGCAAAAAAAACTGTCCTTGCACGATCGAGCATGTACAAGTTCATTTATACAGGGCAGATGATGAGATATTGTTGATGATCGATCGGTACACGCCACCGGTCATATCATGCATCCAGTTGCAATGCTCAGGTCAAAGAACGAAAGACACTACTGCTACGGTACCAAAGCGCAAGGTTCGTTCGGATCAGTGGTCCCCGTTGCTGACTCGTGTGGTCTCGATTTTGACGGCGACCCGTGGTGACAGACCGTGAATGCTAATGTTCAATTGCACACGAATACGAGTTAAAGCAATGCTTCTATACTTTCTCTTAATATAGATTATAAAATTCTTAAAACAAATAAAAAATAAATAATCACTATCTACCATTCATTTATACTTTAATATTTATGCAACTTTCAAAAAGAAAAGTATAGAAATACCTCTCTACATGTTGTTTTAGATATGATGCATATAAACTTCTGAAATTTTAATTATTAATATTTTAAAAAAATTAAATTAAATACATAAAAGTTATATATATATATATATATATATATATATATATGTAGATTTGGTTCCAAAAGTTCTCTTATAATATTGTAATTTTATTAGATTTTATAAAATATACTAAAATAAAAATTAGTATTAAAGTTATATTTTAGAGATGGTGTAGATGTCTAAAACGATAGTATCTCTGATCGGAGGGGCTAATTCGAGGACTCAGCAGTCAACTGTGGAATGGATAAGGGTGCGTTTGGTTGCCTGTACCAAGTGGTACATGTATGAGATAGTTCAAGAAAAAAATCATCTATGTGTTTGGTTGCTTGAATGGAATCATCCCATCCTGTACCAAGTGGTACAAATTTAAGGAATATTTCCTCTACATGCTGAACCATTCCGTTCACCCAAAATAATGGAACCAAATGATACAGGACCATTCCATCCCGTTCAACCTCATCCCACGAACCAAACGCACCCTAAGGCGAGGAAATGATCCGTACTGCTACTGACACGGCACTGGAATTTCGAGCCGTGCTTACTAGTCCGTTCAATCTGACGCTGGACGGAATGTTCCAGTGAGAACAAGCTGGAATAGAACGTTCCAATTGTTCCATTCTATGCAGGCACCGGTACACGGTGGACTATCCAATGATGTATATGTATTATACTAAGTGGAAAAATACCCCGTGCCATTGAATCTTGGATGGAAATGGATCATCTGCATTCCTCTGCATTACTGCGGACGATGCGGATCCTATTTAGATAGGGGGAACACCCATTAGGGTAAACGCAACGCATATCAAAAAGTTCAAAAAAAAAAAAAAATTGATGCTGAAACTACAACCAAATTACCAAAGTATTACCTTGAAAACAGAAAAAAAAAGGTTTCATAGGTGATGCAAGTAAGGGTGGGCATAGTTGATGCAAGTAAGGCTATTCCCAGTGCAAAGTATCATACTCTAATATCCAAGAATGCCACATAGGATGAAAAGTATGATACTGTATTGAAGAAATACTCTCTACAATGCATAGTATCATACTTATATGGTTAAAATAATTAATTAGTGTGATGTTGTGTCTATGAAAGTGGGCCCAATGCGTTAGATTCTGTGCCACAGCCTAAGATATCGTGCCAAAGCAGTATCTTGCCCAAGATACAGCTTTCTTCTCCCTCCTATTTAATGCTTTGCCACATCGGCAAAAAATCCTATGTGGCATCTATTTAATGAGTATGATACTACCCATTGGGAATAGCTTAAGGATGGGTATTCGGTTAATTCGGTTTAATTTTTTTTTTGGTTTTTAAGAGGTGTAAACCGAACCGAACAAATTTAAAAATCGAACCGATTTAACCGAAAAAATTCGGTTCAGTTAATTCAGTTTTTCAATTAACCAAAATATGGCATGTCAATAAGCAGCACTGCATAACCCACAGCATAAACCAGAGATAAACCAACAGAAGTCTACATTAGCAAAACATTCGAAAATCATAAGATAACAAGGATGTCATTAAGCAACATCTAGGTTGCATATACAACAAGAATGTCAATAAGCATCTGGTCCTTCTCAATTTCTCATCTTACGATCTAGATTCTGGAACAGGAATACAACCCAAATGATAATGGCCAGCTGCCCAGCTGAATGAAGGAAAAGAAAACCATTCAGTTACAATTTTAAACAGAACTAGTATCTTAAAGTCTTAACAAAGTTTGCCCAGATAAATAATTTTTCAAAGTATGTTCAGATAATCAAACAACCATACCAACAAGTGTTCTATTTCATCTATACATGATATAAGGATTCTTACCTAAAAAATGTAAGACCTTGTTGGCGCCAAAAACTTGAAGTAGGGTTTCTAACTTCAACACTTCAGTCGAACACCTGGTTCTAGCGTGCCAATCGATTTGACCTACAATCAATAAGGTGGAAAAATAATAAAGTCGATTAAAGCCGATATCAAACGATGGTCAGCGTAACTCCAATTGGCGAAAAGTCGATCAGGGGGTAACTAGATTAGCCGATCAAAGCTAATCTTTAGGTTAAGGCAGATTGGCTTTGAGAGGCGATGCGCAACAAAACAAATCAAACCGAACCTGCGATGAAATCGACGAGACCAACAATCGGTAATGCGCAAACTTTTATTGATCTAGTCGATTTACAGAGGAAAGCTTGTAACAAGAAAGAAAAACGACGAGAAAACTGTAAATATGATTGTGGATGTGTATCCCTGTCTATCTTGCCTAGGCTCAGCTTTTATACCCTTCGGCCGATCCGAGTCCTCCTTCAATACGACAAGAGTATGTGTTGGCCACGGTTTCCTAAACGGTCTCCTGTTTCCAAGTTCCACCCATCGTGCGCTTATCCAAACTCCCTTATGCCCTAATTGGCCGACATTTCCATATATACCGAATTCTGGTGCAAACATATGCCCCCATTTTTGGAAGATAACTTGTTGTCTTCCAAAAATTATATCGGCTTCTCGTTATCGGCTTTCTTTCGATCGTCTTTTGGGAAATTTATCCTCGATAACCGTTCCATTAATGGCGCCATAAAAATCTTGGTGCGTTTTAACTGCATGTGTGGCTTCAGAATTGTTTCTCGCCGTTTCAACTTTTCACCATGATATAAATATGCGGGTCCCTCCACGGTCATTTCTACGCCTTCGAGCTCTCGAACCATCAGCAATCGGCTTCCTTCGTCTCCCTCATCGAATCCCTCAATCATCTCCCAAGTCGGCTGAATGGATTCCTCTTAGGTACTCATTCCGATCCCTGACAGCAACAATCAATACTACTTAGGGCCGGTAGGAAACCTAGAAGCTGACACGATTATCAACCAGGAGATTCCTCGACTCGCTCTATCGGCCGCTGGTTACAATGTGAAAGAGTGTGGTAAAAGTTTCAAAGCCTGGTTAACAACCCTCAAGGGGTGGAGATCTTGGTACATTAGAGTATCGGCTCAAAAGAGAGCGGAGTGGGAAATAATGGGCATAGCTGAGTGCCTTCCTTTGAGCCTAGCCAACCCGGAAGCCAATGAGCCCTTGGTGGCCACGGCATGTTACTTCTGGTCGGATTCCTTCAACGCTTTCCTCTTCCCGACTGGCCCGATCGGCCCAACCCTCCTAGATATAGCTGAGTTATGTTGCCTTAGGCCTGATGGCGACCAAGTATCAGCTTTTAGTGGTAAGCCAAGATACAAGCTGATTCAATCCAAAGGTGAGGGGTGGCGCAAGTACATCCAGCATAACAACAAAGTGAACGGGCCAGTATCGGGCGAAGAGCATGTCGCCTTTCTTAACTTATGGTCGGACAGATCTTCATTCTGCGGAGCCTCCATCGGGCCAACCCAAGTGTATCAGCTGATAGCGGAGCAACTGGTAGAAGGCCATCGGCTTGCCTTAGGGAAAATTTTATTGGGCGTCGTCTATCAGATGATGCACATCATACGTAGTCGGCTTTTCTTCGGATTTGCTAAGTTCGTCGTTGGCAACGTGGGAGCCCCTTTGTGGTTCATACAAATCTGGTTGTATCGCGTTTTTAGCCAATCGATTATCTCTGAACCTTCAGATGATGAGACGTTTCCTCGGGAGGATTATCCAGAAGGTGCCACTCCCCGATTTAGAGCTAGCCGATCCAAAGGAGAAAGGTACATAATGTGTTCTTCTAGCGAGCTGAAGATAACCCCAGCTGGACTGAAGAAATACCTGACATTCTTTTTGAACCTGGACAATGTTATCTTTGGTCAGCAAGATTTCTTCAGCTATGGCCTTCTTTTATGCATCTGGATGCTAATAGCTCCTCCATGCCCCAATCAACTTTGGACTTATACAAACTCTTTATTTCTCCCAGTATTCTCCATGTGGGCCTGAGCACAAGGAATCGGACTTTCCAGCTATCCTATAAATTCTACCACCCTTCAGTTTACGCTCGTCAGTTGGGTTTTGGCCAAGTCATCCCTGGCCTACCTCTCCTTGATCGACTTCAACCTAGAGCTAGGGTGACAAACAAAATGGCTGCCAAAATTGTCCTTGAAATAGCCGATGATCTCCAGATTATAGAACTGCCACACTTCCTCCTCAATTCCCGCTGAGCAAGTCGATTTTCATCTTGGTGGTCTTTTGTGGCGGAAGCCCTTCTGTTGGACAGAACTCCGTCGGCCATTATTTCTCTATTCCTGCCTGATTATCATGAGCCGACGGTAGTTTCTCAACGGGGTACTTTTCACCGCTTGAATTTTCATTCCTGTTTTTGGGCTCGGACCCTCACTATCTTTACTATTTTTCAGCTGTCGGCATTAGCGCAGGTGGCGTATATCTTGGCCGACATTCAGGGCACATCATCAGCTGTCTTGCCCCCACCTGCCCCGGCGCTTCCAATTGTATCTTCCCCCTTGGTGCCATCGACGAATCCAACTGATCTTTTGGGCTTTACTCTGGACGATTTGGATGACCCCGAGGTGATGGCCACGGATGACTATTCATCCAACATCCGCAAAATTATTGATGCATCAACCGTGGTATCGATTGCTGTAACCTCTGCGCCTAGCATGCAAGAACGGCTTGACCGTCTCTTTTTCGAGGTCACAAAGCCCGAAGCAAGGCTCTTGGCCAACACGCAGCCTCTGAGGACAGCCATGGCGGCAGTTGAGATTGATCTTCCTCCTGAGGCCATGAAGGCCCTCTTAGACGTTTGCTATTTAGATAGCCAAGGAGATGAAGTAAAGGTAGCCAAGGCCAGAATCGCTTAGCGCAGCAAGCCGATCAGCGGCTCTTGGACAAACTGGTGGCCGATAGGAAATCTAAGAAGCAAAAATTTGATCAAGACGCTGCAAGCTACAAGTTGGCGAAACACCAGATTCTAGAGCTTGAATCTGCCAAGAAGCAGTTTGCAGAAAAACTAGCTGAGATCAACAAGCAGTTAACCAATGGTCAGACGCGGGCGACCGAATCGGCTTCTCTGCTTGCCGACCAAAAGCGTGACATTGGCGAGGCAATTGCTAAAGTCAAGGAGCAGTCCGCAAAGATGGTTCCCATCCCTGGCAACGCTAAAGCAAATCAGCAGATAACGGATGAAGTCTAAGAAACAATTGCCAAAGCGGCTGCTGCGTTGTTGGCTCTAGGTGTTAGGTTGCCAGGTTCTGGGATGTAACTTATAATAGTCTTCCTTTTAACGACGTCGGTCGAAACGCTTGGATGCTTTTGTAATATTTGTTTAAATCAGCTGTTTAACCGATTTATCTTCTTAATTCTCGCCCTGATATTGACGCCACTATTATAATCATGATCCGATCCATACGCTAGGGTAGTATTTCTTTAAATACTTTCAATTAATCGCCTTCGGTAATACAGATACTTCGAGTGTTTCAAGTATGTATGAATTTCCATCGATAGGCCGATTTACCCTGTATGGTCCTTCCACGTTAGTGACCACTTACTGAATCGATTTTCCTTAGATCCGATCGGCAGTATAATTTTTCATACTAGATCGGCTTCGTTAAATGACTTCAGCATAGCTTTCTTATTGTATGCCCTAGCAACCCTTTCCTTATTCTTTTTAAGCCAATCCAATGTAACCAGTTTTGTTTCCGCCAAGTCGTCCAAACAATCGACCATTAAATCTTTGTACTCGTTAGCCGATAAATTATCCTGTCTGGCCACCCTCATAGAATTGATGTTTATCTCCACGGGTAGAACGGCTTCCTGTCCATATACCAACTGGAATGGGGACAACTAGATCGACCCATGGTACGCTAGCCGATATGCCCATAGTGCTTCCGACAATGTTGAATGCAAGTTTCTTGGCCTTTGCTCGATCTTTCTTTTTATCAACTTGATCAAGCTCTTGTTGGACGACTCGGCTTGTCCATTAGCCTGGGCGTAATATGGTGAAGAATTAAGTAGCTTAATGCCCAGACTCCTTGCAAAAGTACGAAATTCGTCGGACATGAACATAGTCCCCTGATCGGCTGTGATGGTCTGTGGAATGCCAAACCGATGGATGATGTGTTCGTTAACAAAGTTAATCACTTCGGTGCTAGTAACCTTTTTAAGGGGCACGGCTTCTACCCATTTAGAAAAATAATCAATTGCTACAAGGATAAATTTGTGGCCCTTGCTTGATGCTGGGAATATTTGGCCGATCATGTCATCCCCCACCCTCTGAATGGCCATGGCTTGGTGATCGGATGTAAAGCCGATGCTGGTGCGAGTTGCATGTTTCTGAATTTTTGACATGTCTGACATCCCTTATAATACCTGAAGCAATCTTCCAACATCGTTGGCCAATCGTACCATGTTCGTCTTAATATCCACCTCATTTTGTGAGCCGATTGATGAGATCCTCAAATCTCTTCATGAACTTCCCCCATGGCCACCTTTGCTTCATCGGCTCTAAGGCATCTCAGTAGCAGACATTCCATCGTTCGGAAGTACAATACTCCCTCCAATATGATGGATTTCAGTGCTTGCTGCCTGATTCTTCGTTCAGTCGGCTTAGATGGATCCGCCAGATAATCCCAAATTTTCGTCCTCCAGTCGTGTCGGGACCCGAAAGTACAAATCCAGACCCTCTGTGTATTCAACACTAGTCCAGGATCACGCATAGTCTTAACATCGGTAAATACCACAATCATACTCGATGAAATAGTAAAGTTCTTTATTCAAAGGGAAATATAGTCGGTTGCTCGAACTTAAGGTCAAGTTACAAAAGTACGCCTCGCAGGGCTTAAGTCTTACTCAAATAAACTTGCAGCAGAAAATTAAAGAAAATGCGTGGCGCCAACCAATATGCCATAGGCAACTGACTGGGCTTGCTCCCTAGTTTGTCGGCTCCTCCTGGAACTCCTCCTCCAATGCTGGCGTTGATTCTTCTTCAACTGATGGTTGTTGTCGGGACCCGAATCTGTAAATCCGAACCCTTTGTCTATTCTGCACTAGTCCAGGATCACGCTAGCGCACACAGTAATAACAGGGATGAAGTACCACAATCATACATAGCGGAATTAATAATAATGTACTTCAAACATTAAATAACTGGTTGCAAGACCTTAAGGTCACCTTACATTAGTCTGCCACGCAGGGCTTACAATAACACAAGTAGATAAACAGTAGCGGAACGAAGAACTGTAACACCCCGGCATTTAATATGCATGAATGCTACCAAACATAAGCTAAACAACATCTAAATACCATAATTAAACATACATTCCAGCAAAGGCGCACATGCTAAAAACCGAGATTTCGGCAGCATCTCCTTTGTTTTAACAAGAATTGAAGCAACAACAATAATAACATGTCAATGTGGCACAACGAACGATAGCAATAACATGATCAAACTGAAAAACAACCACCATACCACTAAGGATATAAATTCTATCCATCACATGACAAATATGGACTAATCAATTACTCATAACGACCAACGAATCATCGAAACCATAGTTTAGTTCAATGAATTAACCATAAACATAAGGGAAGGAACATGTCATTGTTTAAATGTGTGATGCTAAGTGATGACGTGTGACTAGCTCCCTTTCCCGCATGTCGGATTCATGGTACCTAAAAGAAAACAACATAAACACAAGCGTGAGTTCATCACTCAGCAAGTATATTGCAATGGTACAAACATAAACAATTACATAGCAATAATATCTCACATCATGTAAACCATCTCATTCATGGTCACATATTATCATCATCATCAATATATATGAAGTGCAATGCGATGCTCATGTCTCCTTGGAAACTCATACCGGTATGGTTGAGTACACACCCGTCGGTGTGCACCCTCTCCCCCCTTCCATCCCGAAGATGGAGGGTGCCTACTCCTCACTTCCGTTCACCGCGGTGAATGGAATCACGATGTAGGACTTACTCATTGGCTCTCCGGATTAGTCATATCTTTCTCACCGACCTTCCCGGATTAGTTATGACTTTCTCACCGCCCGGGCCATGTAACATGTCATGTATGCAATTATGCCAACATCGTATTTAACTCACATATTAACACATGGCATCATAACATAATAAACATGCTCATCATATCATTGGCAATCATTAAAGCATGGCAAGTGATCATATATCATGTAGTCAATTCCATCTATTCTCAACAAGCAACCTACAACTCGCTATCCATTACAACACACTTGCCTCAACCACGGGCAACGGATTGGCGGGAAGTAGAAGGCACTCCCGGGGTCGCACCACCTGCACATAGGTACCACACACTCACAATCATGTCCACAAAACAGTACGCAAATCCTCATCTACCCCGACATTGCCAACTACTTGCAAAACCTAAAAACAGAGGTTCTGTCCCGTCGGGACAGCAGCCTTGCAAAAGGCATAACTTGAGTTTTGGGACTCCGAATCGATTAAACGAGTACATCCTCGCGTAGCTTAGGAAATTTCCCAACTTTTTCTAGGTATATGGAAAGACTGATTCGGAATCTAAAGTTGTTTAATCTACAGATTACCGTGATCTGTTCCAATCACGTCACAGATTTTAACACGCTCGGTAAAACAGCCATAACTTTCAAACGGCTTGGCGGAATTTAACTTTCTTTATATTCACGGAAAGACAATGAAATTATATACAACTTCTTCAACATCCGTACGACCAAATTTGGACTCTAAATTGGCGAAAAACCTAACCCTAGGTCGACTGCTCATGCTGTCCCAAAACAGAAACGTGGTAACATCTAGATCTAATCCAATCTACTTGATTCCAGCAACACCAATTGATCTAAAAACTTGATAAACACCCTTAGAACAGTACCTAGACCAATCCCAAGGATTCCCATGGCCATACCTTTTCCCAATGCACGAAAACTGAAGGAATCTCCACCCGATTCGCTCCTCGCTCCTCGTTCCTCGCTCCTCGCTTCCAATGGAGGGATCCTCGAGGTGCAGGGGTGGGGAGGCTACCCTAGGGCAGCAAGGGGGTGGAGGAGAGGTGGTGGAGAGGTGGGGAGGCAAGGGAGCAAAGGCAGGTGGGGCGCACGGCCAAGGGGTGAGAGGGGGAGGGAGGTGGTGCGGCTAGGGCACCAAGGAGGGGGGGGGGGGCGCACAACCAAGGTGGGTCAGCAAGGGGCAGGGGGAAGGCCTTTAACCAGCCCCCACACCTAATCCTAATCCTAAATGGATTCCCACTCCATCCCACAAAAGCCCACAACCCCCTCTTTAAGGCCCAAAATCCCCCGGAAAGGCCCAAAACCCCGGAAACGGCTCGAAAACGTTATTAACCTCCATACCCTATGGTTTTAACCTTATTTCCACATCTCATAATGTTTTTGACCTCATCATGCACCATTTATAAGGTTCCGACACTCCGTGGTGACACAACACTTCAAAAGGCCTAAAAACGCGAGTAAACCTCAAGCCGAAAGGTTTTATTCTCTAATTTCACATTCTATAATGTCACACCATACCGTAGTGTCACATTCTTCCCCCCTTCAACAGGATTCGACCTCGAATCCAAAGGACACCAATAAAACAACAACAAAATCCCCAAGGGACAAAAGACTTCTCTGCAGCACAAAACAACCGCACGAAACCTCAAATCGGAACAAACGACAAGCGAGTTCTCAAAACCAACACTTGGTGAGAAAAGTAATGATCTAACTCAACTAAGGGCGACCTCTCACAGGTCGACCTTCACTTCTATTCCCAAACAGAATCTGCGTTTCAACCACAAAGGGCTCCATCAACCCAAAACGCTCGAATCCTCATGGCAAACACTTCATGCTTCTATCACAACCAACCTGACTACCATACTCAATTAAACTCAACATGACATAATCAAAGGAAGTCACAATTCCTTTAACAACCTTTCTACATTCCCGAAAATTTCCATCGAGGGGAAAACTCATTAAGGCAAACTTGCCCTTCCGGTACACGATCATACTAACATTTTATTCCATCCTTTCCCAAACAAGACTCAAATCCAAGAACAACTAGTGACGACAATTGCTCACGGCAGGACAAAAATCACCGAACTACCGTCAACTTCACTTCCACCCATCGCTACTCTTAATAATGGTTAAACCCATACATCATCAACCTCCAACACAAACCACCCTTATACCACTAAGGTTCGACACCTAGCCCCAAGCTAGGATCAAAAAACCTTACCAAACCACAATTGGTTCCTTTCTTAAGAGGGTCTCGCCCTCACACAAAAACACTTAGCTAACAAACCCAAGTGTACACACGACAACTCAAACCCAAAGCGTTAACAACCATTTTGGAAAGAATTCGGCAACATCCAAGCCAAATCACAAAGGAAGCATAAATCCCCTACACCACAACCAAAATACCATAATTTCTTCATTCTTTCTTTTCATACTAGAAAGAAATGGACATCTCGATTCTTGACATGCATGCACACTTTTCAAGAGCACTCCGGATTAGTCATATATCCTTATATGACTTTCTCACCGACCTGGCTCGTCGACTCCTTTATGATTAATTATGCATAAACAATGTCTTGTTTTCCTTTTTCACCCTTCATTCATCATGTAACAACGGCACCGAATAGTCATTCACCAAATGACTTCTTCCTCGGTATCAAATGATGGAAACACAATTAACATCGAAGGTTGCGGAAATTCATATAGACTATGACGGCAGCATAGTTGACAGTAAAACACCACGTCGTAAAAGAACCCACATCAATTGAAAACTGAACTTGCACAACATTGCATTTCCTCCCAATTCAACATTTTGGAAGAGAACATCAAAATTTCAAGTCAAGCATCTGCTCCCACAACCATCACAAACTTCCTCAAGGAGAGGGAAACTCATTCCCAAAAGGGGAACACCTCACTAACAAAATCACTTTGTAAAACTTTCATAAAGTCCACCTTTTTGAAGCACTCGCAAACATCACACACATTTTCAAAACAACTCCAACTCTAGCCCAAAAGAGTTACAAATTAAATCTCAAGAGTTTCCAACACAACCCACTAAGTTCATCTGTTTCCTTTAAAATTTATTCCAAAGATAATTCAGTGTGGACGCGAAGGAGCGCGATCCACTCAAAAACTTTTGGGGTGTTGTGGGGGCTCCGGTCTTTGTAATGTGATGACTAGGATACTTATCAAGGCGTCGAATCGAATTAACGCAACCCGCCAAGAATCCAATCACTCATTACAAACCGTACCCGGATTGAGGCCAATCAATCGGCACGACACACTCAACTCGTGGTCATATGCCAAATGATTGATTCCAACCCGAGCTTCCCCAAGATATGTGTCTAGTGCTAGTTCCCTGGATCCGTAGCCTAGCACCCACATATTTCCACAATAAGTTGCATCAAGGATCAAGCTTAAAGTAATAGTTGTATTAATACTGGTTAGATTACAACTATTTGGTCTACAAGAATAAAACATAGCCAACTGGCTAAACAACGGAACAAAAGACAAAACTTCTGCAATGGTAGCAATATGCCTTCCCATACCCAGAGGCAACCGACTGGGGGCGAAAGTCCCAGATAATCACAAGAAAATCGACACCCGCCTCGAAGAACTCGACGTACGACGCGTCTTCACTGCCTTTGACGCCATCTTCTATGCATGTTGTTAATATAGAGCAAACGGTGAGTACACGTATGTACTCGCAAGACTTTAGTGTATGGAAATATTAACATAAATGCAGGCTACAACAAAGAATACAAGTTTCTACACTAAGTCTGTTTTGAGCACAAAGCAGGATTTATTTGCAATAACATAATAGATTCTAAACATTCGCAATTTGTAAAGCAATCGAAAAGAGATTGTTTTAATCAAGCATTAAACAATTGATCCATAACCCAGATTTTTCCAACCATTCCCTTCCTACAAACCGACGACCGAACCAACCCACCAAACCAAATCCCTTGCCAAAACCAACTTCTGACCAACCCATTAACCACTCCAACTCCCAACCAAGTTCCAACCGAACAAAGATTAGACCAGAACCAACTCCAGAAATTCTATACTTGACAAGATTTCCTAAGTCGCTCATGACCGTGAGCACGGCTAATCGATTAGTTTAATATATATCTCTGCAGAGATTGTACACTTTACCCACATGACACATTCTAGCAATCATGTCAACCATGCCACGCTATACCGAAGTACCCGTTTTGCTAGACTGTGACGAGACCTTTCGATAGGTTAGGATTTAAACCCTGCACCAGCCCGGTAATGTGCATCCTTGCTACGGTCCCAAGAGGATGTCCACTAGGGGTCTTTACAGGCACCCACTAGCTTTACTGGCCCATGCCTCCCCCATAGTAAGCATTACCGTTGTATTGGGCAAACTCCCCCTTGATGCCCCGAAGAGGGAGCCCCTAGAACACACCGACACGGCAGATGTGTCCAACTCTTCCGCCGCCTAATGATGCAAGACTCAAATCCCTTCAAATGTACTAGGCCAGGGCCATCCCATACTGGCACATGTGGCTGTACTGTTTGACCCAGTAATAGCATCAAGTTCAGTCCTTAGGGTGACCCAGACGAGATCTTCCAAACCCACTTGCTATGGCCATAGAGGATGTCCACTAGTGGTCCCTACGGGCTCCCACTAGCTTTACTGGCCCATACCTCCCCATAGCAAGGGACCAAACCAAACCAAGCCTCCGGCTTGCTATCCAATCCATAAACATTCCAAACAAGCCCCTGGCTTGTGATCCATTCCATTCCAACCATCCATCCGAAACAACCAAATCAAACCGAATTCCAAATCACCAATCACCAACATTTCGCCCGGTCTAAATACTCCTTTTCCATTTTTCCAACAACACCAATCCAACCATTTCCCCAACCGATAAAACCAGATCCAAAACTTCTAAGCCATTATCCATCCTTCCGATCCAAAAACCAATCCAACCAAACCGACCAAATCCAAGAAGAATTGTAATTGATTGTGTCGACAAAGATACAGTACATTCTACAGCATGACTAATCGTATGCGAGGATTACTCTTTGATACCCATTTGACATTTATTTTTATGTCTAAGTTCTTAGCCTAAGGTTCAACAAGGTTCACGACTCAATTAAGATTAAGGAAATCCATCAAATTAGGTCTAACTACCAAATTTTTCCCACAACTATGTAATATCCCGAGTATTTCTATACTCGAGTCACTGTACATTTGTACTCAAACACTGTTCAATAATACACTGTCCTTATGTACTTCTGCAATTTGAGCTGTATATACTTAAATGGGATCAAAAAGAACCCTTCAACTTAATTAACTTCGCTCAAAATCAATTTCCCATTTAATCGCCGACAAGTGTTTTCGGTGATTGAATTCAATTTTCGAGCTCTTGCCATAATGTCTTAGCTTTTGATCCAAATACTCACTCCTCTGTCCTTTTGAAGTACAAATTACCTAGTTTACTGGGGAACTTAAAAATCTTCAAAAGGAGTTAGGGATCTATTTAATCGAAGCTCGTGAACTTTGATCGTGGTCACGTTTAACCGCCCGACTTAATTAATTGCAAATTGAGTTGGAAAAGTGTTTAATTGACCTAAAAACCTTCCTAAATATCTTAGAATCGATAAAAATCAACTTTGGAAGGTTTAATCTTCAAAAGCTGCCACTTGACCAAAATGCCCTCCATAAGTGCATAGTGCCCACATGTGTTTTAAGCCATCTCCAAGCCTCAAACCAGTCCACCCTCATTTCCTCCATCCCACACGTCCCAAGCAAGGGAGAAGGAGAAAGAGAAAAAGAAGGCCACCCAAATCCGCGGATTTCGGGCAATTCAACCGACGAAAATCGAATCGAAGGCTGGATTTGGCGTCGTCATCGCGTTCCCCATCTTCTCAACCCCTTCAAGTGAGTATTCCATCGAGATTCATCGATGTCTCTTGGAGTTCCCGTGGTGCTTTTGCGATCTGACTTGATTTCTCGGCTCCCGGGACGTCCCTCGTCGCGTAGCTACGAGTTTCCCCTCCTGTAGCTCCGCATTTCATCATGTCCCTCAAACCCTAGCCTAGGTCAAAACTAGGTTCCATGTGTTAGACACGTCGCATGGCAATTGTGCTTTAGAATCTAGACTCAGATCATCGTTAGGCTCATTTAATCCTATAGCCAACCTAGCTTTTAGTCACCCTCGTATTCGCTCAAGTCCATCGCTAGGTCTTCGATTTATCGGAGGTCTAGTGGTGCATAGCATGTATAGATTTTTCCCATAGCAGTTCTGGTGGCTAGAGTCGCTACCGGAGGAATCGGAATTCAATTTCGCTAAGCCGAAATTTATTTTATTCATTTAGGTGTTAACTATTTTTACAATGGACCGAAGGTCCATAGCGTATAACGATAGCTCCATTAGCTCTTCTGATAGCCCTGGTTGCGATAAGAAGAGTCGAAATTAAGTTTCACAAAACCTGCTACAAGTTGTTAGCTCTAGGTCTCTTTTAATTTATTTTTATTTCATAAAATCCTAGAGCTCCGAGGAATGTATTGACTTTACCATTAGTCCCCTTAGAGGCTAGAAAAGCGATTAGAATCGCTAGATTTGCATTTAGCACTTTGCATTTTATTTTAGTAATTATAGGCCTCACAAGCCGTTTAAGGCATTTAGCTTTGTTTAGCTTCGTTTAAGGTCACTAAGGTCGATAGCATGCTTCCCGCGTGTTCTGGATCGCATTCAAGTCACTTTTCGGACTTTTGCCGTTTCTCGGGTAATTACCGGAGTTAAGCGGGCAATTGATCAAAAGTCAGAGAAGATTAAGTCATCCATGCTGGGGAATGGCTCCGATAGGTCGTAAGTATCCCTAAGCAACTAGCCGAGGGCTTAAAACAAGTCTCGCAGCATTTCAGCTCAAAACGGCCCCTTTGGGCGAGATTGCTCGTTTTCGAGCAAAATAGCCATTTTGGCCATATTCCACATTTAGGGGTTTCTTCGCCAGTTAGCTGTCGGAATGAGTCATTTAGGGTCATTTAGACTTAGTAGAGTCGAAAACGTGCTCCTCGCGCAAGTGGAATCGAGTTTGAGCCGTTTTGGACCTCGTCTTGAATCGAGGCGTAAACCTCGGCTTAATTTGCGCTTTCGATCGGATTTCGATGCAAATTAAGTGAATTTTCAAGGGGCAAGGTCCAGATAGGTCCTAGACATCCTAAAGTACCTAGTGGAGTCGCTGGAATTGGTCGCAAGTCGTTCGAATGGATTCTGGACAGAAATGGCTCTTGTGTTACGGTGAATAGTGCCGTTTTTCTTTTTTCTGATTTTTCAGCATTTTGTGTATTGATTTTCACTGTTTTGGCTTCCGTTTGTTCGTTTTAAATCCAAACGAGTTCCCGCAAGTTCCATTAGGTGTATTATACCTAATCCTAGGTGTTTAACAAAATTTAGTTGAATTTTAAATTATTTTGCGCATTTTGTTCAAGTTGGCGAGAAATTCGCCGAAATCGCCGTTTCGAATCGCGATTTCGCCATTTTTCTCGCTTGTTTCGTTTCTTTGCTTTCTTAGTGTCTAGATGAGTTCTATTTGATGTTAAGTTGGTGTTTATGCTTCTAAAGTCACTTTTTGCTAATTTATTTCTCTGTCATTGCTTTTGGTGTTTTTATTCGATTAGAGGCGAGTGAGTCCTGAGTCGCCTCGAACAATCTGAGTTCGTCCCGGATCCATCAGAGCAGCAGCAGACATGCAAGCACCTCCTTTGATCATCTTGATCCAATATTTTACGATGTTTACTTTGATTTATCAAACTATATGCATGCGTTTAATTTCAGTAAATGTGCTAGTTTGTGGGAATGGTAGATATAACCCAAATTGGTGGTTTTCCTTAATCTATTTCCCATGGTCACATTGATAGCCCTAGTAGAGGTTAGGCAACTTAATAAATGTCACTTGGGTATAAAATGTTAATAAATGCATATGCTTAGTCAATGCAATAGATTTGAGTCTAGTCCTTGGCAGTTACACTCATCAATCAAAATATGATTTCAAAATGAATTGAGTCAAAATGGTTAATGGTTAATTGATAAAAATGAGTGGTGTAAATGACTCGGGGAGGAGGTATAGAATGTGAAGGTGATGGTGTGGTTAGGATTGGAGTCCTTGCCCGAGTCAACAAAAATATAAGGACCGAACTCAAAGTTAATGCTGGGTGAGTCTCGCGCAACCACATGAACTGAACTGGGGCAGAATGCCTACGTACCTGACTTCGGGGGATAGCCAGATTTGTTGGTAGGCCGAAGAGCAAGATGAGAACTTGCGCAGTTGACAGGTCTGCAACTGGTACGGCCGCCTAAATCCGCCAGGGTGGGATCACGCTATTGTGCTGATGTCTGGCTGACACCGATGATGGGAACGGCATGGTCAATCTGCAAGAGTCTGCATCGAAAAGTATCGCTGCGTCGTGGCAACACGCTTGCTAGATAGACCCATGTGGGGAATGTGTGCAACTTCGCGAAGTGTTAAGTAAAACTAATTGATTAGCCGTGCTCACGGTTAAGAGCATCTAGCCAGATAAGTATGGAGAGTATAGAAGTTTGGTTTTGTGTCTTCTTACGAAAAGTGTGAGTCTCGAGCGGAAAGGAAGTGTTTGATGGATAGAGTCGACAATCTAGCCCATCGGTTGCATTCGGCGGGAATGGCGAACCGTTGGGATAATATACATTATACATATCTTGTGAAATATGTTTTATGTCAAATGCTCTTTCAATTACTAATGCTATCGGTTGTTAAATGTTGTTTTACAAATAAATGCTGCTTTATGCAATCAACCTAGTATAGAAGCTTATTCTGTTGAAATAGCCTGCATTTAACTATATTTCCATACACTAAAGACTTGCGAGTACATACGTGTACTCACCGTTGCTTTGTCGTTGTTTACTAACCTTGTCTCGGAGGATGGTTCGATGGTGATCCGGATGGCTCAGGTGGTCCTCTGCTCGCGAGCCGTATGGCGGCGGTTGTGGTCCTTCCTCGATCCAAGAGCTTTGTGGGGTTGTCGAGGCCACTACTTGGGTTTAGTGTTTCTTTTGCTTCCGCTATTATTCTACTTTTGGATTTTGTAATGTGTATGTACAAGATTTACACCCAGTTATGTAATTTAACTTTAGTTCATTACTTTGTGCATTGATACTCGTGTTGTTGGTACGCGATACTGGGCTACTGATCCAGGGAGCCGTATCGGATGCGTCTGTGCACTGGTGCGAAGCTAAGGGTTCGATCCCGTCAATCGAATTTTTTTTAGATTCAGATTTTCGGTGTCGAGGCTTCTGTTGCTATACGGTGCTATACGCCACAGTAGACGGCGTACAGTACGGTATAGGAAGAGGGGTCCTCACAAACTAGCATCTTTACTAAACATACACGCATGCATAATAGTTTTGACAATTGAAAATAGCATTTGCAAATATAGGGTCAAAAATGATCAAAGGAGGTGCTTGCCTGTTTGCTCTTTTAACAAGGTCCAACCTGGAACGAAGTCGGAATCGTCGTCTACCGAATCGCCAACGCCTGACAAAAAGTGATAAGAACTATCAACAACGAATCAACCAAGCAAATGAGAACCAATTACAAAAGCGAATCAAATCCGAGAGAGTAAGATCAAAAGAGCTTGAAAAAGAGGTTTTAAACTTCTCAGCTCTCATCGGCAAAATTGACACACAAGTCCCAGTAGTATCGTTCAATCAGCAGCACCGACCTTACAGCAGTACTGCCGATCCCCGGTAGTACCGTACCATCGGGACGATAATGTCGACGGCTGAAAACTAAAACAGAATACTTTACGAAGATATCGCTTAACGTTGCCTGATATACGCTCAAGCGGTCATCAGCCCCATACATCGCCAGCATCGAATTTCAAAGGCCGAGATCGAAAGCACACTTTGGAATATAGCTACCGGCTTGTTTCACACAAAGAATACCAAATGGGTGGTAATGCCGATCCAAACATCGGCGGCGCCATGCTCCAAAGGCCGGAAACGACTCACTAAAAACAACCATCGGCGTTATAGTCATAGTACTATCGCTCGGCAGCGATCGAGACTATCACGGCGTAGCGCCAGATTCCGTAAAGGGCCGGAATGCGAGAAAGGGGCTCGCTCAAACGGGATTGGAACTCAGTGCACGCGCCAGTCACGGTCCTAATGGCGCCAGAACACAACTAACCTGGTACCAACCAGTTCTAAGCTCGTTTGATCGATTTACCACTTTCCGATTCCGAGCTCTGAACGAAACCCTAAAACGGTTTTCGAAAGAAAAGAACCAATGAAAATAATCCAAATGGGGACAGAAAAGACCTAACACGAAACCGAGAAAACGAGAACTCAACGAGCAAAGGAAATTTAAATTCTTCCTAAGCCGGCGATCGGGCAGAAACCGCGGTAGTGCCGCCTTAAACTCCTGGCAGCGATCTGGCTACAAGGTCCGGTAGTGCCTCTCGCTTGAGAACGAGAAGGGAGCCCTCTGGATTTTAACTGCCGGCGGTGTGCGGGCGGTAGTGCCGACAAGGGCGGTAGTACCGGCCTCACACAATCGGTAGTGCCGACTTTCCAGGAGACTTTTTGCAAAAAGTGGAAATTCGTGCAATTGAGTTCGGGACTTTTGACGCGAATGCATGAATAGGTTCCTAGGGACACTAGGGACCCATTCACGTAGGTTTCGTCAAGTTTCGAGCCCGTTTGCTCAATTTCACACTTTTTGACTTTGCGAACCCCGAAAACGACACGAAATCGGTTTTCGACTCGAGAAGAGTCCAAATCCGATTTTTCATCGCGGCAGTGGAACCTCTACGGCTTCATGGACCAATACTCGCTAGCTTTGTGGATTTTGGAACTTCGAAACACGAATTAGTCCCGAATGCCCAAAATGCACATTTTTGCGAATCGAGTCAAGCGACGAATTCGCAACTTGCGTATTGAATCCAATAGCACCATACAGTCCCAAATGACCAAAAGCTCGCCTACGAATTCGTTTGCACGATGATCAAACTTCTAGAACTCGAAAACTCTAATTAATCTCGAATATCGATTCCGGACCCGAATCGAGTTCAAACTCGATTCTTCTGCGAGAATCGACCTTCGTGGTATGGAACATATTCGTGAGTCGCCCTCTCGGCATTTCCGGAGCTAGGGCTTCAATGGGAGGTTTCCGGAAATTCGAGGAACGGCTTCTTGAGGCGAATAAACCCAACAAGGAGTAGATCAGGGTTTTCGGAACGAATCAATCGCGCAAAAGAATCCTTATAACCCTAACCCAGGTCTAGCAACCCGACAAAACACGGATTTGCTACCCGATCTAGGTTCTCTAGGGTTAACGAGAGAGAAAAGAAAAGAGAAAAAGAGGGTGGAGGCTAGGGTTTGCATCAAACCTTAGGGTTTGAGCTCAAACTTCGAAGACATCGGTTGAGAGACTTCTTGGAGGCTTGAGGATGCTTCACCACTCCTCAAGGCTTGCTCTTCTTGCTCCTTGGGAGCTCCACCGGCCAGCATAGAAGGAAGGAGAGGAGGAGCTCGGGTTGGAGAGGAAGAACAAGAGAGTGAGAGCAAGAGAGAGAGCAAATGAGAGAGTCAGGGAGAGAGGAGACTCTCCCCTCTGGATAAATACGAGAGAGGGAGGGCCAGGGCGACGTGGAGGAAGGAGATTGGTCAGCAACCCCTACACCCGTCGCTCGGCCGGCAGTACCGCTCCCCTCGAGCGGTAGTGCCGCCCGACCGGCAGTACCGGCCCTAGCCGGGCAGATCGCCGCTTCCCGCAAAGAAAACTCAGTGTTCTTCCGCGGACTTTTCCCCAATCTACGGAATCAACCTCCGGGGGTTCAAGGGAAAGGGTTTAGGATCTCAAAGAGAAGTTTTGGGGTTAGGCTTACTAACAACTTCAGAGGATTTCGACCGGACTCGAAACTCTGGGTCTCAGGTCAAAATCGATCGAAACGGCTCGAGCGAATCGACAAAAACAATCCGAAAACAAATAACTCCAAATTAAGATCCAAAAATCAAATCAAAGCACCATTAAACACTCAATTAGCTTAATTAAGCCTAGTTAAACTTAATCACAAATTCAGGATGTTACAATCCTACCCCCCTTATAAAAATCTCGTCCTCGAGATTTGCCGGACTCGGCAAAGGGTGAAGGAAATTCGACCCTGAGAAATCTTCACGCTCCCAGGTGGTTTCATCCTGGGTGTGGCTATTTCCATCGGACTTTGATCAACGTGATAACATGATTGCGGATATAGCGCACCACATTAGCAAGGACGCAAACTTAACGTTCGCAAGGGATAGATCTGACTAAGATCTATCATGTCCAAGGAATAGGCTTAAAGGGACTCTGAAGATTTCCTCTTCAGTTACGGCACACGGAATTCCGGTTACATTCGAAGAATAAGGTGGAGACTCTAGTTGAGCAACTACCTCATTTATCTTTACCAGGAAGATTCGATACGGACCGATGTATCACGGTGCTAGCATCCCATGAACTCGCAATCGCCAAATTGCTTCACAAGTTAAAACCTCTAGCAGCTGATAGTGTCAACTTCAGAGTTCAACTTACGGCGACGATTACTCAAAAATGGGTACGATTTTGGGTAGCCATTCAATAATAACTCCGGAACTTTGTTTGGAAGTAATTCCGGTGACTCTTCAAGGAAAGATGTAGGAGTAATCCCCAAACTACCGACATTCGGCACATACCCAACACAAGAAGAGAGTACGGATATAGCTCCTGCTGGTGAAATCACCGGAGGAAGAATTAATTTGACTGTTCTCCTGTCAAATCACAAGAAGAGGGCAGAACGATTAGCACGGTCGATGCCCTCCTGGTCCTTGAACTCTGGTTCAAATCAAGGATTACATCAAACCCTAAATATATATTCGAATCACTCGCTACGGGAATTAAATTCCCTGGTGAATGATAAAAATTATCCTAGACAACGTGCTAAGTCCCGAAATTGCGTCAGGCAACTAGGTTAACATCTCATTGCCTAGACTACGAATCTCAAACTTCTGTTTGCACAGTATTTGAGAACAAGGTCAATTTAGAAGCTCTATAATCAACCAAAATCATTGCAAAAGCTGAATGTACAAATAACGAACAAGGCACTACACCAGACGCGTAGCTTGCATTTTCAGCTGTCGCAAAGTTCGGCCGACAACAGCTAAGACTCTGGGCTGGAACAAGACTTGAGCGACCACTTGATGTCCTCTGCGTCAACTGACGAAATCTTTGCGGACGATCTGGGGCACTCAGATCTTGAAGACAAGTTATCGCAGGTCGTAAGTTCGGACAATCTCTGGGCGGTATGACCTTTCCCACGACGTGCGTAACGAGTGAACGTGACCATCCGGCCTTGTCTCACACTAAATCACCTTTCACGGTTAGAAGACTGAACCGCAGATGAAGAAGGTTGAGAAACACTTCCTTGGGATTTTAAGTATGGAGACACAACCGACTATGCTTAAATGATTGGTTTCGCGCACGACTCCAAAGGATTGGCGCTTGCTAACCTCTAGTCCAACCACCTTCGCTTTCGGCTTTCCTGGGCTGCTTCGCATTGTCCTCGACGCGAGTCGCTTTATCGATCAACACTTGCATGTTGGGGATATCGTGAGCTGTGAGTGAAAACTTAATCTCCTCAATGAGATGCTCCCGAAAGAGAAAGATTTTCTGGCCTTCACTCGTAATCTCAACTGCAACATAGCGGGCCAGGTAATTGAACTCGTGGAGGTAGTCCATAACTGGCATGGACTTTTGTTTGAGATTAAAACTCTTGCTTCTTTGCCTCCAATAAGCTAGAAAACATTGGGCAGCATACTGCACCTAGAACTACATCTACACACCTCGTGAGATTGAGCTAGGGCTCATTGTCACGAAGTCAATCGTCAGCAACCAAAGGATCTGGTGTCGACGAAAGAGTTCAGCGATCAAACTCGTTGGAACCCAAACAAATGAGATCTTAACTGTGCTTCGGCTCGACTGTGGCTTCCTTAAATAGAACCACACGCTAAGAGTGCACGCAAGGAGTAACTCTTCGGCATTTAGTTGCACACAGGAGCCAAACAATTTATGCGCAACATGACAACCAAGAGTCGAGGCAAAACGGAACAAGATGCGCACAAGGGCATTCACCTTCAGAACCGAATCGGATATGAGTAAGTAAATACAAGGATAACCCGACATAGCGATAGAACTGAGGCGATAACTTAGTACGTCAGGGCGTACAACAGCAGGTTAATTTACAACCATCATCTACCGCTATCACACAATCCCATAACATTCTTTACAAGGCAAAGTACAGAAGCAGCAGGCTCAAATTTACAACAAAATGAGCACTAGAACTACCTTTCCTTATAATGAACATTTAGGGACAACCAGGCTCTTCAGGCTTAGGGACGAGCGACGAACGGACAGTTCCTGGCATAGTGTCCTGGTCGACCACATGCGAAACAAGTGAATGTGGTAGCTCGGCCCCGATTTCTAGAAATTTCTCCCTCGCGGTTGAGCGATCGAGCCACTTGTGGAAAAGGACGTGGAGGAACAGGCGGTGAAGCTGAGGCATCTGGCATCATCAACAAGTACTCCTGGTTACCGAGGATGATGTTCCGCCTGCGATTCACACTCAAGGAGGCACTGGGATAAGTCGTCGCTGAGCGAGATCCACTACTTCCCATCGGGACGAAAAGCGATT
The DNA here is from genome assembly GCA_036346355.1 of Rhipidocladum racemiflorum. NCBI lineage: Eukaryota > Viridiplantae > Streptophyta > Magnoliopsida > Poales > Poaceae > Rhipidocladum > Rhipidocladum racemiflorum. The sequence continues at coordinate 34,792,553 of CM070579.1, forward strand.
TAACGACTCGATGGTAAGTTCCATACGGTTGCGGGAGTTCCTTTGCTGGCTCCGGGGCATCACACTCCCCGTACACGATTTCTGAAGTGAAAAAGCTGTGATCGAGGAATGGAGCCATATGACTTTCGAGCACAAAGACACGACGACGAGCAGACAACAGCTCATCCCGACGATGTCGAAGGTATTGGTCAAGGATTCCCGTTAGTCTGATCTGCCAGGCAGAAGCAGGGTCCATTGACGCATCCAACGTCACATAGATGCTCTCCGAGCTGTCCGGCTCAAGAGAGGGACAGTTGGGGAACAACTGAGCCATCTCGGGAAGATCATGACGGAGACGAAGGATGGCAACATAGGCTCCATCAAGCACTGCAGCTAGCGGACTAGAAGCCAAACCGACATAACGACGAGTCGACTCCCCACCATGGCGACCATGGATAGACACTTCCGCCGCAAACAGCGAAAAAGCTGGGCTAGTCCCGGCGCGTGAGATTAGATACTCCGGCCGCTTTGAAAAGCCAGCAAGACGTATCATATCCCAAAGGGCTGCTTGAGCAGATCCCTCCAAAATCGCGCTGGTGAAAAAGCACGGCTTCCAATGACCAGACATCTAAAAATAAGGAAAAGACACAGTTAGCAAGACCTTATATGGACAGGATTCAACCAACCCCTTAGGAGAACCCAAGCAAGCAACACCCAAGCACATCAATTCCTATTTCCTTAAGCTTAATTTCAACTCGATACGTATCTAATTCTTGGAAGTGGATAAGTCTTCCAAAAGCTATCTCGCAGGGAGATAATTCGGAAGGGATGAGAAAGCAAGAGCTCTAAAGAAGTCCTTAGCTCCTTTAGGTTTTAATTTCTTTTATAAAGACGTTTTACGTTTTGAACCTATTTTCCTTGATTTGAATGGCGAAAGGAGAAGAATAAACTCATTTTTTTGACCACCATTATTTTTCAAAGAAAACACTGTTTGAAGTTTCAGGGGAGTCCAAGTCATTTTGAAGAATAAATCAAGATAAGAGGCTACAGATGGACGAGATCAGAAATCTACATTTTCGCAATTAAGAGTTTTATAGCCAACAAGATTTTCAGATGAAAATTTATCCTTACATCTATCGACCAGTCTATCTAGGCTTTCCCTACAAATGAACGACTGCCTCGATACCACCTTCTTGTGGGGGCTCCGGTCTTTGTAATAGTTGACTAGGATACTTACCACAAGGGCCGAATCGAATTAACGCAACCCGTCAGTAATCCAATCACTCATTACAAACCGTACCCGGATTGAGGCCAATCAATCGGCACGACACACTCAGCTCGTGGTCATATGCCAAATGATTGATTCCAACCCGAGCTTCCCCAAGATATGTGTCTAGTGCTAGTTCCCTTGATCCGTAGCCTAGCACCCACATATTTCCACAATAAGTTGCATCAAGGATCAAGCTTAAAGTAATAGTTGTATTAGTACTGGTTAGATTACAACTATTTGGTCTACAAGAATAAAACATAGCCAACTGGCTAAACAACGGAACAAAAGACAAAACTTCTGCAACGGTAGCAATATGCCTTCCCATACCCAGAGGCAACCGACTGGGGGCGAAAGTCCCAGATAACCGCGCAAAATCGACACCCGCCTCGAAGAACTCGACGTACGACGCGTCTTCACTGCCTTTGACGCCATCTTCTATGCATGTTGTTAATATAGAGCAAACGGTGAGTACACGTATGTACTCACAAGACTTTAGTGTATGGAAATATTAACATAAATACAGGCTACAACAAAGAATACAAGTTTCTACACTAAGTCTGTTTTGAGCACAAAGCAGGATTTATTTGCAATAACATAATAGATTCTAAACATTCGCAATTTGTAAAGCAATCGAAAAGAGATTGTTTTAATCAAGCATTAAACAATTGATCCATAACCCAGATTTTTCCAACCATTCCCTTCCTACAAACCGACGACCGAACCAACCCACCAAACCAATTCCCTTGCCAAAACCAACTTCTGACCAACCCATTAACCACTCCAACTCCCAACCAAGTTCCAACCGAACCAGGATTAGACCAGAACCAACTCCAGAAATTCTATACTTGACAAAGATTTCCTAAGTCGCTCATGACCGTGAGCACGGCTAATCGATTAGTTTAATATATATCTCTGCAGAGATTGTACACTTTACCCACATGACACATTCTAGCAATCATGTCAACCATGCCACGCTATACCGAAGTACCCGTTTTGCTAGACTGTGACGAGACCTTTCGATAGGTTAGGATTTAAACCCTGCACCAGCCCGGTAATGTGCATCCTTGCTACGGTCCCAAGAGGATGTCCACTAGGGGTCTTTACAGGCACCCACTAGCTTTACTGGCCCATGCCTCCCCCATAGTAAGCATTACCGTTGTATTGGGCAAACTCCCCCCCGATGCCCCGAAGAGGGAGCCCCTAGAACACACCGACACGGCAGATGTGTCCAACTCTTCCGCCGCATAATGATGCAAGACTCAAATCCCTTCCAATGTACTAGGCCAGGGCCATCCCATACTGGCACATGTGGCTGTACTGTTTGACCCAGTAATAGCATCAAGTTCAGTCCTTAGGGTGACCCAGGCGAGATCTTCCAAACCCACTTGCTATGGCCATAGAGGATGTCCACTAGTGGTCCCTACGGGCTCCCACTAGCTTTACTGGCCCATACCTCCCCATAGCAAGGGACCAAACCAAACCAAGCCTCCGGCTTGCTATCCAATCCATAAACATTCCAAACAAGCCCCTGGCTTGTGATCCATTCCATTCCAACCATCCATCCGAAACAACCAAATCAAACCGAATTCCAAATCACCAATCACCAACATCTCGCCCGGTCTAAATACTCCTTTTCCATTTTTCCAACAACACCAATCCAACCATTTCCCCAACCGATAAAACCAGATCCAAAACTTCTAAGCCATTATCCATCCTTCCGATCCAAAAACCAATCCAACCAAACCGACCAAATCCAAGAAGAATTGTAATTGATTGTGTCGGAACAGCATACAGTACATTCTACAGCATGACTAAGTGTATGCGAGGATTACTCTTTGATACCCATTTGACATTTATTTTTATGTCTAAGTTCTTAGCCTAAGGTTCAACAAGGTTCACGACTCAATTAAGATTAAGGAAATCCATCAAATTAGGTCTAACTACAAAATTTTCCCACAACTAGCATCTTTACTGAACATACACGCATGCATAATAGTTTTGACAATTGAAAATAGCATTTGCAAATATAGGGTCAAAAATGATCAAAGGAGGTGCTTGCCTGTTTGCTCTTTTAACAAGGTCCAACCTGGAACGAAGTCGAAATCGTCGTCTACCGAATCGCCAACGCCTGACGAAAAGCGATAAGAACTATCAACAACGAATCAACCAAGCAAATGAGAACCAATTACAAAAGCGAATCAAATCCGAGAGACTAAGATCAAAAGAGCTTGAAAAAGAGGTTTTAAACTTCTCAGCTCTCATCGGTAAAATTGACACACAAGTCCCAGTAGTATCGTTCAATCAGCAGCACCGACCTTACGGCAGTACTGCCGATCCCCGGTAGTACCGTACCATCGGGACGATAATGTCGACGGCTGAAAACTAAAACATAATACTTTCTGGAAGATACTGCCTTAACGTTGCCCACAGTACTTCTGCTCAAGCAGTCGTACCAGCCCCATACATCAGCAGTACCAGAATTTCAAAGGCCGAGATCAGCACACTTTGGAATATAGCTACCGGCTTGTTTCACACAGCAATACCAAATGGGTGGTAATGCCGGATCCAAACATCGGCGGCGCCGCGGCTCCAAAGGCTGGAAACAGCTCACTCTGAAAACAACTACTGGCGTTATAGTCATAGTACTACTGCCAGCGGCGATGATCGAGACTATCACGGCGGCCACGGTATTCCGAAAGGGCCGGAATGCGAGAAAGGGGCTCGCTCAAACGGGATTGGAACTCGTGCACGCGCCAGTCACGGTCCCAATGGCCAGGAACACAACTAACCTGGTACCAACCGGCCTAAGCTCGTTTGATCGATTTACCACTTTCCGATTCCGAGCTCTGAACGAAACCCTAAAACGGTTTTCGAAAGAAAAGAACCAATGAAAATAATCCAAATGGGGACAGAAAAGACCTAACACGAAACCGAGAAAACGAGAACTCAACGAGCAAAGGAAATCTAAATTCTTCCTAAGCCCGGCAGTACCGGCGGTAAACCGGCGGTAGTGCCGCCCTTAAACCCGGCAGTACCGGCTACAAGGTCCGGTAGTGCCGCTCACTAGAGAACGAGAAGGGAGCCCTCTGGATTTTAACTGCCGGCGGTGTGCGGGCGGTAGTGCCGACAAGGGCGGTAGTACCGGCCTCACACCGTCGGTAGTGCCGACTTTCCAGGAGACTTTTTGCAAAAAGTGGAAATTCGTGCAATTGAGTTCGGGACTTTTGACGCGAATGCATGAATAGGTTCCTAGGGACACTAGGGACCCATTCACGCAGGTTCCGTCAAGTTTCGAGCCCGTTTGCTCAATTTCACACTTTTTGACTTTGCGAACCCCGAAAACGACACGAAATCGGTTTTCGACTCGAGAAGAGTCCAAATCCGATTTTTCATCGCGGCAGTGGAACCTCTACGGCTTCATGGACCAATACTCGCTAGCTTTGTGGATTTTGGAACTTCGAAACACGAATTAGTCCCGAATGCCCAAAATGCACATTTTTGCGAATCGAGTCAAGCGACGAATTTGCAACTTGCGTATTGAATCCAATAGCACCATACAGTCCCAAACGACCAAAAGCTCGCCTACGAATTCGTTTGCATGATGATCAAACTTATAGAACTCGAAAACTCTAATTAATCTCGAATATCGATTCTGGACCCGAATCGAGTTCAAACTCGATTCTTCTGCGAGAATCGACCTTCGTGGTATGGAACATATTCGTGAGTCGCCCTCTCGGCATTTTTGTAGCTAGGGCTTCAATGGGAGGTTTCCGGAAATTCGAGGAACGGCTTCTTGAGGCGAATAAACCCAACAAGGAGTAGATCAGGGTTTTCGGAACGAATCAATCGCGCAAAAGAATCCTTCTAACCCTAACCCAGGTCTAGCAACCCGACAAAACACAGATTTGCTACCCGATCTAGGTTCTCTAGGGTTAACGAGAGAGAAAAGAAAAGAGAAAAAGAGGGTGGAGGCTAGGGTTTGCATCAAACCTTAGGGTTTGAGCTCAAACTTCGAATCCATCGGTTGAGAGACTTCTTGGAGACTTGAGGATGCTTCACCACTCCTCAAGGCTTGCTCTTCTTGCTCCTTGGGAGCTCCACCGGCCAGCATAGAAGGAAGGAGAGGAGGAGCTCGGGTTGGAGAGGAAGAACAAGAGAGTGAGAGCAAGAGAGAGAGCAAATGAGAGAGTCAGGGAGAGAGGAGACTCTCCCCTCTGGATAAATACAAGAGAGGGAGGGCCAGGGCGACGTGGAGGAAGGAGATTGGTCAGCAACCCCTACACCCGTCGCCGCCGTGGCAGCATCGCCTCCTCGGCGGTAGTGCCGCCGACGGCGCAAGATCGGCTCTAGCCGGCAGATCGCCGCCTCCTGCAAAGAAAACTCCAGGTTCTTCCGCGGACTTTTCCCAATCTACGGAATCAACCTCCGAGGGTTCAAGGGAAAGGGTTTAGGATCTCAAAGAGAAGTTTTGGGGTTAGGCTTACTAACAACTTCAGAGGATTTCGACCGGACTCGAAACTCCGGGTCTCAGGTCAAAATTGATCGAAACGGCTCGAGCGAATCGACAAAAACAATCCGAAAACAAATAACTCCAAATTAAGATCCGAAAATCAAATCAAAGCACCATTAAACACTCAATTAGCTTAATTAAGCCTAGTTAAACTTAATCACAAATTCAGGATGTTACAGGTGTAAATCCATACTCATAGCACCGACTAAACAAATTAGCCAAAACCAAATATTTGCACCAATTTCTACGAGTTTTAAGGAAACTCTGAAACACAGCATATGGAACACCTTGACCGAAAACCCTTCAACCAAAATGGCAAACAACCAAACCAATCCAAAAGCTTTTAAACACAAGCTCAACATAAAAAGAACCATCTCTAGTACTCCGCTACGTTTTCCATTAAAAGACTTCAATAATTACTATCTACTCCCTGAGGAGCCCCAACACAATACAACCAAAAGCTTCACAACAAATTCTTTCTCTTATTATCTTCCCCAATACTTATAAATAAAGTTTACGATGCTTATGAAAAGACATCCCACGAAGACTAAGTCAACAAGATACCCATTGACCAACATAACAAATAACATCATATTCTAGATTTGAAACAAGTGCTCCAACAAAACTTTCAGCGTGACCAACCAATAACTTTCATACCACCTATATGTAAACGTCTCGACAATCGAAACTTATTCAGTTAACAAGCGACTTCAACCTGTAAATATGATTCTACGACATACATTCATTAAGGATGAAATTGTACATCATGTTAATTATCCAAAGCTCAATCCATCGCAACATGTTAAAATTTTCCTCTATTTTAACCATGGTTTTCAACAAGTAATCTAAACAATTACCACCACTACTAGATTATTAATAACAACCAACGAGCATAATCATCAAACAACAACATTACTTTTAGCTACCCTATAGACAGGTTACAACAAAATTGTCACTACACAACATACTCCAACTATTAAATTAAATTTCATAAGTTAGACCAGCACGAAGTTCTTGCAATATCATCAAACTACAAAACCCATATCTTTCCAATTGGCCTCGACACTAGCATTTTAGGAACACGACTGCATACTTCCAACCATGCTAATATTTTGCAACAACATAAATAGCAACTCTAATCAACTTCCAAATTAAAGCCACTAGTCAACCTGATTAAATTTCTCTATTAATCCATTAGATTAGAGCATCTTTAAACAACCAGCAAAGTTTCTTTAACAATAACAGCAGTCTACATCATCTTAATGTTTCAACCATACATCAGGGTTTAAAACTTTAAACATTAAAGAGGATCATAAGCACTTTTAAAGCAAGGCAACAGATTCTAAGCATGTACATTAACACATTTAATCATTCTCGCTAAGAGTAAACTACAACACTATTAGTCTATTTATTCTCAAGCTAGAGATATTAATCACATTGAATCGATTCAACTCAAAATTTAACTTAGCAACACATCAATCCATAAACCACATTGTTACCTACTACATAACATGCTAAACATCAATTCTTACTAGGGACAAACGATTTCAGTCAAAAGACTACTTACTTTGTTTGCAGCATTTTAGTTTTAAAACTCATCCCAAATTCGTAAGGAAACTTGACTCTCAAAATTGCATTGAAACAAACCCAAACTTGGTCATGCAAAGGAATTCTCCAAAATACTTTTCAATCTCAAAGACTCCCACAGGAGGGAACCAACCGACCAAATAAACCTTTGCAAATAAAACCTTAACACCAAACTCCAATCTTTCACGAAACAAGAAGGGTTTTTCAAGGATGATTTCTTAAACCAGTAAAATAACAAAATCAAACACCACATACTACTACAAAGCCACATAACTTCAGCCCTGACATCCAGGTCTGGCATAACTCTGCAATAACTCCTTTAACCTCGGAGAAAGACAAACACATGAATAAATTGAATGCTTCTTCCCCATAAAGCAATCAACGAACTAAACATCAAAACTGTAAAGGCGCCCAAAAGAAGCGCAACACTAGACTCCTCTTCTTCGTCTTCAGCCAAGGAAGACAGAACCACACACCGCAAACGACACAATCCGCGCAAACCGAACACTTTTCATTTGATTCAACTCAACTAAAGCCAAGAAAAGCAACGAAAAACCGATCGTCAGAACGACAAAGAACATACGAAGGAATCCACCACCAAACTCTTCTATTTGACTCCAGTCAACTACCCAATTTACGACAGAAAGGGTAAGCACTCTTCTCCTACAGGGGTTAATAGTTCTTCGGTGATGGCGCTAACCGGCCACACCGTCAAACCTCACCCTTACTATGAACCAAAAAGAGGTGACCGAAACCCTTCGGCACCACAACCCCACTTTATCACCACCACAAGAACAATTCAATCATTTATCTCATTGACATAGCAACATGCATTATCAAATGAAGCATTCAATATCAAAGCTTAAATACAACATTTAAGCTTAAGGAAACGATACCTATACCCTTTTCCTACTGTGCATCCATTGTGTGTCAAATTTTAGATTAGTTATACTACTTTTGCAAGTTTTAATGTTGCTATCCTATAACAAAATTTTAGTTAAAACCTAGGCCATGTTTCTAAGTTATTCCACATCACATTTTTAGTTGTACCCTCTAGCATGACACTAAAAATACACATTCCAAGGACATACAGCCCGCTCTGATACCAACTGTAACACCCCGGCATTTAATATGCCCGAATGCTACCAAACATAAGCTAAACAACATCTAAATACCATAATTAAACATAAATTCCAGCAAAGGCGTACATGCTAAAAACCGAGATTTCGGCAGCATCTCCTTTGTTTTAACATGAATTGAAGCAACAACAATAATAACATGTCAATGTGGCATAACGAACGATAGCAATAACATGATCAAACGGAAAAACAACCACCATACCCCTAAGGATATAAATTCTATCCATCACATGACAAATATGGACTAATCAATTACTCACAACGATCAACGAATCATCGAAACCATAGTTTAGTTCAATGAATTAACCATAACCATAAGGGAAGGAACATGTCATTGTTTAAATGTGTGATGCTAAGTGATGACGTGTGACTAGCTCGCTTTCCCGCATGTCGGATTCATGGTACCTAAAAGAAAACAACATAAACACAAGCGTGAGTTCATCACTCAGCAAGTATATTGCAATGGTACAAACATAAACAATTACATAGCAATAATATCTCACATCATGTAAACCATCTCATTCATGGTCACATATTATCATCATCATCAATATGTATGAAGTGCAATGCGATGCTCATGTCTCTTTGGAAACTCATACCGGTATGGTTGAGTACACACCCGTCGGTGTGCACCCTCTCCCCCCTTCCATCCCGAAGATGGAGGGTGCCTACTCCTCGCCTGCTCACCGCGGTGAATGGAATCACGATGTAGGACTTACTCATTGGCTCTCCGGATTAGTCATATCTTTCTCACCGACCTTCCCGGATTAGTTATGACTTTCTCACCGCCCGGGCCATGTAACATGTCATGTATGCAATTATGCCAACATCGTATTTAACTCACATATTAACACATGGCATCATAACATAATAAACATGCTCATCATATCATTGGCAATCATTAAAGCATGGCAAGTGATCATATATCATGTAGTCAATTCCATCTACTCTCAACAAGCAACCTACAACTCGCTATCCATTACAACACACTTGCCTCAACCACGGGCAACGGATTGGCGGGAAGTAGAAGGCACTCCCGGGGTCGCACCACCTGCACATAGGTACCACACACTCACAATCATGTCCACAAAACAGTACGCAAACCCTCATCTACCCCGACATTGCCAACTACTCGCAAAACCTAAAAACAGAGGTTCTGTCCCGTCGGGACAGCAGCCTTGCAAAAGGCATAACTTGAGTTCTGGGACTCCAAATCGATTAAACGAGTACATCCTCACATAGCTTAGGAAATTTCCCAACTTTTTCTAGGTATATGGAAAGACTGATTCGGACTCTAAAGTTGTTTAATCTACAGATTACCGTGATCTGTTCCAATCACGTCACATATTTTAACACGCTCTGTAAAATAGCCATAACATTCAAACGGCTGGGCGGAATTTAACTTTCTTTATATCCACGGAAAGATAATGAAATTATCTACAACTTCTTCAAAATCCGTACGACCAAATTCGGACTCTAAATTGGCGAAAAACCTAACCCTAGGTCGACTGCTCATGCTGTCCCAAAACATAAACGTGGCAACATCTAGATCTAATCCAATCTACTTGATTCCAGCAACACCAACTGATCTAAAAACTTGATAAACACCCTTAGAACAGTACCTAGACTAATCCCAAGGATTCCCATGGCCATACCTTTGCCCAATGCACGAAAACTGAATGAATCTCCACCCGATTCGCTCCTCGCTCCTCGCTTCCAATGGAGGGATCCTTGAGGTGCAGGGGTGGGGAGGCTACCCTAGGGCAGCAAGGGGGTGGAGGAGAGGTGGTGGAGAGGTGGGGAGGCAAGGGAGCAAAGGGAGGTGGGGCGCACGGCCAAGGGGTGAGAGGGGGAGGGAGGTGGTGCGGCTAGGGCACCAAGGAGGTGGGGGGGGGGCGCACAACCCAGGTGGGGGCAGCAAGGGGCAGGGGGAAGGGCCTTTAACCAGCCCCCACACCTAATCCTAATCCTAAATGGATTCCCACTGCATCCCACCAAAGCCCACAACCCCCTCTTTAAGGCCCAAAATCCCCCGGAAAGGCCCAAAACCCCGGAAACGGCCCGGAAACATTATTAACCTCCATACCCTATGGTTTTAACCTTATTTCCACATCTCATAATGTTTTTGACCTCATCATGCACCATTTATAAGGTTCCGACACTCCGTGGTGACATAACACTTCAAAAGGCCTAAAAAAGCGAGTAAACCTCAAGCCGAAAGGTTTTATTCTCTAATTTCACATTCTATAATGTCACACCATACCGTAGTGTCACAAGAACGTCGGTGACTCCCATCAATATGCCACAAGCAACTAACAAGGTTCAACTCCTAGATAATTGCCTCCTCGTGGAACTTCTCCTCCTTCAAAGTTGTAGTCTTCCCCTCAACTAATGATTGTGTTGAAAGCATGGGTGAGTACACACAGTACTCAGCAAGTCATGCACAAAATGCAGTTCTATTACTACATGCATGGCTTATTCCAAAGGAATGGCTGAATTGGTTACTTTGCATCAAGCAGTATTCACTACTACAGAATGGCACATTACTATCGGTTTTTTTTGGTCATCACCGTCGGTTTTGGTGGCGATACAAAGTCCAACGACAGTGATAAGGTAGATATATCACAGTCGGTTTTTAACCGACACTAATAATACATTATCATCAAGCCGGTTCTTTTACGAACCGATCGTGATATTACACTTATCACAATCGGTTTTCTCTTAGAACCGATTGCGATAAGTATAATATCACAATCGGTTCTTATCTAGAACCGATACAAATGATTACATTATCACAATCGGTTCAGTTGTAGAACCGATGGGGATAATAATAATATCACAATCGGTTCTTTTTTAGAACCGATTCAAATTATTACATTATCACAATCGGTTTTTTATTGAAACCGATGGGGATAATAATATTATCAAAATCGGTTCTTTATGCAAACCGATTGTGATCTTGTACATATCCCAATCGGTTCCAAAGAAGAACCGATTGTGATATCGCATACATATCCCAATCGGTTCCAAGAAGAACCGACAGATATCTTGTACCTATCCCAATCGGTTCCAACAAATAACCGATTGTGATGATGTTACTGTCCATCGTCCGAAAATGGCCTCGCATTGACAATATTACACATTCATCACAATCCACAATATCAAAGAACAAATACATCACAATCTACACACATTGCATTAAAATTAATATTGTTTACAACTGTAATGATCACATTCATATTCAGATAAATTTTGTTTACACTTTATGGACTAGTATTTGCTTGAATGGTCTCTATATCTACCATCATCCGTTATAACTTCGGCCGGTACCACCGGCATAAATGGTCTCGTAATTTCTTGAGATCGGCGTTGGTTAGGCTCTTAGGTTGATATCAATGTCCTGCAAAATAGATAGTAGTGCACTAATATATTTAAGTCTTAAATTGGAACTAAAACATGCTGATAGTATTATGCTTGTAAACAAATATCACATAGACAGTAGTGCAAATAATCTGCTCTATACCTTAGGAAAAAGATGTGAGCGACCAACCAAAATCAGGATGTGATGCATCACGTAAAAGCCGCATAGATCATAGCACCCTTGTTGATGACACTGCGTGAACAAAGAAACTTAAATTAGGAGACGAATTAAAAATAGGTGTCATAAAAAAATCCTATGATAGACACTTGTACCTTGAAGCGCTTCCACTCGAGTTTGGTGCCTTGTTTATCATTGTGTCGGCCACGTTCAGCAACGTAAGACATGAAAGCCCTATACATTGGAGAGATGCCATTGAGGTTAAAAATACGTAACGTAGTTCAATATGTAAAGTGTTAGGTTAGAGGAATGTACTTACTTCGCAAAACAGGCTCGATCGCATATTCCATCGGTCTATTTTCGAGCGAGTTCAACGTGTAGACCTTGTTTTGACTCGAACAACCACAAGTAGAACCCAATGGTTGCTTATTAAACGGTACACAATGCAAGAGAATAAGTTAATGCAAGGTTGAAGTGTGTACATGTAATTGAATTGTATAGTAGTACATACTCCTGGTGGTATGGGAAGAGAATGAAGTCCTTTTTTGCCTCCTCATGCAATGCCTGCTTGATGTATCCTGCAAGGAACTCCGATTGATACTTAGCCATGGTCGCAGACACCATCTCGGGGTCGACAAACCCGACAGGGTGTCGACCCGTCACGGCTCGCTGCCTCATGATCCTGCAATTCATGTCAATTGTTAAAAAATATAATACAAAATCAATAAATAGTCATCTGATTGAGTATGGTGCGAGACTCACAGCGCCCAGGATCGTATGGTAGAAATATCGACGGCTTTCAAGCTGTACATAAAGTACAGATCCTCAAAATCGTAGGAAGGTCCCATCCTCGTTGCGGTGGAATTGGCGCGCTCGATACTTCACTATGAAATCGTGGCGAGGCTCGTCCTCATGTGACCTATCGATGTACCATCCATGTAGGTGGCGAGTGAACAAGCCCAAAGAATTCAATTCTTGGCTTGGGAGAAAGGGCTTTCCATGTATGTACCGCTTGTGATCATCAGGGTGTTCTGTGCCCTCTGACAACTTTGCCTTCTTCACGGAGGGACTCTCTGAACTCTGCTTTGTATCTTTCGTCATCGTGGTAGAAGTCCTTTTGCGCCCCACCTGCGCACCAGCATTTGTAGCTGCAGGCGTAGGTGCAGGAGGTGCAGCTGCAGGCGTAGGTGCAGGAGGTGCAGCTGCAGGCGTAGGTGCAGGTTGTGTAGCAGGGGCAGGAGCATGTGCAGCAGGAGCAGGAGCAGCAGTAGTAGGAGGAGCAGGAGCAGGAGCAGCAGTAGGAGGAGGAGCAGGAGCAGCAGCAGCAGCAGGAGTAGTACCAGGAGCAGCAGCAGTAGTACCAAAGAAGAGCGAATGTGAGCAAAGCACCAAGAGCAGTACTGCACTAGCAAGAGTGAGTAGTAGCAATCAGAGCTTGAGAGTGAGCGATAGCAGCAAGAGTAGCGATGAGAGCAGAGCAGCATGAAGGACCATGTGGAGGTCCATCCATTTTTGTGATGAGTATTTGACTTTTTTTGAGCAAGGTGTGCTCAGGCTTGAGTTTGATTTGACTCGGTATTGCATGTTTCAATTAATGATAATTGTGGACTAACATGCAGGAAGAAAAGGTATGTGCATTGTGGTATGTGCAAAATGGTTGGTTCCTTGTGGTACAGTTCTTGAGGCAGCTATGGTCGTTGGTAAGGCACCGGACTAGGTTGGGAGAACCGAGGTCCAGAGCGGTCGAGGATGCCGACGAGATGGTTGGGCTCAAACCGGGTTCACTTGGACGTCAAGGAAATGGACTTGAGGTGGCTCAAGGTTTCGGTTCGGGTTGGAGGCTCGAAGAGGAGGAAACTGAGCGGTCAAGTCCGGGCGGATGAAGGCCCGTTGCATCGGGTTGATCGGGTTTTGTTTAAAACCCATGTATGGCCAATGTGGCCCATGTAAAGCCCATGTGTGGGTTGAAATGAGAGGGTTAATCCTAGCCCTTGGTGGAGTGCCCTAGGGTTTGGGACTCATCCAAGGGTGGTAGGTGGCCCTAGAGTAGTATAAATAGAGGGAGGGGTGTCCTCCCTCACTTGAAGGTTTGAGTTGCTCCTTTGAGCTTTGCCCACATGAAGTGAGGCTTTGTAAACCTTCCAACCAGAAAATACAAAGATTTTCTTTACTTTTTGTGAATTTAAATTCGCATTTACATTATGTCTTTACTTTACGCAATTTAAATTCAGCATTTACTTTCCCGCATGTAAATTCTCGCAATTTACTTTCTCGCAATTTGGATTTGCTCCTCTCCTTCTAAATGCTGTTGATCAAGGAGGTCTTGAGGGTGCTCATTTGGTTTTACATCTTTCTTGCACCCTAGGATAGACTAGAGATCAAGTTTCTATCAAGATTGCAAATCTGTCCTGAACTTGTTCTTCGCGCAGCAGTCAGTCTTTGATTTTTAGAAAAATATAGAAAAATCTTTCTTGATTGATTCTTGTTGGAGAAGGTGCTTGACTCATATACCAATCTGTGGAAAAATTTTGGAGTCCACTGGATGCACCATTTGGGAGCTGTGAGGTGAAAACCGAGCCCCAAATTTCCTGATTGAAAATCCTGACTGTTCGTAGTTCTTGATTTTTCCTGTTTTTTGTAGAAGGTGTTTGGTGGTGATTTTTGGTGGAGTGCTTCACGACTCAACAGCTCACAGGCTGAAAAATTCCCAAATTTTTGGAGCAACAGAAGTCCACCATCCACCTGCTCTAATTGAGGACAATTCCTGAAAATCTGCTTTTGCTTTTCTAAAAGAGGCTTTTGTGTTTTGGCTTGATCTCTTTTAGAAAAGAAGTATTTGAATTGATTCCTCCTTGCTTTGGACACTTGACAACCAGAATTTGTGATTTAAATATCCCTCACATGATTCATGGTTCCTATCCATGTAAGCTAGGGATACACATAGTTGTCAAGTCGTTCCGATTTTTGTGGGTTTCGCGATTTTAAGGAGCATCGGTTTTCTTTGCGGGATTGTTTGGAGTACGTTGAGTAGGGGATATTTTTATTTGGGATCATTCACCCCCCCCTCTGATCGCCATCTCGGTCTTTCAATTGGTATCAGAGCCGGTTTTGCTCTTTCATAGATCTTGACCGGTCTCAAGAGCCATGGCGACGGACAAGTACTCAACTAAGCCTCCAATTTTTGCTGGAGTTGATTATCCATTCTGGAAGGTTCGGATGGAGACATACATCACTGCCCAGGGTTTTTCTTTATGGCAGAAGGTGAAGCACCCGTATGAGGTTCCGGCCGATGAGAACGTCAACGCCGCAAACATGGCTGACGTTGAGGCAAACGCTAAGGCCAAGAACCTCCTCATACAGGGACTTAGCCGCAGTGAGTATGATCGCGTCTCTCACCTACGATCAGCTCACGAGATCTGGGTGACCCTCAATGCTTACCATGAGGGCACCACTCAGATCAAGTCCGTGAGACAGGATCAATTTAAGCGTGACTACAACAAGTTTGAGCAGCACGCTGGTGAGAGCCTTGATGAGTGCTTTGCTCGTTTTGCAAAGATTCTCAGCAATCTTCGGTCAGTGGGTTGTTCATACACTGATTCGGAGAATGCGAGGCATTTTCTTCGAGCACTCGATCTGAGGATTTGGGAGATGAAGGTAACCACCATCACGGACCATACGGACTTGTCGACCTTGACTCTTGACGGGTTGTATTCCCGCCTCAAGACTCATGAGCTCGACATCGTAAGCTCGCGGGACGAAGTCCCAAACGATGGCATTGGTTACCGATCCCACTGGGTCTTCCTCTTGGACCCCCTCTTGACTTCTCTTACGGTTTTCTCTCCCCGCTCTTTGTGACGTAAGCGACGACGTTCTGGAACAATTTCCAGAAGACGAGCTTGCTCTTGTCGCTCGAAAATTTTCGAACATTTACAAGAGGGTGAGAGATAGGAAGAGGAGTGGCAAGTTCACTTGCTTTGAGTGTGGTGGCCCCAACCACATTCGGGCAAACTGCCCCAAGCTGGAGAAGGGCAATAATGAACAAGGCGGTGCGGGCAAGAACGACTACATCAACAAGAACCGCAACAAGAAGCCTCCATTCATGGCCGGGCGCAAGAGAAGAAACACCGCAAGTTCGCCAAGGGCAAGAAGCTCTTTCACCGCGTCCTTGCCGCGCTCGACGACCTTGACCTCTCCGACACGGAAACATGGAGCGACGAGGACGAGGATGAACCGCAAGAGAAGGTGAAGGGCGGCGATGACTTCTCCGGCATGTGCTTCATGGCCTCCAATGCCATGGAAGTACCCGACACCGAGTCAGACAAATGACACACGGAGGAGGTACCTTCTTATGACCAGCTCCATGATGCTTTTATCAAACTAGGAAAATTTCATTCCAAGTCTAGAGCTAAGTGTGTTGATCTAGAGAAGGAAGTAGGTACCTTATCTCGGGAGTTAGCTTCACTTAGATCTTGTTCCTCCCGAGACTCGATAGTTGTACTTTGTGTGATGCTTTGCTTGTGGAGTTGGAGAATCTAAGGACTCTACATGATAGTGTGCTTTCGATCTTGAGTCACTTAGGTCGAAGGATGCTAGCACATGTCCATAGCTTCTATTCCTGTTGATGCTAGTTCTCTTCACACTCACACAAATGCTTCATGTGCTAATTGCCCTAAGCTTCTCGCTGAAATTGATGCCATGAGTTGTCACCTTAGGAAGCTATCTCGCTAGAAATGATGAACTTGAAAAGCATGCTTCTAAGGACCCAATCAGCTCATGTGAGGCTGTATGCAACTAAAAATGCTTATGATGACTTGGTGCTTGAAAACTCAAAATATGCTAAGGATCTACTAGCTAAGTCACAAAATGGTTGCATCTTTGTGTGTTGGGGTAGCAGAGGACATGAATCAAATTCATGTAGAGCTTAGGAAGAAGCTCAAAGCCTGTGGGTAGGATTAGAGACTCTCCATGTGTTTCTTGCGAGTCCCTCAAGATTGAGGCTGCTCTTTATAGGGAGAGATTTGATCGTTTAGTTCGCTCTTCTCCATCCGGCTCTTCCTCGCTACTCCTTCCTTGCTCTTCTTGTGCCTCACTTTTTCGAGAGTGTCGGTACCTTATGAGCACTCTCGAGAAGTTTGTTGGAGGTAAGAAGAAGCTCAATCTTATCCTAGATCAGTCCAAGATTAGCAGATTCAATCAAGGTCTAGGGTTTGATGCCTTGGAGCATACAGGCGCATCCGCCATCACAGCGTGCCTCCAAGAGCGGAGAGATAGTGGTGGCTCCACAAGTGAGCACCACTTGTGTTTAGATCAGCGAGGATTGTCCACGGGACGCCTGACGAGAAGGGTGCTTCTCATGCTACTTCACCCCCAAGGCGAAGTATACATGCACCTTCATCGTCGAAGGATGGACATATAGCTGATTTCCGCTTGACAGCGTCAAGATTTCTCGGCGTGAGCGTGTCCATGCTCTTAGGGGTATTCAGGGTCATCCTCAGACTACGAGTGCGCCTAAGGCACACACGGCTTTTAGACAGGATAAACAAGCTAGAGAGTCTCTGCTTTTGGACAGCGCATGGGGCTTGGTTTTCGTGCTTCTACTGGTTTTCGCCCCAGAGCTGTCCCGAGTCAGTCTTTCCGCCGTCCTCTTGATATTCCTCGTTTTTCCCATCGAGGTAGATATCAGCGGCGTGAGTTTGCTTTCCCAATGGAGGTTCTGCAGAAGAAGATCGGGATGGTCCGGCCTTTGCACCTCGGCGGACCAACCCGGCAGCTGCTCCTAGACGTCCTACTGGAGCGGAGTCTGATTTTGTGAGAGTCGAGTCACGGAGAGGTGCTAGATTGCATTCTTCTACTCCGTTGACTGTTTCATCGCACTGATTGACTCAAGATTGGGTTCCTAGATCTGCACCGATCTATCCTGCATCGAGACATCTGCTTTTCACTCTCTTTGATTCAGTCCGTAGGGCGAGGAAGGAGGAGGTTTGGATCGTAGACTCCGGCTGTTCTCGCCACATGACCGGAGACTCCGCTGGTTTTCTTCCCCGACCGAGATCCCGTGATGAGGTAATCACCTTTGGGGATGCTGCGTCGGGTAGAGTCATTGCTAAAGGTACCGTCTGCATTAACGATCATTTCATTCTTAAGGACGTTGCCTTAGTCAGTAAGCTGCATTTCAACTTGCTTTCTGTCTCTCAGCTTCTTGATGACGATTTCGAGGTCAATTTTAAGAGGAGCTCTTGTAGGATCCTCGATTCTTCTGGGGAGTTTGTTTGCGGGATTTCTCGTTTCGGGAGAGTCTTTCGTGCTGATTTTTCTTTTTCCTCTAGAGACTCTCTCCATTGCCTTATTGCTTCTGAGTCCCGTGATCTCTCCTTTTGGCATAGGAGACTTGGTCACATTGGCTTTGATCATTTGACTCGAGTTAGCGGCCATGATCTCATTCGTGGCCTGCCTAAACTCAAGATGGTCAAAGATGTTGTATGTTCTCCTTGCCGACATGGCAAGATGGTTGTCGCCTCCCATCCTCCAAATACCCGAGTGATGATCGATGCACCAGACAGCCGCTACACATGGACCTTTGTTGGTCGGCTCGAGTGCGATCGGCCAGGTGGGAAGTGGTATATTCTTGTCATTGTCGATGATTTTTCGAGGTACTCTTGGGTGTTTTTCATGGCCTCGAAGGATGAGTGTTTTTCACACTTCAGGGGTTTGGTCCGTAGGTTGTCTGTTGAGCTCCCAGGTGCCTTACGAGCGATCCGCAGTGACAATGGCACGGAGTTCAAGAACTCCTACTTTAGCGGCTTCTGTGAGGAGTTAGGCTTAGAGCATCAGTTCTCCTCTCCATACGTCCCTCAAAGAAATGGCGTAGTGGAAAGGAAGAACAGGACCCTGGTTGAGATGGCCAGACGATGCTAGATGAGTACAATACTCCTAGGAAGTTTTGGGCCGAGGTCAGTAGCTACGGCATGCCATGTTGCCAACAGAGTTTTTCTTAGGGCACACTTGCATTGCACTTCTTATGAGTTGAGATATGGGCGAAAGCCTAGTGTATCTCATTTTCGTGTTTTTGGTTGCAAGTGCTTCTTCTTGAAGTCTGGGAACCTAGATAAGTTCGAGTCACGCTCACGATGGGATCTTTCTGGGTTACTCGACTTACGCCCGTAGCTATAGGATTTGGGCTGTAGATTTGGGTAGGATCATAGAGACTGCGAGGTGACTTTTGATGAGGCTAGCCCGGTGCTAGACCAGACATTTCAGGCTCTTCTCCTCTTTCCCAGCCTATCTTCTCGAGAGGAAGTTGATGACGGAGATGAAGGCGCCTTGCTCGATCCAAATACCATTCTGCTCCCGAGGTGCCTCCCATTTCCATATCCGCACCTCGGGAGATCAGCCCTTACCCTCAGACTCTTCAGCAGCCTAGTGGCTCTGTTCCTACTTCTCCCACGCGAGGAGTAGAGGTCACTTCGCTGGACCTCCCCGCCACATTCAAGAGCTCATCCACCGACTGCATCATTGGAGATCTGTTTGAGCGAGTCACTCGCTCTAAGTCAGTTTGTCCACTTTCTGCCTTCACTCTGCCTTTGTTGCCTCTTTTGAGCCGAAGGATGTTTCTCATGCATTATCCGATGAATCTTGGATTAATGCTATGCATGAGGAACTTGAAAACTTCGAGAGGAACAAAGTTTGGAAGCTTGTCGAGCCCCCTTCTGGTCACAATATCATTGGGACCAAATGGGTGTTCAAAAACAAGCAGAGTGAGGATGGGGTTGTAGTTCGAAACAAGGCTAGGTTAGTCGCTCAGGGTTTCTCTCAGGTCGAGGGTCTCGACTTCGAGGAGACTTTTGCCCCTGTAGCCAGACTCGAGGCCATCCGGATCCTGCTCGCATTCGCGGCATCCAAGGGCTTCAAGCTTTTTCAAATGGATGTCAAGAGTGCATTCCTCAATGGCTTCATTGAAGAAGAGGTGTATGTCAGACAACCTCCAGGATTTGAGAACCCCAAGTACCCAAACCATGTCTTCAAGCTTTCCAAAGCTTTGTATGGACTTAAGCAAGCTCCACGAGCTTGGTATGAGAGGCTTAAGTCCTACCTCTTGAGTCATGGTTTTCATATGGGTCAAGTGGACAAGACTCGTTCGTCGACATTACGATTCGGATTTTCTCCTAGTCCAAATCTATGTCGACGACATCATTTTCGGTGGTTCCTCGCATTCGCTCGTTACTCGCCTCGATGTGATGAGTAATCGAGTTCGAGATGAGCATGATGGGCGAGTTGAGCTACTTCCTTGGCTTCCAGACAAGGCACTCGGGAGGGTACATTCTTGCATCAAGGCAAGTACACTCGAGACCTCTCAAGCGCTTTGACATGTCCGATGGAAAGCCGATTATGACTCCTATGGCCACCATCGCTGTCCTCGAGCCTCGACGAGGATGGTGAGCCGCCGATCGAGAAGGAGTTCCGAGCATGATCGGCTCCCTCTTGTATCTCATCGCCTCGAGACTGACATACATTTCTCTGTATGTCTTTGTGCTCTTTTCAGCTTCTCCCGCGTCTCTCACCGTCAGGCGGTGAAGCGCATCTTCAGTACCTTCGAGCTACCATTGACTATGGTATCTGGTACTCTTCTTCCTCCTGTCTATCTCTCGAGAGCCTTCTCCGATGCAGACTTCGCCGGTGTAGGATAGATAGGAAGAGCACTTCGGCACTTGCCAATTCATTGGCACTTCTCTTGTCTCTTGGTCGTCTAGGAAGCGATCCGGTGTTGCACTGATCCATCGCCGAGGCCGAGTATGTTCTTTGCAGCCGATTCTTTGTAGCTGAGTTCTCTGGATGAGATCGACCTTGCGGGACTTTGGGTTAGTAGCAGATTGTGTTCCACTTTTCTCGTGATAATACGCCTGCCATTCACATTGCTAAGAACCAGATTGCAACACTCTCGGACCAAGCACATTGACATTCGCTATCACTTCCTTAGAGACCATGTGGAGAAGGGTGACATAGTGCTCCAGTTTGTGGAGAGTGACCACCAGTTGGCTGACATTTTCACCAAGCCTTTGGATAGCTCCAGGTTTGTTTCCCTGAGAGGAGAGCTTGGGATTATGAGCCCATATGGCATATCTTGAGGGGGAGCTGGCTTGTATTATATGTTCGTTTGTATATTCAGCCTTCCTTTCTCTTTCTGGGTATCTTTGGGATGGTTTTTATTTGGTTGAGTCCACTTCACCTAGACTGGGCATGCCTCGGCATGGACCTCTCACCTTATGCTTTAGGGTGCTATTCCTCTCTTCTTCTCGGTTGAGCTCACTCACGCCTTTTAGGTCTAGCAGGTGTTGGGCCCCCTGGGTAGACAGGGTCTGTGTTTGCTCCTGGGTTGGAGTTGGAGTTGTAGCTTTCCTATATAAGTCATATGGGGAAGGTGAGAGCGAGTCTGAGTGTTAGTGTTTCTCTTCATGTTATCTATGCTCCTAGACTACCCATTTGTCAGTTTCGTGATTCCTTCTCATCATTTCTGTCTTTCTGGTTTCAGTTGAGTTCAATTCATCCTTTTGAATCTAAAATTGCTAATAACTCAACTTCAATCAGTTTTTGTGCTTAATCAACTCACTTGTTGAGGGGGAGCTTGGAATTGATTCTTTTGCATTACATATAGACTTGTTTTTCATTTACGAGCTTTGTCTATTATGCAATTGATAAAATTGAGATATGTTGCACCTAGCTACTTTTCTGAAGATATTTGCTAATCTAGGTCATATCCAATTTGGTATATCATGTGAAACTAGCCAACATTTTAAACTTGAGCTTTCTGAAAAGTTGATGAAACATGGCTTTTACTTGCTATACTTCTTCACTAGATGCTTATGCCATGCTTATTGAAATAGTGGGTTTCTACTAGAGTCCCTAGAGCAACTTGGGTTAGCTACATTGTTTCATTCTAGAATCCTCAATAATGCTCATGAATCTAAGTCTTTGAAAATATAATTTGACTCTTTTGTGCTAAAATTGAACTCAACACTATTCATTCACGAGACTGCTTCCCATTGCACTTGGGATGAACTTGGAATGAAGTGTGTATGACCAAAACCACTCTTTTAAGCTTCTTGCTTGAGATGGTTGCTAATGGCTTGAGTCAATACATCGAAAAA
The DNA here is from genome assembly GCA_036346355.1 of Rhipidocladum racemiflorum. NCBI lineage: Eukaryota > Viridiplantae > Streptophyta > Magnoliopsida > Poales > Poaceae > Rhipidocladum > Rhipidocladum racemiflorum. Next base: position 34,814,718 of record CM070579.1, read on the forward strand.
TGCAAAAATAACTAGAGAAAGAGAGTGATGCCTAGGAGACCTATGTCGATGGCTCCTAGTCGAGGTTGTGTTTCTCTAGGATAAACTCTCTAAACCCTGAAAGGTTTGTGGAGGAGAGTGAAGCTTAGGAGGCCTTTGTCGATGGCTCCTAGTCGAGGATGTGCTTCACTAAGCCTAACTCTCTCATACCGCTTTATGAGCTTTAATCTAAAAATTTGCATTTAAAGAGATGATTGAGCATGAGGCTTCTCTTATGAACTTGTAGTTTCCCAAAGTGTTGACTAGGTTGAACTCTAGTATATCCATTTGCTCGTTTGATTGGCTTTGCTTCTAGTATTGAAGTTATGCTAAGTGTTGCTATTGTTGAAATCATACCAAAGTATTATAACTTCTTTTGAGCTAGTTAGCAAAAATTGAAATATGCCATTGGATATGACTTAGGATGACATAATCTGAACTTGAGTAGCTTGGTGTCATACTTTGTCTAAGTGGTCACTTGCATAATCCTCAAAGCTCTTCTAGGTTGCATTTCATGCAAAAAAATTGTTCTCTTGATGCCTATATTGCCAAAAGGGGAGAAAACGTAGAAAAGACATCTTAGAGAATTAAAAAAATGCTTTCTCATGATCATGTTGAACAATTGTCCTTGCATTTGGATCATGAGTAATATTGAGCTTTTGAGAGATTTCTTGGTTTTGGAGCTCTTGTTGAAAAATTGTCCTTTCAAGTGTTGAGCTCTAAAAATCTTCTCATCTATTTGGTCATGAGCTTTCTTTCTCTTTTATTGGACCAAATATGATTTTTGCAATCAAATTGCTTTTCTTCCTTTGTTTTCAAACTCAAATTTATGCCTTTTGTGTGGTTTGTCAATATACTCATCAAGGGGGAGATTGAAGGACCATGTGGAGGTCCATCCATTTTTGTGATGAGTATTTGACTTTTTTTGAGCAAGGTGTGCTCAGGCTTGAGTTTGATTTGACTCGGTATTGCATGTTTCAATTAATGATAATTGTGGACTAACATGCAGGAAGAAAAGGTATGTGCATTGTGGTATGTGCAAAATGGTTTGTTCCTTGTGGTACAGGTTCTTGAGGCAGCTATGGTCGTTGGTAAGTACCGGGACTAGGTTGGGAGAACCGAGGTCCAGAGCGGTCGAGGATGCCGACGAGATGGTTGGGCTCAAACCGGGTTCACTTGGACGTCAAGGAAATGGACTTGAGGTGGCTCAAGGTTTCCGGTTCGGGTTGGAGGCTCGAAGAGGAGGAAACTGAGCGGTCAAGTCCGGCGGATGAAGGCCCGTTGCATCGGGTTGATCGGGTTTTGTTTAAAACCCATGTATGGCCAATGTGGCCCATGTAAAGCCCATGTGTGGGTTGAAATGAGAGGGTTAATCCTAGCCCTTGGTGGAGTGCCCTAGGGTTTGGGACTCATCCAAGGGTGGTAGGTGGCCCTAGAGTAGTATAAATAGAGGGGGAGGCGTGTCCTCCCTCACTTGAAGGTTTGAGTTGCTCCTTTGAGCTTTGCCCACATGAAGTGAGGCTTTGTAAACCTTCCAACCAGAAAATACAAAGATTTTCTTTACTTTTTTGTGAATTTAAATTCCGCATTTACATTATGTCTTTACTTTACGCAATTTAAATTCAGCATTTACTTTCCCGCATGTAAATTCTACGCAATTTACTTTCTCGCAATTTGGATTTGCTCCTCTCCTTCTAAATGCTGTTGATCAAGGAGGTCTTGAGGGTGCTCATTTGGTTTTACATCTTTCTTGCACCCTAGGATAGACTAGAGATCAAGTTTCTATCAAGATTGCAAATCTGTCCTGAACTTGTTCTTCGCGCAGCAGTCAGTCTTTGATTTTTAGAAAAATATAGAAAAATCTTTCTTGATTGATTCTTGTTGGAGAAGGTGCTTGACTCATATACCAATCTGTGGAAAAATTTTGGAGTCCACTGGATGCACCATTTGGGAGCTGTGAGGTGAAAACCGAGCCCCAAATTTCCTGATTGAAAATCCTGACTGTTCGTAGTTCTTGATTTTTCCTGTTTTTTGTAGAAGGTGTTTGGTGGTGATTTTTGGTGGAGTGCTTCACGACTCAACAGCTCACAGGCTGAAAAATTCCCAAATTTTTGGAGCAACAGAAGTCCACCATCCACCTGCTCTAATTGAGGACAATTCCTGAAAATCTGCTTTTGCTTTTCTAAAAAGAGGCTTTTGTGTTTTGGCTTGATCTCTTTTAGAAAAGAAGTATTTGAATTGATTCCTCCTTGCTTTGGACACTTGACAACCAGAATTTGTGATTTAAATATCCCTCACATGATTCATGGTTCCTATCCATGTAAGCTAGGGATACACATAGTTGTCAAGTCGTTCCGATTTTTGTGGGTTTCGCGATTTTAAGGAGCATCAGTTTTCTTTGCGGGATTGTTTGGAGTACGTTGAGTAGGGGATATTTTTATTTGGGATCATTCACCCCCCCTCTGATCGCCATCTCGGTCTTTCACAGCAGTAGTACCAGCAGTAGCAGAAGTAGTAGCAGTAGTACCAGCAGTAGCAGCAGCAGGAGGTGCTTGCACTACGACACCCGTCGCGGGCCACTTGATGAACGACATCCGTGCTTGCCCAAGAGTGGTGATATCTTCGTTAGGGGGGAACTCGAGGGCATGAGACATGTAAACATCGTGGACATAGTCCACCTGCACCCTCATGTAGCCCATCCCCAAAGGTATACCATGCACCGTGTCATCCTCCTTGCTTGGAAATGCAACCCCGCGCGCAGCCTCAATCTGTATTCCGTCGTCGATCAGGACTAGCCGGCACTTGGCAGGACCCTGCAAGAAGTGATCAGCATCTTCATCATAATCTGTGTTAAGCTTACTCATGTACCTTTTGGTCTGAAACAGTTATTACCTTGAGGTGTGGAATGCACAGTTCCTTATTGGAAGCGCAGCTGCTAGGGCGTAGCATAGGCGATGGTTGAGGAATCGATTCGGGAGAACATCGCCATCATCTCAGCCATCATCTCACCTTTAACTCCTCCTTCAACTCCTCCTTCATCTGCGCCTAATCCGCGCCTCACGTGCTTCCCATTATCTTGCCCTGGCACTGAAGCGCTCTCCTCTACAAAGAAGGACCTCTTCAGATACCCGCACCGCTGCAAGCACCCGCCCCTTATGATCGGGCTTCCGATTGCCGAACACAGGATGTCCCTTGACCCTTGGCTTTCAAATGCTCCTTGCTCTTTCTGCAGGCTTACCTCCTCCTGCAGGTCGCAAGTATAAATTATTACTAAAATACAATGGGAATATAATATGCAATGTACTATGTTAGATATCTTACGATGGTCGTGACGATCTGTGCGGTCGCGGGGTTTGGAATGACAATCTGACCGTCAGAGGTTTTCTTCGTCCTCGCTAATACCCAGTCGCGTGCCCGCTCCTCGCATATGTGGGAGTAAGGCATCGTTGTCCCAGAGGTTGCACACTCCTCCGCTAGTCGCACCCACTCGCCTTCTTCCCTACATACCCACCGGAACCGAGGTGGTGCGGCGTGTGTGTTACGCCTCTGTATAGCGATATTCTTCTCTCTCAGCTCCTCCGCCTCGGGCGTATTCCTCATCCTTGCAAACTCCTCCCAAACCTCGGGTGTAACAAATGGATAACTTTGGAAGGGAGTACGGTCTTTCAACACTGAACCCAGGCATGCATGGTCACCCTGAAATGCCTCAAAGCCACACCCATTCTCTTCAAGGTGTACCGTCTCGCATTGATTTCATCTTCCTCTGGTATAATCCATTTTCTCTTAACTTCGTCCCACAGTCGGTTCTTCTGCTCGTCGCTTACTTCCTTCCTCCAGTCCTTAATTGTGATCGGCACTCGCTCCCTCACCAATTGGCCGAGAAAAGAGGAGTAGCGCCCCTTAAACGGGCCAGGACCCGTGCAAACCCCCCTGGCATTGAAGCGGAGCACTTGCGGCGTTCTCCCTGTGGCTCCTTTATTCGGTCCTCTGGCCTTTCTAACCTTCCTCGATGGGGTAGCAGGACCTTCTTCTCTCTCTGGCGTTGAGCCGGTGCTCTCTCTTTGCGACATTTCGAAGTAAGTACGTATATGTCAAACCTAAACTTCATGAGAGGAAGCAATTCAAATTTCAAATAATAGAAAACAATTCACATGTCTATTTGTAGACCGACTAAGTACGTACGTACCAACGATGACTCCTAATCTCTAATTAGGTTAGGTCCTAATCCCATTCGAGGATATGTGGTTCGAGCAAGTTCCTAAGTTGTTGTACAACTCTAGAGAAAATTTCGGCAGCATCTCCCCGCTGTTCTCCAAATACACGTCTCGACAACAGGTCAAGAGGGTGTGTATTCGAAGAACACCAGGGAGATGCTGCCGAAACTTTCTCTAGAGTTTGTACAACAGCTTAGGAACTTGCCCGAGCCACATATCCTCGAACTGTCCAAAAAACGTGGACAATTCGAGACTGCTTATTTATAAATATGCCATTTTAGCATACTTATAAACAAGCACCCTCGAACGGGAGACGCATAGGTTACGCAACTAAACTCGATAATAAAGTGCGATAATATAGCATGTGTTACAAGTTTCAAATTGCAATGATGGATTGCTCTCAGATTGCTATAGAAGGGTTGCTAAATTAATTAGCCGTCCAACTTCTAGATGGCCAATATATCACCGGCTATTACATCTAAAAATTTCAGGATTACAACCCTAGAACAACACTGCTCTAGCACAGAAAACAACAAGTACAAAGATAGCACGTAATGAATATAGCACTAATCTAACCCTACCACAATGCATTAAGAGCAAGTGCCACCAAATTGTCGACTAAGAGCATAAAGGAATAAGCACAAAGATTGCTCGACCCTAGAACAATGCATTAAGAGCAAGTGGCACCAAATTGTCGACTAAGAGCGGTGTTGTTCTAGGTCTAGCAAGTTCCTTTAATGATCGATTAATCAAGCCTCATTCAAAAACAATCATCATCGAGCTATTTACAACCAATTACAGCCCACGATCAAATGCATCTTCTGAGGCGCCGAACCGAGTCGGCAATGGGGAGGAGCCGATGGGGACGCGCTGATTGGGGAGGAGCGGAGGGGAGGCGCTGGGGAATCGCCGAGGGGGAGGCGCTGGGGAGGAGCCGAGGGGGAGGCGCCGTGGGGAATCGCCGGAGGGGAGGCGCCGGGGAGGAGCCGAGGGGGAGGCGCCAGGGGAATCGCCGGAGGGGAGGCGCTGGGGAGGACCGGAGGAGGCGCCGGTGGGGAGGTGGTCGAGCTAGGGTGTGGGATCGAGGAGCCGGAGGGGAGGCGCCACGGGTACCCGCCGATGGGGAGGCGCCGGGGAGGAGGCGAGGGGAGGCGCCGGTGGGGAGGTGGTCGAGCTAGGGTTGTGGAATGAATTGAACGAAATCGGTCTTGGCGCCGAAATGAACCGAGTATGCGCGAAATGAAAATGCTCAGGTTTTATCACGGTCGGTTAACCAAAGAGACCGATCGCAATATGTGGAGTATCCGTGTCGGTTCTATAGAAAAACCGATCGCAATATGTTGAGTATCCGTGTCGGTTCTATATAAAACCGATCGCAATATTTGGAGTATACGTGTCGGTTCTATATAAAAACCGATCGCAATATTTGGAGTATACGTGTCGGTTCTATAGAAGAACCGATCACAATTATACTATACGTGTCGGTTTCCTAAACGAACCGATTGTGATGACTATGATCCAATTTCTATTTTTTTAAAAGCAGTCTTCATTCAAAAGAGTCGAATAATTCAAATCTTTTTCAAATTTGCTATACTATAAGATCCATTTGACATATATATTCCACAAAATGCTACATTAATACAGGAATTCTTACAACTTAATTTATTTAAAATACAACCCTTCTTGATGATCTACACGCATGTAATGTGTTCCATGTGTGCCGTCGTCACCGCTAAGACATGCCCCATCTGCAAACGGAGGTGTTTCATCAAATTGGTTGTACTCTTCTTCATCTACGACATTTTCAACTCCAACAATCCTCCTCTTGCCATGAAGTACGACGTGCAACCTCGGATTGGCCGGATCACGCACGTAGAAAACTTGAGTTGCTTGCTTTGCGAGGACGAACGGTTCATCTCTGTAGGCCAGTCTATTCAGATCAACAATTGTAAAACCTGTCATGTCGACCTTAACTCCGTGAGGAAGTCTCACCCACTTACATCGGAACAATGGAACTTGGTATATTCCGTAGTCGAGCTCCCATATTTCTTCGATCATCCCGTAGTAATAATTCATTGCAGTTGACGATCCTCTAATTGAGTGATCATCGGACAAAGCATCTATGCTCACACCACTGTTTTGCACTGTACTCTTTGCATCTTGACTTTCAGTATAAAATGTGTAGCCATTAATATCGTAACCTTGCCATGTCTGTATATTAAATCTTGTCCGTCAGCCAACCATTTGACATCCTCGGTACTAATGGAGACCTTCACCTTTTCTTTGAACCATGTGAGGAATCGATCGTTGTGTTCTATTGTGATGGAAAGCTCATCCATAAGTGGATTCTCTTCCTGTAATATCAACTTGTCTTTGTTGGATGTATGGATGAACCTGTATTTGTGTTGCAAGACTGTGAAATGCGCTTTACAAGACATATCAAATTGTGGGCTCATTAGATTTGACCCAATGGTTCCTTTGCCACCAAGTCTGCCCTCATGACGAGATATAGGTACAGCAATCGGTTGTCTTTTAACTATGTATTCCACGCATATCTCAATAACCTCTTGATCCCATAACCTTCAATAATACTACCCTCGAGGCTTCGACCTATTCCTCACGTATGACTTTAATATACCCATGTACCTCTCGAGCGGATACATGTAACGCAGAATGCGGGTCCACAAATCTTAATCTCTCTAACAAGGTGAACAACGAGGTGGACCATGGCGTCGAAGAACGACGGGGAAATGCATCTCAAGGCGACAAAGAGTCTGCACCACCTCACTGTAAGTTGTCTAGTATATCGGGATCAATAACCTTGCATGAAATCGCATTGAAGAAATAGCATAGCCGTGATTGCCAACTCGACGTCATATGGTAGGATATTTACGATTGCAACGAGGAGCATTTGGGTCATCAAGACATGACGATCGTGGGACTTCATACCGATCAACTTCAAATCATCCATAGACACAAGCTTCTTAATGTTTGCGGAGTAGCCCGATGGAACTTTAATATCGTGGAGACACTTGCAGAGGTCTTCTTTCTCTTTCTTGGATAAGGTGTAGCATGCGGCGGGATGTACGGCCCTTTTCCATCCTCCTCCATCACGCAAGCTTGGGCCTGATCCCCATGTAGGTCATATCACGGCGAGCATTCAAACCATCCTTGGTCTTCCTGTATGTTCAGCAGGATGCCTACCAAATTATCACAAACATTTTTCTCAACGTGCATGACATCAATACATTGACGGACATCTAACTCCTTCCAATATGGTAAGTCCCAAAATATCGACCTCTTTTTCCAAATGGTCCTAGGACGAACAGATTTACGGCTCTTACCATACTGAACATCGATATCCTCTACACGTGAATATACTTGCCTTCCAGTCATAGGCTGCGGGGCTGCACGAACTTCCCTCTTTCCATCAAATTTGTCATCCATCTTACGATATCGATGACTTCGGGGTAGAAACCTACGGTGACCCATGTACACCGTTTTCCTCGAATTCAGCAGCCACAAGCTATCAGTGTCCTCTTCACAAATTGGACAAGCTTTGGCTCCCTTCGTGCTATAGCCCGCCAAATTACCAAAGGCTGGAAAATCATTTATGGTGCAAAATATCATAGCCCGTAGGATGAAGTTCTCTCTTTTGTATGCATCCCACACCTCAACCCCCACATTCCACAATTTTACCAAATCCTCAATTAGTGGTGATAGGTACACATCAATATCATTACCCGGCTGTTTGGGACTGAGATTAGCAACGACATCATGATATACTTCCGCTTCATGCATAACCAAGGAGGCAAATTGTAGATACACAACAAAGCGGCCAGAAATCTTGTGTCATTGCTCATATTACCAAACGGATTCATACCATCCGTACTCAATCCAAATCTTATGTTCCTCATCTCGGCACCAAACTCCTCATGTTGCCAATTAATGTTTCTCCATTGAGCCGAATCCGGGATGTCTCAACTTGCCATCTTCCTTTCGGGATTCATAATGCCAACGCAACAATTTTGCCTCTTTAGGATTTGCAAATAACCGCTCTAAACGGGAATGATGGGCAAATACCATAACACCTTGGCTGGTGCCCCTTTTTCACATCTTCACCGTCGTCAATTAGGTTCTTACGCTTCTTGTCATTACGCTTCTCATTTTGTTTGTATCGGGTACACCACAAACAGGACAAATCTTGTGATTCCTTATGGACGTTGCGGTATAGTATGCAATCATTTGGACATGCATGTATCCTTTCTATTTCCATTCCCATGGGACATAATAGCTTCTTCGCTTCATAAATACTTGTTGGCAACTCGTTTCCCTCTGGAAGCATATCCGATAGAAGTATTAAAAGTGCATTGAAACTTGTATCTGTCCAACGGTGTTTTGCCTTCAGTTCAAACAATGCAAGGACCGAACCCAACTTGGTGTATTCCCTTTGCAACTTGAAAACAATGGTTTGGCATCGTCATCCATCAAGCTTTTAAATTTTGAACTCTCTTTCCGTGTAATTTCCCTCCACATCCCGCAACATTTGATCTAAATTATCGCCATCGAACATATCACGCTCCAACTCGTGATCGGCTTCCGGCATGTCTTCGCTATGAGCGTAGCAGGTACTACCTATCTCCCCATGATGGATCCAACACGTGTAATTCCTCACGAAGCCACGTCGAATCAAATGCCCTTCAATTTGAGCTGAGTTGTTAAATCTCCTGAGATTGGTGCAATCAATACAAGGACAATATATGAACTTTACACCCCTCATAACCATATCTTCTTCTGCAATTATTATGAACTCCTTAACTCCCCTCTGAAATTCAGCACTCACACGGCTTTTGTGATACATCCATTCTTCACGGTCCATCTACAAGTAAACCGCAAACAATAAATTAATAATGCCCTAATCAATGAAATAAAAGAAGGGTTGAACCCGAAAACAAAGTTTTTTTGTTGAATGATCTTAAAGAAACGTATATCTGTAGGATCGAAGTATACGAATATAGCAATCAGAGGGGGGGGGTGAATGATTGTGCGGAAGCTAAAACCAAATTCTTGACCTATTAAAAGTTCACCCCAAAACAGAACCAAATAATTGCCTCGTTTTCGACAAAAACAGAATAACAGAGGTTTGGTAAAACGAGAATTTCCGGAGATCCAACCGTCTAAACGATCTGAAATTTGGACACAAGAAACTAGATTCCAATACGAATCGAACCCAAAAAGAATCAGCTCGATCGGACTTACGGATCAAAAGTTATGAGCTTCGCAAGCTTGCTGATCCAGAACTTGACGAGAATCAATCTAATCAAAACTTCAAGATTAAACAAGAACGACAAAAGATTGATCAACTAGACTTTGAGAAACACTAGATCAATACCCTAGAGAGGTTTTTGATGGATCAAATCAAGATAAAACTTGAAGAACAAAAACCAATCTAGAACTAGAACAAGCATGCAAACAAGAACCAAAACAGAAAATACTGTAGCGACGTGGTTACTGTAGCACGCAAAAATCTTGGAAGAATTGATCTTTATTTCTTGTCTAAAATACTCTCATCAAAAGAGTACAAACCCTAAAACCAAGCTCAAAGCTTGATGCGCTCAGCTCTACTTGGTGCATTTCAACAGGAGACCCCCCACCTATTTAAAGCACCAACCCACAAGGAGTTCTGAATACGATTCCTATTCCCTAGAAGGAATCCGTATCCAACTCAACTCTACTTGGCCCAACCAGGCCGAGTACAACTCTTGCACGCGTATGGCAACCCTACCATACTCACGTGACTAACACTTTGCACGCGTATGGCCACCTGCCATACTCACGTGACTAACACTTTGCACGCGAATGACCTCCTGCCATTCTCACGTGACTAACCATTCTTCATGTGCACCATTCTCTTAGCCCGAACATCCCGCATGACATCCTTGACCACCAAGACCTCGGTTCCTCCTGAACCTAGTCCCGAACCTCAGTTCCTCCATGAACCTAGTTCCGGTCCCGTCATCGACCACATTCGTCTTCGAGCAATACCTGCACATGAACAAACCACAAAACAAATCCGAGCACAAGTCCACGACTTGACTCAATGTCAATCCATGCAACTACTCACATGAGTATTGCATAAAGTCCACTTCAAAAGAAGCATCATGAAATCATTACAAATTTCAAATTCACATTCAAAATTCAAATCCAAATCGCTCAAAACCCTAATTGAGCGAAAACGCATTCACGACGGACAAACAAAGTTGGTCCGTTGTATAAGGAAAAGTTTCTGTTCCAAGAAGCCAACCAAACGCGGAAAAACACGTTCACAACGGACCCCAGAAGCTTGTCCGGCGCAAACGTGCCACGCTCGGTTTCACAAAAGTAAAACCCTAGAAAAAGTCCATTCACGACGGACAAAAAGAATTAGTCCGTTGTACATGTGAAAATCTTGGTTCCAAGAAATTATCCAAACCGAAAAAGCTTGTTCACAACGGACCAAGAAAAACTGTCCGTTGTACATGTGAAAATGACTTCGGTCATGGGCTCAAAAACATGTTCACAACAGACCCAAAAACACTGTCTGTCGCAGATGGGAAACTTCTTGTTTCTTGAGAACTTTGTCCTGCGCTAATGCGTAACTTCAATTTCTTCTCAAATTGTCAAAACACATGAACAAACACATTTTGCAAATTCAAATCTAAGTTAATTTTTCAGTTCAAAGCCAATTTTTCAGCACATGATTTCACAATCTCCCCCTTGATGAAAACATTGGCAACACCACTTAGAATTGATCATTTGGCATTCACTTTACCAAAGATTTTGAAATCCAAAGGATCAAAGACCAAAGTAAGAAAACACAGAAATCCCTCTTTGACCAAAATGCAAAACAAAATCTCCCCCTGAGAATGAAAATGTGTGTGAATGTGCAATGCGCCCAAAAATTTCAAAAATTCTCCAAACTTCTCCCAAAATTCTCAAATTTCCAAATACAACTCTCCTTTTTCTTTAAACTTTTCAAAGAAAGATTTCCAAATTTCTCCCCCTTTGACAATGGATTCATCAAGAGTAAAAGAGAGAACAGGTTCAAAATTTTTCCTGAAACAATGATTTCACAAAGAGAAACAAGGGAGTGCCAAGATAGGAAAAGATGAGCTCATTCGATCATATAACCTTATATATCACATAATATGCAAAATACATGATCTTGATGTGATTTTAACAAGTTAGGGAATGACATGCATCTCAACCTCAATTTAGTCAACTATAGCCAAGTACTAAGCAAGATCTTAGCAGAAAAAGCAAGACTTTAAAAATTGAAGCAACTAACAACTTAGGGCGAGCAAGTAGTTTCAACTCCAATCTAGTAGACCAATTTAATCTTTAAACAATAAGTTGCATGTGGCATGCTTGAAGCATACTTCTTTTATTTTCTAGGAGTGGCATGCTTGAAGCATACATCTTATCTTTGAGGGAATGGCATGCTTGAAGCATACATCTTATCTTTTAGGAAAGCACCTCAAGCACATAACTTGAGGTTTTTGCTTTTAACAACCCCTTTTATTGATTCCCTTTTCTTTTCATTTTTCTTTGATTATAAACATGCAAAAGTGATTAAAAGGTCTTATGAAAGAGTAAAGTTGAAACCACACTTGCTTCATAGCCCAAATTTGTCAAGAGAATTCAATATCAAGCCTAGAAGAGTAAGATATCACAGAGTATTTAGCTATAGGTAATCACCCAGGGAATTCCGCAATGTCATTTTTAGTTCAAGTGAGATAATTAGATTATCATATATTAGCTCAATTACATAACATATAAAGAAATATGATAAAGTGAGCTCATTAAGTGAAAGAACTTGGCAAAGAAACTCCCCCTCAAAACAATCCCATTGGATGAACAATTCCAAGTTCTCCCCGAATAAAAGCAAAACGAGAAGAAGACAAATGTTTTGTGAAAATGTCTACCAATTGATGTTCAGTATCCACATGGTGAAGCACAATTTTTTCTTTTTCAACATGATCTTTAAGAAAGTGAAATCCAATATCAATATGCTCAAGAAAAGGGATTACTCAAGAGGTGGCACGAACCAAATCAAATCAACACCCTCCAAAGTCAACATCAGAAAAAGCTCTTAAACTAATCCATGAGGAAGCAGAAAGCCAAATGCCAAAATCTTGAGTTCTATGAAGATACCTGAAAATCCTTTTGATAGCTTGTCGATGTGACGACGACGTGGGAAGCTTGAAAACAAGCACACACAAGCACGTGGGAAGAGTCTCTCATGTAAACCTCTAATTATCTCGTCCTCAACAAAGCATTATCATCATCTTTATGAACAAAGACACTCTCCCTCGAACATATGCACGTGTACCGCATCATTTGAACTAGTGCCTTTGCGAAAACAGAAGTGGAAGAAGCATCTCCAAAGGCAACACTTTCAACATGAGATGCACGAGTGAAGGAGAACCAAATCTTATCACTGAACATATGAAGTGAGCATCCGAAATTCACTAGCCACATGTTCTCCCTCCTCGCGTGAGAAGCCTACATAGAAGCAGAAAGTGTCGAGGTCTCGGTACTGGGATTAGAAATAAGATGTTTAGGAATCCAGTACTGAGACACACGACGGACAACAGTAGGCACAACACGAGCAGTCTTATGCACAAAATCAAATTTGCCTGTTCCCGTGTTTCTAGCAACAAAAGTTGCTTGCATCACCCTAGGCACGTAGTGAGAAGCAAAGCGTGCCTTTCTAAAATTAGACCTAGCCTTAGCTCTTTCTTTCTTTTGTTGTTTGGCTAGTCTAAAGCAAAAATCTACTAAATGTCCATCTCTACCACAATGAGTGCAAGTGTACTTAACAGGATGTTTGGCTTTAGAAGTAGAAGCAACATTTGCATTCATCATAGTAGAAGATAAAAGGCCAGCAGATTTGAAGACAATTTTCTTAGGCTCATTTGAAATCTCAAGTTTGTCATTGCAAGGAGCATAAATAACAGAGCGAGGTTTAGTTTCATATGAAGCATGAAGATCAAAACCTAAACCTTTCTTGTTTGAGCTAACCTTAGATTGATCCAAAATCATGTTTAATCTTTTCTTGCCATTAGTGAATCGTTCCAAAGAACTTTGCAAATAATCAACTTTCTTGGCAAGAGTTAAACAATTATTGCAAAGATTATCAACCTTCTCTTTCTGTTTACGACAAGTAGAGCATGAAAGAACCTCATGTGTAAGCAGATTATCAGTCAATTGAGAAATCCTAGCATTTGCATCTTTCAATTTTAATTCAAGAGTTAAGCATTTAGAACAAGAAGTTAAACCATGCAAATCATCAGTGGAACAGCTAGCATGTTTAACATGTTTATCATTTTTCTCATTTAGATGCAACAGAAGAGCATGTTCTTTCCTAAGCAAAGTAAGCTCATTGTAAATTAAGTCACATGATTTGCAAGCATCATCATCAGGAATCAAGGTTTTAAGTCTAGCAATTTCAGCATTCAATGACTCCACAACAAAATCATGTTTCTTAATTTTCTTATCACGTTTATCAAGCAATTTACCAAGACGAGCAACAGCAATAGCTAATTCATCGTAAGAAGGATCTACCTCATTGAAGTCGCTGTCATGATCGCCCTCGGTGAAGCTGTCGCTGCTTTTGGCCATGAGACACAACCCCGTCAACTCATGCTTGCTTGGAGTTGCATCATCCTCGCTGCTCTCCGAATTCACATCGCTCAAATTGACTTGTTCAAGAGCGGAAAGAACTCGATGGACAACTGCGGTTGATGAAGTTCTTCTTCTTTCTATCACTTGGAGAGAACTTCTTCTTCTCTTTTCTTCTCGTTGTCCTTCTCCTCCCTTGATGCTTTACTTGCAAGTTTTGGACAGTTTGGACGAATATGGTCGAGATCACCACACTCATAGCATCTTGGAGGATCACCACCACCTCTCTTTCTCTTTATCACATTTTGCAAGGCTTTGTTAAAGCGAGAAGAGAGTAGTGATAAGTCTTCTTCTGGGAATTGCTCAATCTGTTCATCGGTTAGTGAAGACAAGAAGGATAGAGCAAAACTTGAAGCAGCACCATTATGAGATATGCTAGATTGAGATGTCAAAGCAATTGATTTATGATCATTCTTTCTAGCAAGAACATCTAATTCATGAGTTTTCAACTTAGAATACAGAACATCTAATGTAAGTGAACTCATGATAGTAGATTCTCTAATGGATGTAACTTTCATCTCCCAAATAGACATGTCTAATGCACCAAGCAATTGTCTAGCATTAGCAGCATCATCAAAGCTAACTCCAACAGCACGAAGATTACTAAGAATTTTATTGAAACGTGCAAAGAAGTCATCTAGCGACTCACCGGGTTTCATCTCAAATCGCATGTATTCTTTTTTGTAAAGATCTTGACGAACCTCTTTAATAGTGTTAGAACCCTCATGGTAATCACAAAGAGATTTCCATACCTCATATGCGGATCGAAGATGAATCACACGATCGAAGTCGCTACGTCCCAAGCCTTGGATGATCAAGTTGCGCGCCTTGCTGTTTGCTTCAACATGTGTGCGATTGGTGTCGTTGACGTTGTCGTTTGCAGGGACTTCATATGGCTTGTAGACCTTCTCCCAAATTGCGAATCCCTGAGCTTGGATGAACGCCTCCATCTTGGCCTTCCAAAACTGAAAATCAACACCATTGAACACACAAGGTTTTGTCGAATAATGATCCATTGATCTAATCACCGATTAAGATAGATTAGAAAAACCTTGCTAAGATACCACTTGTAGGATCGAAGTATACGAATATAGCAATCAGAGGGGGGGTGAATGATTGTGCGGAAGCTAAAACCAAATTCTTGACCTATTAAAAGTTCACCCCAAAACAGAACCAAATAATTGCCTCGTTTTCGACAAAAACAGAATGACAGAGGTTTGGTAAAACGAGAATTCCCGGAGATCCAACCGTCGAAACGATCTGAAATTTGGACACAAGAAACTAGATTCCAATACGAATCGAACCCAAAAAGAATCAGCTCGATCGGACTTACGGATCAAAAGTTATGAGCTTCGCAAGCTTGCTGATCCAGAACTTGACGAGAATCAATCTAATCAAAACTTCAAGATTAAACAAGAACGACAAAAGATTGATCAACTAGACTTTGAGAAACACTAGATCAATACCCTAGAGAGGTTTTTGATGGATCAAATCAAGATAAAACTTGAAGAACAAAAACCAATCTAGAACTAGAACAAGCATGCAAACAAGAACCAAAACAGAAACTCCTGTAGCGACGTGGTTACTGTAGCACGCAAAAATCTTGGAAGAATTGATCTTTATTTCTTGTCTAAAATACTCTCATCAAAAGAGTACAAACCCTAAAACCAAGCTCAAAGCTTGATGCGCTCAGCTCTACTTGGTGCATTTCAACAGGAGACCCCCCACCTATTTAAAGCACCAACCCACAAGGAGTTCTGAATACGATTCCTATTCCTAGAAGGAACTGTATCCAACTCAACTCTACTTGGCCCAACCAGGCCGAGTACAACTCTTGCACGCGTATGGCAACCCTACCATACTCACGTGACTAACACTTTGCACGCGTATGGCCACCTGCCATACTCACGTGACTAACACTTTGCACGCGAATGACCTCCTGCCATTCTCACGTGACTAACCATTCTTCATGTGCACCATTCTCTTAGCCCGAACATCCCGCATGACATCCTTGACCACCAAGACCTCGGTTCCTCCTGAACCTAGTCCCGAACCTCAGTTCCTCCATGAACCTAGTTCCGGTCCCGTCATCGACCACATTCGTCTTCGAGCAATACCTGCACATGAACAAACCACAAAACAAATCCGAGCACAAGTCCACGACTTGACTCAATGTCAATCCATGCAACTACTCACATGAGTATTGCATAAAGTCCACTTCAAAAGAAGCATCATGAAATCATTACAAATTTCAAATTCACATTCAAAATTCAAATCCAAATCGCTCAAAACCCTAATTGAGCGAAAACGCATTCACGACGGACAAACAAAGTTGGTCCGTTGTATAAGGAAAAGTTTCTGTTCCAAGAAGCCAACCAAACGCGGAAAAACACGTTCACAACGGACCCCAGAAGCTTGTCCGGCGCAAACGTGCCACGCTCGGTTTCACAAAAGTAAAACCCTAGAAAAAGTCCATTCACGACGGACAAAAAGAATTAGTCCGTTGTACATGTGAAAATCTTGGTTCCAAGAAATTATCCAAACCGAAAAAGCTTGTTCACAACGGACCAAGAAAAACTGTCCGTTGTACATGTGAAAATGACTTCGGTCATGGGCTCAAAAACATGTTCACAACAGACCCAAAAACACTGTCCGTCGCAGATGGGAAACTTACTGTTTCTTGAGAACTTTGTCCGGCGCTAATGCGTAACTTACTGTTTCTTCTCAAATTGTCAAAACACATGAACAAACACATTTTGCAAATTCAAATCTAAGTTAATTTTTCAGTTCAAAGCCAATTTTTCAGCACATG
Organism: Rhipidocladum racemiflorum; assembly: GCA_036346355.1. Taxonomy (NCBI): domain Eukaryota; kingdom Viridiplantae; phylum Streptophyta; class Magnoliopsida; order Poales; family Poaceae; genus Rhipidocladum; species Rhipidocladum racemiflorum. Next base: position 34,831,485 of record CM070579.1, read on the forward strand.
ATTTCACAATATCTGTAGACCGACTAAGTACGTACGTACCAACGATGACTCCTAATCTCTAAGTAGGTTAGGTCCTAATCCCATTCGAGGATATGTGGTTCGAGCACGTTCCTAAGATGTTGTACAAACTTTAGAGAAATTTGGCGACATCTCATTTGTTCTCCAAATACACGTATCGACAACATGTCAAGAGGATGTGTATTCGGAGAACACTGGCCAGGGAGATGCTGCCGAAACTTTCTCTAGAGTTTGTACAACAGCTTAATTAGGAACTTGCCCGAGCCACATATCCTCAAACTGTCCAAAAACGTGGACAATTCGAGACTGCTTATTTATAAATATGCCATTTTAGCATACTTATAAACAAGCACCCTCAAGCAGGAGACTCATAGTTTACGCAGCATAATTAACTACGTACTCTATCATTGATCATATTAATTATATTGACACAATTATGACATTTAATGTAAAAATTGACAAAATAAAAAAACTAATTTAAGTACTACTGCAAATATTGAAGGGATTTATAAGAATTAATGCTGATCACCTTTCGAGGAAAGCCACAAACGAGGGAAATCTAGCTCTGATCAAGCTAGCTAGGGTTTCAATTAACTTTAACCTTCAACGACCGATCTCCTACACCCCTCAAGTTTCTCAACCATACACTCGCTAATGACACCAAATCAAAATCGAATAATGTATGTTAATACAAAATTGAAGGGATTCGAAGGAATGGGGCCCACCTTTTGAATAAAGCCACAAGTAAGCTAGGCAGGAAAATAGAGAAATCGCCTAGCGAACCAACTCGACGAGAGTTAATAAGTTCATCCCGAGTCCAGATGGTACATATATAAACCTAGCGAACCTCATCACAATCGGTTCTATACAAGAACCGTTTGTGATTATTTATTTATCACCGTCGCGTATATGTAAAACCGACTGTGATAATTTGGATCCTCAACACTGTCGGTTTCTTTATAGCACCGACACAGATAATGTATCTCAGATCGGTTCTAAAAAAGAACCGATCGCAATAACATAGGTCATCACGATCGGTTCGGATATGAACCGACACGGATATTATCGCACCCCTCGTCTTCCCCGCCAATTTGACCGTTCAAACATATAGCTCCTTTCATATAACTCCTTTCATCGATATCGGGGGTACTCTTCCAAGGTTTGATCGCGTTCCTTTCTTCTCTTTCATATAGCTCCTTTTCTGATCTCTTTCATATAGCCCCTTTCTTCTCTGCAAGGTCTAACTTGATCCTTTCGTCGACCGCAGCAATGGCAGCGCCTCCTTCTCCGGCAAGGTCTGAGGAATCCGTGGAGTCACCGTGACGTTCCTCCAGCGCCCTCACCGTGCCGGCGGCCAGCCTCGACCTCCGGCGCCTCACTCGGCGTGGCGCCGGCGCCACTGTCTCCCATCCTCCCAGCGCCTCACCCCATCCGAGCGCCTCCAAAGCCAGCAGAAGCGCCACAGAGATGGCGATCAAGACGGCGGCATTTACGAGGAGGAGGAGGAGGACGACGACGACGACGAGGAGGAGGAGGACGACGACGACGACGAGGAGGAGGAGGAGGACGACGACGACGAGGAGGAGGAGGAGGAGGTGGAGTACTTCGCGCCGATCACCATAGGGACCGGCGCCTCGTCTAGATCGGGTTCATCATCTGAGGATGAACCATCACTAGTCCGCGTAGTCTCCAGTGATACCGACTCTGGCGACTCGGCTGACTCGGGCTGGTAAATGTAATATATTAGCTGTAATATATGTTTAATAATTATAAACAATGGATGTGGTGATATATATTGTAATGAAAGTACAATCTGTGGAAGACTAATGTTATATATATTTTGCATCACTACATGTGTCTATATAAATTGTCCGAGAGTTGAACCGCGAGTTGGGATTCTAGCAGAGCGGTACTATTCATCGTCCGAAAAAACAAGTTGCACAAATATTAAAGCATGAATGAAGGGTAGATGAGGTCTGTTGGGATTCTAGCAGAGCGGTCCGTGTTGGAGTTTGTTTTTTCTTGTTCCCTGAAGGGAAATGTGTGAGGATCTCACAATCGGTTCTGGAAAAGAACTGATTGTGATAACCCCTGTGCTCATCACAATCGGTTTCTTCCCAAAACCGATTATGATAATACCTTCTCATTGCAATCGGTTCTGGAAAAGAACTGATTGTGATAACCCCTGTGCTCATCACAATCGGTTTCTTCCTCAAACCGATTGTGATAATACCTACTCATTACAATCGGTTCTATATAAAAACCGATTGTGATAAAACAATGATTATCACAATCGGTTCTTATCTAGAACCGATTGGGATTATTATCGTATCACAATCGGTTCCCTCTCAGAACCGATTGTGATAACCTGTTACCAAGATTTCCAAATGGAATATACTTATCACAATCGGTTTTTTAGTCAAAAGTTTAGAACCGACACAGATGAAGCGATAGTAATGTGTCATTCTGTAGTAGTGATTTTTAAACAGATAATCCTATTTAGATTTAAATTTGGTAAAACAATATTATAATAGTAAGTTTCTCAATTATTTTCCAAAGGTTATGGTACACAGTCCTAAATCAGTTTCACTTATCTATGGCACATAGCCCCAATCACGCATTTTATTTTAGAAGTTCTAACCCTTGACTGTAATCCCCGAGCAATGTCCAGTACCGTGGACACGGCTATTCGAATAGATTTGACACACTCTGTAGAGATTGTTCACTTTACCCACAAGATACAGTCGCACACCACAAAAGCGATTGACTGTAATAAAGTTTTTCAGGAACTTCTATCTCAACCTATGACCCTCTCCGGTATTGCCTTCACAACCACTCCCCTCACACAGAATCGAAGTGTAGGACCGACAAACACCATTGGATGGGTACCAAGCCGTAGCTCGGTACGCTCCCCCACACAGTTACCCCGATGTAACTGTCGCCCTGACGTATCAAAGGAGAGATATCAGAACCTTACTAAACTAAGTCCGTCCCACTCCAGTCATGTGGTTGTACGAGTAACTCAGTTCAAATGCTTGCAAGGTGAAGTCCTTAACTATCCAGGGCAAGACATCCTTCTCTCAGAATTTGGCACACAGCCCTCACATCACTCATCCCGTTGCCACGAAGGCCCTCTTGGCACGAAGCCATCTTGCCACTTGCCCCGGTCTAAATCATTTCCCACCCCAGTTGTTTATTGTGCAACACATGCCAACAATAACTCAATTTCCATGTAGAACCACACAGGTATCTTCATTTCAACTTCATCATGCGGCAACGATTACAACATTTCCAAAATGCGTTCCATATCTCATTAATCAATATTCTTTTGCAATTAGAAACAATATTCCACGTATAAGCAAGGTTAAGCATCTATTCACGGTCTAGACTCCCGTGTTGGCACAGTAATATCATCCAACTATTTTAACTAAACTTAAGGTGACAAGGGTACATGGCATACAAATATTAACATCAAGGTGGTATTAACAATTAGGTTGATTAGCTACTTTACCCAAATTAATTTAATCCATTTTAATCAACATAGCATGCATAATTTAAATAAAAATACATTTCAAAATTTAGGAGCAACATGGTCAAAGCACAACTTGCCTTCAAAGATCAGCTAGTTTTGGTCTAGATCTTGATCTTGGTCCTGATCTTCACTTCCAACAACGTCACACAACTCGACGTCTACGTGTAGCAGATAAAGAACCAATTAAACACTCAAAACAACATATAAACACACATTCAAAAAAATACTACAAATCAAACTAGCTTATAATCTCATGAAAATTTCCAGATAATTTGTTTAGCATTTTCTAAGATTTATAAAATTTATTTTGATATTTTTGGACGTATAGTTTAAGATCTACAAAATTCATATTTTGGACTTTCCGTGAATAATTTAACAATATAAATTTAATTATAAAATTTAAGAAAAATTATCATAGGAAGGTATTAATTTTTTCTAATTAACAAAGTTTGTTGCAAGCGATTTGGACTTAAAATGAATTTGTAGAAAAAAAGAGAAAATATGCAATTCCTGGAAAATGCATGTACAACTAAGAATGCATGCATGGCACTGTTTATAGCATATATGTGTATTCATTTGTTCGGCTAGGCTATGGAAAACTTGGCTACGGCTGGCTATTATAAAAAAACATGCATGCGCCTTATACATACTAACGTATATATGTATTCACGTGTACAGCCTATTATATTTTTGTATACATGCATGCCGTTGTGTAATATATACATACATACACTAGCAAATATATGTAGAACACACACATCTAACATATATGTACGTATATTCATACCTGGCTTATCGGCGAGTATGCACGCACGTACATGCACAAATACACACGGGCAGAATCATCCGAATAATATACGTATACATACATATGGAAGGTTAAATGCACGCACATACATGCACAAATACACACGGGCAGAATCATCCGAATAATATACGTATACATAAATATGGAAGGTTATACTAGCGAATCGGTCGAATATATATACATGCAGATCAACCGAATATAACAGCAGGTATATATTTATATATGTACAACACAGTGTGTATATATATACATGCTAAACGATGTCGAGTCCTAATATGTGCGTATACTTGCATACATTCTAAACTGATATATATACATATACATGCGTTCTGTATATATATCTATATATATACGTTCTAACATATATAAAATGGATACATAAGTACGTACTAGTATGTATGTACATGTACAAATACACGTGACAGGTTTAACCGATCGAGATAGACAGAGCACCTGCAAGAAAGATGAGGGAGTACCGGTCAACGACGGGCAACAGTGCAAACCGTCAGCGCAAGAGAAGGCGAGGTCGGGAAGTGCGCCGGCGGCGACGGTGACGACGGCGGCGACGACAGTGACAACGACGACGGCGTCAACGGCGATGATGGCGACGATAGTGGCTACGTCAACGGTGGCGGCGTCAACGGCGGTGGTGATGGTGGAACAACAGATCGGTAGAGAAGTGGAGGAATGGTAGAAGAAATGGCTTGAGGTATTGACGTTGGGGACTAAATGGAGAACGAATGGAAAAGAAAGGTCATGTGTGCTGGAGAAATGAAGGATGTGCGTGTGTTGCTAGCAAACGGCTAGACAAATGAGAAGGTGCATGCGCCTGGGAGACTTCATGCGTGTGGAGCAAATGGCTGGAATGAAGGAGCAACGTTACTAGTCCATGCATGCAAAGAAGTGGAAGGAGCAATACATTACTAATAAATGGATATGGCTGGAAAATTGAAACGACTGGGGTTAAGGAAAGGCCATGACGTGAATGAAGGAAGTAACGGCTTCATGCACACACACACACACTTGAAACGTCTGAGGCAAAACCAACGTCCATGTACACCTGCATACATGTATACGTATATACGTTCTCAAAACGTGTTGAGAAAAAAATAACAGAGAGGTTCTAAAAATCTAAAAAATTCCTCTAAATTACTAGGAACTATTTGGAACTTAACAAAGTTGGTTTCACGATTTTTCAACGTATAGATTTTTCGTAAAATACTAGGGAAGAAATTGGAATGGATTTTATTACGGGATTACCCAGAACCTACTCCGGATATGATTCCATCTGGGTCATTGTGGATAGATTCACCAAAGTGGCTCATTTCATTCCAGTGAAGACGACTTATTCTGGTGATAAGCTCGCCGAGTTATATATGTCCAAGATTGTATGTTTGCACGGTGTGCCAAAGAAGATCGTGTCTGATCGAGGATCCCAGTTCACCTCGAGGTTTTGGCAGAAATTGCATGAGGTATTGGACAGATGGATTTGAATTTCAATACTGCTTATCATCCCCAGACAGATGGACAAATGGAAAGAATAAATCAAATCCTTGAAGATATGTTGAGAGCCTATGCTCTAACATATAAAGGTTCGTTGGATCAGAATTTGCCTTATGCTGAGTTTTCCTATAACAATAGTTATCAAGCTAGTCTGAAGATGGCGCCTTTTGAAGCTCTGTACGGAAGAAAGTGCAGAACACCCTTGTATTGGAAAGAGACCGAAGATGGGCAAATAATCGGACCTGATATTCTGAAAGAAGCCGAAGAGCAAGTCCGACAGATCCGCGCAAATCTGAAGACCGCCTAGTCAAGACAGAAGAGCTATGTTGATAATCGTCGACGAGAATTAAGCTTTGTACCTAGTGATCATGTGTATCTGAAGGTTTCCCCTTTGAAAGGAATGAAACGGTTCCGAGTTAGTGGGAAGTTAGCGCCCCGCTACTTTGGTTCATTCCCAGTGGTTGCCTGAAAAGGAGAAGTGGCATATAAGTTGAAACTGCCTCCGCAGCTTTCATGAGTACATGATGTCTTTCAAGTACCCAAGCATCAGATGCCATTGGAAGAAATGGAGCTGAAAGAAGACCTGTCGTATCCGGAGTATCCAGTCAGAATTTTCGATGAAGCCGAGCGTCGAACCCGAAGCCGAGTGATCAAGTTCTGCAAGGTTCAGTGGAGCAACCATTCTGAGAAAGAAGCTACCTGGGAGCGAGAAGAAGATCTTCGAGCGGAGTTTCCTAACCTCTTTCTTTCTCCGTCTGAATCTCGGGGACGAGATTCTCTCTAAGGGGGGTAGGTTTGTAACATCCTCAGTTTTGCTTTCTGGAAAAAAATCTAATTTAAATAAATTAAATTCAAAATTTGGAGTTTCTCTGGTGTTTATATTAACCTGGCATCCTTTCCAATCCAAAATCAGGATTTAATTCTCCTCCGATCGAAAAATCGAATTTTCTGGTCCCGCCAGTACTCGAAATTTTACCCGAGTCCAAAAACGCTCCAAAAATCCCAAAATCACTTCAATTATGTTCCAAATATTCCAAAATGATTTTAGGAACCGTTCCCCGGATTTTTGGACCTTCGCTCCTATTTTATCTTGCGCGGCTTTTGTTTAATGCCCGCAATCCACACCTAAATATTTAATTCCACAAATTTCATCTAAATTCCGCGAAACCAATTTTATTAGGTCCAAAATATTCCAAAATGGTTCTAGGAATTTTTCCGGAATTTTTAAACCATTTTTCCTAATTTTTCTCTAGGGTGGTTCATTTACGTAATTCCCGGCCAATCGGAGCTCGCCACGTGGCGCTACAGTACCCTTCTTCAACCTCTAGCCATGGAAGCAACAGAGAGGAGCTTCAAACTCTCTCTAATGGAGGCCCTCTCTTTAAAACATCATAGCTCCTCCATCCCAACTCCAAATCACGAACGGCCGGTTTCATTGGATCCGTAGCGACGCCCTCTTGCCATTCCCCACCTTGATTAGCCGCTAATCTCGCCGGAAACCGTCACATTAAGGAAAAACCGAAATGGACATTAATGCTCATAACTCGGCCGTGTCAACTCCGTTCTGCGTGATTCCACTTCCATTCTCTCCGTATAAGAATCCCCGTCCCGGTGGTATAAGCCTCCTTTAGCCTCTCCCGTTCGTTCATTCACAAGAGCAAGGAAACCGACGCCGGTTATATTTTCGGTGTTTTTCACGTTCTTGGCCGTATATCTCTCTCCGGTGGGTCATTCTTCGTGCTACTTGATTCTTTGTGACCGTGAGGGAGTCTAGAATCTAACCATTCAATCAATTTTAGGATCCCTCAAGTTTTGGAGACGAATTTCGCGTTTTTATCGGTTCGGCCGGAGTTCCGTTCGTCGCCAAAATTCGTCGCCTCTGGTGAGAATCAATCCAATTCCTTCCTCCTATGAGTCCCTAAGGATGTTATCTAGAGATTTCATGCTTTTGTTTGATCAAATTTCATGCAAAAATGGGTGCAAAATCTGGATTTTTTTGGCAAAGTTGGTTCTCTGTTCGTTTTGGAGCTCTCTGTGCTCGTGTGGGGCTCCAGCCCGTGCGCCCGCCACGCCACAGATCGCATCCGCCGCGTCTTCGCACTTTGCCCGGCCTCCGCGCCGCCGCCGCCACCCTCTGGCCACGGCCATGCTCCCCACCTCACTCCTCCATGGCTCCCATGGACATGGCAAGTCCCAAGCTTGAAGACAAGCTCCAAGTGCATGACAAGTGGGACCCACTTGCAAGAGAGAGAGGAGAGAAAAACCAAAATTCAGAAAATAGAAAAGGAATATTCCAGGGAATATTCCCTCGTTTTCCAATTTTTTCGAAATTCAAGCTTCGGAAGCTCATATCTTCTCCGTCCGAACTCCGATTGACTCCGTTCAAATTTCTAAATTCATCTAAAATCAAGATCTACCTGCCAGTACTAATTTATTTTTGAATTTTATTTATTTTCTTGTATTTATTTATTGCCTCGATTTGCGCGTAGCTGAGGACACCGACGCGACCGCCGACCCCGCCGCCGGACTTTCCTCGTTTGACAATCTCGCCGCGATTGAAGGCAAGTCTCCTTGACGCATATTGATCCTACATTTATAAACATGTTTTAAATGCTTTATAAATCTGCATGCTATGTTTTATTGTATGTCAAATATAAGGGAATAGTTAATCCGAAATGTAATTTCTTCCTTTGTGATTGACATCCATGTTACTTGTAACCCTAGGACATTTGTATACCATGCTTATGCTTATATGGTATCCTTTGTGACATAGTACGGTAGAATTGCTTAGGACCTTTATCGATGAAAACAACCCATGGGTGGGATTACTCAAAAAGAATTATTTCAAGTATGATTTAGAAATTATTATTATGATTTTGATACTGTTTTTCTAAAATAAAAATAAAAGGAAAAATGGTTTGGACTTGGGCGGATTGGATTGTCGGGTGGGTGCGGATGGAGCACTAGTTGTCTTGTGCAAGTACCACCCCAAGTCAATTAAGGACCGACGCTTGTGATTGTCCATTCTAAGCATAACCGTACTACCACATGTCTATAATGGTACGACCTGGCTAACTAATTTGTAGAATCCTAACTTAGATTAACCACTCGGTGGAATGTGAGTGCCGGATAGAGGCAATGTCGTCTTTCTCACACGGCGCAAGAGGGGGCTTCTGTACTGGGTGGCTAGAACCCTAACAGCGGTGGAACCTCAGCGGGTGGCTCGGATTAGGTGGATACACTGTAACGGCCTTGTCATGATCTCTCTACCGGCACACCAAAGGAAGTGTGTTAATCTGGAGGCATCAAGAGATGATCATGTCTTGTGGGTAAAGTTGTACACCTCTGCAGAGTTAAAACTATTCGAATAGCCGTGCCTACGGTCAAGGGCAAAGCGAAGAATGCTTTCATATTGGTAGACTTTTGGTTTTGGTTTTAAAAACTAAAAGATGTTTTGGTTTTGGGATTCGGGAGTGGTTAGAACTCTCGGATGTTGTTTGGCGGAAAGAGCCAACCAGGTGGAAAGAACCTGTTTTACACTTGATGGATGGAGTCATATGATTAACCCTGATCTTTAAAAGTTGGCGGATAGAGCCTTTATACTAGTGATGGTGGATAGAACCTCACTGCAATATTAAATAATTCAATTGTTAAAAAGAATTGTAAAAAGATGCTTTGTGAAACTTATTACTTAAGTTTGGTTTAATAAAATTTGGCTTTGTGCAAATGAACACTGTTAAGCTTCCTTTGGAAAGCCCCACATAATCATATTTCCCCCGACTTGCTGAGTACTTTTGTACTCACATGCTACATCAACTTGTCATCATTAGACAATTATCAAGACGCAGCTGAAGATGGTGAGTTCTACCCTGAGGAGTTCGAGGAGGATTGCCAGGATAACTAGCGCCGTTTCTAGTCGTCGCCTATGGTGTTTTGGTGTTCACTTGTTTTTTTGCTTTCGTTTTCCGCTGTCGTGTCTCCGGTCTTTTGACCGAGTATTGTAATAAGTGGCCATGTGGCCCATACTTTAATATTTATGTTACAATTTTCGTTATGTTCGGCAATGAAGTATCACTGTGACTGTGTGTACTAGCTACTGATCTGGGACTAGTACGGAAATACATAGGAGATTTCGGATAGCCGATCCGGGGTCTCACAGGATCTACGCGGTTTGATCTAGTCGGGCGGCGTGGTGCTTTCTCGGCCGTCGGATTCAGATCCGATGATCGCGCAGATAGGGTTCGGGTCCGGCGCGGTTCGCCTCGGTCGGACCCGGGTCGGATTCGGGTCAGACCAATTGTACTTTACCCAAGTGGGTTTTCCAGCGGTTTTAATAATTAAAATAATTCCAAAAATTCTAATAAATCAATAAAAATAGCAAAATGCTCAGAAAAATTCCAACAAAATTCTGGAAAATATCTTGAGACATTTTGAACTCAGATAAAATATTTCCAACAAAATTTTATTTGAAATTTTTAAATATTTAAATAATTCAATAAAGGGATTAATTCAAATTAAATCCAAATAAATCCTAGAAAATTCTAAAAATTCAAATAACTCCATAAATTGAATAAAAGAAAAAATCTGGGATGTTACAAACCTCCCCCCTTAATGGAATCTCGACCCCGAGATTCAGGGCTAACTAAGGAATAGGTTTGAAAACTCCTTCTTCAAGTCCTCTTCGCACTCCCAAGTTGCTTCATTTTCTGAATGGTTGCTCCATTGGACTCTACAGAAATGGGTCGACTTGTTTCTCATCTCTCGATCCATTGTGTCCATAATCTTCACAAGGTTCTCCTTGTATGTCAGATCCTCTTGTAACTCGATCGATTCTAAAGGCATTTGCTCATCTGGCACTCGAATACACTTTTTCAGTTGTGACACATGGAACACATCATGCACTCCTGCCGATGACTGCGGCAACTCCAACTGGTAAGCAACTTCACCTGTGCGGCTCAAGATCTTAAATGGTCTGACATATCGCAGTGCGAGTTTCCCTTTAGCATGGAATCTCCTAACTCCCTTGATAGGTGTAACTCTGAGGTATACGAAATCTCCCGGTTCAAAACTCAACTCTCGGCGACGGTTATCGGCGTAACTCTTCTGTCTTGATTGAGCTATCTTCAATCTTTTCTTAATCATGGCAATCTGTTCTTCAGCTTCTTGGAGAATGTCTGGTCCAAAGACATGGCGCTCACCTGTCTCATTCCAATTTAATAGCATTCGACAGGGTCGACCATACAAAGCTTCAAATGGTGACATCTGTAGACTGGCTTGGTAACTGTTGTTGTAGCTGAACTCGGCATATGACAAACACCTGTCCCACGAAGCAGCATATGCTAGAGCACAAGCTCGTAGCATATCCTCTAGAATCTGATTGACTCTCTTTGTCTGACCATAAGTTTGTGGATGATATGTTGTACTAAAGTTCAAATGGATCCCCATGGCTTCATGCATCTTATTCCAGAATCTTGAGGTAAATTGGGTACCTCTATCCGACACTATCTTCTTTGGCACTCCATGCAAACAGATAATCCTTGACATGTACAGCTCTGCTAATCGGTCTCCTGAGTATGTAGTCTTCACAGGTATGAAATGAGCTACTTTGGTCAAACGATTCACTATGACCCATATAGAATCATATCCACTTTGAGTTCTTGGAAAACCGGTAATTGTCGGGACCCCGAATTTGCAAATCCGGACCCTCTGTGTATTCAGCACTAGTCCAGGAACGCGCTAGTGCACACAGTCTTAACATCGGTAAATATCACAATCATACCATTCGATGTTATCAATTACTTTATTTAAATAACCAATATTTTTACTAGACATTATGGCCAATTTACAAATATATGAATCGCAAGTCAAAACTTATTAAAAGATAGTTAATAGCATCGTAAAATCATATAACCGTGGCGCCATCCAAAGATACCACAGTAATCGACCGGGCTCGCTTCCCTAAGTAGACGGATCCTCTTGGAATTCCTCCTCCGGCCGGGCGTAGTCTCCTCTTCAACTGGTGTTGTGTTGAGGCAAGGGTGAGTACTTGGTACTCAAGCAAGTCATGCAGAATGCAGGCTAATATACTATATGCATGGCTTGGTACAAAGGAATAGCTCAAGGTATATTTGCAAGAAACAAAGATTTGACAAATAATATAAGTAGATTCGAAAGCAAAGAGAAATAAGTAAAGCATAAATAACTTTTCAAGAAGTTTAATAAACATTTTCCCCATCCTAAACCACATTTCCATCATCTTCATTATTAAACCATCCCAACTTTCCAAATCCAAGTTATTTTTGAGAAATTCTAACCCTTGACTGTAATTCCCTAGCGATGTCCAATACCGCGGACACGGCTATTCGAATAGATTCTAAACTCTGCAGAGGTTATGCACTTTACCCACAAGATACAGTCAAACACCACAAAGGCGAGTTCCCGTAACAAAGTCTTTCGGAAACCTCTAACAATACAAGTGGTCCTCCCGGTTATTAAGCACTAACCCTTCCCTTCGCTAAGGCGAAGTCTAGGCCAATCAACCGTTAGATGGGTACCTGCCTCGGCCAGACGCTCCCCGTACAACTTACACAAAGGGTGTAGTTGACCTCCTGAGGTCCCACAGGTACGTTATTAGCAACTTAGTCAACTAGGTCCGTCCCATTACAGACATGTGGTTGCACGTTAGACCCAGTTCAAAGGCTTGCAAGGTTAAGTCCTTAGGGTGACCAGGGCAAGACTACCCGAAGAACCAAATCAACATTCCCAACGCCACAACTGGCCCACCTGATTACTCTTGCCACATGCCCCGGTCGAAAACTGTTTATCAAACCCCAGTTGATTACCATGCACCATGCACCACGTGCCATCAACATCACATGATACTTTTCCAAAACAGGTTCAATATATCATTAAGTCAATATTAACATTTGATTGTCCAAAACCATGTCATGAGCACGAAAGTGTCTAAGCAGTATACTACAACGGTCTAAAACCCATGTTGGCAATCTAATAATGTCCAACTAGTAATCCACAACTAGGGTGACAAGGGTCATGGCACATACTTAAATAATCAAGGTGTCATACAGCAAATTGGTACTTATCTAACCCCCATGTTTAAACAAAGTATTTTTCTAATTGAACTAGCATGCAATAGTTTAAATCAAAATAGATTTCGAAATAGGATCAACATGGTCAAAGCACAACTTGCCTTCAAAAAGTACTTGCTCTTGGTCTTGAGTTGGATCCTGAGTCAATACTTCTCCTTCGAATCCTTCCGGCACTTCAACGTCTACTCGTAAAGCGTGCAAATAGCAAATACACAAATAAACAATAGGCAAAAAGTGTCCAAACATCCAAATAAAATCCATAAACAGAAAGAACATAATTTTATGGATTTTTAGAAACTGGAATCGTCAAATTCGGAGTTAAGACGCAAAAGTTATGATTATTTAAAGTTTAAATAATCAATTAAATAATTTTACAGAGAAAAACTTTAGTCCAAAAATTAAATAAAATTTATATTTAAGTAGATCTTAATTTTATACAAATTTAGAAATTTGAATCACTCAAATCGGAGTTGAAACGCAAAAGTTATAAGCGTTTGAAGTTTGAAACAAAATCTGAAATCATTATTTCGAATTAATAAATCATTTTCTTTTTCGGAAATTAATTATTGCGTCAGCATGGACACGTGGCAGCCTCTGATTGGTTGGCTGACGTCAGCCGGTCCATGGATTTGGTCCACGCTCGGCTCAGGTCTACCGTGGACTCGGTCCACGACTCTACGTGTCGCTGACATGTGGACCCACTCGGGTGACGTCATCGGCCGACGTCGGCGGGACTCGGCCACGGTCGGCGGCAGGTGGGACCCACTGTGACGTCATGGGTGACGTCAGCGCTTGGCTGGATTAGCCACTGACATGCGGGCCCTCTGACACGCGGGCCCCGCGTGTCAGCGTCACACGCACGCGCGCGTGGACGACGCTGACCGCGACGGTCAGGCTTCCCGACACGTGGCGCAATCCCGGCCGTTGATTTGAAATTCAACGGTCGCGATTAGATCCAGGGTTAACGCGTTGAATCTACTTGATGATCGTGGGCCGTTCGATCTAGATCGGACGGTCCAGATCTAATCCTATAATAACCACTACTACGGCACGTGGCGATTGTGAACCGTTGGATCTTGATCCAACGGTCCAGATCTAACCGGGTTTGGAACACGTGAACTCACCTCAACCGCGACGATCAAGATCGGACGGTCCACGAGCTTCGCGAGGGTGATGGCGACGCTGGCGGTGCTGCAGCCACCGGAGACGAGAACGACGACGAGCCCGATGGCGCTTGGGGTTGCTCGGCGAGATGAGTCCTTCCTTCGGTGCGTCTCGCCACGGATTCCGGATCTGGGCTCCTTCGGCGGAAGACGACGGACGGCGGCGGAATCGAGCAAAACCGCGCGGAGTGGCGCTCAACTACGGCGAGCTCGACGGCAAACGCGGCGGCAGCAAAGTAGATGGCTCGGGAACGATGCGCAAGGATGAGGGCAACCTCGGGCGTGACCAGGGCTTTAAATAGCCTCGGCGTTCGTGCGAGGCGGAAACCTAATTCTACACGGCGGGCGGCGCGGTGAGTCCGGCTCGGACTCGGCGGAGACGATGACGCTCAGCCGTCCACGTGGCACGATCAATGGCCACGATCGCACGGGCGCGATCGGATCCGGGCCGGATACGGCTCGAACCGGTACGGGCGGATCTCAGCCGTTGGATCTTGATCCAACGGTTGGGATTGATTAGGGTTTTGAGCTGGTTTGATCGAGTCAACTGGCTCGGGTCGGACTCGAGTCCCGACTCGGTCGGATGAACAGTACTCGACCCGAGTTGGATTTCCAGCGATTTAATATTTAAAATAATTCCCAGTAATTCATTTAATTCATTAAAAATAGCAAATGACTCAGAAAAATTCCAGAAAAATTCTGGAAAATATTTTGGATCATTTTGGACTCAAATAAAATATTTCCAACAAAATTTTATTTGCAAAATTAAATTCTTTAATTATTTCAAAATGGAATAAATTCAAATAAATCCCAAATAAATCCAAATAAATTCCAGAAAATTCCAAAAATTCACCAAAGTGCCAAATCACACATGAATTTAAGAGAAGCACAATTTTGGGGTGTTACAGTAATGAAATCCATAACGATTTCCTCCCAGTTCCATTCAGGTATCTTCAGCGGTTTCAACAAACTAGCTGGCCTCTGATGCATTGCTTTGACTCTCTGGCATATGTCACACAGTGCAACGTGCTCGGCAATTTCACGCTTCATGCTCGGCCACCAAAATCTATCTTTCAGGTCTTGATACATCTTGGCACTTCCCGGGTGAATTGAGTACTTGGAATCATGAGCTTCTTCCATAATCAATTGTTTTAGCTCTTTGTTGTTTGGCACACAGATGCGGTCTTTAATCCACATCGTACCCTTCTCATCCAACTTGAAGTCCTTAGCCTTGTCCTCATCGATCTTTGACTTGATTCTCTTTATTTTATCATCATCCTTTTGACCTTCCCTGATTTGGTCTTCTAAGATAGGCTTCATTTCTAATGCAGCCAGAAATCCATCTGGTACAACTTCCAGCTTCATCTTCTGAAAATCCTTACATAACTCGGCTTAACCCTCTTCTATCAGCATATTCATGGTGTAGCTCTTCCGAAGACTCAAGTCATCGGCTACTACATTAGCCTTGTCGGGATGATAATGGATTCCGACATTATAATCCTTTATCAACTTCAACCATCTTCTCTGCCTCATATTCAGGTCCGATTGAGTGAAGATGTATTTAAGACTCTTATGGTCCGTATAAACTTCACATCTATTTCCAATAAGGTAATGATGCCACAACTTCAGAGCATGCACTACGGCAGCAATCTCCAAGTCATGCGTCGGGTAATTCTCCTCATGCGGCGTTAACTACCTTGATGCATAAGAGACTACCTTCCGGTTTTGCATCAACACGCATCCAAGTCCTTGGCATGATGCATCATAGTAAATGTCAAAACTTTGGTGCACATCTAGCAATACCAATACTGGTGCCGTCGTCAATCGCTTATTCAATTGTTTAAAGCACATCTCGCACTCCGGTGTCCATGCAAACTTCTTCTCCTTCTTCAACAATTGCGTAAGGGGTCTAGCAATCATTGAGAACCCTTCAATCAATCGACGGTAATATCCCGTCATTCCAAGAAAACTATGGATCTGACTTCGGTTGCTCCCAATGCAATACCGCTTCTACTTTGCTTGGGTCCACCGCAACTCCTTCGGCAATCATTACATGTCCAAGAAATTCCACTTTACTCTTTCAAAAATCACATTTGTCGAACTTAACAAATAACTGTTGTTCTCATAACTTCTCAAGAACTAGCCTCAGATGCTCGGCATGTTCTTCTCTTGTCTTAGAGTAAACATGTTTGTCATCTATGAACACGACGACAAACTTATCCAGGTATTCCATGAAAACTTTATTCATCAAGTTCATGAAATATACTGGTACATTTGTCAGACCAAAGGACATAACTGTGAACTCGTAATATCCATATCTCGATGAAAATGCGGTCTTCAGCACATCTTCTGATCGAATCTTCAACTAATGATACCCTGATCGCAGGTCAATCTTGGAGAAAACTCTAGCTCCTCTTAACTGATCAAACAGGTCATCGATCCTGGGTAGCGGATACTTGTTCTTTATCATCACATCATTGAGTGCACGATAATCAATACACATCCGAAAACTTCCATCCCTCTTCTTGACAAACAAAACTGGCGGTCCCCACGGCGATGAACTAGGTCTGATAAATCCCTTCTCAAGTAGCTCCTCGATTTGCTTCTTCATCTCCACCAACTCATCAGTAGACATCTGATGAGGTCTCTTGGCTATCGGGACTGTACCAGGTACTAGCTCGATCATGAACTCAATGTCTCTATCTGGCAGCATACCGGGTAAATCTTGAGGAAAAACATCCGTGTACTCACTGACCACTGGTACATCTTCAATGCTGAGTGTCTTCACACTGTTGACCATTAGCTGCCCATCTCGAACGACAGTTGCTTGAAACTCAACTCTTCTACCATCTGGGCTTTCTACTGATACGACTCTTCGTCCACAGTCTAACACAGCCTTATGCTTGGACAACCAATCCATTCCAAGTATAACATCTAGGGTCTAAGTATCCAATATAATAAGGTTCACTAGGAATTCTACCCCATTTACTAGTAACTTTACCCAGAACATCCTACATTAGGTCGGAGTTCTGATCCAGGGGATTGGATTAGCAACACATGTATAAGGTTCACCATTCTTAACCCATTTTCAACAACAAAATTCTGAGATATAAAAGAATGCGAAGCTCCAAAATCAAACAAAACTATTCCAGGTACTGAATTAACCAGTAACTTACCTAGTACGACGTCTGACGTGTTCTGAGCTGTATCGGCGGTGACGTGGTTGATTCGTCCTCTCACCGTAGCTTGGGGTGTAGCTCCAGCTTGAGCAGTTCCACGGTTTCCTCTTGGTGCTGGCGTCCTTGCAGGCATTATCCCTAGGTTGAAGTGAACCTGTGTCACACCTCCTCGCTTTGGACACTGGTTGGCAAAGTGCCCTGGCTCATTGCAGCTATAGCAACGTTTCACTGTCGCTGGCTGGCTTCCTGCTGGCACTACTCTAGCTTGTACTGGTGTCTGATAACTCTGTTCGGTAGGCCTGGGTACTAGTGACGGTGTCTTGGCGACGTTCTATGGCTAAAATCTGAAGAACTGATTGGGCGCAACTCTCAGCCTTTGCGCTCCTGGGTGTGATCTCCGCTGTGCCATTCGACGCTTCCTGTTATCGTCCAACTCCTTGCGCTTGTCCTCCAGGATGAGAGCTTTGTTCACCAACTCCTGGAAATCGGGAAATGTGTGGGTGATCAATCCCACCTGCAGTCCTGAGTTCAGTTCCTTGATGAAGCGAGACTGTCTGGCCTTGTCCGTTGCTACATCTTTAGGTGCGTAGCGAGCAAGTTGGGTGAACTTGTTCAAGTAATCGGCCACTGACTGGCTGCCTTGCTTCAGTGCCCTGAATTCCTCCTTTTTCAGATCCATTATCCTTTCAGGCACATGGTACTGATGGAAAGCAGTTGTAAACTCCTCCCAAGTGATTTCCTGTGGGTTTTCATGTGAAGCGCAGAAATTCTCCTACCATTCAGCTGTAGTACCTTCCAGCTGATGAGAGGCATAGAGTACTCTCTCATTCCAATGCACTGGGTAATATGCAGCTTCCTCTCAATGGACCTCAGCCAATCATCTACCTCTAGTGGATTGGCGTTCCCAGAGAATGTGGGCGGATGCGTCCTCATGAACTCTGAAAGTCTGAAGTTCTGATGCCGTCCCTGATTAGCTTGGTTGGCCTGATTAGCAGCGGCTTGGGCAGTGACTTGCTGCATCTGTTGCATCATTGCATGCATAAACTGCGTCTGAGCGGCAAGAAAAGCTCCAAAGTTCTGCATGTCAACTAGCGGTGCTGGCTGTGGCGCAGGTGCTCTATCATTGGGGTTTCTTGTGGGGCGAGCACCACTTCCACTTCTTTCGTTGTTGCCACGAGTGTTCACCATGTGCTAAGTACTCCAAGGTTTAGAGATGAGAGGGAACAAGAATAGACAAGTTATGGAGAAACCTATGCGGGGGAAAAAGATGTAACTCAAAATCCAATTTTATTAATTATTAATAATAACTTGGTATGGTTGCTTACAATGCATAAGGGCTTTGCAACACATACTGCACACTTAGCAATCAAGAAAATCCAAATTAAACTAACACACTGGAGTCTAACGCCTAAAGGGCGACTCTTATTAATCCAAGACGTGACTCAACACTCGAGTCTCAACCACTAAGCCTAGACACTGACTCGTTGATCCACCCCGAATGGGAACATCCTGGTAGACACTTGGGCGGGTCCGGCGGCATCGGCACGAAGCGATCTCCATGACCAACAACAACTATGGTCGACGAAGCAACGTCCTCCTCCAACTCTGGTGCTGGCTGCTGCCCTAGATCAGGCTCCGGCTCTGGCTGCACCTCGTGTAACTCTAGCACTACCTCTGGCTTAGGCTGTCCTCCATACAAAGCTTCCTCCAGTTCCCCGATCCTCTGGATGGCCCACATCCTGACATCCTGCAGATCCTTCTAGGTGGCCTCCAAAGCAGTGTAGGCGGCGCCCAACTCCTGTACTGTCTGGTCCATCATCGCATCCTGTGCGGCGACGAACTTGGCCAAGTGCACAATAGCGGCATCGCTCTCCAGGTCGATCGGTGCACTAGTGACTCCTCCTTTCTATGGGTGAAGGCGAAAAACAGACTCCTGTAGCTCCTTGGCATAGGTGGCTGAGATCTTCCTCAGAGCAAGACATGATGTCTCCTGGATACTGGCTTTAAATGTAGCTCTTCTGACAGTGATGTTGACGGAGCGACTCACCTTGGTCTTCTCTCGAGCGTATACCGTGATCTTGGTGACCATGCCTCGGGCATGCCCATTCACGATCCAATTGCTGGCTCTGTAGATTGGCCTCTCGAAGCCTCCCAACACCTGAAGCATCCTCCAGAGCTCTACGGCGTAGCCTCTCTCACGCTCACCATAAGTCTAGATCATCCTCATCTGCCAAAAGACACTTGCGTAAGAGCGCAACATTTTAAATCAAGTGAGAACAAAAGAATTCAGCAAGGGGTATGAAATGAGAGAGGGGATAAGTCAAGAGTTTATTCATTATCTTGACAAATTTTAACTTTAGAAAATAGTTTTATTCTCACTACGACCATTCTAACAAAGGGTAAGCCTACAGTCAGTATGGATCTGATACCACCTCTGTTGAGACCCGAATGTACAAATCCGTACCCTCTGTGTATTCAGCACTAGTCCAGGATCACGCTAGTGCACATAGTCTCAACATCGGTAAATACCACAATCATACTCGATGAAATAGTAAAGTTCTTTATTCAAAGGGAAATATAACCGGTTGCTCAAACTTAAGGTCAAGTTACAAAAGTACGCCTCGTAGGGCTTAAGTCTTACTCAAATAAACTTGCAGCAGAAAATTAAAGAAAACACATGGCGCTAACCAATATGCCACAGGCAACTAACTAGGCTCGCTCCCTAGTTTGTCGGCTCCTCCTGGAACTCCTTCTCCAATGCTGACATTGATTCTTCTTCAACTAATGGTTGTGTTGTGGCAAGGGTGAGTACTTAAAGCACTCTGCATGTCATGGACAGAATGCAAGTCTAATATTCTACATGCATGGCTTATTACAAAGGATAGGCTAAAAGGTTTATTTGCAGTAAAGCAACATTCACAAATACAAATAGTAGATCGAAAGCAGTAAAACAGTAATAACAATAATAACTTTCATAAACAATTTCGCAAGTAAAGCATTTATCCAACTGAAGCAAGTTCATTAATTCCCAAGTAACCAAAGTCATTTTTATGAAAGTCTAACCCTTGACTGTAATCACCAAGCAATGTCCAATACCGTGGACTCGGCTATTCGAATAGGTTGTACACTCTGCAGAGGTTATACACTTTACCCACCAGATACAATCAAACACCACCAAGGTGAGTGACCGTAACAAAGCCTTTCCAAAGCTACTTCTAGACCCGGTACTGCCTGCTAAGGTTTCAACACTGAAGGGACTGGTTACCACACACAAGGCCCCCCTCTTGCACCTGTGAGTCCACCCGTTAATCGGGGGCTCACACCACCATGACAACATTGAAATCTGGACATCACAGTTTACTCGGCCAGGTCTGTCCCATTCCAGACTTGTGGTTGTATGCTGGACTCAGTTCAAATTCTTGCAAGGTTAAGTCCTTAGGTTGACTAGGGCAATACTACCCAAATGAATTTCACAAGTAACCAAAACCCAACAAAAACAAATACGACCTCCCATGTGCCACTCTTGGCCCATCGGAAACCATCTTGCCACTTGCCGCAGTCTAAATCATTTTATCACCCTGGATGATTACCATGCACCATGTGCCATCATCAACATCAATAACACACGTCACAACTTCCATAAACACGTTCCTTATCTCATTAAGTCAAGATTAACATTTAATATTCCAAAATGATGTCATTGACACGTTGCAGGGCTAAGCGTACTACATACGATCTATATAACCCATGTTGACAAATTATTAGTGTCCAACTAATATTCCATAATCTAGGGTGACAAATGATTCACGGCATACAATTATTATCGACAAGGTGGCATACAACAAATAGGTCATTTATCTAATTTCCCAAATTAATTGAAAGCATTTCTAATTAAATTAGCATGCAATAGTTTAGGTAAACGTAATTTCAAAGGTGGGATCAATATGGTCAAAGCATAACTTGCCTTGGAAAAGGTCATGTTCCTGGTCTTGAGCTTGTTCCTGGGTCAAAACCTCTCCTTCGAAGCCTTCGGGCAATTCAACGTCTACGCTTATCGTATAAATAAACAAGAAATATATAAAAACAGAGAAAAACTCATGTCCAAAAATTAAATCAAATTCACCATTAAATAGAGCTCAATTTTATAAAAATTTAGAAACTAGAATCGCCTCAATCGGAGTTAAAACGCAAAAGTTATAGCCGTTTGAAGTTTGAAAATACGTTAAAAAGAAAAAACTGAATTATCCTATTTATTTTTCTATTGAAAAATCGAAAATATGACGTCAGCATGACATCAGCACGCAAATTCATTTTCGGTCGAATTATTTTTCTAAAGGAAAATCGATTTATTGCGTCATGCTTGCGTCTGTCGGTCCATAGACCCGGTCCATGGGTGCTCGGTCCACCGTGGACCTAGTCCACGGGTGCACGTGTCACTAACACGTGGGACCCACTGACGACGTCAGCTGCTGACATCATCCCGGCTCAGTCGAACGGATCTGACAGCTGGACCCCACCATGACGTCATGTCACACGCGCGTGGGTGTAACGGCTGACATGCGGGCCGGTTGCTGACATCACGCGTGACGTTAGCGACGACCGGCTCTGACCCGCGCTGCTTTGGCTGCCCGCCACGTGGCACGATCTGGACCATTGGTTTGAAATTCGACGGTCATGATTGGATCTAATCTCACCACAGTGGATCTACACGGTTTGATCTGGTCCGTTCGATTTGAATCGGACGGCTGAGATTGGATCTGGCTCGCCGCATTACTAGGGGGTGACGTGGCATGACCCGGCATTTGATGCGCGGCACAATCTACATCGTACACCGCAGATCAGACAACTACGATTACTTCTAATGTTAACACGTGAACCGATACAAGCCGTACGATTTAGATCTAACGGTCACGATCTAATCTAGCATGGTGCAGTACGAAGCTACATGGCTAAATCTCTACTGTGGGATCTAGATCCAACGGTTGCAAATAGATCTAAACAGTACGACTAGATCTAATCCAATCCGTACGATATAGATCTAACGGTCACGATCTGATCCAAAGAGTAAACTAAGTCGGCTACGTGGACGAACCTGGGCCCTTGGATCTTGATCGGACGGTCCACGGAGCTCACAAGGTCGGCGATGGCGCGGCGGAATTTGTTGGCCGGAGATGGGGACAACGACCATGTGACACTATGGAATGGTGTGACATTATTTAATGTGAATGTTGAGGTCAAAAACTTTATGAAATATGGTATTGGAGGTTAAAACCATATGGTAGGAGGTTTAATAGCGTTTCCGGGAGTTTGGGCCTTTCCGGGGAGTTTTGGGCCTAGGGGAAAGGGTTGTGGGCTTTGGTATGATGGAGTTTGAGTCCATTTAGGACTAGGAAACCTGTTTGGGGCTGGTAAAAGGGGCTCCTCCTGCCCCTTATGCGCCCCACCCATCCCCTTGTGCGCCCACTTCCCCCCCCATTGCGCCCTAGCCGCCCTCCCTCTCCCCTTTGGCCGTGCGCCCCCTCTCCCTTTGCCCTTGCCTCCACCACCTCTCCTCCACCCCCTTGCTGCCCTAGGGTAGCCTCCCTACCCCTGCACCTCGAGGATCCATCCGTTGGTGCGAGGAGCGAGGAGCGAACCGGGAGGAGATCTATTGGGTTTTCGTGCGTCGGGCGAAGGTATGGCCATGGGACTCCTTGGGGTTGGGCTAGGTACTGTTCTAAGGGTCATTATCTTGTTTTTAGATCAATTGGTGGTACTGGAATTGAGTAGATTGGATTAGATCTAGAAGTTGCCACGTTCTCTGTTTCGGGCAGCATGAGTACTGGAATTGAGTAAATTGTCTTTAAGTCTGCTGGAGTGTTATCTTCTACTATGATGAATGCAAATTATGCTTCTACTTCTAAAGCCAAACATCCTGTTAAGTACACTTGCACTCATTGTGGTAGAGATGGATATCTAGTAGATTTTTGCTTTAGACTAGCCAAACAACAAAAGAAAGAAAGGACAAAGGCTAGGTCAAATCTCAGAAAGGCACACCTTGCTTCTCAGTATGTGCCTAGGGTGAAACAAGCACCTTTTGTTGCTAGAAACACGGGAAAAGGCAAATCTGATTTTGTGCATAAGAATGCTCGTGTTGTGCCTACTGTTGTGCGTCGTGTGTCTCAGTACTGGATTCCTAAACATCTTATTTCTAACCCCAGTACCGAGACCTCGACATTTTCTACTTTTATGTAGGCTTCTCACGCGAGGAAGGAGAACATTTGGCTAGTGGATTCCAGATGCTCATGCCACATGTTCGGTGACAAGTTTTGGTTCTCCTTCACTCGTGTATCTCGTGCTGAAAGTGTTATTTTTAAGATGCTTCTTCCACCTCTGTTTTCGCAAAAGGCACTAGTCCAAATGGTGCAGGTATAGGTGCATATGTTCAGGGGGAGAGTATCTTTGTTCATTAAGATGATGATGATGCTATTAAGATGAGATAATTGGAGTTTGCTGTGTGCTTGTGTGCTCGTTTTCAAGCTTCCCCGCGTGCTTCACATCGACAAGCTATCAAGAGGATTTTAAGGTATCTCCGTGGTACTCAAGATTTTGGCATTTGACTTTCTGCTTCCTCATGCATTAGTTTAAGAGCTTTCTCTGATGCTGAATTTGGAGGATGTACAATTGATAGAAAAAGTACATCTGGTTCATGCCACTTCTTGAGTAATTCTCTTTCTTGAACACATTGACATCATATTTCACTTTCTTAGAGATCATGTTGAAAAAGGCAACATTGTGCTTCATCATGTGGATACTGAACATCAATTGGCAGACATTTTCACAAAACCTTTGTCTTCTTCTCGTTTTGCTTTTATTCGGGGAGAACTTGGGATTGTTCATCCAATGGGTTTGTTTTGAGGGGGAGTTTCCTTGCCAAGTTCTTTCACTTAATGAGATCACTTTATCATATTTCTTTATATATTATGTAATTTTGCTAATATATGATAATCTAAATTGTTCCACTTGAACTAAAAATGATATTGCGGTTTGATTGCCTATAGCTAAATACTCTGTGATATCTTACTCTTCTAGGCTTAATATTGAATCTTCTTGACAAATTTGGGCTATGAAGCAAGTGTGTTTTCAGCTTTACTCTTTCAAAAGACCTTTTAATCACTTTTGCATGTTTACAATCAAAGAAAAAGTAAAGGAAAAGGGAATCAGTTTTAAAAAAGGGATTGTTAAAAGCAAAAAAAAACCCTCAAGTTATGTGCTTCAGGATGCTTTCCCTAAAAGATAAGATGTATGCTTCCAGCATGCCATTCCCTCAAAAGACAAGATGTATGCTTCAAGCATGCCACTCCAAGGAAATAAAAGAAGTATGCTTCAAGCATGCCACATGCAGTTTACTGTTTAAAGAGTAATTTGGTCCACTAGATTGAAGTTGAAACTACTTGCTCGCTCTAATTTGTTAGTTGCTTCAACTTTGAGCCTTTGTTTTTCTACTAAAGGTTTTGCTTAGTACTTGGCTATAGTTGACTGAATTGAGGTTGAGATGTATGTCATTCCCTAACTTGTTAAAATCACATTAAGATCATGTATTTTGCATATTATGTGATATATAAGGTTATATGATCGAATGAGCTCATCTTTTCCTATCTTGGCACTCCCTTGTTTCTCATTGTGAAATCATTGCTACAGGAAAATTTTTGAACAAATTCTCTCTTTTGTACTCTTGATGAATCCATTGTCAAAGGGGGAGAAATTTTGGGAATATTTGAGAAGTTCAAAGAAAAAGGGGGAAAAAGTTTTTTTTTTGGAAATTTGAGCATTTTGGGAGAATTTTGGAATTCTTGGACACATTGCACATTCACACACATTTTCATTCTCAGGGGGAGATTTTGTTTTTCTTTTTTGTCAAAGGGGGAGTTTCTCTGCCTTCTCACTTTGGTTTTGGTGTTAATCTTTTGGATCTCAAAATCTTTTGTAAAAGAGAATGCCAATGTTCAAATCTAAAGTGGTGTTGCCAATGTTTTCATCAAGGGGGAGATTGTGAAATCATATGATGAAAAATTGGCTTGATCATGTGCTGAAAAATTGGTTAGGATTAATCTTGCAAAATTGCTTGTATGAAGGACCAAACATCCAAAAACAGTGAGTTTCGCATGTATGACGGACCAAATTTTTTGGTCTGTCATAAACGTGATTTTGATGTTTTTACGCTTGTTCAAGAAATCGCGTTTTTTTCCCATGTATGACAAACTAAATTTTTTGGTCTGTCATACACATGCTTTTGGCGAACTCATTTTTCCCATGTATGACAAACCAATTTTTTTGGTCTGTCATACACATGCTTTTGGCGACCTCGTTTTTCCCATGTATGACAAACCAAATTTTTTGGTCTGTCATACACATGTCTTTTGGCGACCTCGTTTTTCCCATGTATGACAAACCAAATTTTTTGGTCTGTCATACACATGTTTTTTGGCGACCTTGTTTTTCCCATGTATGACAAACCAAATTTTTTGGTTTGTCATAAACATGTTTTTTTGGCGACCTCGTTTTTTCCATGAACGACAGACCAAATTTTTTGCTATGTCGTAAATGTGCTTCTGAAGGTTTTTGCGCGGGACCAAGTTCTTAAAAACAGTAAGTTTTACATGTACGCTGGACCAAATTTTTTGGTCCGTCGTGAATGCGTTTTTGCTCGATTAGGGTTTTGAGCAAACTTGGAATTGAGTTTTTGGTTTGACCTTGAGATAATGAAATTGGTGAGAATTTCATGATGCTTGTTTTGAAGTGGACGTTATGCAATGCTCGTGTGAGTAGTTGCATGGATTGACTTTGAGTCAAGTCGTGGACTTGTGATCGGATTTGTTCTGTGGTTTGTTCATGTGCAGGTATTGCTCGAAGACGAACGTGGTCGATGACGGGACCGAAACTAGGTTCATGGAGGAACTGAGGTTCGGGACTAGGTTCAGGGAGGAACTGAGGTCTTGGTGGTCAAGGATGTCATGCGGGACGTTCGGGCTAAGAGAATGGTGCACATGAAGAATGGTTAGTCACGTGAGTATGGCAGGTGGCCATGCGCGTGCAAAGTGTTAGTCACGTGAGTATGGTAGGATTGCCATACGCGTGCAAGAGTTGTACTTGGCCAGGTTGGGCCAAGTGGAGTTATGTTGGATACATACTCCTAGGATTAGGAGTGGGAATCCTTTTAGGAGTAGGAATTGTATCCAGGACTCTCTGTGGTTTGCTCCTTTAAATAGGAGGAGTTGTCTCCTGTTGAAGGGCATCAAACAGAGCTGAGCGCATTGAAAGCTTAGAGCTTTTGTTTTAAGGCTTGTACTCTGGTGTTTGGAGTACTTTAGACAAGAGAGAAATAAAGATAAAATTCTTCAGATCCTTTGCGTGCTACAGTACCCACGAGGTCCTGTTTATCCAAGTTTTTGGGTTTCGGTTTCTCTCCAGTTTTTAGGTTTAGTAGATGGATTTTTCGTCTACTTTGTTTCCTTGAGTTCCTTCGTGATTTGAGCAATCCAAAACCTCTCTAGGGCTTTGTTTTAGAGTTTTTCAAAGTTCTGTAGGTTGATCTTTTGTCGTTTCTGTTATACCTTCAAGTTTACGTTAGATCATTTCTCGACATCTTCAGTTACAGCAAGCTTGCGAGGTTCATAACTTTTGATCCGCAATTCCGATCGAGCTGATTCTTTTTGATTTCGTTTCGTATTGGGATCTAGTTTCTTGTGTCCAAATTTCAGATCAATCCGACGGTTGGATCTCCAGGACTTTGCGTTTTACCAAGCGTCTGTCAATCTGTTTTTGTTGATTACGAGGCAATCTTTTGAATCCGAGTTGGGGTGTTCTTCCAGTAGATCAAAAAATTTGTTTTAGCTTCCGCATAATCATTCACCCCCCCTTTGATTGCTACATTCGTATACTTCGATCCTACAAGTGGTATCAGAGCCAGGTTTTTCTAATCTATCTTAACCGGTGATTAGATTAATAAATCGTTATTCGACAAAACCATGTGTGTTCGATGGTGTTGATTTTCAGTTTTGGAAGGCCAAGATGGAGGCGTTCATCCAAGCACATGGCTTCACAATTTGGGAGAGTCTACAAGCCATATGAAGTCCCTGCAAACGACAACGTCAATGACGCCAATCGCGCACATGTTGAAGCAAACAGCAAGGCGCGCAACTTGATCATCCAAGGCTTGGGACGTAGTGACTTTGATCGTGTGATCCATCTCAAATCTGCATATGAGGTATGGAAATCTCTTTTTGATTACCATGAGGGTTCTAATACTATCAAAGAGGTTCGTCAAGATCTTTACAAAAAAGAATACATGCGATTTGAGATGAAACCCGGTGAGTCGTTAGATGATTTCTTTGCACGCTTTAATAAGATTCTTAGCAATTTGCGTGCTGTTGGAGTTAGCTTTGATGATGATGCTAATGCTAGACAATTGCTTGGTGCATTAGACATGTCAATTTGGGATATGAAAGTTACATCCATTAGAGAATCTACTGTCATGAGTACACTTACTTTAGATGTTCTTTATTCTAAGTTGAAAACTCATGAATTAGATGTTTTTGCTAGAAAGATTGATTATAAATCAATTGCTTTGACATCTCAATTGAGCATATCTCATAATGGTGCTGCTTCAAGTTTTGCTCTATCTTTCTTGTCTTCATTAACCGATGAACAGATTGAGCAATTCCCAGAAGAAGACTAATCACTACTCTCTTCTCGCTTTAACAAAGCTTTGCAAAATGTGAGAAAGTGAAAGAGAGGTGGTGGTGATCCTCCAAGATGCTATGAGTGTGGTGATCTCAACCATATTCGTCCAAATTGTCCTAAACTTGCAGGTAAAGCATCAAGGGAGGAGAAGGACAACGACAGAAGAAAAGAGAAGAAGAAGTTCTCTCCAAGTGATAGAAAGAAGAAGAACTTCATCAACCGCAAAGTTGTCCATCGAGTTCTTTCCGCTCTTGAACAAGTCAATTTGAGCGATGTGGATTCGGAGAGCAGCGAGGATGATGCAACTCCAAGCAAGCATGAGTTGACGGGGTTGTGTCTCATGGCCAAAAGGAGCGATAGCTTCACCGACGGCGAGCATGACAGCGACTTCAATGAGGTAGATCCTTCTTACGATGAATTAGCTATTGCTGTTGCTCGTCTTGGTAAATTGCTTGATAAACGTGACAAGAAAATTAAGAAACATGATTTTGTTGTGGAGTCATTGAATGCTGAAATTTCTAGACTTAAAACCTTGATTCCTGATGACGATGCTTGCAAATCATGTGACTTAATTTGCAATGAGCTTACATTGCTTAGGAAAGAGCATGTTTCCTTGTTAGAGCAAATCAATGCTGAAAATGAGAAAAATGAGAAACTTGTTAAACATGCTAGTTGTTCTACCTATTAAAATGAATACTTTCTGGTTGTTGTCGAATCCTTTCCAAAGTAGTTTTAGCGCTTTGGGGTTTGAGTTGTTGGATGAGGGTCACTTGGGTTCATGTTTATGGTTGAGCTCACTCAATGATTGTGCTCTTTAGCGTGGTCCTTTGAGTGGAAGGTTGTGTATGACTCAATGCAAACCTTCATGGAGAATTGTGTCATTGAGGTGTTCCTCGGTAGGGTTGATTACATTATTAGTGGACCACTTGGTGGTTGCTAGTGATCGCTTTTCCTTTTGAAGTGTATTGGTTCTTTTGTCGTTGGGCAAGAAGCGAGTTGTGTCAACCACACGGGAACGTTCGGTCGTTTCTGTTGAGTGAGTCTTACGGATCATGGATATAAAGTAGGTTGTTCGTTCTGGTGGTAATCTTAGAGCGTTGTGTCTCTCCTGTTTCGCGTCGTCTTGAGTACAAGTGTAACACCCCAAAATTTTGCTTTCCTTAAATTCATGTGTGATGTGGCACTTTGGTGAATTTTTGGAATTTTCTGGAATTTATTTGGAATTATTTGGAATTTATTTGAATTTATTCCATTTTGAAATAATTAAAGAATTTAATTTTGCAAATAAATTTTTGTTGGAAATATTTTATTTGAGTCCAAAATGATCCAAAATATTTTCCAGAATTTTTCTGGAATTTTTCTGAGTCATTTGCTATTTTTAATGAATTAAATGAATTACTAGGAATTATTTTAAATATTAATTATTGGAAAATCCAACTCGGGTCAAGCATCGTTCAATCGACCGAAAGTCGGACTCGAGTCCGACCGAGCGATTGACTCGACCGAACCCACTCCTAACCCTAATCAATCCCAACCGCTGGATCAAGATCCAACGGCCGAGATCCGCCGACCGACCCGAGCCGTGTCCGACCGGACCTTCGCGCCGCGCGATCGTGGCTGTTGGTTGTGCCACGTGGACGGCCACGATTTCGTCGTCTTCACCGAGTCCGAAGCTGGACTCGCCGCGCGCCGCCGCCGTAGCAAGTTAGGTTTCCGTTTCGCACGGACGCCGAGGCTATTTAATGCCCGGCATACCGAGGACCGCCGTGATTCCGCGCCTCCCTTCTCTACTTCACCGAGGCTAAGTCGCCGCCGTTTAGCCGTATGAGCTCGCCAGTAGTTGCGCGCTGCTCCGCCACGGTCTTTGCTGCTTTCCGCCGCCGTCCGCCGTCCCCTGCCGCCGTTGACCTCAGATCCGGACTCACCGCGACGAGACGCACCCGAAGGGACCCTTCATCTCGCCGAGCAACCCCGAACGCCGTTGGGCTCGCTGTCGTCTTCAACTCCGGCAGCCGTGCGCCACCACGGCCATCACCCTCGCGAGCTCAGGCACCGTCGGATCCAGACGGACGGTTGAGGTGAGTTCACGTGTTCCAAACCCGATTAGATTCGGGCCGTTGGATCAAGATCCAACGGTTCACAATCGCCACGCGCCGTAGCAAAGGTGATTATAGGATTAGATCTGGACCGTCCGATCTAGATCGAACGGCCACGAGCATCGAGTAGTTTCAACGTGTTAAACCCTGGATCCAATCCGCGCCGCTGATTTTCAAACCAACGGACGAGATTGGCGCCACGTGTCGGGAAGTTGGACCGACGTGGTCGGGCCGCTGGCCCACGCTGGCAGGCAGGACGCTGACACGCGGGGCCCGCGTGTCAGAGGGCCCGCATGTCAGTGGCTAACCCAGCCAAGCGCTGACGTCAGCGATGACGTCACCCGAGTGGGCCCACATGTCAGTCACGTGAGCCGTGGACCGAGTCCACCGTGGACCCGAGCCGAGCGTGGACCAAGCCCATGGGCCGGTGGCGTCGGCCAGGCCAATCAGGAGCTGCCACGTGTCCATGCTGACGCAATAATTAATTTCCGAAAAAGAAAATGATTTATTAATTCGAATAATGATTTCAAATTTAGATTCAAACTTCAAACGCTTATAACTTTTGCGTTTCAACTCCGATTTGAGTGATTCAAATTTCTAAATTTGTATAAAATTCAGATCTACTCAAATATGAATTTTATTTAATTTTTGGACTAAAGTTTTTCTCTGTAAAATTATTTAATTAATTATTTAAACTTTAAATAATCATAACTTTTGCGTTTTAACTCCAAATTTGACGATTCCAGTTTCTAAAAATCCAGAAAATTATGTTCTCTCTGTTTATGGATTTTATTTGGAGTTTTGGGATCTTTTTGCATAGTGTTTATTTGTGTATTTGCTATTTGCACGCTTTACGAGTAGACGTTGAAGTGCCGAAAGGATTCGAAGGAGAAGTGTTGACTCAGGATCCAACTCAAGACCAAGAGCAAGTGCTTTTTGAAGGCAAGTTGTGCTTTGACCATATTGATCCCATTTCGAAATCTATTTTGATTTAAACTATTGCATGCTAGTTCAATTAGAAAGATACTTTGTTTAAACATGGGGGTTAGATAAATACCAATTTGCTATATGACACCTTGATTACTTAAGTATGTGCCATGACCCTTTGTCACCCTAGTTGTGGTTTACTAGTTGGACATTATTAAATTGCCAACATGGGTTTAGATCGTTGTAGTATGCTGCTTAGACCTGCTACGTGCTCATGACATGATTTTGAACAACCAAATGCTAATGTGGACTTAATGATATATTGAACCTGTTTTGGAAAAGTATCATGTGAAGTTGATGGCACGTGGTGCATGGTAATCAACTGGGGTTTGATAAACAGATTTCGACTGGGGCATGTGGCAAGAGTAATCAGGTGGGCCAGTGTGGCATTGGGAGTGTTGATTTGGTTTTTCGGGTAGTCTTGCCCTGGTCACTCTAAGGACTTAACCTTGCAAGCCTTTGAACTGGGTCATACTTGCAACCACATGGCTGGAATGGGACGGCCCTAGTTGACTAAGTCGCTAAGGACTCACTTGTGGAGCCTCAGGGTGTCAGTTACACCTTTTGTGTGATTGTACGGGGGAGCGTATCGTGGCTGTGGCCAGGTACCCATCTAACGGTGTGTTGGTCCCATACTTCGCCTTGGCTAAGGGAAGGGATGGTGTAGAGCACGTACCGGAGAGGACCACCTGTGTTGTTTGAGGCTTCCGAAAGGCTTTGTTATGATCGCTCATTCGCATACTCTTGTATGGCGATTCACTACCGACGTGGTGAGTGGATTGTATCTTGTGGGTAAAGTGCATAACCTCTGCAGAGTGTAGAATCTATTTGAATAGCCGAGTCCACTGTGATCGACAATGCTCGGGAATTACAGTCAAGGGTTAGATTTTCTGAAAATAACTTGGTTTTGAAAAGATGGGTTGGTTTAACAAGGAAGATGATGGAATTATGGTTTAGGATGGGAAAAATGTTTGTTAAACTTCTTGAAAAGTTATTTATGCTTTACTCATTTCTACTGCTTTCGAATCTACTTATATTACTTTTCAAATGTCAAGCATCGCAAAAATACCTTGTGCTATTCCTTTGTACCAAGCCATGCATATAGTATATTAGCCTGCATTCTGCGGCATGACTTGTCGAGTACCAAGTACTCACCCTTGCCTCAACACAATACCGCTTGAAGAAGAGACCACGCCGCTTCGGAGGAGGAGTTCCAAGAGGACCCGTCTACTTAGGGATGCGAGCCCAGTCAGTTGCCTGTGGTATACTGGATGGCGCCACGAAGTTTATTTGATTTTCCGCTGCTGTTATTTCTCTTTTAATAAGTTTCGCCTTGCAAGGCATACATTTGTAACTTGGCCATAAGGTCGAGTAACCAGTTTGGTTATTTAAATAAAGTACTTTGATAATATCGATTGGTATGATTGTGATATTTACCGATGTTAAGACTGTGTGTGCACTAGCTGCGTTCTGGACTAGTGCTGAATACACAGAGGGTCCGGATTTGCAAATTCGGGGTCCCGACAGAGGTGGTATCAGAGCCATACTTGACTGTAGGCTCAACCCTAAGCTAGAATGGTCGTAGTGAGGATAAAACCTATTTTCTAAAGCTAAAAATTTGTGAAGACAAGAAATGACATCTCGACTTATCCCCTTCTCTCTTTTCTTGTCTCTTGCTGAAATTTTCCCTTACCTTGTCACAATTTAAAAATTCCGAGTTCTTACGTAAAGCACTCTTGTGACAGATGGAGGAAGAGTTCAACTACGTTGATCTCGGGAGTTGGTCACGCCATGAACTTTGGCATATGCTCTGAGACTCTGAGATTTTGAGAAGCCCCAATACCAAGTGGAAGTGATCGACAAGCGGGATTGATCAAGGCTTGTGATGTGAGGATTGAGGTACCCGCTTAGGAAAAGGGCCCAGTGCAATCGCCTCGATACACCGCAGACCGCCAGAGATCTACAATGCAGATGGGTATCCAAGAAGTATCACGACGCGCAATGCGGCACATTACCCGTATCTACGCCAGAGAGTTGGAGAGTACGGTGTTCCGTTATCATCCGCGCAGCGATAACCTTCTTGACCCGAAGACGATTCAGGATGAGAATGCCACGACTACACAGTTGGCACGATTCGTCGTCGCCCAGGAAGAT
Source organism: Rhipidocladum racemiflorum (assembly GCA_036346355.1). Lineage (NCBI taxonomy): Eukaryota > Viridiplantae > Streptophyta > Magnoliopsida > Poales > Poaceae > Rhipidocladum > Rhipidocladum racemiflorum. The sequence continues at coordinate 34,864,753 of CM070579.1, forward strand.
GTACTAGATAATACAAGCAAGGAGCTACAGAAGGCCCGCAAGGAGATCACGACAGAGAAGAACAAATGGCGGGAAGCTCAAGAGTATGTGGCACACCTTCTACGAAGGATTGACGAGTTGGAGATGACTTTGTACGGACTGCACCAGAGCGACTCGAGCTACACGAGCGAGATCGTGAGGAGTCGATATCGATGAGGACACCGCTTCTTCGACTACCACAGAGGACACAGCTTCTTTGGACATGGCAATCGTTTCGGCGCCTATGCCACAAAGACCTGCATCTGTGCCGTGGAGGTTTTCTCGAGGAGTGAGCATAGGTTCTATAGTGAGACTCCTTCACGAGTCGAGTCATAGAATAAAGAGTCACCCTTTAGGCGTTAGACTCGAGTTAGTTCGATTTGGATTTTCATTGTTTGTCGAGTGTGCAAGATGTGTTGCAAGGCCCTTAGGCATTGTAAGCAGCCATACCAAGTTATTAATAATAAAGTTGGACCTTAAAGTTACCCCTTTCGCCCGCATAAGTTCCATATTACTTGTCTATTCTTGTTTCCCTCTCATCTCTAAACCTAGAGCAAATCGACAGATGGTAAACACCCGTGGAAACTTTGGAAGCAATAGGAGTGGTTCTCGCCAAGAGAAAACCCCAATGATGGAGCACCAAAGACCGCCAATCGGATATGCAGAATTTTGGAGCCTTTCTTGCTGCTCAGACTCGCTTGATGCATGCTATGATGCAACAAATGCAGCACGTCATCGCTCAGGCCATCGCTAATCAAGTTAATCGTGACCACGCCGTAATACAAGGCCGCCGAGTTCATGAGGACTCACCCACCCACTTTCTTCCGGGAATGCCAATCCATTGGAGGCCGACGATTGGTTAAGATCAATTGAGAGGAAGCTACACATAGCTCAATGCATAGGGAATGAGAAGGTACTTCACGCTTCTCATCGCTTGGAAGGAACAAATTACGAATGGTGGGAGAACTTGTGCCACGCAGAGAACCCTCAAGATATCACTTGGGAAGAGTTCACACCGCATTCGACAAAGATCACGTGCCTGAAGGAATCATGGACCTTAAGAAGGAGGAGTTCAGAGCATCAAGCAAGGTAATCAGCCAAGGTGGCCGACTACCCGAACAAGTTCACACAGCTAGCACGCTACGCACCGAGGATGTAGCGACGGATAAATCTAGACAGCCTCGTTTCATGAAGGGACTCAACTCGGGATTGCAAGTAGGGTTGATCACCCACACCTTTCCAGATTTCCAAGAGTTGGTGAATAAGGCGCTTATTCTTGAGGACAAGCGCAAGGAACTGGATGAGAACAGAAGCGCAGGATGCAACAAAGAAGGATCACGCTGTGAACGCAATGCGCTTGAGAGTTGCACCAAATCAATTCTTCAGATTCCAACCACGAGAATGCAACAAGGACACCCTCCTCGCACCAAGACTCAATCAGAACTACCAGACCCCCGCTAGAAACGCTACCCTGTGCAACAAGAAGGAACAAAGTGAGACGCTGTTACAATAACGCAACGAGCCGTGACACTTTGCCAACAGTTGTCCGAAGAAGACAGCAGAGCGACTCTGCTCGTTTCAACCTAGGAACCACCCCAGCTAGGACGCCAAAGACCAGGAGCCACACCCTGCATCGTGGTGAGAGGTCGAGTCAACCATGTCACCGCAGATGCACTGCAGAATGCTACTGAGGACGTGATCTTGGGTAAGTTACTTGTTAACTCGATACACTGCTTGATTTTGTTTGACTCGAGCTTCGCATTCGGTTGTTTCGCAAGGCTTTGCTACTAGAAATGACTTGAGAATTGCAAGACTTAAGTGCATGCTTTTAGTTCAAACCCCTGGATCCGAACTCCGAACGGAAGTAGGATGTTCCGGGGTGAGAATACTAATAGATGGAATAGAGTTCCTAGCAAACCTTATAATTTTGGAGACCTGCACCTTAGATGTTATATTGGGAATGGATTGGTTATCCAAGCACAAGGCTGTATTGGATTGTGGACGAAGGACTATCTCGATTGAGAGCCCGTGTGGGAAGAAAGTGGAATTTCAAGCCACTGCAGCTTAGAGATGGACAGTTGATGGATAACAGTACCAAGTCAATCAGCATAGAGGTTGTCCCAGTATTGAATGAGTACCCCGATGTTTTTCCAGAAGATCTACCTGGTATTCCGCCAGACAGGGACATATAGTTTGTGTTAGAGCTTGTACTGGTACAAAGACCGATAGCAAAGAGACCCTATCGGATGTCTACCGAGGAGTTGGTAGAGATGAAGAAACAGCTAGAAGAGTTAATGGAGAAAGGATTTATCGAGACCAAGTTCGTCGCCGTGGGGAGCACCGCTTTGTTTGTCAAGAAGAAGGACGGAGTTTCAGGATGTGCATTGACTACCGTGCACTCAATGAAGTCACCGTGAAGAATAAGTATCCGCTACCCAGGATTGATGATTTGTTTGATCGATTAAGAGGAGCCGGAGTTTTCTCCAAGATTGATCCGAGATCGGATACCATCGCTTGAAGATCCGATCGAAGATATTCAAGATCGCATTCTCGCCAAGATATGGACATTACGAGTTTACGATTATGTCCTTTGGTCGATTTAATGCGCCAGCTTATTTCATGAATATGATGAATAAGGTGTTCATGGAATATCTGGACAAGTTTGTCGTCGTGTTCATAGACGATATCCTAATCTACTCCAAGACAGAGGATGAACATGCCGAACACTTAAGGCGAGTTTTGGAAAAGCTGAGGGAACAGCAACTTTTCGCCAAGTTCAGCAAGTGTGACTTTTGGAAGGACAAAGTGGAGTTTCTTGGACATGTAATGACCGCAGAAGGAGTCACCGTGGATCCAAGCAAAGTAGAAGCGGTTTTACATTGGTAACAACCAAAGACGGTGACCCAGATTCGGAGTTTCCTTGGAATGGCAGGATACTACCGCCGTTTCATCGAAGGCTTTTCGACGATTGCGAAACCCCTTACGCAATTGCTGAAGAAGGAGAAGAAGTTTGCATGGACGCCAGAATGTGAGAAAGGATTTCAGGAGCTGAAGAAGCGATTGACATCAGCACCGGTGTTAGTTCTACCGGATGTTGCTCAAAGCTTCGATATTTACTGTGACGCATCGCGCCAAGGACTTGGATGTGTGCTGATGCAGAATGGAAAGGTCGTCGCTTATGCATCAAGGCAGTTGAGGCCGCATGAGGAAAATTATCCGACACATGACTTAGAGTTAGCTGCCGTAGTGCATGCTTTGAAGATATGGCGTCACTATCTGATTGGAAACAGATGTGAGGTATATACGGATCATAAGAGCCTTAAGTACATATTCACCCAAATGATCTGAATATGAGGCAGAGGAGATGGTTGGAGTTAATCAAGGACTATAATGTTGGAATCCATTACCATCCGGAAGGCCAACGTAGTAGCCGATGCTCGAGTCGGAAAAGCCATACCGTGAGTACGTTGCTAGCCACAAGTCGGGATGAGTTATGTAAGGATTTTGAGAAAATGAAGATTGAGGTTGTACCTAAGCGGATTCTTGGCCGTGACCGAAGTAAAGCCTACTTTAGAGGATCAGATCCGAGAAGGACAGAAGGATGATGACAAGATCCGCAGGATTAAGTCCATCAAGGAGGAAGGCAAGGCAGAGGACTTCAAATTGGATGAGCAAGGCACGTTATGGATGAAGGATCGGATTTGTGTGCACGACAAGGAGGAGTTAAAGCGATCGATTTTGGAAGAAGCCCATGACTCCAAGTACTCGATTCATCCCGAAGCGCCAAGATGTATCAGGATCTCAAGGAGAGATTCTCGTGGCCGAGTATGAAACGTGAAGTTGCCGAGCATGTTGCATTGTGCGACGTATGCCGAGAGTCAAGGCAATGCATCGAGACCAGCAGGATTGCTACACGTGAAAATACCGAGTGGAAGTGGGAGGAAATCGGAATGGATTTCATTACCGGCTTGTCGAAGACTCAAGGAGGTTACGACTCCATATGGGTTATAGTGGATCGCTTGACTAAAGTAGCCCATTTTATCCTCGTGAAGACCACCTACTCGGAGATAAATTAGCGTAATTGTACATGATCAGATTGTCTGCTTTGCACGGAGTGCCAAAGAGGATTGTATCGGACAGAGGTACCCAATTTACCTCAAGGTTCTCGGAATAAGTTGCATGAAGCCATGGGAACCCGCTTGAACTTCAAGATCTGGCGTATCATCCACAGACGGATGGACAGACCGAAAGAGTCAACCAGATTCTGGAGGATATGTTGAGAGCTTGTGCATTAGCTTATGCTACCTCTTGGGATAAGAGTTTGCCGTATGCCGAGTTTAGTTACAACAATAGTTATCAGGCTAGTTTACAGATGTCACCTTTTGAGGCCTCAGTATGGTCGACTCGCCTGACGCCATTGAATTGGAATGAGACCGGCGAGCGCCGTGTCTTTGGGCCTGATATTCTTCAAGAGGCTGAAGAGCAGATCGCCATGATTAGGGAAAGGTTGAAGATAGCCCAATCTCGACAGAAGAGTTATGCTGACAATCGTCGCCGAGATTTGAGTTTTGAACCAGAAGACTTTGTATACCTCAGAGTTACGCCTCTCAGGGGAGTTAAGAGGTTCCATGCCAAAGGGAAACTTGCACCCGTTATGTTGGACCATTTAAGATTTTGAGCCGCAGAGGCGAAGTTGCTTATCACCGGAGTTGCCACGATCGTTGGCAGGAGTACATGATGTATTCCATGTGTCCCGATTGAAGAAATGTCTCCGAGTTCCCGAGGAACAGACACCGCTAGAGTCAATTGAGTTGCATGAGGATTTGACTTATAAGGAACATCTGTGAGGATTCTAGACACAATGGATCGAGAAACTAGAAACAAGTCAACCCGCTTCAGAGAGTTCGATGGAGCAACCATGAAGAAAGCGGCGACTTGGGAGCGAAGAGGATTTGAAGAAAGAATTTCCAAACCTATTCCTTTAGTGAGCCCCGAATCTCTGGGACGAGATTCTATTAAGGGAGGTTTGTAACACCCCAAAATTTTGCTTTCCTTAAATTCATGTGTGATGTGGCACTTTGGTGAATTTTGGACTTTTCTGGAATTTATTTGGAATTATTTGGAATTTATTTGAATTTATTCCATTTTGAAATAATTAAAGAATTTAATTTTGCAAATAAATTTTTGTTGGAAATATTTTATTTGAGTCCAAAATGATCCAAAATATTTTCCAGAATTTTTCTGGAATTTTTCTGAGTCATTTGCTATTTTTAATGAATTAAATGAATTACTAGGAATTATTTTAAATATTAATTATCTGGAAAATCCAACTCGGTCAAGTATCGTTTCAATCGATCGAGTCGGACTCGAGTCCGACCGAGCCGCTTGACTCGACCGAACCCACTCCTAACTCCTAATCAATCCCAACCGTTGGATCAAGATCCAACGGCCGAGATCCGCCTCGACTCGACCCGAGCCGTGTCCGGACCGGACCCGGTCGCGCCGCGCGATCGTGGCCGTTGGTTGTGCCACGTGGACGGCCACGATTTCGTCGTCTTCACCGAGTCCGAGCTGGACTCCGCCGCCGCGCCCGCCGCCGTAGCAAGTTAGGTTTCCGTTTTCTGCACGGACGCCGAGGCTATTTAATGCCCGGGGCATACCCCGAGGACCGCCGTGATTCCGCGCCCTCCCTTCTCTACTTCACCGAGGCTAAGTCGCCGCCGTTTAGCCGTGCGAGCTCGCCGTAGTTGCGCTGCTCCGCCACGGTCTTTGCTTCGTTCCGCCGCCGTCCGCCGTCCCCTGCCGCCGTTGACCTCAGATCCGGACTCACCGCGACGAGACGCACCCGAAGGGACCCTTCATCTCGCCGGAGCAACCCCGGAACGCCGTTGGGCTCGTCGTCGTCTTCAACTCCGGCAGCCGTGCGCCACCACGAAGCCATCAGCCCTCGCGAGCTCTGTGCACCGTCGGATCCAGATCGGACGGTTGAGGTGAGTTCACGTGTTCCAAACCCGATTAGATCTGGACCGTTGGATCAAGATCCAACGGTTCACAATCGCCACGTGCCGTAGCAGTGTGATTATAGGATTAGATCTGGACCGTCCGATCTAGATCGAACGGCCCACGAGCATCGAGTAGTTTCAACGTGTTAAACCCTGGATCCAATCCGCGCCGTTGATTTTCAAACCAACGGACGAGATTGCGCCACGTGTCGGGAAGTTGGACCGACGCGGTCAGCGCCGTCCACGCGCGCGTGCGTGTGACGCTGACACGCGGGGCCCGCGTGTCAGAGGGCCCGCATGTCAGTGGCTAACCCAGCCTAAGCGCCGACGCCGATGACGTCACCCGAGCGGCCCACATGTCGATCCACGTGAGCCGTGGACCGAGTCCACCGTGGACCCGAGCCGAGCGTGGACCAAGCCCATGGATCGCCGACGCCAGCAGGCCAATCAGAGCTGCCACGTGTCCATGCAGACGCAATACTTAATTACCGAAAAAGAAAATGATTTATTAATTCGAATAATGATTTCAAATTTAGATTCAAACTTCAAACGCTTATAACTTTTGCGTTTCAACTCCGATTTGAGTGATTCAAATTTCTAAATTTGTATAAAATTCAGATCTACTCAAATATGAATTTTATTTAATTTTTGGACTAAAGTTTTTCTCTGTAAAATTATTTAATTGATTATTTAAACTTTAAATAATCATAACTTTTATGCTTTTAACTCCAAATTTGATTTATTCCAGTTTCTAAAAATCCAGAAAATTATGTTCTCTCTGTTTATGGATTTTATTTGGAGTTTTGGGATCTTTTTGCATAGTGTTTATTTGTGTATTTGCTATTTGCACGCTTTACGAGTAGACGTTGAAGTGCCGGAAGGATTCGAAGGAGAAGTGTTGACTCAGGATCCAACTCAAGACCAAGAGCAAGTGCTTTTTGAAGGCAAGTTGTGCTTTGACCATATTGATCCCATTTCGAAATCTATTTTGATTTAAACTATTGCATGCTAGTTCAATTAGAAAGATACTTTGTTTAAACATGGGGGTTAGATAAATACCAATTTGCTATATGACACCTTGATTACTTAAGTATGTGCCATGACCCTTTGTCACCCTAGTTGTGGTTTACTAGTTGGACATTATTAAATTGCCAACATGGGTTTAGATCGTTGTAGTATACTGCTTAGACCTGCTACGTGCTCATGACATGATTTTGAACAACCAAATGCTAATGTGGACTTAATGATATATTGAACCGTTTTGGAAAAGTATCATGTGAAGTTGATGGCACGTGGTGCATGGTAATCAACTGGGGTTTGATAAACAGATTTCGACTGGGGCACGTGGCAAGAGTAATCAGGTGGGCCAGTTGTGGCATTGGGAGTGTTGATTTGGTTTTTCGGGTAGTCTTGCCCTGGTCACTCTAAGGACTTAACCTTGCAAGCCTTTGAACTGGGTCATACTTGCAACCACATGGCTGGAATGGGACGGCCCTAGTTGACTAAGTCGCTAAGGACTCACTTGTGGAGCCTCAGGGTGTCAGTTACACCTTTTGTGTGATTGTACGGGGGAGCGTATCGTGGCTGTGGCCAGGTACCCATCTAACGGTGTGTTGGTCCCATACTTCGCCTTGGCTAAGGGAAGGGATGGTGTAGAGCACGTACCGGAGAGGACCACCTGTGTTGTTTGAGGCTTCCGAAAGGCTTTGTTATGATCGCTCATTCGCATACTCTTGTATGGCGATTCACGGCTGACGTGGTGAGTGGATTGTATCTTGTGGGTAAAGTGCATAACCTCTGCAGAGTGTAGAATCTATTTGAATAGCCGAGTCCACGGTACTGGACAATGCTCGGGAATTACAGTCAAGGGTTAGATTTTCTGAAAATAACTTGGTTTTGAAAAGATGGGTTGGTTTAACAAGGAAGATGATGGAATTATGGTTTAGGATGGGAAAAATGTTTGTTAAACTTCTTGAAAAGTTATTTATGCTTTACTCATTTCTACTGCTTTCGAATCTACTTATATTACTTTTCAAATGTCAAGCATCGCAAAAATACCTTGTGCTATTCCTTTGTACCAAGCCATGCATATAGTATATTAGCCTGCATTCTGTGCATGACTTGCTGAGTACCAAGTACTCACCCTTGCCTCAACACAATACCAGTTGAAGAAGAGACCACGCCAGTTTCGGAGGAGGAGTTCCAAGAGGACCCGTCTACTTAGGGATGCGAGCCCAGTCAGTTGCCTGTGGTATACTGGTGGCGCCACGAAGTTTATTTGATTTTCCGCTGCTGTTATTTCTCTTTTAATAAGTTTCGCCTTGCAAGGCATACATTTGTAACTTGGCCATAAGGTCGAGTTACCAGTTTGGTTATTTAAATAAAGTACTTTGATAATATCGATTGGTATGATTGTGATATTTACCGATGTTAAGACTGTGTGCACTAGCGCGTTCCTGGACTAGTGCTGAATACACAGAGGGTCCGGATTTGCAAATTCGGGGTCCCGACAACAAGGAACCACAGAATGGAGGTTGGTACCGTGTTTTTTTGGAGAGTAGCATGAGTTAAAGGGATCGGGCACTTCAGTGCCAAGGAATGCTTAGAACGAGGAGTTTGAGACCGTTTTCTTTTGTGGGCTGTTTGAGGTTTTATCTTATTGCTTGGGGTCGTGCTGAGACCGGGTGTGAGTACTTTGTGTTTCAATGTTAAGTAAAGTTCTCACAAGTTTTGATTGTGAGTTATCTTTAGAGCTGTCTGTCTTTGATCCTTAGCTCCTTGCCTCTGAGTGCTGGCTAGTGCAAATCGTAGGGGCTTCTAAGCGGGTTCTGAGGCGTGAACCATAACTCCCTTTGATTTTGGTTGTTTGCGAAGTGGTGTGTCTCGGTTTCGGGGTCGAATCCTGTTGAAGGGGGGAAGAATGTGACACTACGGAATGGTGTGACATTATTTAATGTGAATGTTGAGGTCAAAAACTTTATGAAATATGGTATTGGAGGTTAAAACCATATGGTAGGAGGTTTAATAGCGTTTCCGGGAGTTTGGGCCTTTCCGGCGAGTTTTGGGCCTAGGGGAAAGGGTTGTGGGCTTTGGTGGGATGGAGTTTGAGTCCATTTAGGACTAGGAAACCTGTTTGGGGCTGGTAAAAGGGGCTCCACCTGCCCCTTATGCGCCCCACCCCTCCCCTTGTGTGCCCACTTCCCCCCGCATTGCGCCCTAGCCGCCCTCCCTCTCCCCTTTGGCCGTGCGCCCCCTCTCCCTTTGCCCTTGCCTCCACCACCTCTCCTCCACCCCGTTGCTGCCCTAGGGTAGCCTCCCCACCCCTGCACCTCGAGGATCCATCCGTTGGAGCGAGGAGCGAGGAGCGAACCGGGAGGAGATCTATTGGGTTTTCGTGCGTCGGGCGAAGGTATAGCCATGGGACTCCTTGGGGTTGGGCTAGGTACTGTTCTAAGGGTCATTATCTTGTTTTTAGATCAATTGGTGGTACTGGAATTGTCGGGACCCCGAATTTGCAAATCCGGACCCTCTGTGTATTCAGCACTAGTCCAGGAACGCGCTAGTGCACACAGTCTTAACATCGGTATATATCACAATCATACCAAACGATACTATCAAAGTACTTTATTTAAATAATCAAAGGGTTACTCGACCTTATGGCCAAGTTACAAATATATGCCTTGCAAGGCAGAACTTATTAAAAGAGAAATAATAGCAGCGGAAAATCAAATAAACTGCGTGGCGCCATCCAAGATACCACAGTGCAACCGATCGGGCTCGCATCCCTAAGTAGACGGGTCCTCTTGGAGTTCCTCCTCCAAACTCGGCGTAGTCTCCTCTTCAACTGGTATTGTGTTGAGGCAAGGGTGAGTACTTGGTACTCAAAGCAAGTCATGCACGTAATGCAAGCTAGTATACTATATGCATGGCTTGGTACAAAGGAATAGCTTAAGGTATATTTATGTAAACAAGATTTGACAAGTAATATAAGTAGATTCAAAGCAAAAAACAAGTAAAGCATAAATAACTTTTCAAAAGTTTAAATAACATTTTTCCCCATCCTAAACCATATTTCCATCATCTTCTTTGTTAAACCAACCCAACTTCTCAAATCCAAGTTATTTTGGAAAATCTAACCCTTGACTGTAATTCGAGCATTGTCCAAAGATCATCGTGGACTCGGCTATTCAAATAGATTCTACACTCTGCAGAGGTTATGCACTTTACCCACAAGATACAATCCACTCACCACGTCACCGTGAATCGCCATACAAGAGTATGCGAATGAGCGATCATAACAAAGCCTTCTAAGCCTCAAACAACACAGTGGTCCTCTCCAGACGTGCTCTACACCATCCCTTCCCTTAGCCAAGGCGAAGTATGGGACCAACACACCGTTAGATGGGTACTGGCCACGCCACGATACGCTCCCCGCACAATCACACAAACGGTGTAATCGACACCTGAGGCTCCACAAGTGAGTCCTTAGCGACTTAGTCAACTAGGGCCGTCCCATTCCAGCCATGTGGTTGCAAGTATGACCCAGTTCAAAGGCTTGCAAGGTTAAGTCCTTAGAGTGACCAGGGCAAGACTACCCGAAAACCAAATCAACATCCCCAATGCCACGCTGGCCCACTGATTACTCTTGCCACATGCCCCTGGCCGAAACTGTTTATCAAACCCCAGTTGATTACCATGCACCACGTGCCATCAACATCACATGATACTTTACCAAAACAGGTTCAATATATCATTAATTCAATATTAGCATTTGATTATCCAAAATTATGTCATGAGCACGAAAGTGTGTCTAAGCAAAGATACTACAACGATCTAAACCCATGTTGGCAATTTAATAATGTCCAACTAGTAAACCACAACTAGGGTGACAAAGGGTCATGGCACATACTTAAGTAATCAAGGTGTCATATATCAAATTGGTATTTATCTAACCCTGTGTTTAAACAAAGTATCTTTCTAATTGAACTAGCATGCAATAGTTTAAATCAAAATAGATTTCGAAATAGGATCAATATGGTCAAAGCACAACTTGCCTTCAAAAAGCACTTGCTCTTGGTCTTGAGTTGGATCCTGAGTCAATACTTCTCCTTCGAATCCCTTCGGCACTTCAACGTCTACTCGTAAAGCGTGCAAATAGCAAATACACAAATAAACACTATGCAAAAAGATCCCAAAACTCCAAATAAAATCCATAAACAGAGAGAACATAATTTTCTGGATTTTTAGAAACTGGAATCACAAATTTGGAGTTAAAGCATAAAAGTTATGATTATTTAAAGTTTAAATAATCAATTAAATAATTTTACAGAGAAAAACTTTAGTCCAAAAATTAAATAAAATTCATATTTAGGTAGATCTTAATTTTATACAAATTTAGAAATTTGAATCGCTCAAATCGGAGTTGAAACGCAAAAGTTATAAGCGTTTGAAGTTTGAATCTAAATTTGAAATCATTATTCGAATTAATAAATCATTTTCTTTTTCGGAAATTAATTATTGCGTCAGCATGGACACGTGTCAGCCTCTGATTGGCTGGCTGACGTCAGCCGGTCCATGGGCTTGGTCCACGCTCGGCTCGGGTCCACGGTGGACTCGGTCCACGGCTCACGTGACTGACATGTGGGCCCACTCGGGTGACGTCATCGCTGACGTCGGCGCCGGCTGGTTAGCCAGCGACATGCGGGCCCTCGACACGCTGGCCTCGCGTGTCGGCCGCCACACGCACGCGGCGTGGGCGGCGCCGACCGCCGGTCCAACTTCCCGACACGTGGCGCAATCTCGCCCGTTGGTTTGAAAATCAACGCGCGGATTAGATCCAGGGTTAACACGTTGAAACTACTCGATGCTCGTGGGCCGCTCGATCTAGATCGGACGGTCCAGATCTAATCCTATAATCGCATCGCTACAAGACGTGGCGATTGTGAACCGCTGGATCTTGATCCAACGGCCCGCATCTAATCGGTTTCTAGGGTTTGGGAAACACGTGAACTCACCGCTTGCCGTCCGATCCGGATCCAACGGTGCACGGCTCGTGGACGGCGATGGCACGCGGCGGCGCTGGCTTGACCGAGACGGGACGACGACCTTGCCGTCGGCGTTTCGGGCGCTCCGGCGGCGAGTGAGGTACTCTAACGCTGCCTCGCCTTGGGGAATCCGGATCTGGGCTTGATGACGGCGAGGACGACGGACGGCGGCAATATCGGCGTTTAATCGCGGCGGAATGCATTTCCAACTCCGGCGAGCAATAACGGCGAGACGGTGGGGATCCTAGCGGCGCGAGCTAGGTTTCGAACCGGCGTGGGATGGCGATCTCGGTATGCCGGGCATTAAATAGCCTCGCTGCGTCTGCGCGTAAAAACGGAGACCTAGCTCTCCACTACGGCATGACACGGGCGGCGGAGTCCAGCTTCGGACTCGGGCGGAGACGATGAAATCGTGGCCGCCCACGTGGCACAACCAACGCCACGATCGCTGGGCGCGACCGGTCCGTCCGACACGGCTCGGTCGGTCGGGCGGATCTCACCGTTGGATCTTGATCCAACGGCCGGATCGCTAGGGTTGGGAGCTGGTTTGGTTGAGCCAATCGCTCGGTCGGACTTCGAGTCCGACTTCGGTCGGATGAACAAGATTTGACCCGAGTTGGATTTTCCAGTAATTAATATTTAAAATAATTCCCAGAATTCATTTAATTCATTAAAAATAGCAAATGACTCGAAAAATTCCGTAAAAATTCTGGAAAATATTTTGGATCATTTTGGACTCAAATAAAATATTTCCAACAAAAATTTATTTGCAAATTTAAATTCTTTAATTATTTCAAAATGGAATAAATTCAAATAAATTCCAAATAAATCCAAATAAATTCCAGAAAATTCCAAAAATTCACCAAAGTGCCAAATCACACATGAATTTAAGAAAAGCAAAATTTTGGGGTGTTACAAACCTCCCCTTAATAGAATCTCGTCCCGAGATTCAGGGCTTACTAAAGGAATAGGTTTGGAAATTCTTTCTTCAAATCCTCTTCAAGGCTCCCAAGTCGCTTCACTTTCTTCATGGTTGCTCCAATCGAACTCTACAGAATCGGGTTGACTTGTTTCTAGTTTCTCGATCCATTGTGTCTAGAATCCTCACAGGTGCTCCTTATAAGTCAAATCTTCTTGCAACTCAATTGACTCTAGCGGTGTCTGCTCCTCAGAACTCGGAGACACTTCTTTAAGCTGGGACACATGGAATACGTCATGCACTCCTCGCCAACGATCGTGGCAACTCCAAATGGTAGGCAACTTCACCTCTGCGACTCAAAATCTTAAATGGTCCAACATAACGGGTGCGAGTTTCCCTTTGGCATGGAACCTCTTAACTCCCGAGAGGCGTAACTCGAGGTATACAAAGTCTTCTCGTTCAAAACTCAAATCTCGGCGACGATTGTCAAGATAACTCTTCTGTCGAGATTGGGCTATCTTCAACCTTTCCCTAATTATGGCGACCGCTTCTTCACCTCTTGAAGAATATCAGGCCCAAAGACACGGCCGCCACGGTCCTCATTCCAATTCAATGGTGTCCGACAGTGGTCGACCATACAAAGGCCTCAAAAGGTGACATCTCAGAACTAGCCTGATAACTATTGTTGTAACTAAACTCGGCATACGGCAAACTTTTATCCCAAGAGGTAGCATAAGCCAATGCACAAGCTCTTAACATATCCTCGAATCTGGTTGACTCTTTCGGTCTGCCCATCCGTCTGCGTGGATGATAAGTCAGTATCAAGTTCAAACGGGTCCCCATGGCTTCATGCAACTTATTCCGTAACCTTGAGGTAAATTGGGTACCTCTGTCCGATACAATCCTCCTTGGCACTCCGTGCAAACAAACAATCCCGATCATGTACAACTCGCTAATTTATCTCCCGAGTAAGTGGTCTTCACGGGGATAAAATGGGCTACTTTAGTCAAGCGATCCACTATAACCCATATGGAGTCATAACCTCCTTGAGTCTTTGGCAAACCGGTAATGAAATCCATTCCGATTTCCTCCCACTTCCACTCAGGTATTTTTAGCTACCGTAGCAATCCTCGCTGGTTTCGATGCATTGCCTTGACTCTCCGGCATACGCCGCACAATGCAACATGGTCGGCAACTTCACGCTTCATACTCGCCACCGTAATCTCTCCTTGAGATCCTCGATACATCTTGGCGCTTCCAGGATGAATCGAGTACTTAGAGTCATGGGCTTCTTCCAAAATCAGTTGCTTTAACTCCTTTTTGTTAGGCACACAAATGCGATCCTTCATCCACAACGTGCCTTGTTCATCCAATTTGAAGTCCTCTCGCTCGCTTTCCTCCTTGATGGACTTAATCCTGCGGATCCTGTCATCATCCTTCTGTCCTTCTCGGATCTGATCCTCTAGGGTAGGCTTTACTTCCAATGCGGCCAAGAATCCGCTAGGTACAACCTCAATCTTCATTTTCTGAAAATCCTCACATAGCTCATCCTGACTTGTGGCTAGCAACGTACTCACGGTATGGCTTTTCCGACTCAGAGCATCGGCTACTACGTTGGCCTTCCCGGGATGGTAATGGATTCCAACATCATAGTCCTTGATCAACTCTAACCATCTCCTTTGCCTCATATTCAGATCCGGCTGGGTGAATATGTACTTAAGGCTCTTATGATCCGTATACACCTCACATCTGTTTCCAATCAGATAGTGACGCCATATCTTCAAAGCATGCACTACGGCGGCTAACTCTAGGTCATGTGTCGGATAATTTTCCTCATGCGGCCTCAACTGCCTTGATGCATAAGCGAATTTACCTTTCCATTCTCAGACAAAGACACATCCAAGTCCTTGGCGCGATGCGTCACAATAAATATCGAAGCTTTGAGCAACATCCGGTAGAACTAACACCGGTGCTGATGTCAATCGCTTCTTCACTCTGAAATCCTTCCTCACATTCTCAAGCGCCCATGCAAACTTCTTTTCCTTCTTCAGCAATTGCGTAAGAGGTTTCGCAATTGTCGAAAAGCCTTCGATGAAACGGGCGGTAATATCCTGCCATTCCAAGGAAACTCGAACTGGTCACGCCTTCTACCGCTCCCAATGTAACACAGCTTCTACTTTGCTTGGATCTACGGCGACTCCTTCATGCGGTCATTACATGTCCAAGAAACTCCACCTTGTCCTTCCAAAAATCACACTTGCTGAACTTGGCGAAAAGTTGCTGTTCCTCGCCTTTTCCAAAACTCGCCTTAGGTGTTCTGCATGTTCATCCTCTGTCTAGGAGTAGATTAGGATATCGTCTATGAACACGACGACAAACTTGTCCAAATATTCCATGAACACCTTATTCATCATATTCATGAAATAAGCCGGGCGCATTCGTTGCACCAAAGGACATAATCAGAAACTCGTAATGTCCATATCTCGACGAGAATGCGCCTTGAATATCTTACGATCGGATCTTCAATCGATGGTATCCCGATCTCAGATCAATCTTGGAGAAAACTCCGGCTCCTCTTAACTGATCAAACAAATCATCAATCCTGGGTAGCGGATATTTATTCTTCACGGTGACTTCATTGAGTGCACGGTAGTCAATGCACATCCCGAAACTCCCGCCCTTCTTCTTGACAAACAAAACCGGTGCTCCCACGGCGACTAACTTGGTCCGATAAATCCTTTATCCATTAACTCTTCCAAATTGTTTCTTCATCTCTACCAACTCCTCGGTAGACATCCGATAGGGTCTCTTTGCTATCGGTCTTGCATCTTGTACAAGTTCTATCACAAACTCTATGTCCTCGTCTGGGCGGCATACTGTAGATCTTCGGGAAAACATCGGGTACTCACTCACTACCGAACATCCTCTATGCTGATTGCCTTGGTACTGTTAACCATCAACTGTCCATCTCTAATCGCAGTGGCTTGAAATTCCACTTTCTTCCCACACTGCTCTCAATCGAGATAGTTCTTCGTCCACAATCCAATACTGACCTTGTGTTTGGATAACCAATCCATTCCCAATATAACATCTAAGGTCCTGGGTCTCCAAAATTATAAGGTTTGCTAGGAACTCTATTCCATCTATTAGTATTCTCACCGGAACATCCTACTTCCGCTCGGAGTTCGAACTGTGGGTTTGAACTAAAAGCATGCACTTAAGTCTTGCAATTCTCAAGTCATTTCTAGTAGCAAAGCCTTGAAACAAACGAATGCGAAGCTCCAGAGTCAAACAAAGCAGGTGTAATCGAGTTAACAAGTAACTTACCCAAGACGACGTCTGTAGCATTTTGCGGTGCATCTGCGGTGACATGGTTGACTCGGCCTCTCACCACGGCCTCGGGGTGTGGCTCTGTCTTTGGCGCCCTAGCTGGGTGGTTCCTAGATTGAAGCGAATCGGGTCGCTCCTGCTGTCTTCTTTGGACAAGCTGTTGGCAAAGTGTCCTGGCTCGTTGCAGCTTGTAGCGGCGTCTCACCGTTCCTTGCCGCTGCCTGGGTAGCGTTTCTAGCGGGGCTGGGTGCAGTAGTTTTGATTGGCAGGTCTTGGTGCTGGGATGGTGTCCTTGTTGCATTCTCGTGGTTGGAATCGAAGAATTGATTTGGTGCAACTCTCGGTATTTGTGCGTTCCTCGACGTGATCCTTCTTTGTTGCATCCTGCGCTTCTGTTCTCATCCAGTTCCTTGCGCTTGTCCTCAAGAATAAGCGCCTTATTCACCAACTCTTGGAAATCTGGAAAGGTGTGGGTGATCAATCCTACTTGCAATCTGAGTTAAGTCCCTTCATGAAACGAGACTGCCTGGATTTATCTGTCGCTACATCCTCAAAAGCGTAGCGTGCTATCTCGTGTGAACTTGTTCGTAGTCGGCCATCGGTGATTACCTTGCTTGATGCTCTGAACTCCTCCTTCTTAAGGTCCATAATTCCTTCAGGCACGTGATCTGTCGGAATGCGGTGTGAACTCCTCCCAAGTGATATCTTGAGGGTTCTCTGCGTGGCACGAAGTTCTCCCACCATTCGGTAATGTTCCTTCCAACTGATGAGAAGCGTAAAGTACCTTCTCATTCCCTATGCATTGAGCTATGTGTAGCTTCCTCTCAATTGATCTTAACCAATCGTCGGCCTCCAACGGATTGGCATTCCCAGAGAAAGTGGGTGGGTGAGTCCTCATGAACTCTGACAGCCTTGTATAATGGAGTGTTCCCTGATTAACTAGATTAGAAGTGGCCAGAGCAGTGACGTGCTGCATTTGTTGCATCATAGCATGCATCAACTGGGTCTGAGCAGCAAGAAATGCTCCAAAATTCTGCACATCCAGTGGCGGTGCTGGTGCTCTATCATTAGGGTTTTCTGCTGGGCGAGAACCGCTCCCGTTGCTTCCAAAGTTTCCACGGGTGTTCACCATCTGTCGATTTGCTCTAGGTTTAGAGATGAGAGGGAAACGAGAATAGACAAGTAATATGGAACTTATGCGGGCGAAAAAGGTGTAGCCTTAAGGTCCAACTTTATTATTAGTAACTTGGTATGGCTGCTTACAATGCCTAAGGGCCTTGCAACACATACTGCACACTCAGCAAACAAAGCAAATCCAAATCGAACTAACTCTGGAATCTATCGCCTAAAGGTTGACTCTTTATTCTATGACTCGGCGAAGGAGTCTCACTATAGAACCTATGCTCACTCATCAAGAAAACCTCCATCTGTCACAAGAGTGCTTTACGTAAGAACTCGGAATTTTTAAATTGTGACAAGGTAAGGGAAAATTTCAGCAAGAGACAAGAAAAGAGAGAAGGGGATAAGTCGAGATGTCATTTCTTGTCTTGACAACTTTTTATCTTTAGAAAATAGGTTTTATCCTCACTACGACCATTCTAGCTAGGGTTGAGCCTACAGTCAAGTATGGCTCTGATACCACCTCTGTCGGGACCCCGAATTTGCAAATCCGGACCCTCTGTGTATTCAGCACTAGTCCAGGAACGCGCTAGTGCACACAGTCTTAACATCGGTATATATCACAATCATACCAAACGATACTATCAAAGTACTTTATTTAAATAATCAAAGGGTTACTCGACCTTATGGCCAAGTTACAAATATATGCCTTGCAAGGCAGAACTTATTAAAAGAGAAATAATAGCAGCGGAAAATCAAATAAACTTCGTGGCGCCATCCAGTATACCACAGGCAACTGACTGGGCTCGCATCCCTAAGTAGACGGGTCCTCTTGGAGTTCCTCCTCCGAACCGGGCGTAGTCTCCTCTTCAAGCGGTATTGTGTTGAGGCAAGGGTGAGTACTTGGTACTCAAGAAGTCATGCAAGAATGCAAGCTAGTATACTATATGCATGGCTTGGTACAAAGGAATAGCTTAAGGTATATTTATGTAAACAGCATTTGACAAGTAATATAAGTAGATTCAAAGCGGTAAAAACAAGTAAAGCATAAATAACTTTTCAAAAAGTTTAAATAACATTTTTCCCCATCCTAAACCATATTTCCATCATCTTCTTTGTTAAACCAACCCAACTTCTCAAATCCAAGTTATTTTCAGAAAATCTAACCCTTGATTGTAATTCCCGAGCATTGTCCAGTACCGTGGACTCGGCTATTCAAATAGATTCTACACTCTGCAGAGGTTATGCACTTTACCCACAAGATACAATCCACTCACCACGTCAGCCGTGAATCGCCATACAAGAGTATGCGAATGAGCGATCATAACAAAGCCTTTCGGAAGCCTCAAACAACACAGGTGGTCCTCTCGAGACGTGCTCTACACCATCCCTTCCCTTAGCCAAGGCGAAGTATGGGACCAACACACCGTTAGATGGGTACCTGGCCACGCCCACGATACGCCCCGCACAATCACACAAACGGTGTAATCGACACCCGAGGCTCCACAAGTGAGTCCTTAGCGACTTAGTCAACTAGGGCCGTCCCATTCCAGCCATGTGGTTGCAAGTATGACCCAGTTCAAAGGCTTGCAAGGTTAAGTCCTTAGAGTGACCAGGGCAAGACTACCCAAAACCAAATCAACATCCCCAATGCCACAACCGCCCACCTGATTACTCTTGCCACATGCCCTGGCCGAAATCTGTTTATCAAACCCCGCTTGATTACCATGCACCACGTGCCATCAACATCACATGATACTTTTCCAAAACAGGTTCAATATATCATTAATTCAATATTAGCATTTGATTATCCAAAATTATGTCATGAGCACGAAAGGTGTCTAAGCAAAGATACTACAACGATCTAAACCCATGTTGGCAATTTAATAATGTCCAACTAGTAAACCACAACTAGGGTGACAAAGGGTCATGGCACATACTTAAGTAATCAAGGTGTCATATATCAAATTGGTATTTATCTAACCCTGTGTTTAAACAAAGTATCTTTCTAATTGAACTAGCATGCAATAGTTTAAATCAAAATAGATTTCGAAATAGGATCAATATGGTCAAAGCACAACTTGCCTTCAAAAAGCACTTGCTCTTGGTCTTGAGTTGGATCCTGAGTCAATACTTCTCCTTCGAATCCCTCCGGCACTTCAACGTCTACTCGTAAAGCGTGCAAATAGCAAATACACAAATAAACACTATGCAAAAAGATCCCAAAACTCCAAATAAAATCCATAAACAGAGAGAACATAATTTTCTGGATTTTTAGAAACTGGAATAAATCAAATTTGGAGTTAAAACGCAAAAGTTATGATTATTTAAAGTTTAAATAATCAATTAAATAATTTTACAGAGAAAAACTTTAGTCCAAAAATTAAATAAAATTCATATTTAGGTAGATCTTAATTTTATACAAATTTAGAAATTTGAATCGCTCAAATCGGAGTTGAAACGCAAAAAGTTATAAGCGTTTGAAGTTTGAATCTAAATTTGAAATCATTATTCGAATTAATAAATCATTTTCTTTTTTCGGAAATTAATTATTAAGGCGTCAAAGATGGACACGTGTCGCCCTCGATTGGCTGGCTGACGCCAGCCGTCCATGGGCTTGGTCCACGCTCGGCTCGGGTCCACGGTGGACTCGGTCCACGGCTACCACGTGGATCGACATGTGGGCTCACTCGGGTAGCGTCATCGGCGTCGGCGCTTAGCTGGAGGTTAGCCAGCGACATGCGGGCCCTCGACACGCGGGCCGCGTGTCGGCGTCACACACGCACGCTGCGTGGGCGGCGCTGACGCGTCGGTCCAACTTCCCGACACGTGGCGCAATCTCGTCTGGCTGGTTTGAAAATCAACGGCGCGGATTAGATCCAGGGTTAACACGTTGAAACTACTCGATGCTCGTGGGCGTTCGATCTAGATCGGACGGTCCAGATCTAATCCTATAATCGCCCGCTACAAAGACGTGGCGATTGTGAACCGCTGGATCTTGATCCAACGGTCCAGATCTAATCGGGTTTCTAGGGTTTGGGAAACACGTGAACTCACCGCTGCCGTCCGATTCCGATCCAACGGTGCACGGCTCGTGGACGGCGATGGCACGCGGCGGCGCTGGCTTGACCGAGACGGGACGACGACCTTGCCGCCGGCGCTTTCGGGCGCGCTCCGGCCGGCGAGGGGTACTCAACGCTGCCTCGCCTTGGGGAATCCGGATCTGGGCTTGATGACGGCGAGGACGACGGACGGCAGCAATATCGGCGTTTAATCGCGGCGAATGCATTTCCAACTCCGGCGAGCAATAACGGCGAGACGGTGGGGATCCTAGCGGCGCGAGCTAGGGTTTCGAACCGCGTGGGATGGCGATCCTCGGGGTATGCCTCGGCATTAAATAGCCTCGGCGTCTGGCGTAAAAACGGAGACCTAGCTCTCCACGGCGGACACGGCGGCGGAGTCCAGCTCGGACTCGGGCGGAGACGATGAAATCGTGGCCGTCCACGTGGCACAACCACCGGCCACGATCGCGCGGCGCGACCGGGTCCGGTCCGGACACGGCTCGGGTCGGGGTCGGGCGGATCTCAGCCGTTGGATCTTGATCCAACGGTCGGATCGCTAGGGTTGGGAGCTGGTTTGGTTGAGCCAATCGCTCGGTCGGACTTCGAGTCCGACTTCGGTCGGATGAACGATTTGACCCGAGTTGGATTTTCCAAATAATTAATATTTAAAATAATTCCCGATAATTCATTTAATTCATTAAAAATAGCAAATGACTTTAAAAATTCCAGAAAAATTCTGGAAAATATTTTGGATCATTTTGGACTCAAATAAAATATTTCCAACAAAAATTTATTTGCAAATTTAAATTCTTTAATTATTTCAAAATGGAATAAATTCAAATAAATTCCAAATAAATCCAAATAAATTCCAGAAAATTCCAAAAATTCACCAAAGTGCCAAATCACACATGAATTTAAGAAAAGCAAAATTTTGGGGTGTTACAGGAATTGAGTATATTGGATTAGATCTAGAAGTTGCCACGTTCTCTGTTTCGGGCAGCATGAGCAATCGACCTAGGGTTTGGTTTTTCGCCAATTTAGATTCGGAATTTGGTAAATGCAATTTGTTGAAGAAGTTGTAGGTAATTTCAATACCTTTCAGTGGGTATAAAGAACTTTAAATTCCGCCCAGCCGTTCGAAAGTTATGATCGTTTTACCGAGCGTATTAAAATCTGTGACGTGATTGGAACAGATCACGGTATTTTGTAGATTAAACAACATTAGACTCCGAATCAGTCTTTCTGTATACCTAGAAAAAGTTAGGAAATGTCCTAAGCTACGCGAGGATGTACTCGTTTACTTCATTCGGAGTCCCAGAACTGAAGTTATGCCTTTTGGAAGGCTGCTGTCCCGACGGGACAGAACCTCTGTTTTTGGGTTTTGCGAGTAGTTGGCAATGTTGGGGTAGATAAGGGTTTGCGTACTGTTTTGTCGACATGATTGTGAATGTGTGGTACCTATGTGTAGGTGGTGCGACCCCGGGAGTGCCTTCTACTTCCCGCCAATCCGTTGCTTGTGGTTGAGGCAAGTGTATTGTAATGGATAGCGGTTTGTAGGTTGCTTGTTGAGAATAGATGAAATTGGTTATATGATATGATCACATGCCATGCTTTAATGATTGCCAATGATATGATGAATATGCTTATTATGTTATGATGCCATGTGTTAATGTAAAAGTGATGCATGATGTTGGCATATTTGCATACATGACATGGCATGATACATGGCCCGGGCGGTGAGAAAGTCATAACTAATTCGGGGAAGGTCGGTGAGAAAGTTATTCTGGAGAGCCAATGAGTAAGTCCTACATCGTTATTCCATTCACCGCGGTGAACGGAAGCGAGGAGTAGGCACCCTCCATCTTCGGGATGGAAGGGGGGAGAGGGTGCACACCGACGGGTGTGTACTCAACCATACCGGTATGAGTTTCCAAGGAGACATGAGCATCGCATTACACTGCATACATATTAATGAGGATGATGATATGTGACCATGAATGAGATGGTTTACATGATGTGAGATATTATTGCTATGTAATTGTTTATGTTTGTACCATTGCAATATACTTGCTGAGTGATGAACTCACGCTTGTGTTTATGTTGTTTTCTTTTAGGTACCATGAATCCGACATGCGGGAAAGGGAGCTAGTCACACGTCATCACTTAGCATCACACATTTAAACAATGACATGTTCCTTCCCTTATGGTTATGGTTAATTCATTGAGCTAAACTGTGGTTTCGATGATTCATTGGTCGTTATGAGTAAATGATTAGTCCATATTTTTCTTGTGACGGATAGAATTTATATCCTTAGTGGTATGGTGGCTGTTTTTCCGTTTGATCATGTTATTGCTATCGTTCATTATGCTATATTGACATGTTATTATTGTTGTTGCTTCAATTCATGTTAAAACAAAGGGGATGCTGCTGAAATTTTGGTTTTTAGCATGTGCGCCTTTGCTGTAATTTATGTTTAATTATGGTATTTAGATGTTGTTTAGTCTATGTTTGGTAACATTCGGGCATATTAAATGCCGGGGTGTTACAAACCACTCGAACGGCATTTGGACGCATCTCCAGCGAAGTGAGTGCTACTCCCAGGTGCGCCTCGTCGCAACGGTCCCGGATCTGGCCTCAGTCATGGTGGAGGAAGGCGGAGAACGGCGAAAAATGCGACGACTTCTTCTTCCACTCCGACGAGCAATCGCGGGTGGCGGCTAGGGCAAAAGGTGCGTGAGGCAAAGGTGATCCCCGGGCATTAAATACCGGCTCGGACGTCGAGATAGGCGCGAAAATCACGGCGAGGCCGGTACGGGTGGCGGAGAGGATGATGTGGCGCAATCTTGACCGCACACGCATACACGATCAACGACCCAGATCCAACCGCCGCGATCGGGTCGGATCCGGATCTGGTCGGGCGACGTGGCACTGTCTCGGCCGTCGGATTGAGATCCGACGGTCGTGTGGATAGGGTTCGAGTCCCGCTCGGTCGGACTCGAGTCGAACCAACTGTACTTGACCCAAGTGGATTTTCCAGTGATTTTAATAATTAAAATAATTCTAGAAATTCTAATAAATCAAGAAAAATAGCAAAATGCTCAGAAAAATTCCAGAAAAATTCTGGAAAATACCTTGAGACATTTTGGACTCAAATAAAATATTTCCAACAAAATTTTATTTGAAATTTTTAAATTTTTAAATAATTCAATAAAGGGATTGATTCAAATTAAATCCAAATAAATTTCAAAAATTCAAATAACTCCATAAATTGAATAAAATCAAAAATTTGGGATGTTACAAGTTGGCGGAATCGACATACTTTACTGCTTTATCAACCGATTCGATTGTCTTACATCGACTATGGCACTTGTACCCTGATGCTTGTTTTGCCAACATGTTAGCTCTATCATTTCATCCCTCTAGGGACATGCTCGATGGAGAATGTCATGAATGACCCGATAGAGTGAAGGCATTGCTCCATGTTTTGTGTCAGTATTTCATCGTTGCATCGGAATTCTCTTCTAACCTACTGCACAACCAACAATGAATCCCCGAAGGCCTTTACATTGCTCACTCCGATGCTTTCCAATAGTTGTAGCCCCTTGAGTAATGCCTCGTATTCTGCTTGATTGTTAGAACATCGGCTATTTAGACGATATGCAAACTCGAAGTTGTACCCTTTTGGCAAAATTAAAATTATTCCGATGCCATCACCTTCTTGGCACACTGATCCATCAAAATACAACCGCCAGGGGACAACATCGACTAGCCCGGTCGTGCTGTTACTTCCCATGATAAAATTGGCTACAGCTTGTACTTTGACAGCTTTAGTCGATTCAAACGTTAGGTCGAACTCGGTCAAGGCATATGACCATTTGCCGAGTCGTCCTCGTAATATTTATGCAGACAACATGTATTTGATAATATCGACTTTACACACTATTGTGCATGTTGATGCTAAGATATAGTGTCTCAACTTCATGCAAGCGAAATAGAGAGATAAGCATAATTTTTCTACAAAAGGGTACCTTCTTTCAGCGTCCAGAAGTCATCGGCTTAGATAAAATATCGTCCATTCCTTGTCGTCGACCTATTGCACCAAAACAGCTCCAATCGTTTCATCTTCCGCTGATATGTATAATCTGAATGGCACCCCCCTTTCGTGGTGCAGCCAGAATCGGAGGTTCCACCAAGTATTCTTTTATATCGTCGAAGGCCCTCTGTTGATTGGCTCCCCACATGAATTCCTGATTGTCTTTCAGTTTTAGCAATGGGGTGAAGGCTCGGATTCGCCCAGACAGGTTCGAAATAAACCACCGCAGATAATTGATCTTGCCGACCAACTTCTGTAACTCATTTTTGCTCGTTGGCGGTTTGGTATCGGCTATGGCTTTTATCCTTTCCGGGTTAACTTTGATCCCTCTTTCATGTACCATGAACCCAAGGAATTGTCCTGTTGACACACCGAACGCGCATTTGATGGGGTTCATTTTTAGCCCATGTGCCCTTGTACTATGAAAAACTTTTTCCAAATCGGCCAAGTGTTGACAATTGCTTCTTGATTTTACGATGACATCGTCAATATAGATTTCCACAATGTGGCCGATTAGGTCATGAAAAATCAAATTCATAGCGCGCTGGTAAGTGGCACCGGCATTTTTCAAACAGAACATCATGACAGTCCATTCATAAAGCCCTAGAGCTCCAAGACATCTGAAGGCAGTTTTAGGCACGTTGGCTTCTGCCATGAATATTTAATTATACCTGGCATTTCCATCGAGAAAACTGATAATCTTATTGCCCGATGCAGCGTCGATAAGCATATCGGTGATAGGCATTAGATATTCGTATTTTGGTGTATCCTTTTTCAGATCTCTAAAGTCCATGCATACTCGGAGTTTGCCATTTTCCTTAACCACAAGATTGATATTTGAGACCCACTCGGCATATCAGCAAGGCCTGATAAACTTGGCCTCTAATAATCGTTATATTTCTTCTTTAATAGCATTATACAAGGCTGGATTAAAGCGTCATGGGTATTGCTTAAACGTCCGATATCCTGGCTTTATAGGTAGCCGATGTTTAACTAACTGTCGGCTTAGGTCAGGCATCTCGTAATACTCCCAAGCAAACAGTCTCTATATTTTCTAAGCATCTCAATCAGCTTGGCTCTAAAATCCGCGTCTAACTTTGCGCTTATAAAAGTTGGCCTTTTTCTGTCTCCTTCCCCTATGTCTACTTCTTCAAGCATATTCGGTAGAAGTAAAACCTTGCCCCAGTTTTTCTTCTTGAAAATCTTCAATGGCTTACTCGCAATCCATTGTTTGCCGATAGCTTTGCACTTTGTCTTGCATAACCTTTATTATGTTTGATCCCATCTTCTTAGAACTTCATTTGCCCGATCAAATGTGCCCGGCTTGACACTGATCAGCATCAGACCTGATTTACCAATATAGATGAAGTTGCAGTCATCCAAGGTTTTGCTTGATATGCATTCCGCTTCTTCGTGTGGCCAATTTGCATCAGGACTGGCCATTGCGATATGAGCCAATGTATCAACTGGTACTATCTCGACTTCATCCCCGTTCCATTGTACTAGTAGTTGATGCATAGTCGGCGGTATACAACAGTTTGCATGAATCCAATCCCATCCGAGGAGCACGCTATAATTCCCTTTGGCTTCAATGATGAAAAACGCAGTCGGCAAAGTTTTACTACTGATTGTTAGCTCTATGACCATCACCCCATTTGCCTCGGTGGGGTCTCCCATGAAATCATTCAAGACCATATTTGTTTTGATTAAATCTTCGTCAGATTTACCTAGTTTCTTGCAAGTGCTAAATGGCATCAGATTAACTGTAGCTCCTCCGTCTACCAGCATCCTTGATATTCGTCGGCCATTTATATGCCCTTTGAGGTACAACAGCTTTAGGTGCCGATGCGCGTCCCGGGGCTTCTCGAACATGACATCACGTATCATTGTTGACCCTGAGTCAACCGACTGTTCTGACTTGTCATCAGCTTGGTCTTTTCTCCTCCACTCTTGCTTCACGACTCATACCGATCATAACTCATTGAACACTTGATCCCTCATTTTTTCTTGCTTTGCCTCCCTCATTTCTTGTGTCCTTAAGCATTGGAGTCTTCAGCGCTTGGATTGGCTGAGGCCTAAGGGGCACCATTTGGCTTAGGCTCAATCGGCTTGTGAATTTTTCCAGCCAGATTGCTGATTTCATCATTAGTATCTGAAGACTCGATTTGAATGTCCGACGGCTTGGCCTGATCTGGCGTGGACAATCTTTCTTGAACTGGCCTTTTATTCGCTGGCCCTAGTCGACTTTGGGCCAGTTTAGACATTCTTTCCTTGACCGATCACCTTGGCCAATCCCTCTGAGGTGCATGTTACATTGGGCATGTCCGTACTGAAGGCAATGCCCTTCCATGTTCCCAACAGAATTGCCAAAAGGGGCATCGTTGATGAGCCCTTTCTTCATCGTTCGACCAATATAAGTTATTAGGCCGATGAGCATGTTGCTTCTATCGATGGCTTATCCTTTCATACTTCTCCAGGAGTTGGGAGAACCATGGTTTGGATCTAACAGCCGATCGTTTTGGTGGCGATCTCTTAGCTTTATACCATTGTCCGATTCTTAGCTCTCCCTTTGGTTTTATGGTTCTTGAGTTTTGGCCATCTAGATCGGCTTCTATTTGTAATGAGCCGATCGTTATTTTCAATGTCTCGCCGCCATTAGAAATTGATTGAACATCGACCCGTCGAATCGGCTTAGCGTCCCAGTCCACAGGTTCCTTTCCTTTACGTGAGCACTAAACCATGTTGATAGGAAAAGGATTCATGTCTACTTGCATGGCTGGCTATTCCGCAAACTTCAGTCATCCGTCCTCGATGGCCGACTGTACTTGCTGCCGAAAAACATTGCAATCATTAGTGTTATGTGAAAAAGAATGGTCCCACTTACAATATCTTCGTTTTCTAATTTCGTCAGCCGATGGGATGACATGTCCTTCTGGTATTCGTATTAGTTTCTCTTGCAGTAATAAATTGAATATGCGTGTGACATTTCGGAATGTGACATTTTGGATTTCGGCATTACGGTACGACTTTATATCGTGATTCGGGCCGTTTTCCGGGTGTTTCGGGAGCTAGTTTGGGCCTTGGGGGAACTAAATGGGCCGCCGGTTGGGGTATTTGGCAAATGTGGGGGGGCGGGAATCCTGCCAACCCTAGGGTTCCCACCTCCCCCCATGCTCCCCTAGCCCCCATGAGCGCCCCCCTTATGCCCTAGCCGCCCCCTTTCCCTCCCCATCAAGCCGCCACCCCCATGGGCGCCTCCCCACCCCTTGCGCCACTCCCTCCCTCTCCTCCACCCCCCTACCCGGCCTAGGAGAGATCCCCACAACTCCACCCCGCTGTCCTCTACGTTGGGAGGCTCCGCGACGAGGAGATCCGGCGGAATCGGCGTGAGGAAGGAGATTGGGAGATCCGGGAGGGGATTCTTCAACGTTCGTTGTTCATCGGTGAAGGTATGGCTTTGGGCAATCCTTGGGGTTGGTCTAGGTGCTGTGCTAGAGGGTGTTTTGATGCTTTTAGATCAAGTGGTGGTGCTGTGGTTGGGTAGATTGGATGAAAACTAGAGGTTGCATAGCTCTCTGTTTCGGGCAGATTGGGCACACGACCTAGGGTTTGAGTTTTCGCAATTTTAAGTTCGGATTTTGGTCGGCCGCCTGTTGTGAAAGTTGTAGGTAACTTCAATACATTTAATTGGACACCAATAACGTCAAATTCCACCCAGTCGTTTGAAAGTTATGATGGTTTTACCGAACATGTTCAAATCTGTGACGTAATTGGGACAGAACGTAATGTTTTATAGATTAGACAATTTTAGATTCCGAATAAGCTTTTCCCAATACTTAGAAAATGCTAGTAAAGTTCCTAAGCCTCGCGATGATGTACTCGTTTACTTGATTTGGAGATCTAGAACTCAATTTATGCTAGTTTGAAGCCTGTTGTCCTGGGGGGCAGATTCTCTGTTTTTCGGCTTTGGGATTAGTTTGCGAAATCGGGGTAGATGAGCGATTGTGTACTGTTTTGTGGGCACGGTTTGAGTGTGTGGTATCTATGTGCAGGTGGTGTGACCCCGAGCGTGCCCTCAACCTCTCGCCAATCCATCGTCGCGGTTGAAGGCAAGTGTATTGTAGTGGTTGCGGCTTAGTGAGCCGTAATGTTTGAATATGAGATGGTTTACACATGTTTTATGATATGATGCCATGATTGATGTTTGCCTATGACATGATGAACATTATTTCATATTGATCATGATTTCGTTGTATTAAATGTTTGTGCCAATCTTTACATGTTTATGTCGTATGTGCATTCATAATGGAAGAGGCGACCCATGCTGATGCGGGCCTTTGTGTTCACACGTAGTGAACACGAAAGACCTACCTCGTAGTCCCATCCACGGTTGCGCATGGGAGCGAGTTAGTAAGAGTAGGCACCCTCCATCTACGGAATGGAAGGGGAAATGGGGTGCACGCCGACGGGTGTGCACTCAGCAATACTGGTATGTGCTTCAAAGAGATATGTGCATTGCATTGCATGAATGAAGTGGTTTATGAGTTGATTATGATCTTCTATGAGATGCATATGAAGATGTTTATTTGAGATGTTCATGATGATGTTATATAAGAGCATAAATGAAGTTCATGAGTTGATTCTTAGGATATGTGAATGGCATTAAGTATGTATGTGAGTTATTATTGTTTTTGTTTCATTGCAATACACTTTGCTGAGTGATGAACTCACGCTTGTGTTTATGTTGTTTTTCTTAGGTACCATGAAACCGGCATGCGGGAAATGGGCTTAGAGGCACTTCATCATATAATTTCTACACAATTAGACAATGCTTACCTTTCGGAGTTGTGATAATGGTTTAGCGTGATGAAACTAGGATGATGATTTGTTCGTGTGCTTGATTACATCCTTTACTTCGTATTAGTTCATGAGGTGGTTCAATTCATTATGCTAGACCTAAATTGCCGCTATATTACCCGTTATTGTTGCTTTGGATGTTTTCCATTATGATATATCATGTGTTATTGTGTTGTTGCTCCGAACTATGGAAAAGCAAAGGAGATGCTGCCGAAATTTTCGGTTTTAGCATTTGTGTCTTTGCTGTCATTTATTTTAATATGTGTAATTAAATGTTGTTTAGTCTATGTTTGGTAACATTCAGACATACTAGATGCCGGGGTGTTACAGTTGGTATCAGAGCCAGGTTCAGGTCCGTGGTGTATGAACTTAGTGAACTACCATAGGGTTAACTAAAATTTTGATGTGGAATAACCTAGAAACATGGCTTAGGTTGTACTTTAAATTTTATCATAGGTGTGACACCCCAAAATTTTGCTTTTCTTGAATTCATGTGTGGTTTGGCACTTTGGTGAATTTTTGGAATTTTCTGGAATTTATTTGGATTTATTTGGAATTTATTTGAATTTATTCCATTTTGAAATAATTGAAGAAATTAATTTTGCAAATAAAATTTTGTTGGAAATATTTTATTTGAGTCCAAAATGATCCAAAGTATTTTCCAGAATTTTTCTGGAATTTTTCTGAGTCATTTGCTATTTTTAATGAATTAAATGAATTACTGGGAATTATTTTAAATATTAAATCATTGGAAATCCAAACCGAAGCCTACATCTTGTTCATCCGACCGAGCCCGAGTCAGACTCGAGTTCGAGTCCGACCCGAGCCACGTGACTCGATCGAACCCACTCGGCCGAGCCCTAACCGCGTGACCGTTGGATCTTGATCCAACGGCCACGATTGAGCCACGTCACCGAGCCCGAGCCCGACCGAGCCCGGCTACCGCCGAGTCCGACCGGACCCAAACTTCGCGCACCGTTGGATCGAGATCCAACGGCCGTGCGTGTGCCACGCCACCCTCTCTGCGCCGCCGCCGGACTCGCCGAATCGGTCGACCTCGGTCTCCGTGGCGTTACTGACGCCGAGGTCGCTATTTAATGCGCCGCCACCACGGCCGTGACCTAGACTTCAGCGCGCACCGTAGACCTGAACAACGTCGCCGAGCCGCCGCCCGTTCAGCCTGTCGCTCGCCGGAGTTGCCGTAACGCTCCGCCGCGGTTTTATTGCGTTCCATCGCCGTCCGTCTGCCTGCCGTTGACCCCAGATCCGGACTCACCGCGACGAGACGCACGAGGATCTCTCACTTCGCCGGAGCGCCCGAAACGCCGTCGGCAAGGTCGTCGTCCTCCGCGCCCGGTGAGCAGCGCGCCGCAAGCCATCGCCGACCGCGAGCTCTCTCACCGTCCGATCAAGATCCAACGCCGAGATCACGCCACGCCATCGCCTTTGTGAGATTGGCGTTACGATTTCCAGATCTAATCTCGACCATCGGATCTAGATCCAACGGTCCAAATCAAAGCGTTAACCCAAACGCGTCAACACCGGATCTAATCCGCGCCGTTGATTTTCAAACCAACGGCCGTGATTGCGCCACGTGTCGGGAAGTTGGACCGACGCGGCCGCTGGCCCACGCACGCTGGCGTGTGGACGCCGACACGCTGGCCCGCGCGTGTCGAGGGGCCCGCAAGATGTCGGCGGCCAGCCCCCGAGCGCCGACGTCACCCATGACGTCACGGTGGGTCCCACATGTCAAGACTGTGGCCGAGCCTGAGCCGACGTCGGCGATGACGTCACCCGAGTGGGCCCACATGTCGGGCCTCACGTGAGTCGTGGACCGAGTCCACGGTGGACCCGAGCCGGCGTGGACCAAGTCCATGGACCACCGACGCCACCGCCCAATCGAGGTTGCCACGTGTCCATGCCGACGCAATAATTAATTTCAAAAAAGAAAATGATTTATTAATTCGAATAATGATTTCAAATTTAGATTCAAACTTCAAACGCTTATAACTTTTATGCTTCAACTCCAATTTGAGTGATTCAAATTTCTAAATTTGTATAAAATTGAGATCTACCTAAATATGAATTTTATTTAATTTTTTAGACTAAAGTTTTTCTCTGTAATATTATTTAATTGATTATTTAAACTTTAATAAATCATAACTTTTGCATTTTAACTCCGATTTGAAAGATTCCAGTTCCTAAAAATCCAGAAAATTATGTTCTCTCTGTTTATGGATTTTATTTGGAGTTTTGGGATGTTTTGCCTATTGTTTATTTGGGTATTTGCTATTTGCACGCTTTTACGAGTAGACGTTGAAGTTCCGGAGGGATTCGAAGGAGAAGTGTTGATTCAGGATCCAACTCAAGACCAAGAGCAAGTACTTTTTGAAGGCAAGTTGTGCTTTGACCATGTTGATCCTATTTCGAAATCTATTTTGATTTAAACTATTGCATGCTAGTTCAATTAGAAAAATACTTTGTTTAAACACGGGGTTAGATAAATACCAATTTGCTATATGACACCTTGATTACTTAAGTATGTGCCATGACCCTTTGTCACCCTAGTTGTGGTTTACTAGTTGGACATTATTAAATTGCCAACATGGGTTTAGACCGTTGTAGTATACGCTTAGACACTGCTTTCGTGCTCATGACATGGTTTTGGACAATCAAATGTTAATCTTGACTTAATGATATATTGAACCTGTTTTGGAAAAGTATCATGTGATGTTGATGGCACGTGGTGCATGGTAATCAATCGGGTTTGATAAACGGTTTTCGACAGGGCATGTGGCAAGAGTAATCAGGTGGGCCGCTTGTGGCATTGGGGATGTTGATTTGGTTTTTCGGGTAGTCTTGCCCTGGTCACTCTAAGGACTTAACCTTGCAAGCCTTTGAACTGGGTCATACTTGCAACCACATGGTGGAATGGGACGGCCCTAGTTGACTAAGTGCTAAGGACTCACTTGTGGAGCCTCAGGTGTCGATTACACCGTTTGTGTGATTGTGCGGGAGCGTATCGTGGCTGTGGCCAGATACCCATCTAACGGTGTGTTGGTCCCATACTTCGCCTTGGCTAAGGGAAGGGATGGTGTAGAGCACGAACCGGAGAGGACCACCTGTGTTGTTTGAGGCTTAGAAAGGCTTTGTTACTGAACTTCGCCTTTGTGGTGTTTGACTGTATCTTGTGGGTAAAGTGCATAACCTCTGCAGAGTGTAGAATCTATTTAAATAGCCGAGTCCACGGTACTGGACAATGCTCGGGAATTACAGTCAAGGGTTAGACTTTCTGAAAATAACGTTGGTTTGAAAAGTTGGTTTGGTTTAATAATGAAGATGATGGAAATGTGGTTTAGGATGGGGAAAAATGTTTATTAAATTTCTTGAAAAGTTATTTATGCTTTACTTATTTCTACTGCTTTCGAATCTACTTTTATTACTTGTCAAATGCTGTTTACTGCAAATATACCTTGAGCTATTCCTTTGTACCAAGCCATGCATATAGTATATTAGCCTGCATTCTGTGCATGACTTGCTGAGTACCAAGTACTCACCCTTGCCTCAACACAACACCAGTTGAAGAGGAGACTACGCCAGCTTTGGAGGAGGATTTCCAAGAGGACCCGTCTACTTAGGGATGCGAGCCCAGTCAGTTGCCTGTGGTATACTGGATGGCGCCACGAAGTTTATTTGATTTTCCGCTGCTATTATTTTTCTCTGAATAAGTTTCGCCTTGCAAGGCATATATTTGTACCTTGGCCATAAGGTCAAGTAACCCTTTGGTTATTTAAATAAAGTACTTTGATAAGATCGATTGGTATGATTGTGATATTTACCGATTTTAAAGACAGTGTGCACTAGCGCGTTCCTGGACTAGAGCTGAATACACATAGGGTACGGATTTGCAAATTCGGGGTCCCGACAGAGGTGGTATCGAGCCATACTTGATTGTAGGCTCAACCCTAAGCTAGAATGGTCGTAGTGAGGATAAAACCTATTTTCTAAAGCTAAAAATTTGTGAAGACAAGAAATGACCTCTCGACTTATCCCCTTCTCTCTTTTCTTGTCTCTTGCTGAAATTTTCTCTTACCTTGTCACAATTTAAAAATTCCGAGTTCTTACGTAAAGCACTCTTGTGACAGATGGAGGAAGAGTTCAACTACGTTGATCTGGGAGTTGGTCACGCCGCGGAGCTTTGGCATATGCTCTGAGACTCTCGGAGATTTTGAGGAGCCCCAATACCAAGTGGAAGTGATCAGGCAAGCGAGGATTGATCAAGGCTTGTGATGTGAAGATTGAGGTACTGCTAGGAAGAAGGGCCAGTGCAATCGCTCGATACACTGACCGCCAGGAGATCTACAATGCAGATGGGTATCCAAGAAGTATCACGACGCGCAATGCGGCACATTACCCGTATCTACGCCAGAGAATTGGAGAGTACGGTGTTCCGTTATCATCTGCGCAGCGATAACCTTCTTGACCGAAGGAGATTCAGGATGAGGATGCCACGGTTACATACGGTTGGCACGATTTGTCGTCGCCAGGAGGATGTCTTTGGATAATACAAGCAAGGAGCTCTGAAGGCCCGCAAGGAAATCACGACAGAGAAGAACAGATGGCGGGAAGCTCAAGAGTATGTGGCACACCTTCTACGAAGGATTGACGAGTTGGAGATGACTTTATGCGGACCAGACCCAGAGCCAAGATCGAGCTACACGAGCGAGATCGGAGGAGTCGATCTCGATGAGGACACCGCTTCTTCGACTACCACAGAGGACACGATTCTCGGACATGGCGATCGTTTCGCGCCTATGCCGCAGCATCCGTACCCAGGCCGTGGAGGTTTTCTCGATGAGTGAGCATAGGTTCTATAGTGAGACTCCTTCGCCGAGTCGCGTCATAGAATAAAGAGTCACCCTTTAGGCGTTAGACTCCAGAGTTAGTTCGATTTGGGTTTGCTTTGTTTGCTGAGTGTGCAGTATGTGTTGCAAGGCCCTTAGGCATTGTAAGCAGCCATACCAAGTTACTAATAATAAAGTTGGACCTTAAGGCTACACCTTTCGCCCCGCATAAGTTCCATATTACTTGTCTATTCTTGTTTCCCTCCCATCCCTAAACCTAGAGCAAATCGACAGATGGTGAATACCTGTGGAAACTTTGGAAGCAATGGGAGTGGATCTCGCCAGAAAACCCCAATGATGGAGCACCAAAGACCGCTTGATTGATATGCAGAATTTTGGAGCCTTTCTTGCCGCTCAGACTCGATTGATGCATGCTATGATGCAACAAATGCAGCACGTCCTTTGCTCAGGCCACTTTGCTAATCAAGTTAATCGGGGACCACGCGAGAATACAAGACTATCGAGTTCATGAGGACTCACCCACCCACTTTCTCTGGGAATGCCAATCCATTGGAGGCCGATGATTGGTTAAGATCAATCGAGAGGAAGCTACACATAGCTCAATGCATAGGGAATGAGAAGGTACTCTCGCTTCTCATCACTGGAAGGAACATTGCCGAATGGTGGGAGAACTTGTGCCACGCAGAGAACCCTCAAGATATCACTTGGGAAGAGTTCACTGCATTCGACAATATCACGTGCCTGAAGGAATCATGGACCTTAAGAAGGAGGAGTTCAGAGCATCTGAAGCAAGGTAATCACCGGTGGCCGACTACTGAACAAGTTCACACAGCTAGCACGCCACGCACCGAGGATGTAGCGACGGATAAATCCAGGCAGTCTCGTTTCATGAAGGGACTTAACTCGGGATTGCAAGTAGGGTTGATCACCCACACCTTTCCAGATTTCCAAGAGTTGGTGAATAAGGCACTTATTCTTGAGGACAAGCGCAAGGAACCGGATGAGAACAGAAGCGCAGGATGCAACAAAGAAGGATCACGCCAGGAACGCAATAGCTACCGAGAGTTGCACCAAATCAATTCTTGATTCCAACCACAGAGTGCAACAAGGACACCATCGGCACCAAGACCTGTCAATCGAGCTACTGCACCCAGCCCTTCGCTAGAAACGCTTACCTGTGCAACAAGAAGGAACAGTGAGACGCTACAAGCGCAACGAGCCAGGACACTTCGCCAACAGATTGTCCAAAGAAGACAGCAGAGCGACCCGGTTCGCTTCAACCTAGGAACCACCCAGCTAGGACGCCCGACCAGGAGCCACACCCTGCACCGTGGTGAGAGGCCGAGTCAACCATGTCACCGCAGATGACCGCGAGAATGCTACGGACGTCGTCTTGGGTAAGTTACTTGTTAACTCGATACACCTGCTTGATTTTGTTTGACTCGGAGCTTCGCATTCGTTTGTTTCGCAAGGCTTTGCTACTAGAAATGAATTGAGGATTGCAAGACTTAAGTGCATGCTTTTAGTTCAAACCCTGGTTCCGAACTCCGAGCGGAAGTAGGATGTTCGGGGTGAGAATACTAATAGATGGAATAGAGTTCCTAGCAAACCTTATAATTTTGGAGACCAGGACCTTAGATGTTATATTGGGAATGGATTGGTTATCCAAGCACAAGGGTATTGGATTGTGGGCGAAGGACTATCTCGATTGAGAGCCCGTGTGGGAAGAAAGTGGAATTTCAAGCCACTGCGATTAGAGATGGACAGTTGATGGTTAACAGTACCAAGGCAATCAGCATAGAGGATGTCCCAAAGAGTGAATGAGTACCCAGATGTTTTCCCGAAGACCTACGGTATGCCACCAGACAGGGACATAGAGTTTGTGATAGAGCTTGTACTGCACAAAGACCGATAGCAAAGAGACCCTATCGGATGTCCACCGAGGAGTTGGTAGAAATGAAGAAACAGACTAGAAGAGTTAATGGAGAAAGGATTTATCGAGACCAAGTTAGTGCCGTGGGGAGCACCGGTTTTGTTTGTCAAGAAGAAGGGCGGGAGTTTCAGGATGTGCATTGACTACCGTGCACTCAATGAGGTCACCGTGAAGAATAAGTATCCGCTACCCAGGATTGATGATTTGTTTGATCAGTTAAGAGGAGCGGAGTTTTCTCCAAGATTGATGCGAGATCGGGATACCATCGATTGAAGATCCGATCGGAGGATATTCGAAGACTGCATTCTCGTCAAGATATGGACATTACGAGTTCTGATTATGTCTTTTGGGGTGACGAATGCGCCGGCTTATTTCATGAATATGATGAATAAGGTGTTCATGGAATATTTGGACAAGTTTGTCGTCGTGTTCATAGACGATATCCTAATCTACTCCAAGACAGGAGGATGAACATGCCGAACACTTAAGGCGAGTTTTGGAAAAGTGAGGAACGAGCAACTTTTCGCCAAGTTCGACAAGTGTGATTTTTGGAAGGACAAGGTGGAGTTTCTTGGACATGTAATGACCGCATGAAGGAGTCGCCGTAGATCCAAGCAAAGTAGAAGCTGTGTTACATTGGGAGCAACCAAGATCGTGACCCGATTCGGAGTTTCCTTGGAATGGCAGGATACTACCGCCGTTTCATTGAAGGCTTCTCGACAATTGCGAAACCTCTTACGCAATTGCTGAAGAAGGAAAAGAAGTTTGCATGGGCGCTTGAGAATGTGAGAAAGGATTTGAGAGTGAAGAAGCGATTGACATCAGCACCGGTGTTAGTTCTACGGATGTTGCTCAAAGCTTCGATATTTATTGTGACGCATCGCGCCAAGGACTTGGATGTGTGCCGATGCGAAGAAGGAAAGGTCGTCGCTTATGCATCAAGGCGATTGAGGCCGCATGAGGAAAATTATCCGACACATGACCTAGAGTTAGGCTGCCGTAGTGCATGCCTTGAAGATATGGCGTCACTATCGATCGGAAGCAGATGTGAAGTATATACGGATCATAAGAGCCTTAAGTACATATTCACCCAGTCGGATCTGAATATGAGGCGAGGAGATGGTTAGAGTTAATCAAGGACTACAATGTTGGAATCCATTACCATCTGGGAAGGCCAGCGTGGTAGCCGATGCTCACAGTCGGAAAAGCCATACAGTGAGTGCATTGCTAGCCACAAGTCGGGATGAGTTATGTGAGGATTTTCAAAAGATGAAGATTGAGGTAGTACCTAAGCGGATTCTTGGCCACATTAGAAGTAAAGCCTACCCTAGAGGATCAGATCCGAGAAGGGCGAAGGATGATGACAAGATCCGTAGGATTAAGTCTATCAAGGAGGAAGGCAAGGCAGAGGACTTCAAGTTGGATGAGCAAGGCACGTTGTGGATGAAGGATCGCATTTGTGTGCCTAACAACAAGGAGTTAAAGCAAGCTGATTACGGAAGAAGCCCATGACTCAAGTACTCAATTCATCCTCGAAGCGCCAAGATGTATCGAGGATCTCAAGGAGAGATTACGGTGGTCGAGTATGAAGCGTGAAGTTGCCGAGAGCATGTTGCCTTGTGCGATGTATGCCAGAGAGTCAAGGCAATGCATCAGAGACCAGCAGGATTGCTACAACCGCTGAAAATACCCGAGTGGAAGTGGGAGGAAATCGGAATGGATTTCATTACCGGTTTGCGAAGACCCAAGGAGGTTATGACTCCATATGGGTTATAGTGGATCGCTTGACTAAAGTAGCCCATTTTATCCCGTGAAGACCACTTACTCGGGAGATAAATTAGCGTAATTGTACATGATCAGGATTATGCATGCGCACGGAGTGCCAAAGAGGATTGTATCGGACGAGAGGTACCCAATTTACCTCAAGGTTACGGAATAAGTTGCATGAAGCCATGGGAACCCGTTTGAACTTGATCTGACTTATCATCCACAGACGGATGGACAGGCCAGAAAGAGTCAACCAGATTCGGAGGATATGTTGAGAGCTTGTGCATTGGCTTATGCTACATCTTGGGATAAGAGTTTGCCGTATGCCGAGTTTAGTTACAACAATAGTTATCAAGCTAGTTCTGAGATGTCACCTTTTGAGGCCTTTGTATGGTCGACCTGTCGGACGCCTTTGAATTGGAATGAGACCGTGAGCGCCGTGTCTTTGGGCCTGATATTCTCCAAGAGGCTGAAGAGCAGATCGCCATGATTAGGGAAAGGTTGAAGATAGCCCAATCTCGACAGAAGAGTTATGCTGACAATCGTCGCCGAGACTTGAGTTTTGAACCAGAAGACTTTGTATACCTCAGAGTTACGCCTCTCAGGGGAGTTAAGAGGTTCCATGCCAAAGGGAAACTCGCACCCCGTTATGTTGGACCATTTAAGATTTTGAGCCGCAGAGGCGAAGTTGCTTATCAGCTGGAGTTGCCACAGTCGTTAGCAGGAGTGCATGATGTATTCCATGTGTCCCAGTTGAAGAAGTGTCTCCGAGTTCCTGAGGAACAGACACCGCTAGAGTTAATTGAGTTGCAAAAGGACTTGACTTATAAGGAGCACCCCGTGAGGATTCTAGACACAATGGATCGAGAAACTAGAAACAAGTCAACCCGTTTCTGTAGAGTTCAGTGGAGCAACCATGAAGAAAGCGAAGCGACTTGGGAGCGCGAAGAGGATTTGAAGAAAGAGTTTCCAAACCTATTCCTTTAGTAAGCCCTGAATCTTCGGGACGAGATTCTATTAAGGGGGGGAGGTTTGTGACACCCCAAAATTTTGCTTTTCTTGAATTCATGTGTGGTTTGGCACTTTGGTGAATTTTTGGAATTTTCTGGAATTTATTTGGATTTATTTGGAATTTATTTGAATTTATTCCATTTTGAAATAATTGAAGAAATTAATTTTGCAAATAAAATTTTGTTGGAAATATTTTATTTGAGTCCAAAATGATCCAAAGTATTTTCCAGAATTTTTGAATTTTACGAGTCATTTGCTATTTTTAATGAATTAAATGAATTATCGGGAATTATTTTAAATATTAAATCATTGGAAATCCAAACCGAAGCCTAAGCATCTTGTTCATCCGACCGAGCCCGAGTCAGACTCGAGTTCGAGTCCGACCCGAGCCACGTGACTCGACCGAACCCACTCGGCCGAGCCCAAACCGCGTGACCGTTGGATCTTGATCCAACGGCCACGATTGAGCCACGCCACCGAGCCCGAGCCGGCGGCCCGGCTCGCGAGTCCGACCGGACCCAAACTTCGCGCACCGTTGGATCGAGATCCAACGGCCGCGGTGCGTGTGCCACGTCACCCTCTCCGTGCGCCGGAGCCGCCGAAATCGTGTCGACCTCGGTCTCCGTGGCGTTTCCTGACGCCGAGGTCGCTATTTAATGCGCCGCCACCACGGTCGTGACCTAGACTTCAGCGCGCACCCGTAGACCTAGACAACGTCGCCGGAGCCGCCGCCGTTCAGCCGCAATCGCTCGCCGGAGTTGCCGTAACGCTCCGCCGCGGTTTTCGCTGCGTTCCGTCGCCGTCCGTCGTCCTCTGCCGCCGTTGACCCCAGATCCGGACTCACCGCGACGAGACGCACCCGAAGGGATCTCTCACTTCGCCGGAGCGCGCCAGAAACGCCGTCGGCAAGGTCGTCGTCCTCCGCGCCGGTGAGCCAGCGCCGCCGCAAGCCATCGCCGGACCGCGAGCTCTCTCAGCCGTCCGATCAAGATCCAACGCTCGAGATCACGCCACGTCATCGCACGGTGAGATTGCGTTACGATTTCCAGATCTAATCTCGACCATCGGATCTAGATCCAACGGTCCGAAATCAAAGCGTTAACCCAAACGCGTCAACACTGGATCTAATCCGCGCCGTTGATTTTCAAACCAACGGCCGTGATTGCGCCACGTGTCGGGAAGTTGGACCGACGCGGTCGGGCCGCCCACGCACGCTGGCAGGCAGGACGCCGACACGCTGGCCCGCGTGTCGAGGGCTCAAGATGTCACGGGCCGTCCCAGCCGAGCGCCGACGTCACCCATGACGTCACAGTGGGTCCCACATGTCAAGACTGCGGCCGAGCCCGCCGACGTCGGCGATGACGCTACCCGAGTGGGCCCACATGTCGATCTCACGTGAAGTCGTGGACCGAGTCCACGGTGGACCCGAGCCGAGCGTGGACCAAGTCCATGGGCACCGACGCCACCGCCCAATCAGAGGTTGCCACGTGTCCATGCTGACGCAATAATTAATTTCCGAAAAAAGAAAATGATTTATTAATTCGAATAATGATTTCAAATTTAGATTCAAACTTCAAACGCTTATAACTTTTGCGTTTCAACTCCGATTTGAGTGATTCAAATTTCTAAATTTGTATAAAATTGAGATCTACCTAAATATGAATTTTATTTAATTTTTTAGACTAAAGTTTTTCTCTGTAATATTATTTAATTGATTATTTAAACTTTAATAAATCATAACTTTTGCATTTTAACTCCGATTTGAACGATTCCAGTTCCTAAAAATCCAGAAAATTATGTTCTCTCTGTTTATGGATTTTATTTGGAGTTTTGGGATGTTTTGCCTATTGTTTATTTGGGTATTTGCTATTTGCACGCTTTACGAGTAGACGTTGAAGTGCCGGAGGGATTCGAAGGAGAAGTGTTGATTCAGGATCCAACTCAAGACCAAGAGCAAGTACTTTTTGAAGGCAAGTTGTGCTTTGACCATGTTGATCCTATTTCGAAATCTATTTTGATTTAAACTATTGCATGCTAGTTCAATTAGAAAAATACTTTGTTTAAACCTGGGGGTTAGATAAATACCAATTTGCTATATGACACCTTGATTACTTAAGTATGTGCCATGACCCTTTGTCACCCTAGTTGTGGTTTACTAGTTGGACATTATTAAATTGCCAACATGGGTTTAGACCGTTGTAGTATACTGCTTAGACCTGCTACGTGCTCATGACATGGTTTTGGACAATCAAATGTTAATACTGACTTAATGATATATTGAACCTGTTTTGGAAAAGTATCATGTGATGTTGATGGCACGTGGTGCATGGTAATCAACTGGGGTTTGATAAACGGTTTCGGCCAGGGGCATGTGGCAAGAGTAATCAGGTGGGCCAGTTGTGGCATTGGGGATGTTGATTTGGTTTTTCGGGTAGTCTTGCCCTGGTCACTCTAAGGACTTAACCTTGCAAGCCTTTGAACTGGGTCATACTTGCAACCACATGGCCGGAATGGGACGGCCCTAGTTGACTAAGTCGCTAAGGACTCACTTGTGGAGCCTCAGGGTGTCGATTACACCGTTTGTGTGATTATGCGGGAGCGTATCGTGGTCGTGGCCAGATACCCATCTAACGGTGTGTTGGTCCCATACTTCGCCTTGGCTAAGGGAAGGGATGGTGTAGAGCACGAACCGGAGAGGACCACCTGTGTTGTTTGAGGCTTCCGAAAGGCTTTGTTACGGGAACTCGCCTTTGTGGTGTTTGACTGTATCTTGTGGGTAAAGTGCATAACCTCTGCAGAGTGTAGAATCTATTTAAATAGCCGAGTCCACGGTACTGGACAATGCTCGGGAATTACAGTCAAGGGTTAGACTTTCTGAAAATAACGTTGGTTTGAAAAGTTGGTTTGGTTTAATAATGAAGATGATGGAAATGTGGTTTAGGATGGGGAAAAATGTTTATTAAATTTCTTGAAAAGTTATTTATGCTTTACTTATTTCTCTTTGCTTTGAATCTACTTTTATTACTTGTCAAATCTTGTTTCTTTGCAAATATACCTTGAGCTATTCCTTTGTACCAAGCCATGCATATAGTATATTAGCCTGCATTCTGTGCATGACTTGCTGAGTACCAAGTACTCACCCTTGCCTCAACACAACACCAGTTGAAGACGAGACTACGCCAGCTTTGGAGGAGGATTTCCAAGAGGACCCGTCTACTTAGGGATGCGAGCCCAGTCAGTTGCCTGTGGTATACTGGATGGCGCCACGAAGTTTATTTGACTTTCCGCTGCTATTATTTTTCTCTGAATAAGTTTCGCCTTGCAAGGCATATATTTGTACCTTGGCCATAAGGTCAAGTAACCCTTTGGTTATTTAAATAAAGTACTTTGATAAGATCGATTGGTATGATTGTGATATTTACCGATGTTAAAGACTGTGTGCACTAGCGCGTTCCTGGACTAGTGCTGAATACACAGAGGGTCCGGATTTGCAAATTCGGGGTCCTGACAATAGGATAGCAACCTTAAAACTTGTGTAAGTGGAATAACTAATCTAAAATTTGACACACATGATGCACAATAGGAAAGGGTATGGGTATCGTTGATTTACGCTTAAATATTATATTTAAGCTTTGATGTTGAACGCTACATCTGATGATGCATGATGCTATATTTACGAAAGTCTTGTTTGACTTGCTATATTTATGATGTAGTGGGGTTGCGGTCCCGAAGGGTTTCGGTCACCTCTTTTTGTTCATAGTAAAGGTGTGGTTTGACGGTGTGGCCAGTTAGCGCCATCACCGAAGAACTATTAACCCCTGTGGGGAAAGAGTGTTTACCCCTTTTCTGTCGTAGATCGGGTAGTGACTGGAGTCAAGTAGAAGAGTTTGGTGGTGGATTCCTTCGGATGTTCTTTACCGTTCTGACAATCGGTGTTGGCTGGTTTTCTAGGTGTTTTGTTGGTTAGGAACCAAGGAAAGGTGTTTAGTTTTGAGTACTCGCTGATTGTTCATTTGGCGGTTTGTGGTTTTTTTTTTGTCTTCTTTGGGTGAAGATTAAGAAGACGAGTTTTATGTTGCACGTCTTTTGACCACAATCTTTTGCTTTGATACCTAGTTTTTGTTGGTGATTGTGGATTGTCTTTGGGAGGAAACTTGTGTGGTTGTTGTTCTCCCTATTTAAGAAAAGTGCCAGAGTTTCTCCTTATGTAGACCCTAAGTTGGGTGGAGCTAAGTTTGAATCTTTATCGAAAAGGATTTGGTTGAACATTTGGTTTTTCCTGGTGCCTCCATCTTCCTTTTTGGAAGTATAGCTCTTGAGATTTCCTGAAGAGTTTTGGGCTACCAAAGTTGGCAATTTGAGAGTTGAGCTCTCCTGCATTTCTGTTCGAGTGTTGTTTTTCATCCTTGCCTGGAAAGGAGAAATTGTTATACGATGTTCGTTATTGTTCCTGAGCTGTGGTTATCTTTAAAGTTGGGTTGCATCTTGTTCGTCAAGAGTAGGTGACCCATGAAGGTGTTTAGAAAACTTTGTGTCCGTGCTATGTGGTATATACTAATGTGGTTTATGGAATGACGTATTGCTAAGTTAATTTGTGAGTTGAAACAATTCAATGTGATTATTATCTTTAACTTGAGAACAAATAGACTACTAGTGATTTAGAGTACCCTATAGCGAGAGTGATTAAATGTGTTAATGTACATGCTTAGAATTTGTAGCTTTATGTTGAAAATGTGGTAGCACACTGCTTTTACTTAATGATAAGATGACCATTGTAGTGTTTAGAGTTTTAAACCTTGATGCATAGTGAGAACATTAAGATGATGTAAACTACTGATATTGTTAAAGAAACCTTGCTGGTTGTTTAAAGATGTTCTCATTTAACGTGTTAATAGAGAAATTTAATCATGCTGGCGTGTGGCCTTAACTTGGAAGTTGATTAGAGTTGCTATTTATGTTGCTGCAAACCATTAGTAAAAATTGGAAGTATGCATATGTGTTCCTATAATGCTAGTACCGATGCCAATTGGGAAAATATAGGTTTTATTGTTGTTTTAAGAACATTGTGCTGGTCTAACTTATTGAATTTATTTTAATAGTTGGAGTATGTTCTGTAGTGATAAATTTGTTATGATATATGGATAGAGTAGCTAAAAACAATACAGTTGCTTTTATGATTATGCCCACTTGTGATAGTGATGGCTTAGTAGTGTTGGTAATTGTGTAGACTACTTGTTGGAAATCATTGTTAAAATGGAGGTTATTGCAACATGTTGTGATGGAGAGAACCATGTATAATTAACACGATGTATAATTTTATCCTTAATATCATAGAACCATAGTTACGAACTTTGTCTTGTGGAGATAATATTTACTTGTTGAAGTCATCTATTGATTGAACTGGTTTGAATTTTCTAAAAGTTGTTGTATGGATGGTATAAAATTGATAGGTTGATCATACTAAGGTATTTGTTGAAATATTATGTTTTAAATTGAGAATATGATGATCCGTGGGGATCATATCGATGTAGTCTTGGTTGGGTGTTTTTTTTATAAGCATCATAAAGTTTAATTAAAAAAGTGTTGGGAATAGTAACTAGAGAAAGAATTTGTTATGTAAATTTTGTTAAATCCGGTTGGACCAT
Organism: Rhipidocladum racemiflorum; assembly: GCA_036346355.1. Classification (NCBI taxonomy): domain Eukaryota; kingdom Viridiplantae; phylum Streptophyta; class Magnoliopsida; order Poales; family Poaceae; genus Rhipidocladum; species Rhipidocladum racemiflorum. The sequence goes on from CM070579.1 coordinate 34,909,419, forward strand.
CTCAATGAGTAAGTAGTGAATTTTGAAGTCCTTAATGGCAAGCGTAGTGGAACACTATAGATGGTTGTATTTATGGTAAGCTGGTATTTAAAACCTTTTTGGACTGGTTTGGTTGTTTGCCATTTTTGTTGAAGGGTTTCGGTCAATGTGTTCCTTATGCTGTGTTTCAGAGTTTCCCTAAAATCTTTGGTTTTGGCGAATTTGTTTAGTTTGTGTTGTGAGTATGGGTTTACACCCAAAAGCCTTTGAGTGGATCGCACTCTTTCGCGTTCTCACTGAATTACCTTTGGAATAAATGCTTAAAAGGAAGCAGATGGTCATAATGGGTTGTGTTGGAAACTTTTGAGTTAAGCCCTTCATGTGTAACTCTATTTGGCTAGAGTTGGAGTTATTTAGAAAATGTGTCTGGTGTGCGTGTGCTTCACTAGGGTGGATTTTTATGAATGTTTCATAAGCGATTTTGTTAGTAAAGTGTTTGATTTTGGCTCGATGTTCTTTTCCAAAATGTTGATTTTGGTTCGAATGCGAGTTTTGCAAGTTTAGCTTTCAATTAATGGTGGGTTATGACATGATGTGGTGTTTTACTGTTAACTATGATGCCGTCATAGTTTATTTGAATTATTGCAATCATCGATGTTATGGCTGTTTCAATTATGTGATACCGAGGAAGAAGTCTTTTGGTGAATGACTATTCGGTATTGTTGTTACATGAAGAATGAATGGTGAATAGGAATCATGACATTATTTGTGTATACTTAATTATAAAATTGTCGATGAGCCAGGTCGGTGAGAAAGTCATATATGGATACATGACTAATCCGGGGTGCTCTTGAAAAGAGTTGCATTCATGACATGAATCGAAATTTCCATTGTTTCCTTGTGTGAAAAGAAAGAATAAATAAATTTTGGCATTTTGGCTATAGTGTAAGAGATTTGAATTTCCTTTGCGATTTGGCTTAAAAAAAATGAAAATGAATAATCTTTGGTTGTTGTCGAATCCTTTCCAAAGTGATTGTAGTGCATTGGACTCAAAGTTATGCATGGGGATCAATTGGGTTGATGGTTGGTGGTTGAGCTTACCCAATGGTGGTACTCTTTGTCTTGGTCCTTTGAGTGGAAGGATGTGAGGGCGAGACTTTCTTATTAAGAGAAATTTGGTGTGGCTAGTAGTTGATCGTAAATGGTTTAAAAGTGAAGAGTAAAGGAAGGTTGTGTATGATCCAATTCAAACCTTCTTGGAGAATTGTGTCATTGATGTGTTCCTCGGTGTGGTTGATTAAATTATTAGTGGACCACTTGGTGGTTGCTAGTAATTGCTTTTCCTTTTGGAAGTGTATTGGATCTGTTTGTCGCCGATCTCTGAGCGAGTTGTGTCAACCGATGTGGATTGCTCGGTTGATAATGTTTTGGCGGGTTTTAAGGACCCTGGTTATAAAGTAGGTTTTTCCTTCGGTGGTAGTGGTGGGTATTTGTCTTTTGTAAAAGATCAATCTTTTGCAAGGTTTTAACCGATTGTTCAGGCAGTTGGTAGTCTTGGAGTGTTGTGTCTCACTTGGTTCGCGTCGTCTAGAATACAACGAACCACAGTAGAGTGGTTGAGGTGTGAAATCACTTTTATGCGTGGGAGCTGAAGAGTGTTCTAGAGGTTGGTGCCGTGTTCTTCTGGGGAGAAACTTCGGTTAAAGGGATTGGGCAATTTAGTTCCCAGGAATGCATAGAAATAAGGAGTATGAGACCGTTTTCCTTCGTTGTCTGTTTAGGAAGTTATCCTTTTGCTTGGGACGTTCTGAGTCCTTATGTTTGTACTCTGTGTTTCAAGGTCGAGTAAGTTTCTGGCAAGTTTTGATGTGAGTTATCGTTAGAGCCGACAGTCTTCGAGCCTTAGCTCCTTGCTTCTAAGTGCTGGCTAGTGTAAATCGTAGGGGCTTCTGAACGAGTTCTGAAATGTGAACCTTAGCACCTCTGATTTGGTTGTTTGCGAAGTGGCGTGTCTCAGATTCGGGGTCGAATCCTGTCAGGGGGGGGAGAATGTGACATTTTGGATTTCGGTATTACGGTACGACTTTATATCGTGATTCGGGCCGTTTTCCGGGTGTTTGGGCCTTTTGGGAGCTAGTTTGGGCCTTGAGGGAACTAAATGGGCCGTCGGTGGGGGGTATTTGGCCCATGTGGGGCGAAATCCTGCCAACCCTACGGTTCCCACCTCCCCCCATGCACCCCTAGCCCCCATGTGCGCCCCCCCTTGTGCCCTAGCTGCCCCCTCTCCCTCTCCCTCTCCCTCCCCCTCAAGCCGCCACCCCCATGGGTGCCTCCCCACCCCTTGTGCAACTCCCTCCCTCTACTCCACCCCCCTAACCGACCTAGGAGAGATCCCTACCTCTCCACCCCGCTATCCTCTCCGTTGGGAGGCTCTGCGATGAGGAGATCCGGCGGAATCGGCGTGAGGAAGGAGATCGGGAGATCCGGTAGGGGATTCTTCAACGTTCGTTGTTCGTCGGTGAAGGTACGGCTTTGGGCAATCCCTGGGGTTGGTCTAGGTGCTGTGCTAGAGGTTGTTTTGATGCTTTCAGATCGAGTGGTCGTGCTGTGGTTGGGTAGATTGGATGAAAACTAGAGGTTGCATAGCTCTCTGTTTCGGGCCGATTTGGCACACGACCTAGGGTTTGAGTTTTCACAATTTTAAATTCGGATTTTGGTCGGCCACCTGTTGTGAATGTTGTAGGTAACTTCAATACCTTTAATTGGACACCAATAACGTCCAATTCGGCCCAGCCGTTTGAATGTTATGATCGTTTTACCGAACGTGTTCAAATCTGTGACGTAATTGGGACAGAACGTAATGTTTTGTAGATTAGACAATTTCAGATTCCGAATCAGCTTTTCCCAATACTTTGAAAATGCTAGTAAATTTCCTAAGCTTCGCGATGATGTACTCGTTTACTTGATTTGGAGATCTAGAACTTAAGTTATGCTAGTTTGAAGCCTGCTGTCCCGGGGGGCAGATTCTCTGTTTTTCGGCTTTGGGAGTAGTTTGCGAAGTCGGGGTAGATAAGCGATTGTGTACTATTTTGTGGGCACGGTTTGAGTGTGTGGTATCTATGTGCAGGTGGTGTGACCCCGGGAGTGCCCTCAACCTCTCGCCAATCCATCGTCGCGGTTGAAGGCAAGTGTATTGTAGTGGTTGCGGCTTTGTGAGCCGTAATGTTTGAATATGAGATGGTTTACACATGTTTTATGATATGATGCCATGATTGATGTTTGCCTATGACATGATGAACATCATTTCATATTGATCATGATTTCGTTGTATTAAATGTTTGTGCCAATCTTTACATGTTTATGTCGTATGTGCATTCATAATGGAAGAGGCGTCCCATGCTGATGCGGGCCTTTGTGTTCACACGTAGTGAACATGAAAGACCTACCTCGTAGTCCCATCCACGGTTGCGCATGGGAGCGAGTTAGTAAGAGTAGGCACCCTCCATCTACGGGATGGAAGGGGAAAGGGGGTGCACGCCGACGGGTGTGCACTCAGCAATACTGGTATGTGCTTCAAAGAGATATGTGCATTGCATTGCATTGCATTGCATGAATGAAGTGGTTTATGAGTTGATTATGATCTTCTATGAGATGCATATGAAGATGTTTATTTGAGATGTTCATGATGATGTTATATGAGAGCATAAATGAAGTTCATGAGTTGATTCTCAGGATATGTGAATGGCATTAAGTATGTATGTGAGTTGTTATTGTTTTTGTTTCATTGCAATACACTTTGCTGAGTGATGTACTCACGCTTGTGTTTATGTTGTTTTTCTTAGGTACCATGAAACCGGCATGCGAGAAATGGGCTTAGAGGCACTTCATCATATAATTTCTACACAATTAGACAATGCTTACCTTTCGGAGTTGTGATAATGGTTTAGCGTGATGAAACTAGGATGATGATTTGTTCGTGTGCTTGATTACATCCTTTACTTCGTATTAGTTCATGAGGTGGTTCAATTCATTATGCTAGACCTAAATTGCTGCTATATTACCCGTTATTGTTGCTTTGGATGTTTTCCATTATGATATATCATGTGTTATTGTGTTGTTGCTCCGAATTATGGAAAAGCAAAGGAGATGCTGCCGAAATTTTCGGTTTTAGCATTTACGTGTTTGCTGTAATTTATTTTAATTTGTGTAGTTGAATGTTGTTTAGTCTATGTTTGGTAACATTCAGGCATACTAGATGCCGGGGTGTTACAGTTGGTATCAGAGCCAGGTTCAGGTTCGTGGTGTATGAACTTAGTGAACTACCATAGGGTTAACTAAAATTTTGATGTGGAATAACCTAGAAACATTGCTTAGGTTGTACTTTAAATTTTGTCATAGGATAGCAACCTTAAAACTTGTGTAAGTGGAATAACTAATCTAAAATTTGACACACATGATGCATAGTAGGAAAGGGTATGGGTATCGTTGCTTTACGCTTAAATATTATATTTAAGCTTTGATGTTAAACGCTACATCTGATGATGCATGATGCTATATTTACGAAAGTATTGATTGACTTGCTATATTTATGATGTAGTGGGGTTGCGGTGCCGAAGGGTTTCGGTCACCTCTTTTTGTTCATAGTAAGGGTGTGGTTTGACGATGTGGCCAGTTAGCGCCATCACCGAAGAACTATTAACACGTGTGGGGAAAAAGTGTTTACCCCTTTCTGTCGTAGATCGGGTAGTGACTGGAGTCAAGTAGAAGAGTTTGGTGGTGGATTTCTTCGGATGTTCTTTACCGTTCTGACAATCGGTTTTGGCTGGTTTTCTTGGTGTTTTGTTGGTTAGGAACCAAGGAAAGGTGTTTGGTTTTGAGTACTCGCTGATTGTTCGTTTGGCGGTTTGTGGTTTTTTTTTGTCTTCTTTGGGTGAAGATTAAGAAAAGGTGTTTTATGTTGCACGTCTTTTGACCACAATCTTTTGCTTTGACACCTAGTTTTTGTAGGTGATTGTGGATTGTCTTGGGGAGGAAACTTGTGTGGTTTTTGTTCTCCCTATTTAAGAAATGTGCAGGAGTTTCTCCTTATGTAGACCCTAAGTTGGGTGGAGCTATGTTTGAATCTTTATCGAAAAGGATTTGGTTGAACTTTTGGTTTTTCCTGGTGCCACCATCTTCCTTCTTGAAAGTATAGATCTTGAGATTTCCTGAAGAGTTTTGGGCTACCAAAGTTGGGAATTTGAGAGTTGAGCTCTCCTGCATTTCTGTTGGAGTGTTGTTTTTCTTCCTTGCCTGGAAAGGAGAAATTGTTAAACGATGTTCGTTCTTGTTCCTGAACTGTGGTTATCTTTAAAGTTGGGTTGCATCATGTTCGTCAAGAGTAGGTGACCCATGAAGGTGTTTAGAAAACTTTGTGTCCGTGCTATGTGGTATGTACTAATGTGGTTTATGGAATGACGTATTGCTAAGTTAATTTGGGAGTTGAAACAATTCAATGTGATTATTATCTTTACTTGAGAATAAATAGACTACTAGTGTTGTAGAGTACCCTATAGCGAGAGTGATTAAATGTGTTAATGTACATGCTTAGAATTTGTAGCTTTATGTTGAAAATGAGGTAGCACACTGCTTTTACTTAATGATAAGATGACCATTGATAGTGTTTAGAGTTTTAAACCTTGATGCGTAGTGAGAACATTAAGATGATATAAACTATTGATATTCTTAAAGAAACCTTGTTGGTTGTTTAAAGATGTTCTAATTTAACGTGTTAATAGAGAAATTTAATCATGCTGGTGTGTGGCCTTAACTTGGAAGTTGATTAGAGTTGCTGCAAACCATTAGTAAAAATTGAAAGTATGCATATGAGTTCCTATAATGCTAGTACCGATGCCAATGGGGAAAATATAGGTTTTGTTGTTGTTTTAAGAACATTGTGCTGGTCTAACTTATTAAATTTATTTTAATAGTTGCAGTATGTTGTGTAGTGACAAATTTGTTATGATATATGGATGGATTAGCTAAAAACAATACAGTTGCTTTTATGATTATGCCCATTTGTGATAGTGATGGCTTAGTAGTGGTGGTAATTGTGTAGACTACTTGTTGGAAATTATTGTTAAAATGGATGTTATTGTAACATGTTGTGATGGAGAGAACCATGGATAATTAACATGATGTAAAATTTTAACCTTAATATCTTCGAACCATAGTTACGAACTTTGTCTTGTGGAGATAATATTTACTTGTTGAAGTCATCTATTGATTGAACTGGTTTGAATTGTCGAAAAGTTGATGTATGGATGGTAGAAAATTGATAGGTTGATCATACTAAGGTATTTGTTGAAATATTATGTTTTAAATTGAGAATATGATGATCCGTGGGGATCATATCGATGTAGTCTTGGTTGGGTGTTTTTTTGATAAGCATCATAAACTTTAATTAAAAAAGTGTTGCGAATGGTAACTAGAAAAAGAATTTGTTATTTAAATTTTGTTAAATCCGGTTGGACCTTCTCAATGAGTAAGTAGTGAATTTTGAAGTCTTTAATGGAAAGCATAGTGGAACACTAGAGATGGTTGTATTTGTTATTTAAATTTTGTTAAATCCGGTTGGACCTTTTTGGACTGGTTTGGTTGTTTGCCATTTTGGTTGAAGGGTTTCGGTCAATGTGTTCCTTATGCTGTGTTTCAGAGTTTCCCTAAAACTCGTAGAAATTGGTGCCAATCTTTGGTTTTGGCGAATTTGTTTAGTTTGTGTTGTGAGTATGGGTTTACACCCAAAAGCCTTTGAGTGGATCGCGCTCTTTCGTGTTCTCACTGAATTACCTTTGGAATAAATGCTTAAAAGGAAGCAGATGGTCATAATGGGTTGTGTTGGAAACTTTTGAGTTAAGCCCTTGATGTGTAACTTTTTTTGGCTAGAGTTGGAGTTAGTTGGAAAATGTGTTTGGTGTGCGTGTGCTTCACAATGGTGGATTTTTATGAATGTTTCATAAGCGATTTTGTTAGTGAAGTGTTTGATTTTGGACTCGATGTTCTTTTCCACAATGTTGATTTTGGTTAGAATGCGAGTTTTGCAAGTTTAGCTTTCAATTAATGGTGGGTTATGACATGATGTGGTGTTTTACTGTTAACTATGATGCCTTCATAGTTTATCTGAATTATTGCAATCATCGATGTTATGGGTGTTTCAATCATGTGATACCGAGGAAGAAGTCTTTTGGTGAATGACTATTCAATACATGAAGAATGAATGGTGAATAGGAATCATGACATCATTTGTGTATACTTAATCATAAAATTGTCGATGAGCCAGGTCGGTGAGAAAGTCATATATGGATACATGACTAATCCGGGGTGCTCTTGAAAAGAGTTGCATTCATGACATGAATTGAAATTTCCATTGTTTCCTTGTGTGAAAAGAAAGAATGAATAAATTTTGGCATTTTGGCTGTAGTGTAAGAGATTTGAGTTTCCTTTGCGATTTGGCTTAAAAAAATGAAAATGAATATGTGACACCACGGAGTGTCGTAACCTTATTTATCGTGCTTGATAAGGTTAAAACCATAGGATTTGGAGGTTAATAACGTTTCCGGGCCGTTTCCGTAGGATTTTGGGCCTTAAAGAGGGGGTTGTGGGCTTTGGTGGGATGGAATAGGAATCCATTTAGGATTGGGATCAGGTGTGGGGGCTTGTAAAAGGGCTCCCCTTGCCTTCTTGCGCCCCATCTCACCTTAGGGCGCCTCCCCACCTCCCTTGGCCCCTAGCCGCACCCCCACCCTCCCTCTCCCCTTGTGTCGTGCGCCCCCCTTGCCCTCTCCACCTCTCCACCACCTCTCCTCCACCCCCTTGCTGCCCTAGGGTGGCCTCCCCACCCCCTGCACCTCGAGGATCCATCCCTTGGAGCGAGGAGCGAGGAGCGAACCGGGAGGAGATCCTTTCAATTTGCGTGCGTCGGGCGAAGGTATGGCCATGGAAATCCTTGGGGTTGGTCTAGGTACTGCTCTAAGGGTGTTTATCAAGTTTTTAGATCAATTGGTGGTTCTGGAATTGAGTAAATTGGATTAGATCTAGATGTTGCCACGTTTATGTTTTGGGACAGCATGAGCAGTCGACCTAGGGTTAGGTATTTCGCCAATTTAGATTCCGAATTTTGTCATACGGATGTTGAAGAAGTTGTAGATAATTTCATTATCTTTCCGTGTATATAAAGAAAGTTAAATTCCGCCCAGCCATTTGAAAGTTATGGCTGTTTTACCGAGCGTGTTAAAATCTGTGACGTGATTGGAACAGATCACGGTAATCTGTAGATTAAACAATTTTAGAGTCCGAATCAGTCTTTCCATATACCTAGGAAAAGTTGGAAAATTTCCTAAGCTACGCGAGCATATACTCGTTTAATTGATTCGGAGTCCCAGAACTCAAGTTATGCCTTTTGTAAGGCTGCTGTTCCGGTGGGATAGAACCTATGTTTTAGGTTTTGCGAGTAGTTGGCAATGTTGGGGTAGATGAAAGTTTGCGTACTATTTGTGGACATGATTGTGAGTGTGTGATACCTATGTGCAGGTGGTGCGACCCCGGGAGTGCCTTCTACTTCCCGCCAATCCGTTGCCCGTGGTTGAGGCAAGTGTGTTGTAGTGGATAGCGATTTGTAGGTTGCTTGTTGAGAATAGATGGAATTGACTACATGATTTATGATCACTTGACATGCTTTAATGGTTGCCAATGATATGATGAGCATGTTTATTATGTTATGATGCCATGTGTTAATATATGAGTTAAATATGATGTTGGCATAATTGCATTCATGACATGTTACATGGCCCGGGCGGTGAGAAAATCATAACTAATCCGGGAAGGTCGGTGAGAAAGTTATGACTAATACGGAGAGCCAATGAGTAAGTCCTACATCATGATTCCATTCATCGCGGTGAACGGAAGCGAGGAGTAGGCACCCTCCATCTTCGGGATGGAAGGGGGGAGAGGGTGCACACCGACGGGTGTGTACTCAACCATACTGGTATGAGTTTCCAAGGAGACATGAGCATAGCATCGCATTGCATACATATTGAGGATGAAAATGTTATGTGATTATGAATGAGATGGTTTACATGATAAGAGTTATTATTGCCTTGAAATTGTTCTTGTTGTTTTAGGTACCATGAGAACGGCATGCGGGGAAGGGAAATAGACACACGCCCGCACGTAGCTTCACTATTTTGATTCCACACGTCATTCTTTTAGTTTGATAATAAATTGTGTGTGATGATTATTGCTTTAAGGCTTAGCTTTGCTTTATGAGAGTTTTATTGTTCGTTTGACACTTGGAGACATTATGTGTTTGAAACTAGACTTATATTGTTGCTAAGTCGTTAATTATTGCCGTTTTAGTTGTCTCTCATATTCCATATATTGCTATATTGTTGTTGTTCCTTCGTTTCATGTTAAAACAAAGGAGATGCTGCCGAAATCTCAGTTTTTAGCATGTGCGCCTTTGCTGGAATTTATGTTTAATTGTGGTATTTAGATGATGTTTAGCTTATGTTTGGTAGCATTCGGGCATAATAAATGCCGGGGTGTTACAGTTGGTATCAGAGCGGGCTGTAGGTCCTCGGAATATGTATTTTTAGTGTCATACCTTAAGTTGCAACTAAAATATGATGTGGAATAACTTAGAAACATGGCTTAGGTTCTAACTAAAACTTTGTTATAGGGTAGCAACATTAAAACTTGCAAAAGTGGTATAACTAATCTAAAATTTGACAAACTTGGTTGCACAGTAGGATGGGGTTTTGGTTCATCATTGCATCGCGCTTGATTATTTGATGAAGATTATGCTTATGATGATGGTTGATCGTTGTTCTTGATTATATGATGTTGTGTTTATGTTTATGCGTTTGGATGGTTGTCTGTCTGAAGCAGCCATGCCGAGGGGTAGAGGCCGTGGTCGCCGTGGCCGTGGAGGCCAGGGGCGAAGTTCTCAGGGAGCTGCGGAGTCGGTTGCTGAGGGTAGCGTTTCGCTCAATGCTTATGGGCCAGCTGTAACACCCCAAAATTTTGCTTTTCTTAAATCTATGTGTGATTTGGCACTTTGGTGAATTTTTTGAATTTTCTGGAATTTATTTGGATTTATTTGAATTTATTCCATTTTGAAATAATTAAAGAATTAAACTTTGCAAATAAAATTTTGTTGGAAATATTTTATTTGAGTCCAAAATGATCCAAAATATTTTCCAGAATTTTTCTGGAATTTTTCTGAGTCTTTTGCTATTTTTAATGATTTAATTGAATTTCTGGGAATTTAATTGGATTATTTAAATGCGAGTGGGTTTTACTGTTCATCCGACCGGACCTGAGTCCGAGTCAGACTCGAGTCCGACTCGCGCCAGTTGGTCCAAATTAACCCGCCTAGAACCCAAACCCGTGTGATAGTTGGATCAAGATCCAACGGCCACGATTGAGCCACGTCGCCGGACCCGAGCCCGACCGAGCCAGCCAGCTCGCCCGAGTCCGACCCAAACCCAAACTCACGCACCGTTGGATCTTGATCCAACGGCTGTGCGCGTGCCACGTCACACAGTCCGAGTCGTCGCCGGACTCGCCAAGAACGAGCAGTCTCGCTTCGTGGCGTTACCTGACGCCGAGGGCTCTATTTATTGCGCCGTCGCCGCCATCGTGGACCGCCACTTCATTGCGCACTCAGAGCCCTAGACAACGCCGCCGAGCCGCCGCCTAGCCGCAATCGCTTCCCGATGTTGCCGTAGCGTTCGCCAGTAGTTTTCGCCGATTGACGCCGTCTCCGCTGCCCTCCGCGCCGCCGTTGAGGTCGATCCGAATCGGAGGTCAAGCCGCGTCGGAAGGACCTCTCACCTCGCCGAGCACGCCAAGCGCCGTTGCCGTGGTCGCCGTCCCCAATCCCGGCGAGCAGCGCCGCCAAGCTATCGCCGGACCCGAGCTCGCTTCCACCGTCCGATCCCGATCCAACGCCCCAGATTGCGCCACGTCATCTCACGGTGAGATTTCGCCCAAAATCGAGATTCAATCTCGACCGCTGGATCTAGTTCCAACGGTTCAGATCAAACGCGTTAACCCAAACGCGTGAGAGCCCGATCTAATCTGGGCCGTTGATTTTCAAATCAACGGCCGAGATTGTGCCACGCGTCCGGGAAGGCGGACCGCCGCGGGCTGCCGCCCACGCTGCAGGCGTGACGCCGACACGCTGGGCCCGCATGTCACGGCCACCCACTTCGCACCATGACATCACACCGACGCCATGGCGGGCTCAAGATGTCGGGCCGTCCCAGCCGAGCGCCGACGCCAAGAATGACGCCACAGTGGGTCCCACCGCACCGTGGCCGAGCCTCGCCGACGCCGCAGCGACGTCACCCGAGGGGACCCACATGTCGCTGATACGTGGAGCCGTGGACCGAGTCCACGGTGAGACCCGAGCCGAGCGTGGACCAAGTCCATGGATCTACCGACGCCGCCAGACCAATCGAGGTCGACACGTGTCCAGCCGACGCAATAATTAATTTCCGAAAAAGAAAATGATTTATTAATTCGAAATAATGATTTCAGATTTTGTTTCAAACTTCAAACGCTTATAACTTTTGCGTTTCAACTCCGATTTGAGTGATTCAAATTTCTAAATTTGTATAAAATTGAGACATACCTAAATATAAATTTTATTTAATTTTTGGGCTAAAGTTTTTCTCTGTAAAATTATTTAATTGATTATTTAAACTTTAAATAATCATAACTTTTGCATTTTAACTCCAAATTTGACGATTCCAGTTTCTAAAAATTCATAAAATTATGTTCTCTTTGTTTATGGATTTTATTTGGATGATTGGATACTTTTTGCCTATTGTTTATTCGCGTATTTGCTATTTGCACGCTTTATGAGTAGACGTTGAAGTGCTGGAAGGATTTGAAGGAGAAGTATTGACTCAGGATCCAACTCAAGACCAAGAACAAGTACTTTTTGAAGGCAAGTTGTGCTTTGACCATGTTGATCCTATTTCGAAATCTATTTTGATTTAACCTATTGCATGCTAGTTCAATTAGAAAATACTTTATTTAAATTTGGGGAATTAGATAAATACCAATTTGCTGTATGACACCTTGATTACTTAAATATGTGCCATGACCCCCTTGTCACCCTAGTTGTGGTTTACTAGTTGGACATTAGTAACTTGCCAACACGGGTTTAGACCGTTGTAGTAAACTGCTTAGACCTGCTACGTGCTCATGACATGATTTTGGACAAACAAATGTTAATGTTGACTTAATGATATATTGAACCTGTTTTGGAAAGGTATCATGTGATGTTGATGGCACATGGTGCATGGTAATCAACTGGGGTTTGATAAATAGTTTTCGACCGGGGCATGTGGCAAGAATAATCAGGTGGGCCAGTTGTGGCATTGGGGATGTTGATTTGGTTCTTCGGGTAGTCTTGCCCTGGTCACCCTAAGGACTTAACCTTGCAAGCCTTTGAACTGGGTCTAACGTGCAACCTCATGTCTGTAATGGGACGGACCTAGTTGACTAAGTTGCTAATAACGCACTGCGGGGACCTCAGGAGGTCAACTACACCCTTTGTGTAAGTTGTACGGGGAGCCGCATCGGCCGAGGCCAGTACCCATCTAACGGTTGATTGGCCTAAACTTCGCCTTAGCTAAGGGAAGGGTTAGTGTGCAATAACCGGGAGGACCACTTGTATTGTTAGAAGTTTCCGAAAGACTTTGTTACTGAACTCGCCTTTGTGGTGTTTGATTGTATCTTGTGGGTAAAGTGCATAACCTCTACAGAGTGTAGAATCTATTCGAATAGCCGTGTCCGCGGTATTGGACATCGCCGGGAATTACAGTCAAGGGTTAGATTTTCTCAAAAATAGCTTGGATCCGAAAGGTTGGGTTGGATTAATAATGATGTTGATGGAAATGTGGATTAGGATGGGAAAGATGTTTATTAAACTCCTTGAAAAGTTATTTATGCTTTACTTGTTTCTACCGCTTCGAATCTACTTATGCTACTTGTCAAATGTCAAGCATCGCAAATATACCTTGAGCTATTCCTTTGTACCAAGCCATGCATATAGTATATTAGCTTGCATTCTCGTGCATGACTTGCCGAGTACCAAGTACTCACCCTTGCCACAATACAACACCAGCTGAAGAGGAGACTACACCACTTTGGAGGAGGAGCTCTAAGAGGAACCGTCTACTTAGGAAGCGAGCCTCGCTGCCTGTGGTATCTTGGATGGCGCCACGGTTATTTGATTTTCCGCCGCTACTATTTCTCTCTTAATAAGTTTCGCTTCATGAGGCGTGTGCATTTGTAACTTGACCATAAGGTCGAGTAACCAGTTTGACTATTTAAATAAAGTACTTTATTAGTATCGAGTGGTATGATTGTGATATTTACCGATGTTAAGACTGTGTGCACTAGCGTGTTCCTGGACTAGTGCTGAATACACAGAGGGTCCGGATTTGCAAATTCGGGGTCCCGACAGAGGTGGTATCAGAGCCATACTGACCGTAGGCTCAACCCTAAGCTAGAATGGTCGTGGTGAGGATAAAACCTATTTTCTAAAGCTAAAAATTTGTCAAGATAAGAAATGACATCTCGACTTACCCCCTTCTCTCTTTCCTTGTCTCTTGCTGAATATTCCCTTACCTTGTCACGATTTAAAATTTCGAGTTCTTATGTGAGCACTCTTGTGACAGATGGAGGGAGAGTTCAACTACGTTGATCTGGAGGTTGGTCACGCCGCGGAACTTTGGCATATGCTTCAGACTCTCGGAGATTTTGAGAAGCTGCAATACCAAGTGGAAGTGATCAGACAAGCAGGATTGATCAAGGCTTGTGACGTGAAGATTGAGGTACCTGATAGGAAGAAGGGCCCAGGCAATCGCCCGATACACTGCACTGCCAGGAGGTCTACAATGCAGATGGGTATCCAAGAAGTATCACAACGAGCAATGCGGCACATTACCCGTATCTACGCCAGAGAGTTGGAGAGCACGGTGTTTCGTTATCACCCGCGCAGCAATAACCTTCTTGACCCGTAGGCGATTCAGGATGAGGATGCCATGGTTACACAGTTGGCACGACTTGTTGTCGCCCAGGAGGATGTACTCGATGATACAAGCAAAGAGCTACAGAAGGCCCGCAAGGAGATCACGACAGAGAAGAACAGATGGCAGGAAGCTCAAGAGTATGTGTCACACCTTCTGCGAAGGATTGACGAGTTGGAGATGGCTTTATACGGACCGTAACTGAGCCAAGATTGAAGCTACACGAGCCAGATCCGGAGGAGTCGATCTCGATGAGGACATCGCTTCTTTGACTACCACAGATGACACGCTTGCCGGACATGGCAATCAAGCTTTACGCCTATGCCGCAAAGATCTGCACTCCGTGCCGTGGAGGTTTTCTCGATGAGTGAGCGTAGGTTTTATAGAGAGACTCCTTCGCCGAGTCGCGTCATAGAATAAAGAGTCACCCTTGCGTTAGACTCCGGTGTTAGTTCGATTTGGATTTTCATTGTTTGTCGAGTGTGCAGATGTGTTGCAAGGCCCTTAGGCATTGTAAGCAACCATACCAAGTTATTAATATCAATAATAAAGTTGGACCTTAAAGTTACACCTTTCGCCCCGCATAAGTTCCATATTACTTGTCTATTCTTGTTTCCCCCTCATCTCTAAAACCTAGAACAAATCGACAGATGGTGAACACCATGAAACTTTGGAAGCAATGGAAGTGGTTCTCGCCACAGAAAACCCCAATGATGGAGCACCAAAGACCGCCATTGATATGCAGAATTTTGGAGCATTTCTTGCTGCTCAGACTCGATTGATGCATGCTATGATGCAACAAATGCAACACGTCATCGCCAGGCCACACCCAATCAAGTCACTCAGGGACCACGCCAGAATACAAGACGGTCAGAGTTCATGAGGACTCACCCACCCACTTTCTCGGGGAATGCCAAGCCATTGGAGGCCGATGATTGGTTAAGGTCAATTGAGAGGAAGCTACATATAGCTCAATGCATAGGAAATGAGAAGGTACTCTACGCTTCTCATCGGTTGGAGGAAACGGCATTGAATGGTGGGAGAACTTCGTACACGCAAGTGAACCCTCGTGGATATCACCTGGGAAGAGTTCACGGTGCGTTTACGTCGATTATCACGTGCTGAAGGAATCATGGATCTTAAGAAGGAGGAGTTCAGAGCATCAAGCAAGGTAATCACCAAAGGGTCGACTACTGAACAAGTTCACACAGCCTTGCTCGCTACGCACCTGAGGATGTAGCGACAGATAAAGCCGCATACCTCGTTTCATGAAGAGACTTAACTCAGATTGCGGTGGGATTGATCACCCACACCTTTCCGCATTTCCAAGAATTGGTGAATAAGGCGCTTATTCTTGAGGACAAGCGCAAGGAACTGGATGAGAACAGAAGCGCAGAATGCAACAAACAGGATCACGCCAGGAACGCAATGGCCTCGAGAGTTGCACCAAATCAATTTTTGATTCCACCACAGATCGCTACAAGGACACCGTCACCAGCACCAAGACCCGTCAATCAGAACTACTGCACCCCACTTCGCTAGAAACGCCGCTTCCAGTAGTCATCAAGGAACAAGAAGACGCCGCTACAACCGCAACGAGCCGTGACATTTTGCCAACAGCTTGTCCAAAGAAGACAAGCAGAGTGACCCCGCTTGCTTCAATCTAGGAACCACCCCAGCTAGGACGCCAGGCAGAACCACATCCTGCATCGTGGTGAGAGGCCGAGTCAACCATGTCACCGCAGATGCACCGCGAGAATGCTACTGGACGTCGTCTTGGGTAAGTTACTTGTTAACTCAGCACCTGCAATGCTTTGTTTGACTCGAGCTTCAGATTCGCTTGTTTCGCAAGGCTTTGCTGCTAGAAACGATTTGGGGATTGCAAGACTTAAGTGCATGCTTTTAGTTCAAACCCTGGTTCCGAACTCCGAACGAAAGTAGGATGTTCCGGGTGAGAATACTAATAGATGGAATAGAGTTCCTAGCGAACCTTATAATTTTGGAGACCCGGACCTTAGACGTTATTTTGGGAATGGGTCAGTTATCCAAGCACAAGGCCGTATTGGATTGTGGACGAAGGACTATCTCAGTTGAGAGCCCGTGTGGAAAGAAAGTGGAATTTCAAGCTCTGCAGCTAGAGAAGGACAGTTGATGGTTAACATTACCAAGACAATCGGCATAGAGGATGTCTCTGGTGAATGAGTACCCAGATGTTTTTCCCGAAGATCTACCTGGTATGCCGAGACAGGGACATAGAGTTTGTGATAGAGCTTGTACCTGCACAAAGACCAATAGCAAAGAGACCCTATCGGATGTCCACCGAGGAGTTGGTAGAGATGAAGAAACAAATGGAAGAGTTAATGGAGAAAGGATTTATCGGACCGAGTTCGTCGCCGTGGGGAGCACCGCTTTGTTTGTCAAGAAGAAGGACGGGAGTTTCAGGATGTGCATCGACTACCGTGCACTCAATGAAGTCACCGTGAAGAATAAGTATCCGCTACCAGGATTGATGATATGTTCGATCACCGAGAGGAGCCGGAGTTTTCTCCAAGATTGATCCGAGATCGGGATACCATCGATTGAAGATCCGATCGTAAGATATCCCAAAGGCGCATTCTCGCCAAGATATGGACATTACGAGTTTACTGATTATGTCTTTTGGACTGACGAATGCGCCAGCATATTTCATGAATATGATGAATAAGGTGTTCATGGAATATTTGGACAAGTTTGTTGTCGTGTTCATAGATGATATCCTAATCTACTCCAAGATAGAGGATGAACATGCCGAACACTTGAGGCGAGTTTTGGAAAAGCTGAGGGAATAGCAACTCTTCGCCAAGTTCAGTAAGTGTGATTTTTGGAAGGACAAGGTGGAGTTTCTTGGACATGTAATGACCGCAGAAGGAGTCGCCGTTGATCCAAGCAAAGTAGAAGCCGTGTTACATTGGGAGCAACCGAAGACCGTGACCCAGATCCGGAGTTTCCTTGGAATGGCAGGGTACTACCGCCGTTTCATTGAAGGCTTTTCGACAATTGTGAAACCTCTTACGCAATTGCTGAAAAAGGAGAAGAAGTTTGCATGGACGTCAGAATGTGAGAAAGGATTTCAGGAGCTGAAAAAGCGATTGACATCAGCACCAGTGTTAGTTCTACCGAATGTTGCTCAAAGCTTTGATATTTATTGTGACGCATCGCGCCAAGGACTTGGATGTGTGCTGATGCAGAATGGAAAGGTCGTCGCTTATGCATCAAGGCAGTTGAGGCCGCATGAGGAGAATTATCCGACGCATGACCTAGAGTTAGCTGCCGTAGTGCATGCCTTGAAGATATGGCGTCACTATCTGATCGGGAACAGATGTGAAGTGTATACGGATCATAAGAGCCTTAAATACATATTCACCCAGTCGGATCTGAATATGAGGCAAAGGAGATGGTTAGAGTTGATCAAGGACTACAATGTTGGAATCCATTACCATCCCGGGAAGGCCAACGTAGTTGCCGATGCCTTGAGTCGGAAAATCCATACCGTGAGTATGTTGCTAGCCACAAGTTGTCGGGACCCCGAATTTGCAAATCCGGACCCTCTGTGTATTCAGCACTAGTCCAGGAACACGTTAGTGCACACAGTCTTAACATCGGTAAATATCACAATCATACCACTCGATACTAATAAAGTACTTTATTTAAATAGTCAAATCAAGTTACTCGACCTTATGGTCAAGTTACAATGCACGCTGCAGGGCGAAACTTATTAAGAGAGAAATAGTAGCAAATGAAAATCAAATAACTGCGTGGCGCCATCCAAAGATACCACAGTGCAATCGTGGGCTCGCTTCCCTAAGTAGAGCGGATCCTCTTGGAGCTCCTCCTCCAAAGCCGGTGTAGTCTCCTCTTCAACCGGGTGTTGTATTGTGGCAAGGGTGAGTACTTGGTACTCAAGAAGTCATGCATGAGAATGCAAAGGCTAATATACTATATGCATGGCTTGGTACAAAGGAATAGCTCAAGGTATATTTGCAAAGAAACAAAGATTTGACAAGTAACATAAGTAGATTCAAAGCAAGAGAAACAAGTATAGCATAGGTAACTTTTCAAGGAGTTTAATAAACATCTTTCCCATCCTAATCCACATTTCCATCAACATCATTATTAATCCAACCCAACCTTTCAAATCCAAGTTATTTTTGAGAAAAATCTAACCCTTGACTGTAATTCCCGAGCGATGTCCAATACCGCGGACACGGCTATTCGAATAGATTCTACACTCTGCAGAGGTTATGCACTTTACCCACAAGATACAGTCAAACACCACCAAGGCGAGTTCCCGTAACAAAGTCTTTCGGAAACCTCTAACAATACAAGTAGTCCTCCCCGGTTATTGCACACTAACCCTTCCCTTAGCTAAGGCGAAGTTTAGGCCAATCAACCGTTAGATGGGTACCTGGCCTCACTGCAGACGCCCCCCGTACAACTTACACAAAGGGTGTAGTTGACCTCCTGAGGTCCCACAGGTACGTTATTAGCAACTTAGTCAACTAGGTCCGTCCCATTACAGACATGTGGTTGCACGATAGACCCAGTTCAAAGGCTTGCAAGGTTAAGTCCTTAGGGTGACCAGGGCAAGACTACCCGAAGAACCAAATTAACATCCCCAATGCCACAACTGGCCCACCTGATTATTCTTGCCACATGCCCCGGTCGAAAACTATTTATCAAACCCCAGTTGATTACCATGCACCACGTGCCATCAACATCACATGATACCTTTCCAAAACAGGTTCAATATATCATTAAGTCAATATTAACATTTGTTTGTCCAAAATCATGTCATGAGCACGAAAGTGTGTCTAAGCGATTTACTACAACGGTCTAAACCCATGTTGGCAAGTTAATAATGTCCAACTAGTAAACCACAACTAGGGTGACAAGGGGTCATGGCACATACTTAAGTAATCAAGGTGTCATACAGCAAATTGGTATTTATCTAATTCCCCAAATTTAAATAAAGTATTTTCTATTTGAACTAGCATGCAATAGGTTAAATCAAAATAGATTTCGAAATAGGATCAACATGGTCAAAGCACAACTTGCCTTCAAAAAGTACTTGTTCTTGGTCTTGAGTTGGATCCTGAGTCAATACTTCTCCTTCAAATCCTTCCGGCACTTCAACGTCTACTCGTAAAGCGTGCAAATAGCAAATACACGAATAAACAATAGGCAAAAAGTATCCAATCATCCAAATAAAATCCATAAACAGGGAGAACATAATTTTATGAATTTTTAGAAACTGGAATCAAGTTAAATTTGGAGTTAAAAGCATAAAAGTTATGATTATTTAAAGTTTAAATAATCAATTAAATAATTTTACAGAGAAAAACTTTAGTCCAAAAATTAAATAAAATTTATATTTAGGTAGATCTCAATTTTATACAAATTTAGAAATTTGAATCACTCAAATCGGAGTTGAAACGCAAAAGTTATAAGCGTTTGAAGTTTGAATCAAAATCTGAAATCATTATTTCGAATTAATAAATCATTTTCTTTTCGGAAATTAATTATTGCGTCGGCTGGACACGTGTCACCTCGATTGGTTGGTCGACGCCACCGGTCCATGGACTTGGTCCACGCCGGCTCGGGTCTACCGTGGACTCTGGCCCACGGCTCCACGTGTCATCGACATGTGGGTCCCCTCGGTGACGCCACCGCCGACGCGTCGGGGCTCACCTGCTGACAGGTGGGACCCACCGATGACGTCATGGGTGACGTCACGGTGCGGTCGCTGACACGCGGGCCCGGCGTGACAGTGACCCACGCGTACGCCCGCGTGGCGCAGCGGTTCGGCTCCCAGGACACGTGGCACGATCGTGGCCGTTGGTTTGAAATCCGACGGCTAGGATTGGGTTTGGGCCTCATGTGCTTGGGGCGCACGTGGCCGATCGTGGGCCGTTGGATCTTGATCCAACGGTCCAGATCCAATCTAGCCTGGTGCAGTTCTTGCTACGTGGCGCAACCTAAGCCGTTGGATCTAGATCCAACGGTTGAAATTAGATCTAGGATTTTCAACGTGGAACTCACCGATGGTGACGTGGCGCGATCGGGGCCTTTGGATCTTGATCGGACGGTTGGTGGAGCTCGGGGTCGGCGATGGCTTCACGGCTGAGTTGCGGCTGCCGGTGCTGAGGACGGCGACCACACGAACGGCGTTTGGGGCGTGCTCCGGCGAGGTGAAAGGTCCTCACCGACGCGTCTTGACCTGGCTGTTCCGGAACTGGGCTCAACGGCGGCGGAGAACGGCGGACGGCGGCGAAATCGGAGTTTAACCGCGGCGGAACGGAATTCCAACTCCGGCGAGCTCGTACGGGCAAACGGCGACGGCTCAGGTGAGATGGCTTGGGGGCACGGGTGCGCAAGGAAGAGGGCAACCTCGGGCGATGTTTCACGCATTAAATATCCCCGGGATGCGCGCACAAATCGGAACCCTAACGAGACACGGCGGCTACGCGGCGGAGGAATCCGGCTCGGACTTGGCGGGGACGACGACGAAGAACCGTCCACGTGGCGCGATCGGCCAGTCCGCGATCGCGGGCGCGATCGGACCCGGCCCGGTTTCGGCTCGAACCGATACGGTCCAATCTGGACCGTTGGATTCCGATCCAACGGTCGGGATCGAGTAGGGTTAAGACTGGGTTTGGTCGAGTCAGTTGGCTCGGGTCGGACTCGAGTCCGACTCGGTCGGATGAACAGTGCTCGACCCGAGTTGATTTTCCAGCGATTTAATATTTAAAATAATTCCCAATAATTCATTTAATTCAAGAAAAATAGCAAAATACTCAGAAAAATTCCAGAAAAATTCTGGAAAATATTTTAGATCATTTTGGACTCAAATAAAATATTTCCAACAAAATTTTATTTGCAATGTTTAATTCTTTAATTATTTCAAAATGGAATAAATTCAAATAAATTCCAAATAAATCCAAATAAATTCCAGAAAATTCCAAAAATTCACCAAAGTACCAAATCACACATGGATTTAAGAAAAGCAAAATTTTGGGGTGTTACACAAGTTAGGGTGAGTTATGTGAGGATTTTCAGAGAATGAAGATTGAGGTGGTACCTAGCGGATCCTTGGCCGCATTGGAAGTAAAGCCTACCCTAGAGGATCAGATCCGGGAAGGACAGAAGGATGATGACAAGATCCGCAGGATTAAGTCCATCAAGGAAGAAGGCAAGGCAGAGGACTTCAAGTTGGATGAGCAAGGCACGTTATGGATGAAGGATCGCATTTGTGTGCCCAACAAGAAGGAATTAAAGC
This sequence comes from Rhipidocladum racemiflorum, assembly GCA_036346355.1. Classification (NCBI taxonomy): domain Eukaryota; kingdom Viridiplantae; phylum Streptophyta; class Magnoliopsida; order Poales; family Poaceae; genus Rhipidocladum; species Rhipidocladum racemiflorum. The sequence goes on from CM070579.1 coordinate 34,930,797, forward strand.
AACTGATTTTGGAGGAAGCCCATGACTCCAAGTATTCAATTCATCCTGGAAGCGCCAAAATGTATCAGGATTTGAAGGAAAGATTCTGGTGGCCAAGCATGAAGCGTGAAGTTGCCGAGCATGTTGCATTGTGCGATGTATGCCAAAGAGTCAAGGCAATGCATCGAGAGACCAGCAGGATTACTACAAATTGAAAATACCTGAGTGGAAGTGGGAGGAAATCGGAATGGATTTCATTACCGGTTTGCCTAAGACTCAAGGAGGTTATGACTCCATATGGGTTATAGTGGATCGTTTGACCAAAGTTGCCCATTTTATCCCCGTGAAGGCCACCTACTCGGGAGATAAGTTAGCAGAGTTGTACATGATCAGGATCGTCTGTTTGCACGGAATACCAAGGAGGATTGTATCGGACAGAGGTACCCAATTTACCTCAAGGTTCTGGAATAAGTTGCACGAAGCCATGGGAACCCGTTTAAACTTCAAGATCTGACTTATCATCCACGAGACGGATGGACAGGCAGAAAGAGTCAACCAGGTCTCGGAGGATATGTTAAGAGCATGTGCATTGGCTTATGCTACCTCTTGGGATAAGAGTTTGCCGTATGCCGAGTTCGATTACAATAATAGTTACCAAGCTAGTTTACGATGTCCCCTTTTGAGGCCTTGTATGGTCGACCTGTCGGACGCCATTGAATTGGAATGAGACCGTGGCGAGCGCCGTGTCTTCGGCCTGATATTCTTCAAGAGGTGAAGAGCAGATTGCCATGATTAGGAAAGGTTGAAGATCGCCCAATCACGCATGTAAGAGTTATGTCGACAATCGTCGCCGGATTTGAGTTTTGAACGAGAAGACTTTGTATACCTCGAGTTACGCCTCTCGGGAGTTAAGAGGTTCCATGCCAAAGGGAAACTTCGCACCCGCTATGTTGGACCATTTAAGATTTTGAGTCGCAGAGGCGAAGTTGCTTATCAGCTGGAGTTGCCACAGTCGTTAGCAGGAGTACATGACGTATTCCATGTGTCCCAGTTGAAGAAGTGTCTCCGAGTACCTGAGGAACAGACACCGCTAGAGTTAATTGAGTTGCAAGAAGATTTGACTTACAAGGAGCATCCCGTAAAGATTTTGGATACTATGGATCGAGAGACCAGAAATAAGTCAACCCGTTTCTGTAGAATTCAGTGGAACAACCACACAGAGAGTGAAGCAACTTGGGAACGCGAAGAGGATTTGAGGAAAGAGTTTCCCAACCTATTCCTTTAGTAAGCCCTGAATCTTGGGGACGAGATTCTGTTAAGGGGGGAGATTTGTAACACCCCAAAATTTTGCTTTTCTTAAATCTATGTGTGATTTGGCACTTTGGTGAATTTTTGGAATTTTCTGGAATTTATTTGGATTTATTTGGAATTTATTTGAATTTATTCCATTTTGAAATAATTAAAGAATTAAACTTTGCAAATAAAATTTTGTTGGAAATATTTTATTTGAGTCCAAAATGATCTAAAATATTTTCCAAAATTTTTCTGAGTCTTTTACTATTTTTAATGATTTAATTGAATTTCTGGGAATTTAATTGGATTATTTAAATGCGAGTGGGTTTTACTGTTCATCCGACCGGACCCGAGTCCGAGTCATACTCGAGTCCGACTCGCGCCAGTTGGTCCAGCCGAACCCGCTCGGCCGAACCCAAACCCGTGTGACCGTTGGATCAAGATCCAACGGCCACGATTGAGCCACGTCGCCGGACCCAAGCCCGACCGAGCGGCCCGGCTCCGAGTCCGACCGAACCCAAACTCACGACGTTGGATCTTGATCCAACGGTATCTTGGCGCTGTGTCGGGACCGAATTTGCAAATCCGGACCCTCTGTGTATTCGGCACTAGTCCAGAACGCCGCTTAGTGCACACAGTCTTAACATCGGTATATATCACAATCATACCAAACGATACTATCAAAGTACTTTATTTAAATAATCAAAGGGTTACTCGACCTTATGGCCAAGTTACAAATATATGCCTTGCAAGGCGAAACTTATTAAAAGAGAAATAATAGCAGCGGAAAATCAAATAAACTTCGTGGCGCCATCCAGTATACCACAGGCAACTGACTGGGCTCGCATCCCTAAGTAGACGGGTCCTCTTGGAGTTCCTCCTCCAAAGCTGGCGTAATCTCCTCTTCAACTGATATTGTGTTGGGGCAAGGGTGAGTACTTGGTACTCAGCAAGTCATGCACAGAATGCAAGCTAATATACTATATGCATGGCTTAGTACAAAGGAATAGCTCAGGGTATATTTGCGATGTGACTTTTGACAAGTAATATAAGTAGATTCGAAAGCAAAGAGAAATAAGTAAAGCATAAATAACTTTTCAAGAAGTTTAATAAACATTTTTCCCATCCTAAACCATATTTCCATCATCTTCCTTGTTAAACCAACCCATCTTTTCAAAACCAAGTTATTTTCAGAAAATCTAACCCTTGATTTGTAATTCCCGAGCATTGTCCAAAGATCGTGGACTCGGCTATTCAAATAGATTCTACACTCTGCAGAGGTTATGCACTTTACCCACAAGATACAATCCACTCACCACGTCGGTACCGTGAATCGCCATACAAGAGTATGCGAATGAGCGATCATAACAAAGCCTTCGGAAGCCTCAAACAACAGGTGGTCCTCTCCAGACGTGCTCTACACCATCCCTTCCCTTAGCCAAGGCGAAGTATGGGACCAACACACCGTTAGATGGGTACCTGGCCACACCACGATACGCTCCCCGCACAATCACACAAACGGTGTAATCGACACCCTGAGGCTCCACAAGTGAGTCCTTAGCGACTTAGTCAACTAGGGCCGTCCCATTCCAGCCATGTGGTTGCACGTATGACCCAGTTCAAAGGCTTGCAAGGTTAAGTCCTTAGAGTGACCAGGGCACGACTACCCGAAAAACCAAATCAACACTCCCAATGCCACCACTGGCCCACCTGATTACTCGTGCCACATGCCCTGGCCGAAATGCTTTATCAAACCCCGCTTGATTACCATGCACCACGTGCCATCAACATCACATGATACTTTTCCAAAACAGGTTCAATATATCATTAAGTCCATATTATCATTTGATTGTCCAAAATCATGTCATGAGCACGAAAGTGTGTCTAAGCAGCATACTACAACGGTCTAAACCCATGTTGGCAATTTAATAATGTCCAACTAGTAAACCACAACTAGGGTGACAAAGGGTCATGGCACATACTTAAGTAATCAAGGTGTCATATAGCAAATTGGTATTTATCTAACCCCCAGGTTTAAACCAAAGTATCTTTCTAATTAAACTAGCATGCAATAGTTTAAATCAAAATAGATTTCGAAATAGGATCAATATGGTCAAAGCACAACTTGCCTTCAAAAAGCACTTGCTCTTGGTCTTGAGTTGGATCCTGAGTCAATACTTCTCCTTCGAATCCCTCCGGCACTTCAACGTCTACTCGTAAAGCGTGCAAATAGCAAATACACAAATGAACACTATGCAAAAAGATCCCAAAACTCCAAATAAAATCCATAAACAGAGAGAACATAATTTTCTGGATTTTTAGAAACTGGAATCGTTCAAATCGGAGTTAAAATGCAAAAGTTATGATTATTTAAAGTTTAAATAATCAATTAAATAATATTACAGAGAAAAACTTTAGTCCAAAAATTAAATAAAATTCATATTTAGGTAGATCTTAATTTTATACAAATTTAGAAATTTGAATCGCTCAAATCGGAGTTGAAACGCAAAAGTTATAAGCGTTTGAAGTTTGAATCTAAATTTGAAATCATTATTTGAATTAATAAATCCTTTTCTTTTTCGGAAATTAATTATTGCGTCTGGCATGGACACGTGGCAGCTCCTGATTGGCTTGCTGACGCCACCGGTCCATGGGCTCGGTCCACGCTCGGCTCGGGTCCACGGTGGACTCGGTCCCACGGCTCCACGTGAGGCCCGACATGTGGGCCTACTGAGATGACGTCATTCTTGGCGTCGGCTGCTCTTTGGCCGACTGCCGACAGCGGCCCGCCATGACGTCGGCGTGGCGTCATGGTGTGGTTGGCCGAGCCGCGACACGGCCCGGCGTGTCGGCGTCACGCAGCAGCGTCTGGCGGCCGACCGCGTCGGTCCAACTTCCTGGACGCGTGGCTCGATCTCGACCGTTGGTTTGAAAATCAACGGCGCGGATTGGATCCAGGGTTAACACGTTGAAACTACTCGATGCTCGTGGCCGTTCGATCTAGATCGGACGGTCCAGATCTAATCCTATAATCGCCTTTGCTACGACGCGTGGCGATTGTGAACCGTTGGATCTTGATCCAACGGTCCAGATCTAATCGGGTTTGGAACACGTGATCTCACCTCAACCGTTCGATCTGGATCTGACGGTCCTCCGAGCTCGCGGACGGCGATGGTTTCACGGCGGCGCTGGCTTGACGGAGCTGGAGACGATGACCACGGCTACGGCGCCACGGGCTTCTCCGGCGAGATGAAACCTCCCCTCAGGTGCGTCTCGTCGCGGGACTCGGATCTGGGCTCCTTCGGCGGAAGACGACGGACGACGGCGAAAAGCGGCGCAAACGCGGCGGAGGGAAGAGACAACTCCGGCGGCGATTGCGGCTCAACGGCGGCTCAGCGAGATGGCTCGGGAAACGAGTGCGCAAGGATGAGGGCAACCTCGGGGACGTCTCACGCTTTAAATAGCCTCGGCGTTCGTGCCCTAGACGGAAACCTAGTTCGATTCTGGCGGCGCGGCGGCGAGTCCGGCCGGACTCGGCGAAGACGACGAAATCGTGGCCGTCCATTAGCACGATCGACGGCCACGATCGCACGGGCGTGATCGGATCCGGGCCGAATACGGCTCGAACCGGTACGGGCTGATCTCAGCCGTTGGATCTTGATCCAACGGTTGGGATTGATTAGGGTTAGGAGTGGGTTTGGTCGAGTCACGTGGCTCGGGTCGGACTCGAACTCGAGTCTGACTCGGGCTCGGTCGGATGAACAAGAATCGACCGTCGGTCCTTTTCAAATAATTAATATTTAAAATAATTCCCAGTAATTCATTTAATTCATTAAAAATAGCAAATGACTCAGAAAAATTCCAGAAAAATTCTGGAAAATATTTTGGATCATTTTGGACTCAAATAAAATATTTCCAACAAAAATTTATTTGCAAATTTAAATTCTTTAATTATTTCAAAATGGAATAAATTCAAATAAATTCCAAATAAATCCAAATAAATTCCAGAAAATTCCAAAAATTCACCAAAGTGCCAAATCACACATGAATTTAAGAAAAGCAAAATTTTGGGGTGTTACAGCGTGCCACGTCACCCAGTCCGAGTCGTCGCCGGACTCCGCCGCCGCAACGGAGCAGGTCTCGGTTTCCGTGCGTTTCACGGACGCCGAGGGCTCTATTTATTGCGCCGTCGCCGCCATCGTGACCGCCACTTCATTGCGCACCTGTAGCCCTAGACAACGTCGCCGGAGCCGCCGCCGTAGTTTTTCGCAGATTGCTCGCCGAAGTTGCCGTAGCGTTCCGCCGTAGTTTTTCGCAGATTGCCGCCGTCTCCGTCGTCCTCCGCCGCCGTTGAGGTCAGATCCGGAACCGGGAGGTCAAGCCGCGTCGGAAGGGACCTCTCACCTCGCCGGAGCACGCCCGAAGCGCCGTTGCCGTGGTCGTCGTCCCCAATCCCGGCGAGCCAGCGCCGCCGCAAGCCATCGCCGGACCCCGAGCTCGCTCCGCCGTCCGATCCCGATCCAACGTCCCAGATTGCGCCACGTCATCTCACGGTGAGATTCCGTCCAAAATCCCAGATTCAATCTCGACCGCTGGATCTAGATCCAACGGTTCAGATCAAACGCGTTAACCCAAACGCGTGAGAGCCGATCTAATCTGGGCCGTTGATTTTCAAATAAACGGCCGAGATTGCGCCACGCTGCCTGGAAGGCTGACCGCCGTCGCTGCCGCCCACGCCAGGCAGGCAGACGCCGACACGCTGGGCCCGCATGTCACGCCAGCCACTCTCGCACCATGACGCCACACCGACGCCATGGCGGGCTCAAGATGTCAACGGCCGTCCCAGCCGAGCGCCGACGCCAAGACGACGCCACAGTTGGGTCCCACCGCCGCCACCATGGGCCGAGGCCTCGCCGACGCCGCCAGCGACGCTACCCGAGGGGACCCACATGTCGGGCCGACACGTGGAGCCGTGGACCGAGTCCACGGTAGACCCGAGCCGAGCGTGTACCAAGTCCATGGATCACCGACGCCAGCAGACCAATCGAGGTCGACACGTGTCCAGGCTGACGCAATAATTAATTTCCGAAAAAGAAAATGATTTATTAATTCGAAATAATGATTTCAGATTTTGTTTCAAACTTCAAACGCTTATAACTTTTGCGTTTCAACTCCGATTTGAGTGATTCAAATTTCTAAATTTGTATAAAATTGAGACCTACCTAAATTTAAATTTTATTTAATTTTTGGACTAAAGTTTTTCTCTGTAAAATTATTTAATTGATTATTTAAAGTTTAAATAATCATAACTTTTGCATTTTAACTCCAAATTTGACGATTCCAGTTTCTAAAAATTCATAAAATTATGTTCTCTCTGTTTATGGATTTTATTTGGATGATTGGATACTTTTTGCCTATTGTTTATTCGCTTATTTGCTATTTGCACGCTTTACGAGTAGACGTTGAAGTGCCGGAAGGATTTGAAGGAGAAGTATTGACTCAGGATCCAACTCAAGACCAAGAACAAGTACTTTTTGAAGGCAAGTTGTGCTTTGACCATGTTGATCCTATGTCGGGACCCCGAATTTGCAAATCCGGACCCTCTGTGTATTCAGCACCAGTCCAGGAACGCGCTAGTGCACACAGTCTTAACATCGGTATATATCACAATCATACCAAACGATACTATCAAAGTACTTTATTTAAATAATCAAAGGGTTACTCGACCTTATGGCCAAGTTACAAATATATGCCTTGCAAGGCGAAATTTATTAAAAGAGAAATAACAAGAATGGAAAATCAAATAAACTGTGGCGCCATCCAGATACCAACGGCAATCGACCGGGCTCGCATCCCTAAGTAGACGGGTCTTCTTGGAGTTCCTCCTCCAAAGTGGCGTAATCTCCTCTTCAACCGATATTGTGTTGAGGCAAGGGTGAGTACTTGGTACTCGACAAGTCATGCAGAATGCACGAGGCTAATATACTATATGCATGGCTTGGTACAAAGGAATAGCACAAGGTATTTTTGCAAAGAAACAGATTTGAAAAGTAATATAAGTAGATTCAAAGCAAAGTAGAAATGAGTAAAGCATAAATAACTTTTCAAGAAGTTTAACAAACATTTTTCCCATCCTAAACCATAATTCCATCATCTTCCTTGTTAAACCAACCCCTCTTTTCAAAACCAAGTTATTTTCAGAAAGTCTACCCCTTATTTGTAATTCCCGAGCATTGTCGATCACAGTGGACTCGGCTATTCAAATAGATTCTACACTCTGCAGAGGTTATGCACTTTACCCACAAGATACAGTCAAACACCACAAAGGCGAGTTCCCGTAACAAAGCCTTTCGGAAGCCTCAAACAACACAGGTGGTCCTCTCAGACGTGCTCTACACCATCCCTTCCCTTAGCCAAGGCGAAGTATGGGACCAACACACCGTTAGATGGGTACTGGCCACGACCACGATACGCTCCCCGCACAATCACACAAACGGTGTAATCGACACCACTGAGGCTCCACAAGTGAGTCCTTAGCGACTTAGTCAACTAGGGCCGTCCCATTCCACCATGTGGTTGCAAGTATGACCCAGTTCAAAGGCTTGCAAGGTTAAGTCCTTAGAGTGACCAGGGCAAGACTACCCGAAAAACCAAATCAACACTCCCAATGCCACAACTGGCCCACCTGATTACTCTTGCCACATGCCCTGGCCGAAATCGCTGTTTATCAAACCCCATTTGATTACCATTCACCACGTGCCATCAACATCACATGATACTTTTCCAAAACAGGTTCAATATATCATTAAGTCCATATTAGCATTTGATTGTCCAATATCATGTCATGAGCACGTAGCAGTGTCTAAGCGACATACTACAACGGTCTAAACCCATGTTGGCAATTTAATAATGTCCAACTAGTAAACCACAACTAGGGTGACAAGGGATCATGGCACATACTTAAGTAATCAAGGTGTCATATAGCAAATTGGTATTTATCTAACCCCACGTTTAAACAAAGTATCTTTCTAATTGAACCAAAGATGCAATAGTTTAAATCAAAGTAGATTTTGAAATAGGATCAACATGGTCAAAGCACAACTTGCCTTCAAAAAGTACTTGCTCTTGGTCTTGAGTTGGATCCTGAGTCAACACTTCTCCTCGAATCCTTCCCAGGCACTTCAACATCTACTCGTAAAAGCGTGCAAATAGCAAATACACAAATAAACACTAGGCAAAAACATCCCAAAACTCCAAATAAAATCCATAAACAGAGAGAACATAATTTTCTGGATTTTTAGAAACTGGAATAAATCAAATTTGGAGTTAAAACGCATAAAGTTATGATTTATTAAAGTTTAAATAATCAATTAAATAATATTTCAGAGAAAAACTTTAGTCAAAAAATTAAATAAAATTTATATTTAGGTAGATCTCAATTTTATACAAATTTATAAATTTGAATCACTCAAATCGGAGTTGAAACGCAAAAGTTATAAGAGTTTGAAGTTTGAATCTAAATTTTGAATCAATATTTCTAATTAAAAAATCATTTTCTTTTGGAAATTAATTATTGCGTCGGCATGGACACGTGTCGGCTCTGATTGGCTGGTGGCGTCGGCCGGTCCATGGACTTGGTCCACGCCGGCTCGGGTCCACGGTGGACTCGGTCCACGGCTCCACGAAGGCCCGACATGTGGGTCCACTCGGGTGACGTCATTCTTGGCGTCAAGACCTGCCGGGACATTGGCGACAAGCGGGCCCGCCATGGCGTCATCGTGACGTCATGGTGCAGCTTTGGCCGGGCCGACATGCGGGCGGCGTGTCGTAGACACGTTCTCATGCGCTGGCGCCGACCGCGCCAGCGGTTGGCCTTACGGCCCGCGTGGCTAGATCTAGACCGTTGATTTGAAAATCAACGGCCCATTGATCTGGTGTTACGCGTTTGGGGTGAACGCAGTTAATCTGGACCGTTGGATTTAGATACAATGGTTGAGATTGGATCTAGAGATAATAACGAAAACTCACCGTGCGATGACGTGGCAAGATCTGGATCGTGCGATCTTGATCGGACGGCTGAGATAGCTCGGGCGACGGCAATGGCGCGGCGCGGCTTGGCGCCGGAGTCGATGACGATGACACGCCCGACGGCTGCAGGCCCTCCGGCGAAGTGGATGGTAAACGCAGTGCGCCTTTGACGCAAGGGATCTGGATCTGGGGTCAACGTCGGCGGAGGATGGCGGACGGTGGCGGAAACGGCGCGAAACCGCGGCGGAGTGCTTTACCAACTCCGGCGAGCAATAGCAGCGAGACGGTGGGGATCCTAGCGGCGTGAGCTAGGGTTTCGGGACCGGCGTGGGATGGCGATCCTCGGGGTGCGATCCGGGCATTAAATAGCCGGAGGCGTGCTTCGGCGGAACCCTAGTCGGCCACGGCGGCTCTCACGGGCGGAGTCCGGCTCGGACTCGGCGGAGACGACGCAATCGCAGCCGCCCACGTGGCGCGATCAACGGCCCGATCGCGACGGGCGCGACCGGTCCGGTCCGACACGGCTCGCCTGGGTCGGCGGATCTCACCGTTGGATCTTGATCCAACGGTTGGGATTGATTAGGGTTAGGAGTGGGTTCGGCCGAGTCACGTGGCTCTGCCGGACTCGAACACGAGTCTGACTTCGCCTCTGGTCGGATGAAACGATTACTTGACCCGAGTTTGATTTTCCAGCGATTTAATATTTAAAATAATTCCTAGTAATTCATTTAATTCATTAAAAATAGCAAATGACTCGAAAAATTCTAAAAATTCGAAAATACTTTGGATCATTTTGGACTCAAATAAAATATTTCCAACAAAATTTTATTTGCATAATTAAATTCTTTAATTATTTCAAAATGGAATAAATTCAAATAAATTCCAAATAATTCCAAATAAACTCCAGAAAATTCCAAAAATTCATCAAAGTGCCAAATCACACATGAATTCAAGGAAAGCAAAATTTTGGGGTGTTACAAACCTCCCCCCCTTAATAGAATCTCGTCCCCGAGATTCAGGGCTCACTAAAGGAATAGGTTTGGAAATTCTTTCTTCAAATCCTCTTCGCTCCCAAGTCGCTTCGCTCTCTGCATGGTTGCTCCACTGAACTCTACAGAAACGAGTTGACTTGTTTCTAGTTTCTCGATCCATTGTGTCTAGAATCCTCACGGGATACTCCTTATAGGTCAAATCCTCTTGCAACTCAATTGATTCTAATAAAGGTGTCTGCTCCTCCTAACTCGAAGACACTTCTTCAACTCGGGACACATGGAATACATCATGTACTCTGCTAACGATTGTGGCAACTCGGTGATAAGCAACTTCGCCTCTGCGGCTCAAAATCTTAAATGGTCCAACATAGCAGGGTGCAAGTTTTCCTTTGGCATGGAACCTCTTAACTCCCCTGAGAGGCGTAACTCGGAGGTATACAAAGTCTTCTGGTTCAAAACTCAAATCTCGGCGACGATTGTCAGCATAACTCTTTTGTCGTGATTGGGCTATCTTCAACCTTTCCCTAATCATAGCGACCGTTCTTGACCTCTTGAAGAATATCAGGCCCAAAGACACGGCGCCACGGTCTCATTCCAATTCAATGGCGTCCGACAGGAGTCGACCATACAAAGGCCTCAAAAGGTGACATCTCAGAACTAGCCTCGATAACTATTGTTGTAATCGAACTCGGCATACGGCAAACTCTTATCCCAAGAGGTAGCATAAGCCAATGCACAAGCTCTCAACATATCCTCCAGAATCTGGTTGACTCTTTCGGTCTGCCCATCCGTCTGTGGATGATAAGCTGTACTGAAGTTCAAACGGGTTCCCATGGCTTCATGCAACTTATTCCAGAATCTTGAGGTAAATTGGGTACCTCTGTCCGATACAATCCTCTTTGGCACTCCGTGCAAACAAACAATCCTGATCATGTATAATTCCGCTAATTTATCTCCCGAGTAAGTGGTCTTCACGGGGATAAAATGGGCTACTTTAGTCAAGCGATCCACTATAACCCATATGGAGTCATAACCTCCTTGAGTCTTCGGCAAACCGGTAATGAAATCCATTCCGATTTCCTCCCACTTCCACTCAGGTATCTTCAGCGGTTGTAGCAATCCTCGCTGGTCTCTCGATGCATTGCCTTGACTCTACGGCATACGTCGCACAATGCAACATGCTCGGCAACTTCACGTTTCATACTCGGCCACGAATCTCTCCTTCAGATCCTCGATACATCTTGGCGCTTCAGGATGAATCGAGTACTTGGAGTCATGGGCTTCCTCCGAATCGATTGCTTTAACTCCTTTTGTTAGGCACACAAATGCGATCCTTCATCCACAACGTGCCTCGCTCATCCAATTTGAAGTCCTCTGCCTTGCCTTCCTCCTTTTTGGACTTAATCCTACGGATCCTGTCATCATCCTTCTGTCCTTCTCGGATCTGGTCCTCTAAAGTAGGCTTTACTTCCAATGCGGCCAAGAATCCGCTAGGTACAACCTCAATCCTCATTTTTTGAAAATCCTCACATAACTCATCCTGACTTGTGGCTAGCAACGTACTCACGGTATGGCTTTTCCGACTCAGAGCATCGGCTACTACGTTGGCCTTCCCGGGATGGTAATGGATTCCAACATTATAGTCCTTGATCAACTCTAACCATCTCCTCTGCCTCATATTCAGATCCGACTGGGTGAATATGTACTTAAGGCTCTTATGATCCGTATATACTTCACATCTGTTTCCAATCAGATAGTGACGCCATATCTTCAAGGCATGCACTACGGCAGCTAACTCTAAGTCATGTGTCGGATAATTTTCCTCATGCGGTCTCAACTGCCTTGATGAATAAGCGATTTACCTTTCCATTTTGCATCGACACATCCAAGTCCTTGGCGCGATGCGTCACAATAAATATCGAAGCTTTGAGCAACATCCGGTAGAACTAACACCGGTCTTGATGTCAATCGCTTCTTCAGCTCTGAAATCCTTTCTCACATTCCGGCGTCCATGCAAACTTCTTTTCCTTCTTCGGCAATTGCGTAAGAGGTTTCGCGATTGTCGAAAAGCCTTCAATGAAACGGCGGTAGTATCCTGCCATTCCAAGGAAACTCCGAATCGGGTCACAGTCCTCTGTTCCCAATGTAACACGCCTTCTACTTTGCTTGGATCTACGGCGACTCCCTCTGCCAGTCATTACATGTCCAAGAAACTCCACCTTGTCCTTCCAAAAATCACACTTGCTGAACTTGGCGAAAAGTTGCTTTGTTCCTCGACTTTTCCAAAACTCGCCTTAAGTGTTCGGCATGTTCATCCTCTGTCTTGGAGTAGATTAGGATATCGTCTATGAACACGACGACAAACTTGTCCAAATATTCCATGAACACCTTATTCATCATATTCATGAAATAAGCCGGCGCATTCGTCACCCAAAGGACATAATCGTAGAACTCGTAATGTCCATATCTTGACGAGAATGCGATCTTGAATATCTTCTCGATCGGATCTTCAATCGATGGTATCCCGATCTCAGATCAATCTTGGAGAAAACTCCGGCTCCTCTTAACTGATCAAACAAATCATCAATCCTGGGTAGCGGATACTTATTCTTCACGGTGACTTCATTGAGTGCACGGTAGTCAATGCACATCCTGAAACTCCCGTCCTTCTTCTTGACAAACAAAACTGGTGCTCCCCACGGTGACGAACTTGGTCCGATAAATCCTTTCTCCATTAACTCCTCTAGTTGCTTTCTTCATTTCTACCAACTCCTCGGTAGACATCCGATAGGGTCTCTTTGCTATCGGTCTTGTACTGTACAAGCTCTATCACAAACTCTATGTCCTGTCCGGCGGCATACCGTAGATCTTCGGGAAAACATCGGGTACTCATTCACTCTTTGGGACATCCTCTATGCTGATTACCTTGAATCGTTAACCATCAATGTCCATCTCTAGCTGCAGTGGCTTGAAATTCCACTTTCTTCCCACACGGGCTCTCAACGGAGATAGTCCTTCGTCCACAATCCAATACAGCCTTTGTGCTTGGATAACCAATCCATTCCCAATATAACATCTAAGGTCCGGGTCTCCAAAATTATAAGGTTTGCTAGGAACTCTATTCCATCTATTAGTATTCTCACCCGGAACATCCTACTTCCGTTCGGAGTTCGGAACTGTGGGTTTGAACTAAAAGCATGCACTTAAGTCTTGCAATTCTCACGTCATTTCTAGCAGCAAAGCCTTGCGAAACAAACGAATGCGAAGCTCGAGTCAAACAAAGCATTGCAGTCTTGAGTTAACTAGTAACTTACCCAAAGACGACGTCCGTAGCATTCTGCGGTGCATCTGCGGTGACATGGTTGACTCGGCCTCTCACCACGATGCAGGGTGTGGCTCTGTCTTTGGCGTCCTAGCTGGGTGGTTCCTAGATTGAAGCGAATCGGGTCGCTCTGCTGTCTTCTTTGGACAAGCTGTTGGCAAAGTGTCCTGGCTCGTTGCGATTGTAACAGCGTCTCACCGTTTCTTGTTGCACGGGGTAGCGTTTCTAGCGAAGTGGGGTCCGATAGTTACGATTGGCAGGTCTTGGTGCTGGGGATGGTGTCCTCGTTGCATTACGTGGTTGGAATCAAGAATTGATTTGGTGCAACTCTCAGCGCTATGCGTTCCTGGCGTGATCCTTCTTTGTTGCATCCTGCGCTTCTGTTCTCATCCAGTTCCTTGCGCTTGTCCTCAAGAATAAGCGCCTTATTCACCAATTCTTGGAAATCTGGAAAGGTGTGGGTGATCAACCCTACTTGCAATCCCGAGTTAAGTCCCTTCATAAAACGAGGCTATGCTGGATTTATCTGTCGCTACATCCTCGGTGCGTAGCGTGCTAGCTGGGTGAACTTGTTCAGTAGTCGGCCACCGGCTGATTACCTTGCTTGATGCTCTGAACTCCTCCTTCTTAAGGTCCATGATTCCTTCAGGCACGTGATCTGTCGGAATGCACCGTGAACTCTTCCCAAGTGATATCTTGAGGGTTCTCTGCGTGGCACGAAGTTCTCCCACCATTCGGTAATTTGTTCCTTCGGTGATGAGAAGCGTAAAGTACCTTCTCATTCCCTATGCATTGAGCTATGTGTAGCTTCCTCTCAATTGATCTTAACCAATCATCGGCCTCCAATGGATTGGCATTCCCGAAGAAAGTGGGTGGGTGAGTTCTCATGAACTCGACAGCTTTGTATTCAAGCGTGGCCTCGATTAACTTGATTAGCGGTGGCCTGAGCAAAGGACGTGCTGCATTTGTTGCATCATAGCATGCATCAACCGAGTCCGGGCAGCAAGAAAGGCTCCAAAACTCTGCATATCAACCGGTGGTCTTTGGTGCTCCATCATTGGGGTTTTCTCTTTGGCGAGAACCACTCCTATTGCTTCCAAAGTTTCCACGGGTGTTTACCATCCGCCGATTTGCTCTAGGTTTAGAGATGAGAGGGAAACAAGAATAGACAAGTAATATGGAACTTATGCGGGTAAAGGTGTAGCCTTAAGGTCCAACTTTATTATTAATAACTTGGTATGGTCGCTTACAATGCCTAAGGGCCTTGCAACACATACTGCACACTCAAAGAAACAAAGCAAATCCAAATCGAACTAACTCGGAGTCTAACGCCTAAAGGGTGACTCTTTACTCTATGACTCGACTCGGCGAAGGAGTCTCACTATAGAACCTATGCTCACTCATCGAGAAAACCTCCACGGCCTGGTACGGTCTTTGGCACAGCGTAAACTTGATCGCCATGTCCAAAGCTGTGTCCTCTGTGGTAGTCGAAGAAGCGGTGTCCTCATCGAGATCGACTCCTCTGGATCTGGCTCGTGTAGCTCAAATCTTGGCTCTGGTGCAGTCCGTACAAAGTCATCTCCAACTCGTCAATCCTTCGTAGAAGGTGTGCCACATACTCTTGAGCTTCCCGCCATCTGTCACAAGAGTGCTTTACGTAAGAACTCGGAATTTTTAAATTGTGACAAGGTAAGGGAAAATTTCAGCAAGAGACAAGAAAAGAGAGAAGGGGATAAGTCGAGATGTCATTTCTTATCTTGACAAACTTTTAGCTTTTAGAAAATAGGTTTTATCCTCACTACGACCATTCTAGCTTAGGGTTGAGCCTACAGTCAACCTGGCTCTGATACCACCTCTGTCGGGACCCCGAATTTGCAAATCCGGACCCTCTGTGTATTCAGCACTACCCAGAACGCGCTAGTGCACACAGTCTTAACATCGGTATATATCACAATCATACCAAACGATACTATCAAAGTACTTTATTTAAATAATCAAAGGGTTACTCGACCTTATGGCCAAGTTACAAATATATGCCTTGCAAGGCGAAATTTATTAAAAGAGAAATAACAAGAAATGAAAATCAAATAAACTGTGGCGCCATCCAAGATACCACAGTAACCGATCGGGCTCGCATCCCTAAGTAGACGGGTCTTCTTGGAGTTCCTCCTCCAAAGCTGGCGTAATCTCCTCTGATATTGTGTTGAGGCAAGGGTGAGTACTTGGTACTCAGCAAGTCATGCACAGAATGCAGGCTAATATACTATATGCATGGCTTGGTACAAAGGAATAGCACAAGGTATTTTTGCAGTAAACAGCATTTGAAAAGTAATATAAGTAGATTCGAAAGCAGTAGAAATGAGTAAAGCATAAATAACTTTTCAAGAAGTTTAACAAACATTTTTCCCATCCTAAACCATAATTCCATCATCTTCCTTGTTAAACCAACCCCTCTTTTCAAAACCAAGTTATTTTCAGAAAGTCTACCCCTTGACTGTAATTCCCGAGCATTGTCCAGTACCGTGGACTCGGCTATTCAAATAGATTCTACACTCTGCAGAGGTTATGCACTTTACCCACAAGATACAGTCAAACACCACAAAGGCGAGTTCCCGTAACAAAGCCTTTCGGAAGCCTCAAACAACACAGGTGGTCCTCTCCGGTACGTGCTCTACACCATCCCTTCCCTTAGCCAAGGCGAAGTATGGGACCAACACACCGTTAGATGGGTACTGGCCACAGCCCACGATACGCCCCCGTACAATCACACAAACGGTGTAACTGACACCCTGAGGCTCCACAAGTGAGTCCTTAGCGACTTAGTCAACTAGGGCCGTCCCATTCCAGCCATGTGGTTGCAAGTATGACCCAGTTCAAAGGCTTGCAAGGTTAAGTCCTTAGAGTGACCAGGGCAAGACTACCCGAAAACCAAATCAACACTCCCAATGCCACAATGGCCCACTGATTACTCTTGCCACATGCCCTGGCCGAAATCGTTTATCAAACCCCGCTTGATTACCATGCACCACGTGCCATCAACATCACATGATACTTTTCCAAAACAGGTTCAATATATCATTAAGTCCATATTAGCATTTGATTGTCCAAAATCATGTCATGAGCACGTAGCGTGTCTAAGCAAAGATACTACAACGGTCTAAACCCATGTTGGCAATTTAATAATGTCCAACTAGTAAACCACAACTAGGGTGACAAGGGATCATGGCACATACTTAAGTAATCAAGGTGTCATATAGCAAATTGGTATTTATCTAACCCCACGTTTAAACAAAGTATCTTTCTAATTGAACCAAAGATGCAATAGTTTAAATCAAAGTAGATTTTGAAATAGGATCAACATGGTCAAAGCACAACTTGCCTTCAAAAAGTACTTGCTCTTGGTCTTGAGTTGGATCTGAGTCAACACTTCTCCCTCGAATCCTTCAGACTTCAACGTCTACTCGTAAAGCGTGCAAATAGCAAATACACAAATAAACACTAGGCAAAAACATCCCAAAACTCCAAATAAAATCCATAAACAGAGAGAACATAATTTTCTGGATTTTTAGAAACTGAATCACAAATTTGGAGTTAAAACGCAAAAGTTATGATTTATTAAAGTTTAAATAATCAATTAAATAATATTACAGAGAAAAACTTTAGTCCAAAAATTAAATAAAATTTATATTTAGGTAGATCTCAATTTTATACAAATTTAGAAATTTGAATCACTCAAATCGGAGTTGAAACGCAAAAGTTATAAGCGTTTGAAGTTTGAATCTAAATTTTGAATCAATATTTCGAATTAATAAATCATTTTCTTTTTCGGAAATTAATTATTGCGTCAGCATGGACACGTGTCAGCTCCTGATTGGCTGGTTGACGTCAGCCGGTCCATGGACTTGGTCCACGCTCGGCTCGGGTCCACGGTGGACTCGGTCCACGGCTCCACGAAGGCCCGACATGTGGGTCCACTCGGGTAGCGTCATTCTTGGCGTCGCCAAGACACCTGGGACAGTGGCGACAGCGGGCCCGCCATGGCGTCATCGTGGACGTCATGGTGCAGTTTGGCCGGGCCGACATGCGGGCCCAGGCGTGTCGTAGACACGTTCTCATGCGCTGGCGTGACGCCGATGGCGCGTTGGCCTTACGCCACGTGGCTAGATCTAGACCGTTGATTTGAAAATCAACGGCCCATTGGATCTGGTGTTACGCGCGTTTGGGGTGAACGCGTTAATCCGGACCGTTGGATTTAGATCCAATGGTTGAGATTGAATCTAGAGATAAACGAAACCTCACCGTGCGATGACGTGGCAAGATCTGGATCGTGCGATCTTGATCGGACGGCCGAGATGGCTCGGCGACGGCAATGGCGCGGCGGCTGCGGCGGCCGAGTCGATGACGATGACACGCCCGACGGCGCTGCAGGCCCCTCGGCGAAGTGGATGGTAGGCACGGTGCGCCTTTGACGCAAGGGATCTGGATCTGGGGTCAACGTCGGCGGAGGATGGCGACGGTGGCGAAGCGGCGCGAAACCGCGGCGGAGTGCTTACCAACTCCGGCGAGCAATAGCGGCGAGACGGTGGGGATCCTAGCGGCGTGAGCTAGGTTTCGGACCGGCGTGGGATGGCGATCCTCGGTGCGATCCGGGCATTAAATAGCCGGAGGCGTGCTCGGCGGAACCCTAGTCGGCCACGGCGGCGCTTCACCGGCGGAGTCCGGCTCGGACTCGGCGGAGACGACGCAATCGCAGCCGGCCCACGTGGCGCGATCAACGGCCCCGATCGCGACGGGCGCGACGGTCCGGTCGGACACTTCGGGTCGGTCGGCGGATCTCGGCCGTTGGATCTTGATCCAACGGTTGGGATTGATTAGGGTTAGGAGTGGGTTCTGGCCGAGTCACGTGGCTCGGTCGGACTCGAACACGAAGTCCGACTCGGGCTCGATCGGATGAACAAGATTACTTGACCCGAGTTTGATTTTCCAGCGATTTAATATTTAAAATAATTCCTAGTAATTCATTTAATTCATTAAAAATAGCAAATGACTCGTAAAAATTCCGTAAAAATTGGAAAATACTTTGGATCATTTTGGACTCAAATAAAATATTTCCAACAAAATTTTATTTGCATAATTAAATTCTTTAATTATTTCAAAATGGAATAAATTCAAATAAATTCCAAATAATTCCAAATAAACTCCAGAAAATTCCAAAAATTCATCAAAGTGCCAAATCACACATGAATTCAAGGAAAGCAAAATTTTGGGGTGTTACATCCTATTTCGAAATCTATTTTGATTTAACCTATTGCATGCTACTTCAATTAGAAAATACTTTATTTAAATTTGGGGAATTAGATAAATACCAATTTGATGTATGACACCTTGATTACTTAAATATGTGCCATGACCCCCTTGTCACCCTAGTTGTGGTTTACTAGTTGGACATTAGTAACTTGCCAACATGGGTTTAGACCGTTGTAGTAAACTGCTTAGACCTGCTACGTGCTCATGACATGATTTTGGACAAACAAATGTTAATGTTGACTTAATGATATATTGAACCTGTTTTGGAAAGGTATCATGTGATGTTGATGGCACGTGGTGCATGGTAATCAACTGGGGTTTGATAAATAGTTTTCGACCGGGGCATGTGGCAAGAATAATCAGGTGGGCCAGTTATGGCATTGGGGATGTTGATTTGGTTCTTCGGGTAGTCTTGCCCTGGTCACCCTAAGGACTTAACTTTGCAAGCCTTTGAACTGGGTCTAACGTGCAACCACATGTCTGTAATGGGACGGACCTAGTTGACTAAGTTGCTAATAACGTACCTGTGGGACCTCAGGAGGTCAACTACACCCTTTGTGTAAGTTGTACGGGGGAGCCGCATCGGCCGAGGCCAGGTACCCATCTAACGGTTGATTGGCCTAAACTTCGCCTTAGCTAAGGGAAGGGTTAGTGTGCAATAACCGGGGAGGACCACTTGTATTGTTAGAAGTTTCCGAAAGACTTTGTTACGGGAACTCGCCTTTGTGGTGTTTGACTGTATCTTGTGGGTAAAGTGCATAACCTCTGCAGAGTGTAGAATCTATTCGAATAGCCGTGTCCGCGGTATTGGACATCGCCCGGAATTACAGTCAAGGGTTAGATTTTCTCAAAAATAGCTTGGATCTGAAAGGTTGGGTTGGATTAATAATGATGTTGATGGAAATGTGGATTAGGATGGGAAAGATGTTTATTAAACTCCTTGAAAAGTTATTTATGCTTTACTTGTTTCTACTGCTCGAATCTACTTATGCTACTTGTCAAATGTCAAGCATCGCAAATATACCTTGAGCTATTCCTTTGTACCAAGCCATGCATATAGTATATTAGCTTGCATTCGTGCATGACTTGCCGAGTACCAAGTACTCACCCTTGCCACAATACAACACCAGTTGAAGAGGAGACTACACGGCTTTGGAGGAGGAGCTCCAAGAGGAACCGTCTACTTAGGGAAGCGAGCCGGTCGATTGCCTGTGGTATCTTGGATGGCGCCACGAAGTTATTTGATTTTCCGCTGCTACTATTTCTCTCTTAATAAGTTTCGCCCTGCGAGGCGTGCATTTGTAACTTGACCATAAGGTCGAGTAACCAGTTTGACTATTTAAATAAAGTACTTTATTAGTATCGAGTGGTATGATTGTGATATTTACCGATGTTAAGACTGTGTGCACTAGCGTGTTCCTGGACTAGTGCTGAATACACAGAGGGTCCGGATTTGCAAATTCGGGGTCCCGACACCAGCTCAGGAGGAGCTTCCAGCTGCACAGTCAGGGGTGCAGGTACCCGCCGCCAATGAGGAGTTAGTTCAGGCTCTGCAGAGGGAGATTCAGGAGCTGTGCCAGTAGTTGCGGGCAGCCCCTGCTGTTGTGCCTCCCCCTGCAGCGGCCCCAGTTGTTGCCCCCGCTGTGCCAGAGCCGAGGATGAGTCTCCGGGAGTGGTTGTCCCTCCGTCTTGACACTTTTGATGGAGCGGGCACGCCGATCCAATCCGTAGATTGGCTGCGGTACATGGAGAGGAAGTTTGAGGTCCTAGAGTTGACCTCGGTCCAGAGGGCTCGCTTTGTGGCCTTTCAGCTGAAAGACCAAGCTGATATCTGGTGGGAGGGGGTTCTGGCTGCTAGAGCCCCCGATCTTGGTCCAGTCACCTGGGAGGACTTTGTGGCTCGCTTTCGAGCCAAGTTCTACCCAGAGTCTTTCCTTGATCGGATAGAACAAACTCTGACGACTCTTTCCCAGGGAAAGAGGTCGGTGGCAGAGTATGAGGTGGAGTTCAACAGCGTGGTGCGCTTCGTGCCGGTTGTGGCAGCTGACAATCGGGAGAAGGCAAGGAGGTTCCGTAGGGGCCTCAACTAGGAGTTCAGAGTTGTCATGGGGGCGACTGTGCCTCGTGACTTCTGCTCCGTGGTGGAGCAGGCAAAGGGCATGGAGCTCAAGTTGGAGCTCTCCCGGGATAAGCAAAACCCGGGTGGTTCAGGGGTTCCTGCGGCCCCAGGCGGGGGCCAGAAGAGGACCTTTGGTGGAGGAGGTGGGTCTTCTCAGCGACCCACCTTCAAGAAGTTCAAGGGGGATAGGGCTCCTCCTCAGGGGCTAAGATGAGGCCGCCCAGCTGCCTTCCCCGCGAGCTGCTGGCCCCGTGCTGGGGGCAGGCATGATGTGTTTCAAGTGCGGTGGTGAGCACCGTGCTTCAGAGTGTGGTTGGACCGGGAATTGCATCCACTGTGGCAAGCCCGGCCACATGGGACGAGTTTGCCGGATGAATCCCGGTAGCATCATCAAGTGGGAGACGGTGCCTTCTCCTCCCACTCCAGCGTCGTCTTCCAGAGGTTCGGTGCACTTGATGGCTGCTCCTGTTTCTCAGTCGTCCTTTGCGTGGGCGCCACCAAAGCCATCGGTGCCCGCAGCCGTCTGCTTCCTCCAGCTTGCCTCCTCCGCCCCAGCCTTGTTGAGGCATCGGCTAGAGTCGGGCTCCTACTGTCGGCGCCACCAGAGTGTAAGCTTTCCGACCGCCGAGTCACCGGGCATCCAGAGGTGGTTTCGTGTACTCGCCGTTGATTCCGTTGATGCCTTTGTTCTGTTTGATTCCGGAGCATCCTATTCCTTTGTGTCGTCTGAGTTTGCTAGTAGAGCTAAGCTGGGAGTTCAGCGGATTTCTGAGTCCATGTTAGTCAGTTCTCCTGGGGATTTGATTGCTAGCTCTTTGGTTTGCCCGGGTTGCACCATTGCCATTGATGATGAGGTTTTCTTTGCCAATCTTATGGTGATCCAGTTGGCTCCTTTTGATGTCATTTTGGGCATGGACTGGCTGCATCAGTACCGTGCCAAGATCTGTTGTTTCTGGAAGACGGTTGCCTTGCAGGCCCCGTCTGGGGTAGAGTTGACCATTCAGTGTGGTTTACCTTCCAGTTCCGTCTTTGCTTTGGCCAGTTTGTTTTCTGGTCGCCGTTTGAGGCAGTTGGGTTTCCTCATGACCTTGTTTGAGAAGCCATCATCTTCAGTTTCCATTGAGGAGACTCCTGTAGTGAAGGAGTTTGTTGATGTGTTGCCTGGTCTACCTCCCGTGAGGAATGTGGAGTTTCATATTGATCTTGTTCCTGGCACTCGACCTATTTCTATCTCTCCATACCGCTTGGCTCGTCCTTTTCAAGACGAGTTGAAGAAGCAGTTGGAGGATCTGTTGGCCAAGGGCTTTATTCGGCGTAGTGTTTCGCCATGGGGAGCACCCGTCCTCTTCGTCTCGAAGAAGGATGGAAGTTGGCGTATGTGCATTGATTATCGTGCTCTTAATCAAGTGTCAGTCAAGAACAAGTATCCTTTGCCTCGCATCGAGGATCCGCTTTGACCAATCAAGGGAGCAAATGTGTTCTCCAAGATTGATCTTGATCGGTACAATCGATCCGTGTGAGGGAGCAGGACATTGAGAAGATCGCTTTCTCCACTAGGTATGGGCATTATGAATTTAAAGTTATGTCTTTTGGACTAACTAATGCTCTCGCTGTCTTTATGGAGGCGATGAACAAGATGCTACACAAGTACCTTGATGAATTTGTGGTAGTGTTCATCGATGACATTCGATTTACTCTAAGTCGTAAGAGGAGCATGAGCGACATTTGAGGCTTGTCGAGCACCTTGAAGGAGAATCAGTTCTTTGCTAAGCTGAAAAAGTGCGAGTTACGGATTTCGAAGTGGGTTTTCTTGGCCACATCATCAATCCAGAGGGCATATATGTAGATCCTAGCAAAGTATCGAGTTTTGGATTGGAAGAGGCCTTCCAATGTCAAAGAAGTGCGTAGTTTCCTTGGGTTGGCTGGCTACTATCGGCGTTTTGTGCAGGATTTCTCTATCATTGCCAAGCCACTTTCGCAGTTGACTCAGAAGGGGATGAAATTTCAGTGGACTGCAGAGTGTGAGCCTGATTTACGCACTTTGAAGGAGAAGTTAGTGACTGCTCCTGTTCTTACCCTTCCCGAGCCGGAGAAGCGCTTCACTGTGTATTCTGATGCTTCTCGGTTGGGACTTGGTTGTGTGCTCATGCAAGATGGCAAGGTGATTGCTTATTGTGAAATCATGTGCTGAAAAATTGGCTTAGAATTGAATTTGCAAAATGTGTTTGTTCATGTGTTTTGATAATTTGACAAGAAACAGTAAGTTTCGCTTTGGCGCCGGACCAAACTTAAAGAAAACAGTAAGTTTCCCATCTACGACGGACCAAATTTGTTGGTCTGTCGTAAACATGCTTTGGCAACCTCTTTTTCCCATGTACGTCGGACCAAGTTTTTGGGTCTGTCGTGCACATGTTTTTGAGCTCTTGTGCCAAACTAAATTTTCCAAGAAAATAGCAGTCAGCACATGTACGACGGACCAAGTTTTTGGGTCTGTCGTGGACGTGCTTTTGAGATCATGAGCCGGACTCAATTTTCCAAGAAACCAGTAAGTTTTGCATGTACGTCGGACCAATTTCTTTGGTCAGTCGTGAACGGCTTTTTGAGGATTGATTTTGCATGTACGACGGACTGATTTCTTTAGTCTGTCGTGAACGTGTTTTCACCGGAATGATTTCTTCTTGAAACCGAGACTTTCACTTGTACACCGGACAGATTTTGTTGGTCCGTTGTGAATGGTTTTTTGAGTGACTTTTTCATGTGTACTCCGGACCATATTTTTTGGTCCGTCGTGAATGCATTTTTGCTCGATTAGGGTTTTGAGCAAAATTGGAATTGTGTTTGATTTGTTTTTGAGATTATGAAATTTGTGAGAATTTCATGATGCTTGAAGTGGACTTTATGCAATGCTCGTGTGAGGCATCGAGGCAGCTGAAAAAGCATGAGCAGAACTATCCCACACATGATCTTGAGCTAGCCGCGGTGGTGTTTGCATTGAAGATATGGAGGCACTATCTGTATGGTGAGTCTTGTGATATCTTCACTGATCACAAGAGCCTCAAGTACATCTTTACTCAGAAAGATTTGAACTTGAGGCAGAGGAGGTGGCTAGAGTTGATAAAGGACTACGACCTCACCATCCAGTATCATCCGGGGAAGGCAAATGTGGTGGCTGACGCTCTCAGTCGCAAGTCAATGCCCCCTGTCGTTGATTGTCTTGCTGCTGATTTTTATCGTTTGGGAGTCTCCTACTGCTTTGCGGGGACCGTGCAAGCTGAAACTCAATTGATTCTTGAGTTAGCGATTCCCGTGTGCTAGAGGCACAACAGCATGATCAGTTGCTCCAGCAGGTGCGGAAACAACTTGAGGATGGCAAGTCTGGAGACTTTATCGTTGATGATGTGGGAACTTTGAGGTTTCAGTGTCGTCTGTGCGTGCCTCAGAAATCCCAAGTGAAAGAGGATATTCTGAAAGAGGCTCATCGCACCCCGTACACGGTCCATCCTGGGGAGACCAAGATGTATAGGGACTTGAAAAAGAATTTCTGGTGGAAAAGGATGAGAGTGGATATTGCCAAGTATGTGGCGTCTTGTGGGATCTGTCAGAAGATCAAGGCTGAGCATAAGCGTCCCGCTGGTCTGTTGCAGCCACTGGAGATTCCTGTGTGGCCATGGGATGACATCTCCATGGATTTCGTGGTTGGCCTACCTCGTACTCCACGAGGGAAGGATGCTGTCTGGGTTGTGGTGGACCATCTCAGCAAGTCTGCGCATTTCATTCCTATCCGCACTACGAATTCAGCGAGCGAGTTGGCTCCCATCTATGTGCGGGAGATTATGAGACTGCATGGTGTACCCAAGACCATTATTTCTAATCGGGATGCGAAGTTTGTCTCCAAGTTTTGGGAGAGCTTGCAGAGTGCTTTGGGTACGCAGCTTCGCCTTAGTACCGCTTTTCACCCTAAGACGGATGGGCAGTCTGAGCGTACCATCCAGACTTTGCAGGACATGCTCAGGGTCTATGTGATGGCTTGGAAAGGTAGCTGGGAAGATCATTTGCCTCTTGCAGAGTTTGCTTACAATAACAGCTATCATTCCAGCATTCGGGCTGCTCCTTATGAGGTACTGTATGGCCGGAAGTGCAGATCGCCACTTTGTTGGGATGCCGTCGGCGAGAGAGCAGTTCTTGGACCGGATTGGGTTCAGCAGACTGTTGATCACGTGGCGGAGGTACGGCAGAACCTTCTCGCAGCGCAGAGCAGAAAAAAAAGCTATGCTGATGTGAGGCGGTGAGACTTGGAGTTTGAGGTGGGTGATAGCGTACTCCTGCGAGTATCTCCCACCAAGGGTGTGGTGCGTTTTGGCACCAAAGGAAAGCTCAGTCCGAGATTTGTTGGGCCATTTCCTATCATCGCCAGAGTTGGTAGTCTGGCCTATCGACTGGAGCTACCGGAATCCATGCAAGGTGTGCATAATGTGTTCCATGTCTCGATGTTGAGGAAATACTTGCATGATTCGGAGTTGGTGGTTCCGTTGGAACCATTAGTGCTCGAGCAGGACCTCACCTTCGAGTCCCGTCCTGTGGAAATTCTGGGGACTTCGGAGCGAGTGATGAAGAACCGGACGCTCATGTTTGTCAAAGTTTTGTGGTCACATCAAACCGAGAGAGAAGCGACTTGGGAGCTGGAGTCTCGCATGCGCGAGAAGTATCCCGATCTTTTCGCCTTAGGTATGTGATGTGAAACCTGGCTATCTTCGGTTTTGCTGGGTTGCGTGTTGGTGCATTTTAGATTCGAGGTCGAATCCTGTTGAAGGGGGGGGAAGAATGTGACACCACGGAGTGTCGTAACATTATTTATCGTGCATGATAAGGTCAAAAACAGTATGAGATGTGGAAATAAGGTTAAAACCATAGGATTTGGAGGTTAATAACGTTTCCGGGGCGTTTCCAGGGTTTTGGGCCTTTCCGGGGGATTTTGGGCCTTAAAGAGGGGGTTGTGGGCTTTGGTGGGATGGAATAGGAATCTATTTAGGATTGGGATCAGGTGTGGGGGCTGGTAGAAGGGCTCCCCCCTGCCTTCTTGTGCCCCACCTCCCCTTAGGGCGCCTCCCCACCTCCCTTGGCCCCTAGCCGCACCCCCACCCTCCCTCTCCCCTTGTGCCGTGCGCCACCCTTGCCCTCTCCACGTCTCCACCACCTCTCCTCCACCCCCTTGCTGCCCTAGGGTGGCCTCCCCACCCCCTGCACCTCGAGGATCCATCCCTTGGAGCGAGGAGCAAGGAGCGAGGAGCGAGGAGCGAACCGGGAGGAGACCCTTTCAGTTTGTGTGCGTCGGGCGAAGGTATGGCCATGGAAATCCTTGAGGTTGGTCTAGGTACTGTTCTAAGGGTGTTTATCAAGTTTTTAGATCAATTGGTGGTGCTGGAATTGAGTAAATTGGATTAGATCTAGATGTTGCCACGTTTCTGTTTTGGGACAGCATAAGCAGTCGACATAGGGTTAGGTCTTTCGCCAATTTAGATTCCGAATTTGGTCATACGGATGTTGAAGAAGTTGTAGATAATTTCATTATATTTACGTGGATATAAAGAAAGTTAAATTCCGCCCAGCCGTTTGAAAGTTATGGCTGTTTTACCGAGCGTGTTAAAATCTGTGACGTGATTGGAACAGATCACGGTAATCTGCAGATTAAACAACTTTAGAATCCGAATCAGTCTTTGCATATACCTAGGAAAAGTTGGGAAATTTCCTAAGCTACGCGAGGATGTACTCGTTTAATTGATTCGGAGTCCTAGAACTCAAGTTATGCCTTTTGCAATGCTGCTGTTCCGGCGGGACAGAACCTCTGTTTTAGGTCTTGCGAGTAGTTGGCAATGTCGGGGTAGATGAAAGTTTGCGTACTGTTTGTGGACATGATTGTGAGTGTGTGATACCTATGTGCAGGTGGTGCGACCCCGGGAGTGCCTTCTACTTCCCGCCAATCCGTTGCCCGTGGTTGAGGCAAGTGTGTTGTAGTGCATAGCGATTTGTAGGTTGCTTGTTGAGAATAGATGGAATTGACTACATGATTTATGATCACTTGACATGCTTTAATGGTTGCCAATGATATGATGAGCATGTTTATTATGTTATGATCCCATGTGTTAATATATGAGTTAAATATGATGTTGGCATAATTGCATTCATGACATGTTACATGGCCCAGGCGGTGAGAAAGTCATAACTAATCCGGGAAGGTCGGTGAGAAAGTTATGACTAATCCGGAGAGCCAATGAGTAAATCCTACATCGTGATTCCATTCACCGCGGTGAACGGAAGCGAGGAGTAGGCACCCTCCATCTTCGGGATGGAAGGGGGGAGAGGGTGCACACCGACGGGTGTGTACTCAACCATACCGGTATGAGTTTCCAAGGAGACATGAGCATAGCATCGCATTGCATACATATTGAGGATGAAAATGTTATGTGATTATGAATGAGATGGTTTACATGATAAGAGTTATTATTGCCATGAAATTGTTCTTGTTGTACCATTACAATATGCTTGCTGAGTTTTGAACTCACGCTTGTGTTTTCTTGTTGTTTTAGGTACCATGAGAATGGCATGCGGGGAAGGGAAATAGACACACGCCCGCACGTAACTTCACTATTTTGATTACACAAGTCATTCTTTTAGTTTGATAATAAATTGCGTGTGATGATTATTGCTTTAAGGCTTAGCTTTGCTTTATGAGAGTTTTATTGTTCGTTTGACACTTGGAGACATTATGTGTTTGAAACTAGACTTATATTGTTGCTAAGTCGTTAATTATTGCCGTTTTAGTTGTCTCTCATATTCCATATATTGCTATATTGTTGTTGTTCCTTCGTTTCATGTTAAAACAAAGGAGATGCTGTCGAAATCTCGGTTTTTAGCATGTGCGCCTTTGCTGGAATTTATGTTTAATTGTGGTATTTAGATGTTGTTTAGCTTATGTTTGGTAGCATTCGGGCATAATAAATGCCGGGGTGTTACAGAATAATCTTTTGTTGTTGTCGAATCCTTTCCAAAGTGATTGTAGTGCATTGGACTCAAAGTTATGCATGGGGATCAATTGGGTTGATGGTTGGTGGTTGAGCTTACCCAATGGTGGTACTCTTTGTCTTGGTCCTTTGAGTGGAAGGATGTGAGGGCGAGACTTTCTTAGTAAGAGAAATTAGGTGTGGCTAGTAGTTGATCGTAAATGGTTTAAAAGTGAAGAGTAAAGGAAGGTTGTGTATGATCCAATTCAAACCTTCTTGAAGAATTGTGTCATTGATGTGTTCCTCGGTGTGGTTGATAAAATTATTAGTGGACCACTTGGTGGTTGCTAGTAATTGCTTTTCCTTTTGGAAGTGTATTAGATCTGTTTGTCGCCGATCTCTAAGCGAGTTGTGTCAACCGATGTGGATTGCTCGGTTGATAATGTTTTTGCAAGTTTTAAGGACCATGGTTATAAAGTAGGTTTTTCCTTCGGTGGTAGTGGTGGGTATTTGTCTTTTGTAAAAGATCAATCTTTTGCAAGGTTTTAGCCGATTGTTCAGGCAGTTGATAGTCTTGGAGTGTTGTGTCTCATTTGGTTCGCGTCGTCTAGAATACGACGAACTACAGTAGAGTGGTTGAGGTATGAAAGCACTTTTGTGCGTGGGAGCTAAAGAGGGTTCTAGAGGTTGGTGCCGTGTTCTTCTGGGGAGAAACATCGGTTAAAGGGATTGGGCACTTTAGTGCCAAGGAATGCATAGAAATGAGGAGTATGAGACCGTTTTCCTTCGTTGTCTGTTTAGGAAGTTATCCTTTTGCTTGGGACATTATGAGTCCTTATGTTTGTACTATGTGTTTCAAGGTCGAGTAAGTTTCTGGCAAGTTTTGATGTGAGTTATCGTTAGAGCCGACAATCTTCGAGCCTTAGCTCCTTGCTTCTAAGTGCTGGCTAGTGTAAATCGTAGGGGCTTCTGAATGTGTTCTGAGAAGTGAACCTTAGCCCCTCTGATTTGGTTGTTTGCGAAGTGGCGTGTCTCGTATTCGGGGTCGAATGCTGTCAAGGGGGGGAGAATGTGACATTTCGGAATGTGACATTTTGGATTTCGGCATTATGGTACGACTTTATATCGTGATTCGGGCCGTTTTCCGGGTGTTTGGGCCTTTCGGGAGCTAGTTTGGGCCTTTGGGGAACTAAATGGGCCGTCGGTGGGGGGTATTTGGCCCATGTGGGGGGGAATCCTGCCAACCCTAGGGTTCCTACCTCCCCCCATGCGCCCCTAGCCCCCATGTGCGCACCCCCTTGTGCCCTAGCCGCCCCCTCTCCCACTCCCTCTCCCTCTCCCTCCCCCTCCCCCTCAAGCCGCCACCCCTATGGGCGCCTCCCCACCCCTTGCGCCACTCCCTCCCTCTCCTCCACCCCCCTAGCCCGCCTAGGAGAGATCCCCACCTCTCCACCCCGCTATCCTCTCCGTTGGGAGTCTCCGCGACGAGGAGATCCTGCTGAATCGGCGCGAGGAAGGAGATCGGGAGATCCGGTAGGGGATTCTTCAACGTTTGTTGTTCGTCGGTGAAGGTATGGCTTTGGGAAATCCCTGGGGTTAGTCTAGGTGCTGTGCTAGAGGGTTTTTTCATGCTTTTAGATCGAGTGGTGCTGGTGTGGTTGGGTAGATTGGATGAAAACTAGAGGTTGCATAGCTCTCTGTTTCGGGCAGATTGGGCACACGACCTAGGGTTTGAGTTTTCGCAATTTTAAATTCGGATTTTGGTCGGCCGCCTGTTGTGAAAGTTGTAGGTAACTTCAATACCTTTAATTGGACATCAAGAACGTCAAATTCCACCCAGCCGTTTGAAAGTTATGATGGTTTTACCGAACGTGTTAAAATCTGTGACGTAATTGGGACAGAACGTAATGTTTTGTAGATTAGACAATTTTAGATTCCGAGTCAGCTTTTCCCAATACTTAGAAAAAGCTATGAAATTTCCTAAGCTTCGCGATGATGTACTCGTTTACTTGATTTGGAGAATTAGAACACAAGTTATACTAGTTTGAATCCTGTTGTCCTGGGGGGCAGATTCTCTGTTTTTCGGCTTTGGGAGTAGTTTGCGAAGTCGGGGTAGATGAGCGATTGTGTAATGTTTTGTGGGCACGGTTTGAGTGTGTGGTATCTATGTGCAGGTGGTGTGACCCCGGGAGTGCCCTCAACCTCTCGCCAATCCGTCGCCGCTGTTGAAGGCAAGTGTATTGTAGTGGTTGCGGCTTAGGGAGCCGTAATGTTTGAATATGAGATGGTTTACACATGTTTTATGATATGATGCCATGATTGATGTTTGCCTATGACATGATGAACATGATTTCATATTGATCATGATTTCGTTGTATTAAATGTTTGTGCCAATCTTTACATGTTTATGTCGTATGTGCATTCATAATGGAAGAGGCATCCCATGCTGATGCGGGACTTTGTGTTCACACGTAGTGAACACAAAAGACCTACCTCGTAGTCCCATCCACGGTTGCGCATGGGAGCGAGTCAGTAAGAGTAGGCACCCTCCATCTACGGGATGGAAGGGGAAAGGGGGTTTATGCCGACAGGTGTGCACTCGGCAATACTGGTATGTGCTTCAAAGAGATATGTGCATTGCATTGCTTGAATGAAGTGGTTTATGTGTTGATTATGATGTTCTATGAGATGCATATGAAGATGTTTATTTGAGATGTTCATGATGATGTTATATGAGAGCATAAATGAAGTTCATGAGTTGATTCTCAGGATATGTGAATGGCATTAAATATGTATGTGAGTTGTTATTGTTTTTGTATCATTGCAATACACTTTGTTGAGTGATGAACTCATGCTTGTGTTTATGTTGTTTTTCTTAGGTACCATGAAACCGGCTTGCGGGAAAGGGGCTTAGAGGCATTTCATCACATAATTTCCACACAATTAGACAATGCTTACCTTTCGGAGTTGTGATCATGGTTTAGCGTGATGAAACTAGGATTATGATTTGTTCGTGTGCTTGATTACATCCTTTACTTCGTATTAGTTCATGAGGTGGTTCAATTCGTTATGCTAGACCTAAATTGCCGGTATATTACCCGTTATTGTTGCTTTGGATGTTTTCCATTATGATATATCATGTGTTATTGTGTTGTTGCTCCGAACTATGGAAAAGCAAAGGAGATGCTGTCGAAATTTTCGGTTTTAGCATTTGCATCTTTGCTGTAATTTATTTTAATTTGTGTAATTAAATGTTGTTTAGTCTATGTTTGGTAACATTCAGGCATACTAGATGCCGGGGTGTTACAATGCGATCGCATTTAGATACGTCAAAGGCATATTTAATTTCCGAATTATTCTTCGTCGGCTTGAGCCATGAGCAAACGAGTGACTTTTTAGGACCCTTTATCCACTCGGCTATGTTTACTTCTGCTTCATCATCTTCAGAGGCTTCACTCGAGCTATTTACCATGACTTTTTCGTTCCCGTTTAACCTGAACTTATCTTTGAACCCCTTGCTATCCGAGTATCGGCTTTCTTGTGCCGATACACGATGAAACAGATGGCCTAAATCAGAGAACTCTTGTCCCACGAACTTTTCCCTTATTGGCGGAATAAACTCTTGGAACGCTAAATCGGTTGGTTGGTCGTCAGTTAACGTGACACTAACACACCGGTTACGCACATCCCTGAAACTTGTGATGTAGTCTGACCCGGACTCGCCGAACTATTGTCGAATTGAACTTAGATCCAAGATTCTAAGTTCAGGGCTACTAGATAAGAAATATTCGTGGAATCGGCTTTCCAAGTCATTCCAAAAGTGGATCGAATTTGGGGGCAAGTTTGTGAACCATGTGAAAGCAGTCCCTGATAAAGACAAAGGAAACAATCTAATTCATAGCCGACTGGGCTGCTTCGCCACACTGGGCAATGAATCACCTGACGTGCTCAATGGTAGTTACAGAGTCATCTCTTGAGAATTTGGCAAAATCAGGGATCTTGTAATTGTGTGGATAGGGCAAACGATCTATGTAATCTGGATACGGCTTTCTATAGCCGATCACCTTTCCTTTAGGTTGCAAGCCGAATTGATCTCTCAAAATGGCAGAAATTTGATCGGCCCAATTAACGTTGTTGGTCGACACAGTGCTAGGGTTGTGCCAATAGTAATAAGTAGCATCCTGGCCCTGAGTGCAAACTCGGGCTGTCGGCCGGGTTGGACTGGCTGATGCAGAGGTGGTTGGTTGTGTTCATCATTTTTGACAACCGATAACTCAGGTGAAGGGATGAAGGGTTCGGCGTATGTGACTATTATATGTGGGATCTGATTCCTTGGGATTGGTCCTTGGAATTGTGGAACCCTATCTGACTCGATCGGCCGGGTAGCCGATTGAGCGAAAGCATTAACTGGCGTTGCCGATTGTAGGTTGGCCGTTGTGTTTACTTTTGCTGCATTAGTGTACACGTGGTAATGTGTGATCCCACCTGATCGGGTGTTTGGGGCCAACATAGTAGGTTGGGTCAGTATTACTGAAGGTGTTGGGGTGGCCCCTTTTGCCATGTCGGCGTTCTGCGTCACTGAGCAGACGGGATATGACGGGAGTGGCTGTAACTGTCAGGAGCCAACCAGACCATCCTCGATCTATTGGAATGCTCTATCGCCCTAATCGGATTTGGAGGCTAGCAACGGTTTGCCGATGGCGCTCGCGATGCTAGCACCCAAGCCCGAATGAGACAACTGTGGGACCATTCAAATAACTCAACAACAGCCCCGGTATTCCCCCGGTATGCGACCCGAACTCGCCCAGGATCACCCCACATACTGGTTTCCACTACCATCACAACTCAATTTGCATAAAGGGGGCAACAAACTCGAAACCCCACAACCAAAGAACGCAACGCGGAAGCACAAACAACAAAACACTACGGCACAAAGACAAAACCCCTACGACCTCGGCCAACTACAAAGCAAAAAGGCCAACGAAGATAGAAATAACATCACGAATACGAAGTGAGTAACCACATATATCAAGTGTTCGCTACAAAAGAAACCAAGTATCCAAGGATAGAAACGACATAATTTTGAAACTAACTATACAACAAAAGAACCTACAACGAACAAACTAAACCCAAAAGCAATGCATCACCGGAAGTGTTCTGCCTCTGAACACTCCCGGGCGGGTGTGACAGCATAGACGGCCTCTACTAGATGCCCCGCCCGGTCACCGAGAAGTAGTACAGACAGAACTCACATCCGTCCGGATCCTCACCTGAAAACCACAAAGCAAAAGCATGAGTACAGAAGGTGCTCGCAAGACTTACCCGTGGTCCATATATGACCGACTCGAAAGGGTATGCATTTGGATGTAGCAAGGAATCAAGGTTATGGTAAAAGTGCGAAAAAGCTCAACTTTGTTGTTTAATTCCATTCCACTACTCAATTTCACAGGTTTAATAGCACTTGTGAACAGCACCTATCTCTAGAGTGAGATCTGGAAGTTTACGATTTACATAAAGCAAGTGTCAACATAAACAAGCATCACCACCAACCACATCCATTATTAAGTTCAAGTTATTACTATGTTGAAGTGTGCTAAGATCAAGTGTGCTCATATCCGAGAGCGCGACAATTTGAATCGCTTATTCACCCTGCAGGGGATTATCAATCGTACGACATGTGCCACAAAGAACCTCATGTCAACCATCCTCCCATCCATACCAACTCGTTGGGCCATCTTCATGCGGTCCGAGCACCTAGCACCCCCTCGAGCGGCCCAAGCTCGGCTTGGCCCTCTGTCGGGACCCCGAATTTGCAAATCCGGACCCTCTGTGTATTCAGCACTAGTCCAGGAACACGCTAGTGCACACAGTCTTAGCATCGGTAAATGTCACAATCATACCACTCGACACTAATAAAGTACTTTATTAAAATAGTCAAACTGGTTACTCGACCTTATGGTCAAGTTACAAATGTATGCCTCGCAGGGCGAAACTTATTGAGAGAAATAGTAGCAGCGGAAAATCAAATAAATTCGTGGCACCATCCAGTATACCACAGGCAACTGACTGGGCTCGCTCCCTAAGTAGACGGATCCTCTTGGAGCTCCTCCTCCAAAGCTGGTGTAGTCTCCTCTTCAACTGGTGTTGTATTGTGGCAAGGGTGAGTACTTGGTACTCAGCAAGTCATGCATGAGAATGCGAGGCTAATATACTATATGCATGGCTTGGTACAAAGGAATAGCTCAAGGTATATTTGCAAAGAAACAAAGATTTGACAAGTAACATAAGTAGATTCGAAAGCAGTAGAAACAAGTATAGCATAGGTAACTTTTCAAGGAGTTTAATACACATCTTTCCCATCCTAATCCACATTTCCATCAACATCATTATTAATCCAACCCAACCTTTCAAATCCAAGTTATTTTTGAGAAAATCTAACCCTTGACTGTAATTCCCGAGTGATGTCCAATACCGCGGACACGGCTATTCGAATAGATTCTACACTCTGCAGAGGTTATGCACTTTACCCACAAGATACAGTCAAACACCACAAAGGCGAGTTCCCGTAACAAAGTCTTTCGGAAACCTCTAACAATACAAGTGGTCCTCCCCGGTTATTGCACACTAACCCTTCCCTTAGCTAAGGCGAAGTTTAGGCCAATCAACCGTTAGATGGGTACCTGGCCTCAGCCCCGGTACTCTCCCCCGTACAACTTACACAAAGGGTGTAGTTGACCTCCTGAGGTCCCACAGGTACGTTATTAGCAACTTAATCAACTAGGTCCGTCCCATTACAGACATGTGGTTGCACGTTAGACCCAGTTCAAAGGCTTGCAAGGTGAAGTCCTTAGGGTGACCAGGGCAAGACTACCCGAAGAACAAAATCAACATCCCCAGTGCCACAACTGGCCCACCTGATCATTCTTGCCACATGCCCCGGTCAAAAACTATTTATCAAACCCCAGTTGATTACCATGCACCACGTGCCATCAACATCACATGATACCTTTCCAAATAGGTTCAATATATCATTAAGTCAATATTAACATTTGATTGTCCAAAATCATGTCATGAGCACGTAGCAGGTCTAAGCAGTATACTACAACGGTCTAAAACCCATGTTGGCAATTTAATAATGTCCAACTAGTAAACCACAACTAGGGTGACAAGGGGGTCATGGCACATATTTAAGTAATCAAGGTGTCATACAGCAAATTGGTATTTATCTAATTCCCCAAATTTAAATAAAGTATTTTCTAATTGAACTAGCATGCAATAAGTTAAATCAAAATAGGTTTCAAAATAGGATCAACATGGTCAAAGCACAACTTGCCTTCAAAAAGTACTTGTTCTTGGTCTTGAGTTGGATCCTGAGTCAATACTTCTCCTTCAAATCCTTCCGGCACTTCAACGTCTACTCGTAAAGCGTGCAAATAGCAAATACACGAATAAACAATAGGCAAAAAGTATCCAATAATCCAAATAAAATCCATAAACAAAGAGAACATAATTTTATGAATTTTTAGAAACTGGAATCGTCAAATTTGGAGTTAAAATGCAAAAGTTATGATTATTTAAAGTTTAAATAATAAATTAAATAATTTTACAGAGAAAAACTTTAGTTCAAAAATTAAATAAAATTCATATTTAGGTAGGTCTCAATTTTATACAAATTTAGAAATTTGAATCACTCAAATCGGAGTTGAAACGCAAAAGTTATATGCGTTTGAAGTTTGAAACAAAATTTGAAATCATTATTTCGAATTAATAAATCATTTTCTTTTTTTTTGGAAATTAATTATTGCGTCAGCCTGGACACGTGTCAGCACTGGATTGGTCGGCTGACGTCATCACCGAACGGCTCCCGTGATGATGTCATGCTGACGTCAGCATGACACGTGGCACCACTCAGGTGCTGCCACGTGTCCGGTCCATGGACTGGGTCCACGGGCGGCACGGGTCCACGGTGGACTGGCGCACGGCTTGGTACGACTGACATGCGGGCCCGCATGTCAGCGGCCCACGCGGCGCCAGACGGCACGGGCGCGCTTAGGCTACGTGGCACGATCCGAGCCGCTCGATTGGTGACGAATCAGCAGTTGGATCGGATTTTTGCCTCACCGTGGGTGGCGTGGCACGATCCGGCGGATGACACGTGGCGCTACCTACGCCATTCGATCTTGATCGAACGGTTGAACCTTATCCAGTGCTTGGTGCGACTGGCTTACGCGGGTTAAGATCCGACCGTTGGATCTTGATCTAACGGTCCAGATCCAATCTGGTTTTCTAAAGTTTCAAGGAAACGTGGACTCACCGTGATTGTCGGATGGGGATCGAACGGTCCGTGGAGCTCGCGAGTCCGGCGATGGAGGTCGGTGGTGGAGGCTGCCGGGTTTGGGGATGACGACCTATGAAGCGGCGTTTGGAGCACGCTCCGGCGATGTGAGTGCACTTCCCGGACGCGGCTCGGTGCGAGGAGTTTGGATCTGGGTCTCACGGCGGCGGAGAGTCCTCGGCGACGACGGAAACAACGCAAAACCCTCGGCGGCGGTTCTTAAGCGTCGGTGAGCGATTGCGGCGCTTCTACGGGTGGCGGCACAGGGCTTGGGACCTAGACGTGTGTGCTCAGCAGACCCGAGCGATCACGTGGGGGTATTTATTGCCCCCGGCTTCCGTGCGAATCGCGGAAACCCTAATGGACGCGACGGCCCACGGCGGAGGAGTCGGCCGGACTCGCTTGGGGAGACGATAAGCGCGACCGCACACGCGTGGCGTGATCCAACGGCCCAAGCACGTGCGCGACGGCCGAGCGGCATTCGTTCGATTGGGATCGGACGGTGCGCAATTAGGGTTAGGGTTTGGGTTCGGGGACGCGGTTGAACCAAGTCGCGTGGCGCGGGTCCGACTCGGGTCAGACTCGGGTCTGGTTCGAGTCGGAGGAATAGTACTAACCCTAATTTAATTTCCAGCGATTTAATATTTAACATAATTCCCAGTAATTCATTTAATTCATTAAAAATAGCAAAATACTCAGAAAAATTCCAGAAAAATTCTGGAAAATATTTTAGGGTATTTGGGACTCAAATAAAATATTTCCAACAAAACTTTATTTGAAAAATTAAATTCTTTAATTATTTTAAAATGGAATAAATTCAAATAAATCCAAATAAATCCCAGAAAATTCCAAAAATTCACCAAAGTGCCAAATCACACATAGATTTAAGAAAACAAAATTTTGGGGTGCTACACCCTCGAGAGTCGGCTTAAGCCTCGCCCTCAACCACGCCCAACCGCATGAGGGCACACCCCATCGAATTTGCATGCGATGAAAGAATAGCTTTACCGTCCCATACCGGCATGCGACCGATAAGGTGTGCTCGATCGAAGGGCAAACAACGGATTAGTCCTCAACTGACACAAGCGAGACTACAACACTTGGTTCTCCACACCTAAATGATCCAACACTCTCGCCCAGTCCCAATTCAATTTCCATTTCTACTCATAACCATAACCATTACAGCTCGATAACTGTAAAGTGAAATAACCTCAAGCGATGGAAAAATCCATCACTTGGCCCAAACCCGACATCTAAGCAAGACTAAGCATGGACACATATATTTACCCATACTAGCTCCAAAGGAAGGTGTTCATCAAGTACGAAGGAGTGTATGTGCAACAAGTAGGATCTAGTACCTATCCCACAATTAAACTGCTATTGCATACTTACACATCCAATAAGCAATTCATTCTAAAAAATAGAATTACAAATAGGGTTGAATAAGCTTAGGTGCTTGCCTTGTGCTTCTGCTTGAGTATCGACGATGACTTGCTCTTCGGCAATCCCCTCGACCACGGCCATGTCAGTCACCGCGGTCTCGTCCTCTACACGGATACAATGCATGAATAAGATGCATGCAATGCGATGAAATGGAAAAAACAATGCATCCCCCGCGAACAGACCAGCCAAACCAGGACAGTCCGGATGTTTAATCCGGATAGTCCGGATAACTCGGACAGTCCGGACCATTTGTCTGGACACTCTGGACATGGCGCATTTTGCCCAATGACCCAAGGTATTTGAGTGGATTTCGAGTTCTACGGCACCACGAGAACCCGATCTACAACTTTCCTACACGCGGCCAAGCCGGAGAAGCTCCGAGCTAGCCCAAATCACGATGAATCAAGGCTCGTTCCTAAAAACTCCAACCAACACCTAATTCGATGCTAAGAACGGCATCATCTACCCCCGATCTCTCACCCTACACCCTACATTGCCAAAACCACCCCAAATCCAACCACGCACCAAAACCCTAACACCGTCAAATTTCACCCCCAAACCCCAACCTACATGCCAAACCCCAAATCCACCCCCATGGACGCCCCAGAGCCCAAGAACCCATGAATAGACTCCAAGAAGTGGTCTTACCTTCAAGGAGGATGAAGGAGAAGGAGGGATGGCCGGCTAGGGGAGGGGCTTGAGGACACCAAGGTGGGGGAGTCGCTGGGGAGGAGCACGGGAGGATGCTGGTCGGTGGGGAGGCGCCGGTGATGAGCTTGGGTGGAGGAGGGACGCACCAAGGAGTGGAGAGCAATGGGGAGAAGAAGAAATGAGGTAGAGGCCAAGAGAATGGGACTTTATACTAAACCCCCGACAAGTCCGGATACTCTAGATGTTTAACCCGGAGACTCTGGGTTGGGGCCTTCGATATTGTTAACCCGGACACTCCGGGATATCAGTCCGGATACTCCGGGTTGAGGTGTTTGGGCGAGCTAATCCGGATACTCCGGACAATTCATCCGGATACTCCGGGTTATATCCGGACATTCCGGATGTTAAATCCAGATACTCTGGACTTCCCAGAATTTTTAAAACTGGGGCCTTGACAAACCCTCCCCCCTTAAAGGAATCTCGCCCCGAGATTCAGAACAAACGCATAGGCGGAATAGAATGTAGATGGATAGCACGGTCGCGTGCTAATCGATATGACTTGAATTGCGAAGAACTGTACACTGGTACTTACATGGCATGGAAGAAGTCGGGATACTCGGTCTTCAAACGACCTTCGGGTTCCCAAGTAGCTTCGTCTTTGGTGTGATTGCTCCACTGAACTTTGTAAAACTTGAGAGTCCTCCGACGGGTCTTGCGTTCACTTCATCCAAAACCCGAATAGGATGCTCTTGGTAAGACAAATCTGGTTTAGGCAGGACCTCGAGTTCGTCCACCTCCAGTGACTCGAAGGGAGTACGGAGGCACTTCTTCAACTGAGATATATGGAAGACGTTGTGAACCATCGCTAGAGAAGGAGGAAGCTCCAGCTGATATGCCACTTGACCGCGCCTCGCAAGGATATGAAAAGTCCTATGTAGCGAGGTGCCAACTTTCCCTTAACTCCGAAACGACAGGCGCCCCGGAGAGGAGATACCTTCAGATTGACGTACTCACCCACGTCGAAGGAGAGGGGTCTCATACGATGATCAACATAGCTCTTCTGCCGTGATTGTGCTACCCTCAGATTCTCTTGAATGGCCTTCACCTTCTCTTCCGCAACTTTAACCACATCAGGTCCAAAGAATGGATGTTCTCCACCCTCGGACCAGTTCAGGGGTGTCCGATAGCTACGACCATAGAGTGCTTCGAAAGGGGACATTTTGATGCTGGTTTGGTAGCTGTTGTTGTAAGCAAACTCAGCATAGGGGAGACACTCATCCCATTTCTTCCCATATGACAGAACACAAGCCCTCAACATGTCCTCAAGAATCTGATTGACCCTCTCGGTCTGGTCGTCCGTCTGTGGGTGATATGCTGAGCTGTGTAGCAGCTTGGTGCCCAAGGCCTCATGTAAACTTCTCCAGAACTGAGAGACAAACTGTGAGCCTCCATCTGAAACTATACTCTTGGGCACCCCGTGAAGGCATACAATTCGGGAGATGTACAACTCCGCATAATTTATGGCCCGATAGGTGGTGCAAATGGCTAGGAAATGTGCGGACTTTGTCAACCGGTCGACTATAATCCATATCGAGTCGTGACCCGAAGAAGTCGTTGGCAGCCCGGTGATGAAATCCATACAAATATCTTCCCACTTCCAACTTGGAATGGGCAGCGGCTGAAGAGTACCGGCTGGCTTAAGATGTTCCGCCTTCACCCTTTTGCAGATATCGCACTCGGCCTCATAGCGAGCAATCTCGCGCTTCATGCGAGTCCACCAAAACTGTTGCCTCAGGTCTTGGTACATTTTGTTGCTACCCGAATGGATTGTGAGCAAGGAGTTGTGGGCTTCATCAA
This sequence comes from Rhipidocladum racemiflorum, assembly GCA_036346355.1. Classification (NCBI taxonomy): domain Eukaryota; kingdom Viridiplantae; phylum Streptophyta; class Magnoliopsida; order Poales; family Poaceae; genus Rhipidocladum; species Rhipidocladum racemiflorum. The sequence goes on from CM070579.1 coordinate 34,971,121, forward strand.
GAACCTTTCTTCGCAATTCTTGGTTCTCGGGGACGACCAAGCGCTTGCCGAACCACAAGGTTCCACGGTCATCCAGATGGAAGTCAGTGGCTTGGCCGGAACTCAGCTTGCTACATATTTGGGCAACATCACTGTCCCCCTTTTGAGCTTCCCTAATCTGATCCAACAATGTGGAATTTAACTCCAGATTAGCCAAGGTCCCTTTTTCAACCATCTCCAAGCCGAGTTTCTGGAATTTGGCACAAAGGGTGGTACTCCGGGGTTGAAGAGTGAGGCAATTGCATCGAGCCTTGCGACTCAACGTGTCAGCCACTACATTGGCTTTTCCTAGGTGGTAGTGCACTACCAGGTTGTAATCTTTGATCAACTCAAGCCATCTCCTTTGCCTCATATTCAGATCTGCTTGAGTGAAGATGTACTTGAGACTCTTGTGATCGGTATAGATGTTGCACTTGTTCCCAAGGAGATAGTGGTGCCAGATTTTTAAGGCATGGACCACCGCTGCAAGCTCCAAATCATGAGTTGGGTAGTGCTCTTCGTGGCGTTTCAATTGCTGAGATGCATAGGCGACAACCCGGCTTTCTTGCATAAGCACGCAGCCAAGGCCGATACCTGATGCATTGCAAAACACATCGAACGGCTTGTGGATATCAGGTTGGGTGAGGACAGGAGCTGTAGACAAGCGTTGCTTCAGAGTTTGGAATGCTCGCTCACAGCCCACTGACCATTTGAACTCAGCACCCTTCTTCAATAGTTCGGTCATGGGTTTGGCAACCTTGGAGAAGTCCTGAATGAAACGGCGATAATAGCCGGCAAGCCCAAGGAAACTATGGATCTCAATCACAGTTTTGGGCTGCTCCCACTTGAGAACGTCTTACACTTTACTTGGATCGACAGCAACACCTTTCTCAAAGAGGACATGTCCCAAGAAAGATACCTCTTTCAGCCAAAACTCGCACTTGCTGAATTTCGCATAAAGGCGATGTTCCCGTAGCCTCTCGAGAACAATGCGAAGATGCTTAGCATGCTCTTCTTCATTTTCTGAGTAGATGAGGATGTCGTCAATGAAGATGACCACAAAGGAGTCAAGTTCCTCCATGAAGATGGAATTCATAAGGTACATGAAGTATGCCGGTGCATTCGTCAATCCGAACGACATGACGGTATACTCATACAGGCCATATCGGGTAGAGAAGGCTGTCTTCGGGACGTCCTCGGCTCGAATTTTAATTTGATGGTACCCAAGCCTCAAGTCAATCTTGGAGAACACCCGTGCACCAGCAAGCTGATCAAAGAGAATGTCGATCTGAGGCAGAGGGTACTTGTTCTTGACAGTGATCGCATTCAGCGGTCGATAATCCACACAGAGTCGAAGGGAACCATCCTTGTTGGTCACGAACAGAGCCGAGCAGCCCCAAGGTGAGGAGCTCGGGTGAATGAATCCCTTGTCCATCAGTTCCTTCAACTGAGTCTTCAGTTCGGCTAATTCATTTGGCGGCATCCTATACGGCCGCTTGGACACGGGAGCAGTCCTGGGCTGAAGCTCCACTACGAACTCAATATCCCGATCGGGCGGCATCCCTGGCAGTTCCACTTGGAACACATCTGGGTACTCCGAAACCACGGGAATGGACTCTAGTTCCTCAACTTTAGTGCCATTCAAGCAACAAAAAGTCTCCTCGCCATCCTCGAGAAGCAGGGTCAGCCGGTCGCCCCGCGGTCCTTTGAGCGAGATGGAGCGATGAGAGCAATCTAGGATGGCCTGCTGTTGCATGAGCCAATTCATGCCCAAAATGACATCCATCCCACGAAGATCCAGGAGCAGCAGGTTGATAAAGAATGGAACCCCTTAAATTAGCAGGGTTGCCTCTTGGACTACTTGATTAGCAACTATCTTGGCACCCGGTGCTTCTATGAGAAACGAGGTGGTGCTACGACCCACCCTCAACTGATGATGCATAGCAAAGTCCTTGCGGACGAAGGAATGAGAAGCCCCTGAGTCGAATAACACCCTAGCAGCATGTCCCTCAATGCATAACGTACCCGTCAGCACGGTGGCGCCCTCAGGAATCGCCTCCGCATCCACATAGTTGACGCGGCCACGGCTCAGCGCAGGGAGTGGAGGTGGTGCAGTTGCGCCTTGAGGTCTCGAGGTGTTGGAATTGTTGCCCCTCCTCGGAAAGGGACAATCGCGGATGAAATGCCCCGCACGCCCACAGTTGTAGCATGGGCCCGGTCCAGAGCTCATCACCACACGCACTCCAGGCTGTGGCTGCGGAGGTTGAGGAGTAGCAACAGGAAGCCGGGCCATTCCAGCCGGCAGGGGAGGCGCAGGAACAGGGGCCCTCGGCGGTGGAAGAGTAGTTCGGGCTCGCTGTGAACTGCCACCTGCCAAGTACTATGCTGTCCTCTTCCGCTTCTTCTCCTCCTGATGGTTCCTCATCTTGTGCTCTACAGTGATCGCTCGACTCACCAAGGCATTGAAGTCGGCGAAGTCGCACACTGAAAGTTTGTCCTGCATCTTGGCGGACAACCCATTCATGAACCGACTCTGCTTCTTCTGGTCGGTATCGACTTCCTCTGGCGCATATTGGGCCAAGTAGTTGAACTCCCATGAGTAGTACATCACAGCCTTGCCCAACTGTATGAGGGCAAGGAATTGCTGCTTCTTGATGTCCATGAGCCCCTTCGGGATATGGTACGCCCGGAAGGCCTCACGGAACTCCGCCTAGGTCACCTGGTGACTGGCAGACTGCATGACGAGGAAATTGGCCCACCAAGCACTGGTAGGACCTTGAAGCTGCTGCGCGGCGAAAGGCGCCTTCTGAAGATCCTCACAATGGATGAGCGCAAACTTTTGCTCCATCGTACACAACCAATCATCAGCCTCGAACGGATCGCTGGCCCGGGAGAAGGTCGGCGGCTGAGTGTGCAGGAAATCCAGGTAGTCGTTCGGGGGGCCTCGCCCTTCACCACGGCCACCCAGAGCAGCTTGACTCTGGACAAGCATTTCCAAAATCCGGTAGGTAGCCTGCTGGTTCTGCTCTGACCGCAGCAATACATCCAGCAGGTTGGGAGGAGGAGGCGGATCTCTACCGCCAGGCTGCGATCGCCCAGCGCCATCATCACCTCCCAAAGTCCCGCGGGTCCTCATTTTGTCGTCAACCAAGTCAGACAAAAATAGTTAGGCCCACACGGAAAGGACAGGTCTTAAATTCGATATACCCGCGAACTAAACCCAAGTCAGACTGTAGCACTCCGCAATGGAGTCCGACAAGTCTAACACACCCCAAAACACAACTTATGATGCAAATGGCATGGCTCATGCATGACATGACATGAATGCAAGGTTCCAACGTATCCTTCACTCACCATATATATACATAGGGCGGGATATAAGTTCTAACTTCTACCTAATGCATTATGACAGTCCTAATCAATTCCCTAAGTGGTCGTCAAGTTTCGGGTTCGTCTTTATGCACCTTGCTCTGATACCAGCCCTGTCGGGAGCCGCCCAGATCGTCCTCGAGCTATTGGAATGCTCTGTCGCCCAAATTGGACTTGGAGGCTAGCAACGGTTCGCCGATGGCACTCGCGATGCTAGCACCCAAGATCGAATGAGACAACGGTGGGACCATTCGAATAACTCGACAACAGCCCCGGTATTCCCCCGGTATGCGACCCGAATTCGCCCAGGATCGCCCCGCATACCGGTTTCCACTGCCATCACAACTCAATTTGCATAAAGGGGGCAACGAACTCGGAACACCACAACCAAAGAACGCAACGCGGAAGCACAAACAACCAAACACTACGGCACAAAGACAAAACCCCTACGACCCCGGCCAACTACAAAGCACAAAGGCCAACGAAGATAGAAATAACATCACGAATACGAAGTGAGTAACCACATACATCAAGTGTTCGCTACAAAAGAAACCAAGTATCCAAGGATAGAAACGACATAATTTTGAAACTAACTATACAACAAAAGAACCTACAACGAACAAACTAAACCCAAAAGCAATGCATCACCGGAAGTGTTCTGCCTCTGAACACTCCCGGGCGGGTGCGACAGCGTAGACGGTCTCTACTCGATGCCTCGCCCGTTCACCGAGAGGCAGTACGGACAGAACTCACATCCGTCTGGATCCTCACCTGAAAACCACAAAGCAAAAGCATGAGTACAGATGGTACTCGCAAGATTTACCCGTGGTCCATATATGACCGACTCGAAAGGGTATGCATTTGGATGTAGCAAGGAATCAAGGTTATGGTAAAAGTGCGGAAAAGCTTAACTTTGTTGTTTAATTCCATTCCACTACTAAATTTCACAGGTTTAATAGCACTTGTGAATAGCACCTATCTCTAGAGTGAGATCTGGAAGTTTACAATTTACATAAAGCAAGTGTCAACATAAACAAGCATCACTACCAACCACATCCATTATTAAGTTCAAGTTATTACTATGTTGAAGTGTGCTAACATCAAGCGTGCTCATATCCGAGAGCGCGGCAATTCGAATCGCTTATTCACCCTGCAAGGGATCATCAATCGCACGACATGTGCCACAAAGAACCTCATGTCAACCATCCTCCCATCCATACCAACTTGTTGGGCCATCTTCATGCGGTCCGAGCACCTAGCACCCCCTCGAGCGGCCCAAGCCCGGTTTGGCCCTCAAGAATCGGCCTAAGCCTCGCCCTCAACCATGCCCAATCGCATGAGGGCACAACCCATCGAATTAGCATGCAATGAAAGAATAGCTTTACCGTCCCATACCGGCATGCGACCGACAAGGTGTGCTCGATCGAAGGGCAAACAACGGATCTGTCCTCAACTGACAGAGGCGAGACTACAACACTTGGGTCTCCACACCCAAATGATCCAACACTCTCGCCCGGTCCCAATTCATTTTCCATTTCTACTCATAACCATAACCATTACAGCTCGCTAACTGTAAAGTGAAAAAACCTCAAGCGATCGAACCATCCATCACTTGGCCCAAACCCGACATCTAAGCAAGACTAAGCATGGACACATATATTTACCCATACAAGCTCCAAAGGAAGGTGTTCATCAAGTACGAAGGAGTGTATGTGCAACAAGTAGGATCTAGTACCTATCCCACAATTAAACTCCTAATGCATACTTACACATCCAATAAGCAATTCATTCTCAAAAATAGAATTACAAATAGGGTTGAATATGCTTAGCTGCTTGCCTTGTGCTTCTGCTTGAGTATCGACGGCGAGTTGCTCTTCGGCAATCCCCTCGACCACGGCCACGTCAGTCACCGCGGTCACGTCCTCTACACGGATACAATGCATGAATGAGATGCATGCAATGCGATGAAATGGAAAACACAATGCATCCCCCGAACAGACCAGCCAAACCCGGACAGTCCAGATGTTTAATCCGGATAGTCTGGATAACTCGGACAGTCCGGACCATTTGTCCAGACACTCCGGACATGGCGCATTTCGCCTAATGACCCAAGGTATTGGAGTGGTTTTCGAGTTCTACGGCACCACGAGAACCCGATCTACAACTTTCCTACACGCGGCCAAGCCGGAAAAGCTCCGAGCTAGCCCAAATCACGACGAATCGAGGCTCATTCCTAAAAACTCCAACCAACACCTAATCCGATGCTAAGAACGGCATCATCTACCCCCGATCTCTCACCCTACACCCTACATTGCCAAAACCACCCCAAATCCAACCACCCACCAATACCCTAAAACCCCCAAATTTCACCCCAAACCCCAAGCTACATGCCAAACCCCAAATCCACCCCCATGGACGCCCTAGATCCCAAGAACCCATGAATAGACTCCAAGAAGTGGTCTTACCTTCAAGGAGGATGAAAGAGAAGGAGAAATGGCCGGCTAGGGGAGGGGCTTGAGGACACCAAGGTGGGGAAGTCACTGGGGAGGAGCACGGCAGGACGCCGGCCGGTGGGGAGGCGCCGGTGATGAGCTTGGGTGGAGGAGGGATGCACCAAGGAGTGGAGATCAATGGGGAGGATATGAAATGAGGTAGAGGCCAAGAGAAATGGGACTTTATACTAAACCCCCCGACAAGTCCGGATACTCCGGATGTTTAACCCGGAGACTCTGGGTTGGGGCCTTCGGTAGAGTTAACCCGGACACTCCGGGATATCAATCCGGATACTCCGGGTTGAGGTGTTCGGGCAAGCTAATCCGGATACTCCGGACAATTCATCCGGATACTTCGGACTTCCCAGAATTTTTGAAACTGGGGCCTTGACACTAACGGCTCTAGCAAACTTTCGGATGACGCCAACTCTTGAGCAATCGTCTTGACGCTATTTTCAATCATCATCTTTAACGTTGTGACCAAGGCCGATGACTGGTTAATTGACGCATGATGCACAGATTGCTCAATCTTGGCTTGAGCCGGCATGTATCAACTTACCGAGTCGCTTGGGATTCCGGCATCGCTGATGGGGTTGAGTGTTGGGAGGGCAGTCTTTTGGGTGACGCCCCATTGGGTTTTCTGATAGCAACTCAACATCAAATCTTCTAGAGCGGCCTTCCGATCTTCAATCTCTTTGCGTTACTTTGCGGCCAAATCGTCCAGCGCTTGGACGATGATGGCTTCGGCATTGACGTCGACTGGTGGGATGGATTTTCCTGTGGCCATCGTCTTCAATCGGTCCCACTGGGCGTGCCAAAAGTGTGTTGGTGCCAAAAACTTGAAGTAGGGTTTCTAACTTCAACACACCAGTCGAACATCTGATTCTAGCGTGCCAATCGATTTGACTTGCAATCGATAAGGTGGAAAAATAATAAAGTCGATCAAAGCCGATATCAAACGATGGTCGGTGTAACTCCAATTGGCAAAAAGCCGATCAGGGGGTAACTAGATTAGCCGATCAAAGCTAATCTTTAGGTAAAGGCATATTGCTTTGAGAGGCGATGTGCAACAAAACAAACAAATCGAACCTGTGATGAAATCGACGAGACCAACAATCGGCGATACGCAAACTTTTATTGATCTAGTCGACTTACAGAGGAAAGCTTGTTACAAGAAAGAAAAACGACGAGAAAACTGTAAATATGATTGTGGATGTGTCCCTATCTGCCTTGCCTAGGCTCAGCTTTTATACCCTTCGGCCGATCCGAGTTCTCCTTCAGTACGACAAGAGTCTGTGTTGGCCACTGTTTCCTAAACAGTCTCCTGTTTCCATGTTCCACCCATCGTGCGCTTATCCAAACTCCCTTATGCCCTAATTGGCAGACATTTCCATATATACCGTATTCTGGTGCAAACAGACCTATTGAAACCAACCATAGCTGCCATCTTAGCCTAACTGTAACTAGGTAAATATGAGAAACAGATCACAATCTTTCCTTCTTTGTGCAAGTACTAGTACTCAGTGAATGGCATGAATATGTATAGTCCAATTGCTGCCAACACCCAATAGAACACATCAGAGTCAAGTTTGTATGCTCAAACTCTCACCTTTACTATAACACCGAGGTCATCATCAAGCTAACCAGAATCACACTACATGCAACCAATAAAGCAAGCTAGCATGAGTAAATTTCAGTACATAATTTCAGTGCAGAATACATCTAGAATATCATCAAATTATCCAGAAATAATTTTAGTACAATTTCAGTACAACTTGATGGTTATAGGAAAGCAAGCCATATGACAGTTAACCTGCAGTGCTATCTAATAACTTGAAGGCTTGAACTATCAGGAGTCAGGATGAGCACACGTCTTACAGAACCAAGCTCACTGATTACTTATCTATCGCACACGCAAGATCCACTAATCAACACACAATAACTATTAACCTCAACCTCCTACAGTTCTACCCATTCCATCCATCAATCACCTCAGATCTGAAATTTTATGAGGAGGTGTAGTTTTACCTCACCCCCCGAAGGAAGCGCAGTGTGCAGAGCAGTCGGAGGGAGTTAAGGAGGAATGAGGCTAGGCTTTCGTCCCCAAGCACTGCCAGTTTAGGAGAGATCTCTATTCCTTAGTTCAGGCCGAGCAGGCCAGCAGGGAGATCGGGAGGAGGAGGGAGTTCAAGAGAGGGTAGAGATCGAGCCAGAGGCCGGAGGGCAGAAATCTAGGCGAAGATTCGGAGGGTGGAGGTTGGAGGCGATGCTGATGGGGATTCGGGGAATGGCTGAATGGAATGGGGCGATTCGAGTTCGACCAAGGGGTGGGGAATTTTGTTGTGTAATCTAACCTGCGACTCCGAGCTCTTATTCGGGTTTTCGGTTCTTTTAGTTTCCGAATAATGAGAACTGAACCAAAAACCGAACAGTATAAAAAAAATTTATGTAACACCCCGGCATTTAATATGCCCGAATGCTACCAAACATAGACTAAGCAACCTCTAAATACCACAATTACAAGTAAATTACAGCAAAGGAGCAAATGCTAATACCGAAAATTTTGGCAGCATCTCCTTTGTTTTTCCATGAATTGAAGCAACAATAATATTAACATATCAAGATAGCATAATGAACGATAGCAATAACATGACCAATCGGAAATTCAACCTCCATACAACTAAAGATATAAGTCTATCCGTCACATGTCAAATATGGCCTAATCATTTACTCATGACAACCAACGAAGCATCAAAACCACAATTTAGTTCAGTGAATTAACCATCACAACTAAAGGAGAGAACATGTCATTATTTATTTGTGTGATGCTAAGTGATGACATGTGACTAGCTCCCTTTCCCGCATGCCGGTTTCATGGTACCTAAGAAAAACACAAAAACACAAGCGTGAGTTCATCACTCAGCAAGTATATTGCAATGAAACAAGAAAATACATTCCAATACCTTCATCACCACTTTTCACATACGACATCATACACATCTCATATTCATAGTGTAAGAATATCATTGACATCATCATATATCATCATCATTTAACATCCTCATATAATGCAATGCGATGCACATATCTCCTGGAAACTCATACCGGTATGGTTGAGTACACACCCGTCGGTGTGCACCCTCTCCCCCCATCCATCCCGAAGATGGAGGGTGCCTACTCCTCGCTTCCATACACCGCGGTGGATGGAATCACGATGTAGGACTTACTCATTGGCTCTCCAGAATAGTCATAACTTTCTCACCGACCTTCCCCAGACTAGTTATGACTTTCTCACCGCCCGGGCCATGTATCATGCCATGTATGCAAACATGCCAACATCATAAATAACTTTGTACATTAACAGATGGCATCATAACATAATAAGCATATTCATCATATCAATGGCAACCACTTAGGCATGGCATGTGAACATATCATATATTCAACTTCAATCTCAACCAATCTAGAAAACTACAACCCGCTACCCATTCCAATACACTTGCCTCAACCACGGGCGACGGATTGGCGAGACGTAGAGGGCACCCTCGGGGTCACAACACCTGCACATAGGCACCACACACTCAAAATCATGCCCACAAAACAATACGCAAACACTCTTCTACCCCGACTTCGCAAACTACCCGCACAACCCAAAAACAGAGGTCCTGTCCCGTCGGGACAGCAGAATTGCAACGAGCATAACTCAGGTTCTACGACTCCGAATCGATTAAACGAGTACATCCTCGCGTAGCTTAGGAAATTTCCTAACCTTTTCTAAGTATATGGAAAAGCTGTTTCAGACTCTAAAGTTGTTTAATCTACAAAATACCGTGATCTGTTCCAATCACATCACAGTTTTTAACAAGTTCGGTAAAATGAGCATAACTTTCAAACGGCTTGGCAGAATTGGACGTTCTTTATAACCACTGAAAGGTATTGAAATTACCTATAACTTCTTCAACAGCAGGCCGACCAAAATCCGAGTCTAAAATGGCGAAAACCCAAATCCTAGGTCGACTGCTCAATCTGCCCGAAACAGAAAACGTGGCAACTCTAGTTTTTTCCCAAATCTACCCATGGAAAGCACCACCACTTGATCTAAAAATATGAAATCAACCTCTAGAACAGCACCTAGACCCAACCCATAGATCACACAAGCCATACCTTCGCCCGACGAACGAAAACCCAACGGATTTCCTCCCGGTTCGCGCGATCTCCTTCCTTGCATCCAAATCCACCGGATCTCCTCGTCGCGGAGCGCTCCAATGGACGGGTCTGCGGGGTGGTGAGGTGGAGAACTCCCCTAGGGGCAGCAAGGGAGGTGGAGAGGGGAGGAGAGGGGTGGTGGCGCCATGGGGGAAGATGGAGAGGCAGGGGAAGGGTGGAGGCGCATGGGGGGGGCTAGGGGGTGGCGGCTAGGGTTGGGAGAGGGAGTGGGGGGCGCACCAGGGGGTGGGTGCCAGATTTGGCTGCCCAAAAGTCCCCCCTTGGGCCCAAACCCTTCCACCGGAGGCCCAACTCAACCCCTAAGGCCCAAAGTCCCCCGGAGAGGCCCAAACACCCGAAAACGGCCCAAAAACACGCTATAAACGGCATAACGTAAAGTTTTAACCTCCATTTTCACATTTTATAAAGTTTTTGACCTCAACATTCACATTTTATAAGATACGACACTCCGTGGTGTCACATTCTCCCCCGCTTCAACAGGATTCGACCTCGAATCCAAGACACACCAATACGCAACCCAACAAAGCAAAAGATAGCTAGGTTTCACATCTCATACCTGAGGCGAAAAGCTCGGGGTACTTCTCGCGCATGCGAGACTCCAGTTCCCAAATCGTTTCTCTCTCTGACTAAAGCCACTGGAACTACACTGATCGAGACCCGATGGTAAGATGCTTAGGCTCGAAGATCCACAGTTCTAACGATAACCCACGATCAACCTCTTGCAAGAACTTTACTCAACATTGAAACCCAAAGCACCCATACAAGGCCTCGGCATGACCCAAGCGATAGGATAAAATCCCAAACAGACCACGAATGTAAACGGTCTCACACTCCTCCTTCGATACATCCCTTGGCACTAAAGTGCCCGATCCCTTTAACCAAAGCCACTCTCCAGAAGGACATGGTACCAACTTCTAGATCCATCTTCCACTCCCACGCTGCTTGATGATTCACGTCTCAACCTCTCAACTGTGGTTCGTCGTATTCGCGACGACGCAAACCAAGTGAGACACAACACTCTAAGATTACTAACTGCTTGAACCATCGGGGTTACATCCTGATCTTTTACAACAAGACCAACACCCACCCCACTACCACCGAAAGGAGAAGTCTACTTTATGACCAGAGTTCTGAAAACCCGCAAATTCAACAACAACCGAACATTCCTCTTCGGTTGGCACAACACGCTCAAAGATCGGCGACAAAAGATCCAATACACTTCCAAAAGGAAAAGCAATTACTAGCAACCACCAAGTGGTCCACTCAAGATTTATTAATTATCCAGCCCTACCGAGGGACACATCAATGACACAAGTCTCCAAGAAGGTTTGAATTGAGTCCTACACAACCTTCCTTTACTCTTGACTTCCAAACTAGTTACGATCAACCACTAGCAATGCCTAATATCTTAGGTCATTACAAACCCACACTAGATTCCTCTTTCTAAGAAGGTTTCGCCCTCGCATTCTTCCTTTCAAAGAATCGGAACAAGGGTACAATCATTGAGTAAGCTCAACCAAGACCCATGAACCCAAAATGATCCACATCCAACAACTCGAACTCCAAAGCGCTAAAAGCCACATTGGAAAGAGTACGGCAACAACCAAAGAGTACTCATCTTATTTTTCCTAAGCTAAGATGCAAAGGAAACACAAATCTCCTACACCACAACCAACATAGTAGAAAGAAATAGAAGTCTCGATTTATGACATGCATGCACACTTTTTAAGAGCACTCCGGATTAGTCATATATCCATATATGACTTTCTCACCGACCTGGCTCAATGACTCTTTTATCATTTAACATCTATAAACGATGTCTTGTTTACATTTCACCATTCATTCATCATGTAACAACACTACCGAATAGTCACTCACAAGATGACTTCATCCTCTGTATCACATGAATAAAACTCGAATAGCATCGAGGATTGCGCTAGTTCATATAAACTATGACGACAAAGATAGTTAACGATGAAGGCATCACATCGTATCAGAACCCACCAATGATAGAAAGCTAAACTCGCAAAACATCGTGTTTTAACCAAAATCAACATTTTGGAAAAGAACATGTAATACCTTACAAATCTAAACTGTCGTACAAGAAAATTTCGACAGCATCTCTCCTAAAATTAGGACAAAACGGAAGCGACAACAAGATTCATAATAACCATTATAAACAGGAATAACATAAAAGCATCAATACTAGAGATAACAAGTCTAAATCAACCAGAAAACAAACATAAACGTAAAACAGCTCCAAAGAGGACATCAACAGGTCTATGATTAATAAAATTTCAGCAAGCTAATGAATTATTAAATGCACTAGTCCATGTGATTCGTGATGACCCCGGAGGGTTGATTGTGCTACTAAGCCCACCCTTCAAGCTTACGACTCGCGAGAACTACCTGAAAACAACAAAATAACAAGGGGTGAGATTGGGTAATCTCAGCAAGTGGAACAACTTCTAACGAATAACACAGCCACAGTAAAACTAGCATACCAAGTTCCTCATGTCCAATACCACATTATAGAGTCCACACAACCTCAGTAAAATGCATATGATTGTGCACATGCTTATGCCATGATCCTCCTCACCGTGCCCTTTCTCAGGAACACACGGTGTTGTACCGGTACGGTCGCGCACGCTGGCGTCGACAAACTTCCAATGCATGATTATGCAGTTAATGCTTCATGCATAAATACATTCATAACTTCCCACTCTGAATTCTCATGCTTGCATACCATCAAATAACATGGATAGAATGCGAACATCATTGAGATAGAATATCTCCACAATTCATCTTGCAAACAACATCTTTCTTCATTCTTACTCATGATTCAAAAGCCAAACAACCACATCACAATGCAGGATAGGATATTGTAATCTCATAAACAAGTAGTTAAACCATGTAGGTGTGCTGCAATTAAGGTTTATATTGAAGACGAAACAAATAGCGAGTTATAGTTTAGCAAGACCGCTACTTCCACTTGCCTTTACCAACGTGGATCACGAACCTAGTTGCGTCCAGAAGGGGCACCACCTGTACAAGTATTATTTCAGTACATAGCGACATCACAAATGATCACACAACTCGAACACACGCTTCCTAATCCCCGTTCCCTTCTTAAGCGCCAAAAACCCCAATCTGTCCGGGTCAAACAGCAGCACCCTCTCTTCACAATTTCGTATCTTTTCTTATACAGATCATAAAAATACAAAAAAATTACAGTAGCTAGATATTGACGAGATCTACAACTTTCATTAAGATCACAAATTTCAATTCCACTGTTAAATATGCCTAAACAAACGTCCAACACAGTGGACAAAATCTGTTTCCAGATTCTGCCCGTCATCTTGAAACAGCGATAACTCTCATACAGACGCCCCAAAAATTCTGAAAAAATTACAGAAGCTATATCTCGACGTTATCTACAACTTTCTAGTTATAGGTTTTTGCAGGCAAAATCGTCTATGCCACGTAAAACGCGAAACAATCCGCGCTGCACAATCTCCCCTTCCAAAAACAGCACCACGCGAACATCTACCCTTCTCCCCCATCAAGATCCATCTAAATCACTCACCACCAGATCTAATACACTCCTAATCCCTAGGTAGAACAGGGGTAAAAGATTGGGAATTTTACCTTGAGTTCTCCCTTGAGAACCCATGAAAAACGCGCGACGATTCCCGAAACGGAAATCTGCTCGTCCTCTATGCCTCCACGGATCCTCTTCTCGCTTGCCCCTTCGCGTTTCGCGGTGGATCTTGAGCCACCACGCAAGGGGAGGAAGAGGAGGGGTGGTGTGGCTGCTAGGGGAGGAAGGGGGGCGCCCTAGGGCTTTTGGGGGGGTGACACCCCTTTTATATGGTGGGCCGGCCCACTAGGGGAAAAGAGAGAGAGGTGGGGAGGGGATTCGCAGCCCAGGCCCAGGTTTTCCTCGGCCCACTATTTCTAGCCCGACAACTCCAAATTTAATATTAATATGCTGGATAAACTTCAATTATTTCATCCCCCGACAAATCCTTCATTCCTCTCCCGAAACAAAACCAGGAAAAGGAACCCTAGAATCGCTCTGACGCTCTAAGGCATCACAGAACATCAAAATTTCAAGTCGAGCATCTTCTCCCACAACCGTCACAAATTTTCTCAAGGAGAGGGAAACTCATTTCAAAAAGGGAACACCTCACTAACAAAATCACTTTATAAAACATTCATAAAATCCACCTTTTTGAAGCACTCGCAACCATCACACACATTATGCAAATAAATCCAACTCCAGTAAAAAAGAGTTACAAATTAAATCTCAAAAGTTTCCAACACAACCCACTATGTCCATCTACTTCCGTTAAAATTTATTCCAAAAATAATTCAGGGTGAACGTGAAGGAGCGCGATCCACTCAAAATCTTTTGGGTGTAAATCCATACTCATAACACAAATTAAACAAAATAGCCAAAACCAAAGATTGGTACCAATAGCTACGGGTTTTAGGGAAACTCGGAAACACAACACAAGGAATACATTGACCGAAGTCATTCAACCAAAATGGCAAACAACCACACCAGTTCAAAAGGTTTTAAACACCAGCTTAGCATGAATCCCACCATAACTTGTATTCCACTACACTTACCATTTAAGCATTCAATAATCACTATTTACTCATCAAGAGAGTCCAACCGGATTTAACAAAATTTACATAACAATTTCTTTCTCTAGTTACCATTCCCAACACTTTTAATTAAGGTTTAAGATGCTTATCACAAAGGCACCCAACCAAGACTACATTGACATGATCCCCACGGATCATGTAACACCCCGGCTTTTACTAAGCCCAGAATGTCACCAAACATAGACCATAACACATTTAATACCATAGTTTAAGGTAAATTACAGCAAGTAATCATTTAGAATAATTGAAAAATTTGACAGCATCTCCTTTGTTTATGCATGAAACTTAACAACATAACATCATATCAATATGTAGGACAAACAAGATCTCCATACGCCGCGATAATGATAGCTAATCATCAACTAAAACATCAATAAGCATCGTTAGCAAAAGAATAAGCATCAATTTAAGTCTAGGAAGATAAAACAACTCACTCCATAGCCCCACATGATACACATGAGGGAAACAACCAAACATAAAGACCATACACTAATGATTATTGTAATACTTATTGCCGTGTCTCCAAAACAGGTGAATTAGCTAGATTATGATACTACGTGGAGGAGTGTAGCTAGATCCCTTTCCCGCGCGCCGATTTCATGGTACCTAAAGAAACAAACAACGTAAACACAAGCATGAGTTCATAACTCAGCAAAGTGTATTGTAATGGATCAACAAGGATCAAGACAACAAACCATCATCCCAGTCTCCACAGTTATATCACAACACATCATATTTAACATTATATACATCCTTTAAAACAACATGATAATCATCTCATGAGCATCTCATGAGTACTCTCATCTTCATCTCATAAACATCTTCATTTATGTATGTCATTCATGCAATGCAATGCACATGTCTCCTGGAATACTCATACCGGTATGGTTGACTGCACACCCGTCGGCATGCACCCTTTTCCCCTTCCATCCCGAAGATGAAGGGTGCCTATCACTCGCTTCCATTCACCTCGGTGATGGAATCACGATATAGGACTTACTCAAAAGAATAGCCCCGGACTAGTCATAACTGTTCTCACCGACCCTACCGGAATAGTTATGACTTATCTCATAAACGAGCCATGAAAATATTCCATGTATGCAAAATGGACAGCAACGTATACATAAATAGAAATATTGCATATCAACACATGGCATCTCAACATGTAGGACCGTATTCAACAATCGACGGTAACCGTTCAAAACATGGCATGTGAATCATTTATCAACAACAAGCATTTTTAATCATGGCATGAGGACACCATATCATCGACAACATTTAAATCATGGCCTAAGGACATCCTATCAATTATAACATGTAATTCATGGCAAGACAACATGTTATCTATTCCAAATACTATCAAGCAATTCTAGCAACACGTATAGCATACAATCCACGCAACACACTTGCCTTCAACCACGGGCAACGGAGTGACGAGAGGTTGAGGGCACTCCCGGAGGCACACCACCTTCTTGGAGAATCACCAATCGACGACCTTTTCTTCACGATCTCCACCCGATCTCCTCCCACGCGACGTTGCCACCGGTTCTCCTCGTCGCGAATCCTCCCACCGGCGAGGGCAGCACCGTGGCGTGGCGTGGCGTGGCGTGGCGTGGCAGCGATGGCGTCACAGCACGGCAAGGGATTGTGGAGGGGGAAGGCGCAAGGAGTGGGGGAGGTGGTTTGCAAGATGTGAGGAGGGAGGGGCGGTTTGGGGGAGATGGGGGAGAGGGGTGGCGGCTTGGGGGCAAGGGAGGGGCGCACCAAGGAAGGCAGGGCAGCAGGGTGTGCTGCCCTAAAGCTCTCCCTCATGGGCCCAATTCATTCCACCTTCTGCCCAATTGCTTTCCCCCCACGGCCCGATCACCCAGAAAACAGCCCGAACCTCCCGAAAACGACCCAAAACGACATAGAAATATGGTTTAATCTCATGCCGCAAAGTTTTACTCCCAAATATCATATTTTATAATGTCACACCGTTCCGTAGTGTCATAGATCACCAAATCATAATTCATCTTATTCTAAATTTGAAACATAGTACTTCAACAAATCTTTCAGTATGATCAACCTATAAATTTCATACCACCTATATGTTCACGTCTCGACAACCGAACCTCATTCAGTTAAACAACGACTTCAACATGTAAATATTATCTCCACAGGGAACAATTCGCAAGTGAGACTCTAAGTTATACTTTCATTAAGGATAAAATCATTCATCATGTTAATTATCCAAAGCTCATTCCATTGCAACATGTTAAAATTTTCCTCTATTTAACCATGGTTTTCCAACGAGTAATCTAAACAGTCACCACCACTACTTAGTCATCAATAACAACAAATGGGCATGATCATCAACCAACAACATTACTTTTAGCTACCCTATACAAAGGTGATAACAAAATTACCACCACACAACATACTCCAACTATTTAAAATAGATTGAATACTAGCATTAACACTGCCCTTAACAACATCATTAACAATAAGTCTTATGTCTTCTCAATTGATATCAATACTAGCATTATAGAGACACAACTGCATACTTCCAAATATACTAGTAGTTTGCAACAACAAAAAATAGCAACTCTAATCAACTTCCAAGTTAAAGCCACTAGCCAACACGATTAAATTTCTCTATTAACCCGTTAGATTAGAACATCTTTAAACAACTAGCAAAGTTTCTTTAACAATAACAGCAGTCTACATCATTTTAATGTTTTAACTATGCATCAGGGTTTAAAACTTTAAACATAATCGGGGATCATAAGCACTTTTAAAGCAAAGCAACCGATTCTAAGCATATACATTAATACCTTTAATCATTCTCGCTATAGAGTAATCTACAACACTAGAAGTTCATTTAATCTTAAGCTAAACATAAATATTACATTTCACTAATTCAACTCACCAATTAACTTAAGAACAAATCATTTCAATAAACCACATTGTTACATACTACATGACATGCTAAACAACCATTTTCACTTTTGACAAAACAGGATGCAACTCCACTTTTTAAAGATAACCACAACTCAAGAACTAGAACGAACACCGATATACAATTTCTCCTGTTCCAGGCAAGGAAGAAAAACAAAACTCCAACAGAAATGCAGGAGAGCTCAACTCTCAAATTCCCAAATTTGCCCACAAAACTCTTCAAGAAATCTCAAGATCTATACTTCCAAGAAGGAAGAAGGATGCACTAGGGAAAACCAAATGTTCAACCAAATCTTTTTCGATAAAGATTCAAAACTTAGCTCCACCCAACCTAAGGTCGGCACTAGGAGAACTTCAACTCTTTTCTTAGATAGGGAGGACAACAACCACATATGTTTCCTCCCCAAGACAATCCACAATAACCAGCAAAACCGGGTGTCAAAGCATAAATTATGACCAACAGACGCGCCACTCAAAACTCTTCTTCTTCGTCTTCAACCAAGGAAGACAAAACCACAAACCGCCTACGGAACAATCCGCGAAAATCCAGTACCAAACACTTTTCTTTTGATTTCAGTCAACTCAAGCCAAGAAAACCAACCAAAACCGATCGCCTACGGAACATACGAAGGAATCCACCACCAACTCTTCCATTTGTCTCCAGTCATGTAACACCCCAATTTTTTCTTTTCATGAAATTAGATGTTATTTTACACTCTGGTGAATTTTTGGAATTTTCTGGATTTATTTGGAATTAATTTGAATTTATTCTATATTGAAATAATTAAAGAAATAAAAATTTCAAATAAAGTTTTGTGGGAAATATTTTATTTGGGTCCAAAAAGTTTCAAAATATTTTCCATAATTTTTCTGGAATTTTTCTGAGTATTTTACTATTTTTCTGGATTTATTTGAATTTTCTATGAATTATTGAATAATTAAATCGCAGGAAAATCGAGTTGGTTTTACTGTTCACCCGACCGAGTCTGAGTCAGACTCGAATTCGAGTCCGACCCGAGCAACGAGATCGAGCCAAACCCTAACCGCGTGACCGTTGGATCTTGATCCAACGACCACGATTGAGCCACGTCACTCGGACCCGAGCCCGACCGAGCCAGCCAGCTCACCGAGTCGGACCCGAGTCCAACTCACGCGACCGTTGGATCTTGATCCAACGGCTCTCGTTGACCCACATTACCCAATCCGAGTTGGAGTCGGATTCCGCCGCCGTAACCGGGTGAACATCGGTCTCCGCGCGATTCACGGAAGCCGAGGCCCCTATTTAATGCGCCGCCACCCGTGTCGTGAAGCCCACTTCATTGCGCACCCGTAGCCCTAGCTCGCGTCGCCTGAGCCGCCGCCGTTCGCCCGTGCGAGCTCGCCGGAGTTGGAAGCCCGTTCCGCCGCGTTCTTTTGCCGATTCCGCCGCCGTCCGTCGTCCATCGCCACCGTTGACCCCAGATCCGGACTCCCCGCGTCGAGCCGCACCCGTGGGTATATCTCACTTCGCCGGAGCACGCCCCAGACACCGTCCGAGTGGTCGTCGTCCCCCGCGCCGGTGGCCCCGCTCCGCAGCACGCCATCGCTGGACCTCGAGCTCTGCCAGCCGTCCGATCTGGATCCGAGGGCCCAGATTGCGCCACGTCACTCACGGTGAGATCCACGTGCTAACCCCCAGATCCAATCTCAGCCGTTAGATCTAGATCGTACGGTTAGCGTTAGCCGCGTTATACACGTTACACTAGATCTCGACCGTCCGATCGAGATCCAACGGTCCGGATTGACCGCGTTTACCCCAAACGCGTGAAACCAGATCCAATCTGGGCCGTTGATTTTCAAATCAATAGCCGAGATCAAGACACGTGGCCGGGAGGCCGACCGTCGCAGTCAGCGCGGTCAGCGCCCGCGCGTGGGTACATGTCTCTGACACGCGGGGCCCGCATGTTAGTAGGATCCCGTGTCAGTCGCGCCCGCGCTGGCGTGAGCCTGGGCCGCTGACAGGACGGGCCCACATGTCAGTGACATGTGGAGCCGTGGGCTGAGTCCACGGTGGACCGAGCCGAGCCGTGGGCTGAGTCCGTGGACCGACTGACGTCAGCCGACCAATCAGATGCTGACACGTGTCACTACTGACGCAATAAATCTTTTTCCGAAAAAGAAATAATTTATTTAATTCGGTTTAATGAATTCAAATATGATTTCAAACTTCAAACGCTTATAACTTATGCAATTTAACTCCGATTTGAGTGATTCAAATTTCTAAATTTGTATAAAATTGAGATCTGCCCAATGGTAAATTTTATTTAATTTTTGGACCAAAGTTTTTCTCTATATTATTATTTAATTGATTATTTAAACTTTAAACGCTTGTAACTTTTGCGTTTTAACTCCGATTTCGCCGATTCAAATTCCTAAAAATTCACAAAATTATGCTCTCTCTGTTTATGGACTTCATTTGGATGTTTGGACACTTTTGTCTACTGTTTTATTCATTTATTGCTATTTGCATGTGTTACGAGTAGACGTTGAAGTGCCCGAAGGCTTCGAAGGTGAAGTTTTGACCCAGGAGCCTGCTCAGGACCAAGATCAAGTGCTTTTTGAAGGCAAGTTGTGCTTTGACCATGTTGATCCCATTTTGAAATTAATTTGATTTAAATTATTGCATGCTAGTTCAATTATGGAAGGTTTTAATTAATTTTCGGAGACTAGTTAATTGCCTAGTTGCTGTATGCCACCTTGACATAGATAATTGAATGCCATGAACCCCTTGTCACCGTAGTTGAGGATTAAATAGTTGGACATTATTAAATTGCCAACATGGGAATTTAAATCGTTGTAGTATATTCCTTAGACCTGCGACGTGCTTACGACATGATTTTGGGCAAACAAATGTTAATATTGACTTAATGATATATTGAACCTATTTTGGAAAAGGTATCATGTGTTGTGATGTTGATGGCATGTGATGCATGGTAATCAACTGGGGTTGTGATAAATAGATTTGGACCGGGGCATGTGGCAAGAAATGATCGGGTGGGCCAGTTGTGGCACCGGGAGTGATGGTTTGGTTCTTCGGGTAGTCTTGCCCTGGTCAACCTAAGGACATAACCTTGCAAGCCTTTGAACTGAGTCAATCGTGCAACCACATGTCCGTAATGGGACGAACCTAGTTGAGTAAGTTACTAATAACTTGCATGTGACTCCTCGGGTGTCAACTACACCCTTTGTGTAGCTTGAAAGGGGAGCGTACCAGTGCGATGGCATGGTACCCGTCCAACGGTATGTCGGTCCCATACTTCGCCTTGGTTAAGGGAAGGGATGGTGTATGGCAAAAACCGGAAAGGTTCACTTGCGTAGTTAGCCGTTTCCGAAAGGCTTTGTTACGATCACTCGCCCTTGTGGCGTTTGGCTGTATCTTGTGGGTAAAGTGCATAACCTCTGCAGAGTGAAAAATCTATTTGAATAGCCGTGTCCACGGTATTGGACATTGCTCGGGGATTACAGTCAAGGGTTAGACTTTCTTGAAAAATAACTTGAACTTAAGAGGTTGGTTTGGTTAAATGATGATGTTGATGGAAATGTGGATTAGGAATGGGACAGATGTTTATTTAACTCCTGGAAAAGTTATTGATATCATACTTGTCTTTACTGCTTTCGAATCTACTTATGATACTTGTCAAATGCTGTTTTACCGCAATTATACCATGAGCCATTCCCTTGTACTAAGCCATGCATGTAGTATATTAGTTTGCATTCTGTGCATGACTTGCTGAGTACCAAGTACTCACCCTTGCCGCAACACAACATCAGTTGAAGAAGAGTCTACACCAGCTTTGGAGGAGGAGTTTCAAGAGGAGCCGTCTAACTAGGGATCGAGTCCAGTCAGTTGCCTGTGGCATATTGGTTGGCGCCACGCGTTTTCTTTATATATTCCGCTGCAGATTTTGTTTGAATAAGTCTTAGCCCTGTGAGGCATACTTTTGTAACTTGACCATAAGGTCGAGCGACCAGTTTAGTTATCTTAATTAAAGTACTTTATGATTATCGATGTGTATGATTGTGATATTTACCAATGTTGAGACTGTGTGCACTAGCGTGATCCTGGACTAGTGTTGAATACACAGAGGGTCTGGATTTGCAAATTCGGGTCCCAACAGAGGTGGTATCAGAGCCATACTGACTGTAGGCTCAACCCATAGTTAGAATAGTCGTAGTGAGGATAAAACCTATTTTCTAAAGCTAAAAGTTTGTCAAGATAATGAATTAATTCTCGACTTATCTCCTTCTCACTTTTCTTACCCTGGCTAAACTTTCCCCCTTACCTTAGCACAATTTGAAATCTGTTCTTACGTGAGCATTTTGTGACAGATGGAGGGAGAGATCAACTACGTCGATCTTGAGGTTGGCCACGCCGTGGAACTTTGGCGTATGCTGCAGTTTCTTGGAGGTTTTGAGAAGCTTCAATACCAAGTGAACGTCATCAGACAAGCGGGACTGATTAAGGCTTGCGATGTGAAGATCACGGTACATGCCAGGAAGAAGGGCAAGGGCAACCATCCGATATACTGCACCGCCAGGAGGTCGACAATGCAGATGGGAATTCAGGAGGTATCACGACGAGCAATGCGACACATCGCCCGCATCTACGCCAGCGAGCTGGAGGGCGCGGTGTACCGCTACCATCCGTACAACAACAACCTACTTGACCCGAAGCTGATTCAGGATGAGAATGCCACGGTCACACAGTTGGAACGACTTGTCATCGCTCAGGAGGATGTGCTCGATGATACGAACCGGGAGCTACAGAAGGCTCGCGAGGAGGTCACGATAGAGAAGAACCGATGGCGGAAGGCTCAAGAGCATGTGTCCCACCTTCTGCGAAGGATTGACGAGTTGGAGATGGCATTGTACGGACCGGGACCAGAGCCAATACTCGAGCTACACGAGCCGGACCCGGAGGAGTCAGATCTCGATGAAGACATCGCTTCTTCGACTACCACAGTTGCAGGGCATGGTGACTGTTTCGCGCCGATGCCACCGCACCCGCACCCAGGCAGAGGAGGTTTTCTTGACGAGTGAGCCTAGGTCTTGTAGTTGAGACTCCTTCGTTGAGTCGTGTTATAGAATAAAGATTCACCCTTAGAGTCGTTGGATTTGCATTGCTTGCTGAGTGTGCAGTATGTGTTGCAGCCCCTTAGGCATTGTAAGCAACCATACCAAGATATTATTATGTTATAGATAATAAAGTTGGATTTTGAGTTACACCCCTGCATAAGTTACTCTACTACTTATCTATGCTTGTTCCCTCTTGTCTTTAAACCTTGGAGCAATCAATAGATGGTGAACACCCGCGGAAACCTTGGAGGCAATGGGAGTGGGTCTCGCCCAGCTGGGAACCCTAATGATGGAGCACCTGCACCTCACCCAAAGACCGCTTGATTGACATGCAGAACTTTGGAGCTTTTCTTGCTGCACAAACCCAGCTGATGCATGCCATGATGCAACAGATGCAGCAGGTCACTGCTCAGGCCGCCGCTAACCAAGCAAATCAGGGACAACGGTAGGGAGCAAAGTTGTCGGAATTCATGAGGACTCATCCACCCACTTTCTCTGGGAATGCCAACCAGTTGGAGGCGGATGATTGGCTAAGGTCAATAGAAAGGAAGTTACAAATTGCCCAATGCATGGGGAATGAGAAGGTGCTTTATGCATCCCATCAGTTGGAAGGGACCGCCGCTGAGTGGTGGGAAAACTTCTGCGCCACACAGGAGAACCCACAGGACATCACGTGGGAGGAATTTACGACTGCGTTTCGTCAGTATCACGTGCCTGAGGGAATAATGGACCTTAAGAAGGAAGAGTTCAGGGCATTGAAGCAAGGTAATCAACCGGTGTCAGAATATCTGAACAAGTTCACACAGCTTGCACGCTACGCACCTTAAGACGTAGTGACAGACAAGGCTAGACAGTCTCGCTTTATGAAGGGACTCAACTCGGGACTGCAGGTGGGACTGATCACCCACACCTTTCCAGATTTCCAGGAGCTTGTGAACAAAGCGCTTATTCTTGAGGACAAGCGCAAGGAGTTGGATGAAAACAGGAAGCGCAGAATGCAGCAGCAAGGGTCACTTCAGGGAGCGCAGCAACTTCTTCGGGTTGCGCCAAATCAGTTTTTCAGATTCCAACCGCAGAGTGCAGCGAGAACACCGTTGCCAACACCAAGACCTGTGAATCAGAATTTGCAGACCCTAGCCCCAGCCAGGAACACCGCTACAAGAAACCAGCAGGGCACAGTGAGGCGTTGCTATACATGCAATGAGCCAGGGCATTTCTCCAACAACTGCACCAGGAAGACAGCCGGAGTGACCCCAGTTCGCTTCAATTTGGGATCCACACCAGCCAGGACCCCAGCCCCAGGAGCAAACCGCAGAGCAGCACAGCCAGGAGCCGCACCCCAGACCGTGGTGAGAGGCAGAGTCAATCACATGACCGCGGATGCACTCCAGAATGCCACATACGTCATACTGGGTAAGATACTTGTCAACTCAGTACCTGCAACAGTTTTGTTTCACTCTGGAGCTTCGCATTCGTTTGTTTCCCGAGATTTTGTTTCTAAGAATGATTTGGAGATTGTGGATCTTAAGTGCATGCTTATAGTTCAAACCCCTGGGTCAGAACTCCGATCTCAAGTAGGATGTTCTGGGGTGAGAATACTAATAGATGGGGTAGAGTTCTTAGCGAACTTGATTATATTGGGAACCCAAACCCTAGATGTTATCTTGGGAATGGATTGGTTATCCAAGCACAAGGCCATGCTAGACTGTGGATGAAGGGTCATATCCGTTGAGAGCCCGTGTGGAAGAAAAGTGGAATTTCAAGCGACTGCTGTTAGAGATGGACAGCTGATGGTTAACAGCGCAAAGGCAATCAGCATAGAGGATGTCTCAGTGGTGAAGGAGTATCCAGTTGTTTTTCCTGAAGATCTACCTGGGATGCCGCCCGACAGAGACATAGAGTTTGTGATAGAGCTTGTACCTGGTACAGCACCGATAGCGAAAAGACCGTATCGGATGTCCACTGAAGAATTGGTGGAGATGAAGAAACAGCTTGAAGAGTTGATGGAGAAAGGATTCATCAGACCAAGTTAAATGCGCCATGGGGAGCGCTTGATTACGTTGCGTCAAGAAGAAGGATGGGAGTTTCAGGATGTGCATCGACTACCGTGCACTCAATGAAGTCACCGTGAAGAATAAGTACCCCCTACCCAGGATCGATGATCTGTTTGACCAGCTAAGAGGAGCCGGTGTTTTCTCCAAGATTGATCTGAGATCGGGATACCACTAGCTGAAGATCCGATCGGAAGATATCCCGAAGACTGCATTCTCGTCAAGATATGGACATTATGAGTTTACAGTTATGTCCTTCGGTCTGACAAATGCGCCAGCTTACTTCATGAATATGATGAACAATGTTTCCATTGAGTACTTGGATAAGTTTGTCGTTGTGTTCATAGATGACATCTCATCTACTCCAAGACAAAGGAAGAACATGCAAAGCACCTGAGGTGAGTTTTGGAGAAGCTGAGGGGACAGCAACTCTTTGCCAAGTTCAACAAGTGTGATTTTTGGAAGGACAAGGTAGAATTCCTTGGACATGTAATGACCGCAGAAGGAGTTGAGGTAGACCCAAGCAAGGTCGAAGCTGTGTTACATTGGGAACAGCCGAAGACCGTGACCCAGATTCGTAGTTTCCTTGGTGTCGGCGTATTCCACACCAGGGTACCCGCTCCCCTGCAGCAAGTACGATCGCCAGACGGGAGGGGGATGTCTGGGCCCCACCACCTAGGCAGTGGTGGGGCCACCTGGTGGTCGCCCAGTGGACAAGTGGCGATCAGGCCACACCCACTAAGCGCCCAGGAAGGTGGTCGCCCAAGTGGTCAGGTGGCGATCAGGCCACGCCACTGGGCGCCCAGAAAGGTGGTCGCCCAGTGGACAGGTGGCGGTCAGGCCACGCCACTGGGCGCCCAGGAAAGTGGTCGCCCAGTGGACGGATGGCGACCAGGCCACACCACTGGGCGCCCAGGAAGGTGGGCGCCCAGGAAGGTGGTCGCCCAAGGGACGCGTGGCGAGCGAGCTACGCCCGAAGCGACGATGAGGTGGTCGCCCGATGGGCAGTGGCGACGAGCCACCTGGGCACCCAGAAGGTGGTTGCCCAAGGGCAGCGTGGCGAGCAGGCGCGCCCTGGCGACCAGCGAGGTCGCCAGCCAGACGAGTGGCATGCTGAGCCACTCCACAGCGTCGCCCGGCTGCCAGCGCCCGATCAAGGGTATTTAATGCAAATCGTGCGCATTAAATGCAAAGCATGGAGGATACAGTATGGCGGCGCGTCTTCCCCAGGCGTGCATTAATTACGTGTGACATCACGGCAGCGACTCACCCCCTTACGGAGCGGGTGGCGTTGGCGGACGTGGGGCCCGAGGCGGGGACATGACGGCTGCGGCAGATGTTACTAGGATGTAAGAACAGTGACGTGCGCCTTAAATGCGCCCGTGCCAGTGTAATGATTATGGATTGCAGTGTAAGACTTCCATGTGCCCCCGTCAGCCCGAGTATAAAAGGGAGCCGGGGTGCATGGGAGAAGGGGTTCGATCCATGGTCAGTAGGTTTCACCCTCTCAAGTTAGCATACAAGCAATAGCAAGAGAACCAGGACTAGGGTTGTTACTCTTCGGAGGGCCTGAACCTGGATAAATGCCTTGCGTCTCCCCGTTCTCCTGAGCCTCCGGTTACTCCGGTCATCTCCTTCCTTTCTCCGGCGATTGCCCCGAAAGCCCCCCCGTCTGAACCTCACAAGCACCCGACTCGGAGGTGCCTGTCGGCTAGTACGCTGACACTTGGGATGGCAGGTTACTACCGCCGCTTCATCGAAGGCTTTTCGACAATTGCGAGACCCCTTACGCAATTGTTGAAGAAGGAGAAGAATTTTGCCTGGACGCCAGAGTGCGAGAAGGGTTTTCAACAGTTTAAGAAGCGGTTGACATCAGCACCGGTGTTAGTTCTACCAGACGTCAATCAAAGCTTTGATATTTACTGTGACGCATCACGCCAAGCACTTGGATGTGTACTGATGAAAAACGGGAAGGTCGTCGCATATGCATCAAGGCAGCTGAGGCCGCATGAGGAGAATTATGAGTTAGCTGCCGTAGTGCATGCTTTGAAGTTGTGGCATCATTATTTGATTGGGAAAAGATGTGAAGTGTATACGGATCACAAGAGCCTTAAGTACATATTCACCCAATCGGACTTGAACATGAGGCAGAGGAGATGGTTGGAACTGATTAAGGATTATAATGTGGGAATCCATTACCATCCCGGGAAGGCCAACGTGGTGGCCGATGCCTTGAGTAGGAAGAGCCATACTGTGAACATGTTGATAGCCGCGAGTCAGGAAGAGCTATGTAAGGATTTCCAGAAGATGCAGATTGAAGTGGTCCTAGAAGGATTCTTGGCCGCATTAGAGGTGAGGCCTACCCTGGAGGATCAGATCCGAGAAGGACAGAAGGATGATGACAAGATCCGCAGGATTAAGTCCAAGATGGATGAAGGCAAGGCAAAATACTTTAAGCTGGATGAGCAAGGCACGTTATGGATAAAGGATCGAATTTGTGTGCCGAACAAGAAGGAGCTGAAGCAGTTGATCCTAGAGGAAGCCCATGACTCCAAGTATTCAATCCATCCAGTAAGTGCTAAGATGTATCAGGATCTGAAGGAAAGATTCTGGTGGCCGAGCATGAAGCGTGAAGTCGCCGAGCATGTTCTTGTTGTGCGACATATGCCGAAGAGTCAAGGCAATGCATCGAGGCTATTTGGTACTGCTCTGGTAGTTAAAGATACCTGAGTGGAAGTGGGAGGAAATCGGAATGGACTTCATTACCGGTTTACCCAAGACTCAAGGAGGTTATGACTCTATATGGGTTATAGTGGATCGCTTGACTAAAGTCGCCCATTTTATCCCGGTAAAGACCACTTACTCGGGAGATAAGTTAGCAGAATTGTACATGACCAGGATCGTCTATTTGCGTGGAGTGCCGAAGAAGATTTTATCGAATAGAGGTACCCAGTTTACCTCGAGATTCTGGAATAAGCTGCATGAAGCCATGGGGACCCGTTTGAACTTCAGCACCGCCTATCATCCGCAGAAGGATGGACAGACCGAAAGAGTAAATCAGATATTAGAGGATATGTTAAGAGCATGTGCATTGGCTTATGCTACCTTTTGGGATAAAAGTCTGCCATATGCTGAGTTCAGCTACAATAATAGCTACTAGGCCAGTTTACAAATGTCACCTTTTGAGGCACTGTATGGTCAACCTTGCCGAACACTGTTGAACTGGAATGAGACAGGTAAACGCCGTGTCTTTGGGCCAGACATTCTTCAAGAAGCTGAAGAGCAGATTGCCATGATCCGGGAAAGACTGAAGATAGCACAATCAAGACAGAAAAGCTATGCCGATAACCGTCGCCGAGACTTGAGCTTTGAACCAGAAGATTTTGTGTATCTCAGAGTTACACCCCTCAGGGGAGTTAAGAGATTCCATGCCAAAGGGAAGCACGCACCGCGATATGTCGGACCATTTAAGATTTTGAGCCGCAGAGGGGAAGTTGCTTAACAGCTGGAGTTACCGCAGTCGTTGGCCGGAGTGCATGACGTGTTCCACGTGTCCCAGCTGAAGAAGTGTCTTCGAGTACCAGATGAGCAGACACCGCTAGAGTCCATTGAGCTGCAAGAGGATCTGACTTACAGGGAGCACCCCGTGAAGATTTTGGACACCATGGATCGAGAGACGAGAAACAAGTCAACCCGTTTCTGCAGGGTTTAGTGGAGCAACCATGCAGAGAGTGAAGCAACTTGGGAGCGCGAGGAGGATTTGAAGAAAGAATTTCCAAACCTATTCTTTAGTAAGCCCTGAATCTCGGGGATGAGATTCTGTTAAGGGGGGGAGGTTTGTAACACCCCAATTTTTGCTTTTCATGAAATTAGATGTTATTTTACACTCTGGTGAATTTTTGGAATTTTCTGGAATTTATTTGGAATTAATTTGAATTTATTCTATATTGAAATAATTAAAGAAATAAAAATTTCAAATAAAGTTTTGTGGGAAATATTTTATTTGGGTACAAAATGTTTCAAAATATTTTCCATAATTTTTCTGGAATTTTTCTGAGTATTTTGCTATTTTTCTAGATTTATTTGAATTTTCTATAAATTATTGAATATTTAAATAGCTGGAAAATCGAGTTGGTTTTACTGTTCACCCGACCGAGTCTGAGTCAGACTCGAGTTCGAGTCCGACCCGAGCCATGTGATCGAGCCGAACCCGCTCGGCCGAACCCTAACCGCGTGACCGTTGGATGTTGATCCAACGGCCACGATTGAGCCACGTCACTCGGACCTGAGCCTGACCGAGCCAGCCAGCTCACCGAGTCGGACCTGAGTCCAACTCACGCGACCGTTGGATCTTGATCCAACGGCTCTTGTTGAGCCACGTCAAACAATCCGAGTTGGAGTCGGATTCCGCCGCCGCAACCGGGTGAACATCGGTCTCCGCGCGATTCAGGGAAGCCGAGGCCCCTATTTAATGCACCGCCACCCGTGTCGTGAAGCCCACATCATTGCACACCCGTAGCCCTAGCTCGCGTCACCTGAGCCGCCGCCGTTCGCCCGTGCGAGCTCGCCGGAGTTGGAAGCCCGTTCCGCCGCGTTCTTTTGCCGATTCCGCCGCCGTCCGTCGTCCATCGCCACCGTTGACCCCAGATCCGGACTACCCGCGTCGAGCCGCACCCATGGGTATATCTCACTTTGCCGGAGCACACCCCAGACACCGTCCGAGTTGTCGTCGTCCCCCGCGCTAGTGACCCCGCTCCGCCGCACGCCATCGCCGGACCTCGAGCTCTGCCAGCCGTCCGATCCGGATCCGAGGGCCCAGATTGCGCCACGTCACTCACGGTAAGATCCACGTGCTAACCCCCAGATCCAATCTTAGCCGTTAGATCTAGATCGTACGGTTAGCGTTAGCCGCGTTATACGCGTTAGACTGGATCTCGACCATCCGATCGAGATCCAACGGTCCGGATTGACCGCGTTTACCCCAAACGCGTGAAACCAGATCCAATTTGGGCCGTTGATTTTCAAATCAACAACCGAGATCAAGCCACGTGGCCGGGATGCCGACCATCGTAGTCAGCGCGGTCAGCGCCCGCGCGTGGGTACGTGTCTCTGACACGCGGGGCCCGCGTGTCAGTGGGGCCCCGTGTCAGTCGTGCCCACGCTGGCGTGAGCCCGGGCCGCTGACAGGACGGGCCCACATGTTAGTGACATGTGGAGCCGTGGGCCGAGTCCACGGTGGACCGAGCCGAGCCGTGGGCCGAGTCCGTGGACCGGCTGACGTCAGCCGACCAATCAGATGCTGACACGTGTCACTGCTGACGCAATAAATCTTTTTCCAAAAAAGAAATAATTTATTTAATTCAGTTTAATGAATTCAAATATGATTTCAAACTTCAA
This sequence comes from Rhipidocladum racemiflorum, assembly GCA_036346355.1. Classification (NCBI taxonomy): domain Eukaryota; kingdom Viridiplantae; phylum Streptophyta; class Magnoliopsida; order Poales; family Poaceae; genus Rhipidocladum; species Rhipidocladum racemiflorum. The sequence goes on from CM070579.1 coordinate 35,001,404, forward strand.
ACGCTTATAACTTATGCAATTTAACTCCGATTTGAGTGATTCAAATTTCTAAATTTGTATAAAATTGAGATCTACCCAATGCTAAATTTTATTTAATTTTTGGACCAAAGTTTTTCTCTGTAATATTATTTAATTGATTATTTAAACTTTAAACGCTTGTAACTTTTGCGTTTTAACACCGATTTCGCCGATTCAAATTCCTAAAAATTCACAAAATTATGCTCTCTCTATTTATGGACTTCATTTGGATGTTTGGACACTTTTGTATACTTTTTTATTCATTTATTGCTATTTCCACGCGTTACGAGTAGACGTTGAAGTGCCCGAAGGCTTCGAAGGTGAAGTGTTGACCCAGGAGCCAGGTCAGGACCAAGATCAAGTGCTTTTTGAAGGCAAGTTGTGCTTTGACCATGTTGATCCCATTTTGAAATTAATTTGATTTAAATTATTGCATGCTAGTTCAATTTTGGAAGGTTTTAATTAATTTTGGGAGACTAGTTAATTGCCTAGTTGTTGTATGCCACCTTGACATAGATAATTGAATGCCATGAACCCCTTGTCACCCTAGTTGAGGATTAAATAGTTGGACATTATTAAATTGCCAACATGGGAATTTAGATCGTTGTAGTATATTGCTTAGACCTGCTATGTGCTTATGACATGATTTTGGGCAAACAAATGTTAATATATACTTAATGATATATTGAACCTGTTTTGGAAAAGGTATCATGTGTTGTTATGTTGATGGCACGTGGTGCATGGTAATCAACTGGGGTTGTGATAAATAGATTTGGACCGGGGCATGTGTAAGAAATGATCGGGTGGGCCAGTTGTGGCATCGGGAGTGATGGTTTGGTTCTTCGGGTAGTCTTGCCCTGGTCAACCTAAGGACTTAACCTTGCAAGCCTTTGAACTAAGTCAATCGTGCAACCACATGTCCGTAATGGGACGGACCTAGTTGAGTAAGTTACTAATAACTTGCATGTGACTACTTGGTTGTCAACTACACCCTTTGTGTAGCTTGAAAGGGGAGCGTACCAGTGCGATGGCATGGTACCCGTCCACGGTATATCGGTCCCATACTTCGCCTTGGTTAAGGGAAGGGATGGTGTATGGCAAAAACCGGAAAGGTTCACTTGCGTAGTTAGCCATTTCCGAAAGGCTTTGTTACGATCACTTACCCTTGTGGCGTTTGGCTGTATCTTGTGGGTAAAGTGCATAACCTCTGCATAGTGAAAAATCTATTCAAATAACCGTGTCCGCGGTATTGGACATTGCTCGGGGATTACAGTCAAGGGTTAGACTTTCTTGAAAAATAACTTGAACTTGAGAGGTTGGTTTGGTTAAATGATGATGTTGATGGAAATGTGGATTAGGAATGGGACAGATGTTTATTTAACTCCTGGAAAAGTTATTGATATCATAATTGTCTTTACTGCTTTCGAATCTACTTATGATACTTGTCAAATGCTGTTTTACCGCAATTATACCATGAGCCATTCCCTTGTACTAAGCCATGCATGTAGTATATTAGTTTGCATTCTGTGCATGACTTGCTGAGTACCAAGTACTCACCCTTGCCGCAACACAACATCAGTTGAAGAAGAGTCTACACCAGCTTTGGAGGAGGAGTTTCAAGAGGAGCCGTCTAACTAGGGATCGAGTCCAGTCAGTTGCCTGTGGCATATTGGTTGGCGCCACGCGTTTTCTTTATATATTCCACTGCAGATTTTATTTGAATAAGTCTTAGCCCTGCGAGGCATACTTTTGTAACTTGACCATAAGGTCGAGCGACCAGTTTAGTTATCTTAATTAAAGTACTTTATGATTATCGTTGTGTATGATTGTGATATCTACCAATGTTGAGACTGTGTACACTAGCGTGATCCTGGACTAGTGCTGAATACACAGAGGGTCCGGATTTGCAAATTCGTGTCCCGACAAGTCAACTATCCGATCTATGACAGAAAAGATAAGCACTCTACTCCCACAAGGGTTAATAGTTCTTCGGTAATGGCGTTAACCAGCCACACCGTCAAACCACACCCTTACTATGAACAAAAAGGGGTAACCGAAACCCTTCGGCACCACAACCCCACTTTATCACAATACCAAGAACAATACAATCAAATCTCTCGATAACACGGCAACATACATTACCAACTTTAGCATTCAACATCAAAGCTTAAATACAACATTTAAGCGTAAGCAACGATACCCATACCCTTTTCCTACTGTGCATCCATGTGTGTCAAATTTTAGATTAGTTATACCACTTTTGCAAGTTTTAATGTTGCTATCCTATGACAAAATTTTAGTTAAAACCTAAGCTATGTTTCTAAGTTATTCCACATCACATTTTAGTTGTACCCTATAGCAGGACACTAAAAAAATACACATTCCAGGGACCTATAGCCCGCTCTGATACCAACTGTAACACCCTGGCATTTAATATGCCCGAATGCTACCAAACATAAGCTGTAACACCCCAAAATTTTGCTTTTCTTAAATTCATGTGTGATTTGGTACTTTGGTGAATTTTTGGAATTTTCTGGAATTTATTTGGAATTTATTTGAATTTATTCCATTTTAAAATAATTAAAGAATTAAACTTTGCAAATAAAAATTTGTTGGAAATATTTTATTTGAGTCCAAAATATTCCAAAATATTTTCCAGAATTTTTCTGGAATTTTTCTGAGTCTTTTGCTATTTTCAATGATTTAATTGAATTTCTGAGAATTTAATTGGATTATTTAAATGCGAGTGGGTTTTACTGTTCCTCCGACCGAACCCGACTCCGAGTCAAACTCGAGTCCGACCCGCGCCAGTTGGTCCAGCCGAACCCGCTCGGCCGAGCCCAAACCCGCGTGACCGTTGGATCTTGATCCAACGGCCACGATTGAGCCACGTAACCCGAGCCTGAGCCCGACCGAGCCAGCCAGCTCGCCCGAGTCAGACCCGAACCCAAACCCACGCACCGTTGCATCTTGATCCAACGGCTGTGCGCGTGCCACGTCACCCTCACCGTGTCGCCGTCGGACTCCGCCACCGCAACGGAGTGGGCCTCGGTTTCCGCGTGTTTCACGGACGCCGAGGGCCCTATTTAATGCGCCGCCACCCGTGCCGCGACGCCGACTTCCGTGCGCACCCGTAGCCCTAGACAACGTCGCCTGAGCCGCCGCCGTCTAGCCGCAATCGCTCGCCGTAGTTGCCGTAGCGTTCCGCCATTAAGTCTTTATTTCGCCGCCGTCCGCCGTCCTCTGCCGCCGTTGAGGTCAGATCCGGAACCGGGAGGTCAAGCCGCGTCGGAGGAGACCTCTCACTTCACCGGAGTACGCCCGTAGCGCCGTTGCCATGGTCGCCGTCCCCAGCTCCGGCCAGCCAGCGCCGCCGCACGCCATCACCGGGCCTCGAAGCTTCTCAGCCGTCCGATCAAGATCGCACGGTCCAGACCGCGCCACGTCACCCGCCAGTGAGATCCACGTGCTAAACCCCTTATCCAATCTCAGCCGTTAGATCTAGATCGTACGGTTAGCGTTAGCCGCGTTATACGTGTTAGATTGGATCTCAACCGTTGGATCTAGATCCAACGGTCCAGATTGACCACGTTCACCCCAAACGTGCGTCACCAAATCCAATCTGGGCCGTTGATTTTCGAATCAACGGCCGAGATCGTGCCATGCGTCCAGGAAGGCTGACCGCCGCGGTCAGCGCGGCCAACGCACCCACATGCGTGTCGCTGACATGCCGGGCCCGCATGTCAGCGGCTCAGCCACAACCGCACCGTGATGTCAGAAAGGGCCCACCTGTCAGCGGCCACCCCAGCCATGCGATGACGTCAGCGATGACGTCAGCAGTGGGTCCCACTCGCCGGGCCGCCAGAATTGAGTCCTCGGCCGACGCCAAGAATGACGTCACCCCAGTGGGTCCCACCTGTCAGTCTCACGAGGAGCCGTGGACCGGGTCCACAGTAGACCCGAGCCAAACCATGGACCACGTTGATGAACCGGCTGACGTCAGCAGACCAATCAGAGGCTGCCACGTGTCCTCGCTGACGCAATAATTAATTTCCGAAAAAGAAAATGATTTATTAATTCGAAAAAATGATTTCAGATTTTGTTTCAAACTTCAAACGCTTATAACTTTTGCGTTTCAACTCCGATTTGAGTGATTCAAATTTCTAAATTTGAATAAAATTGAGATCTACCTAATTATGAATTTTATTTAATTTTTGGACTAAAATTTTCCTCTGTAATATTATTTAATTGATTATTTAAAGTTCAAAATGCTATAACTTTTGCATTTAAACTCCGAATTTGACGATTCAAGTTTCTAAAAATTCATAAAATTATGTTCTCTCTATTTATGAACTTTATTTTAATGTTTGGATACTTTTTGTCTACTGTTTTATTCATTTGTTGCTATTTGCACGCGTTACGAGTAGACGTTGAAGTGCCGGAAGGATTCGAAGGAGAAATATTGACCCAGGAGCCAGCTCAGGACCAAGAACAAGTGCTATTTGATGGCAAGTTGTGCTTTGACCATGTTGATCCTATTTTGAAATCTATTTTGATTTAATTTATTGCATGCCAGTTCAATTAGAAAATACTTTATTTAAATATGGGAAATTAGATAAATGCCAAATTGCTGTATGACACCTTGATTAATTAAATATGTGCCATGACCCTTGTCACCCTAGTTGTGGTTTACTAGTTGGACATTATTAAATTGCCAACATGGGAATTTAGACCGTTGTATTATATTGCTTAGACCTGCTACGTGCTCATCACATGGTTTAGGACAATCAAATGTTAATATTGACTTAATGATATATTGAACCCGTTTTGGAAAGGTATCATGTGTTGTGGTGTTGATGGCACGTGGTGCATGGTAATTAACTGGGGTTTGATAAATAGTTTTCGACCGGGGCATGTGGCAAGAATGATCAGGTGGGCCAGTTGTGGCATTGGGAATGTTGGTTTGGTTCTTCGGGTAGTCTTGCCCTGGTCACCCTAAGGACTTAACCTTGCAAGCCTTTGAACTGAGTCAAGCGTGCAACCACATGTCTATAATGGGACGGACCTAGTTGACTAAGTTGCTAACAACGTACCTGTGGGACCTCAGGATGTCAACTACACCCTTTGTGTAAGTTGAACGGGGGAGCGTACCGGGGCTGAGGCCAGGTACCCATCTAACGGTGGATTGACCTAAACTTCGCTTTTGCTAAGGGAAGGGTTAGTGTGCAACACCGGAGAGGACCACTTGTATTGTTAGAAGTTTCCGAAAGACTTTGTTACGAGAACTCGCCTTTGTGGTGTTTGACTGTTTCTTGTGGGTAAAGTGCATAACCTCTGCAGAGTGTAAAATCTATTCGAATAGCCGTGTCCGCGGTATTGGACATCGCTCGGGAATTACAGTCAAGGGTTAGACTTTCTCAAAAATAACTTGGACTTGAAAGGTTGGGTTGGATTAATAATGATGTTGATGGAAATGTGGATTAGGATGGGAAAGATGTTTACTACACTCCTTGAAAAGTTATTTATGCTTTACTTGTTTCTACTGCTTTCGAATCTACTTATGATACTTGTTAAATGCTCCTACTACAAATATACCTTGAGCCACTCCTTTGTATTAAGCCATGCACGTAGTATATTAGTTGCATTCTGTGCATGACTTGCTGAGTACCAAGTACTCACCCTTGCCGCAATACAACACCAGTTGAGGAGGAGACTACACCAGCTTTGGAGGAAGAGCTCCAAGGGGAACCGTCTACTTAGGGAGCGAGCTCAGTCAGTTGCCTGTGGTATACTGGATGGCGCCACGATGTTATCTTATTTTTCCGCTGCTACTATTTCTCTCTTAATAAGTTTCGCCCTGCGAGGCGTATATTTGTAACTTGACCATAAGGTCGAGCAACCAGTTTGACTATTTAATTAAAGTACTTATTTAGCATCGAGTCGTATGATTGTGATATTTACCGATGTTAAGACTGTGTGCACTAGCGCGTTCCTGGACTAGTGCTGAATACACAGAGGGTTCGGATTTGCAAATTCGGGTCCCGATAGAGGTGGTATCAGAGCCATACTGACCGTAGGCTCAACCCTAGCTAGAATGGTCGTAGAGAGGTTAAAACCTATTTTCTAAAGGTTAAAAGTTCGTCAAGATAAGAAATGACATCTCGACTTATTCCCTTCTCTCTTTTCTTGTCTCTTGCTGAATTTTTCCTTACCTTGTCACGATTTAAAAATTTCGAGTTCTTACGTGAGCACTCTTGTGACAGATGGAGGGAGAGTTCAACTACGTCGATCTGGAGGTTGGTCACGCCGCGGAACTTTGGTGTATGCTACAGACTCTCGAAGATTTTGAGAAGCCGCAATACCAAGTGGACGTGATCAGACAAGCAGGATTGATCAAGGCTTGTGACGTGAAGATTGTGGTACCTGCTTGGAAGAAGGGCCAGTGCAATCGCTCGATACAAGACCTGCTTGCCGGAGGTCTACAATGCAGATTGGTATCCAAGAGGCGTCACGACGAGCAATGCGGCACATTACCCGTATCTACGCCAAAGAATTGGAGAGCACGGTGTTCCGATATCATCCGCGCAGCAATAACCTTCTTGACCCGAAGGCGATTCAGGATGAGAATGCCATGGTTACACAGTTGGCACGACTTGTTGTCGCCCAGGAGGATGTACTCGATGATACAGGCAAGGAGCTACAGAAGGCCCGCAAAGAAATCACGGCAGAGAAGAACAGATGGCGGGAAGCTCAAGAGTATGTGTCTCACCTTCTGCAAAGGATTGGAGAGTTAGAGACGGCATTGTACGCACCAGAGCCGGAGCTAGTACTCTAGCTGCACGAGCCAGACCCGGAGGAGCCGAAGCTTGAGGAGGACACTGCTTCTTCGACTACCACAGATGACACAGCTGCTGGACATGGCGATCGTTTCGCGCCTATGCCGCAGCGTCCGTACCCAGGCCGTGGAGGTTTTCTCGATGAGTGAGCGTAGGTTCTATAGTGAGACTCCTTCGCCGAGTCGCGTCATAGAATAAAGAGTCACCCTTTAGGCGTTAGACTCCAGTGCTAGTTCGATTTGGATTTTCATTGCTTGCTGAGTGTGCAGTATGTGTTGCAAGGCCCCTAGGCATTGTAAGCAACCATACCAAGTTACAATTGATTAAAATAATAAAGTTGGACTTTAAGTTACACCTTTCGCCCCGCATAAGTTCCATATTACTTGTCTATTCTTGTTTCCCTCTCATCTCTAAAACCTAGAGCAAACCACAGATGGTGAACACTCCTGGAAACCTTGGAGGCAATGGAAGCGGTTCTCGCCCAGCAGAAAACCCCAATGATGGAGCACCAGCACCGCCAGTTGATATGCAGAATTTCGGAGCTTTTCTTGCTGCTCAAACTCAGTTGATGCATGCCATGATGCAACAGATGCAGCACGTCACTGCTTAGGCCACTGCTAATCAAGTCAATCAGGGACAACGCCAGAATACAAGACTGTCAGAGTTCATGAGGACTCATCCACCCACTTTCTCCGGGAATGCTAACCCGTTGGAAGCCGATGACTGGTTAAGGTCAATTGAGAGGAAGCTACACATTGCTCAATGCATGAGAAATGAGAAGGTACTCTACGCTTCTCATCAGTTGGAAGGAACAGCCGCTGAATGGTGGGAGAACTTCTGTGCCACGCAAGAGAACCCTCAGGACATCACTTGGGAAGAGTTCACAGCTGCATTCCGTCAGTATCACGTGCCTGAAGGAATCATGGACCTCAAGAAGGAGGAGTTCAGAGCACTGAAGCAAGGTAATCAGCCTGTGGCCGAATACCTGAACAAGTTCACACAGCTTGCACGTTACGCACCTGAAGATGTAGCGACAGATAAAGCCAGACAGTCTCGTTTCATGAAGGGACTTAACTCAGGATTGCAGGTGGGAATGATCACCCACACCTTTCCAGATTTGCAGGAGCTGGTGAATAAGGAGCTTATTCTTGAGGACAAGCGCAAGGAACTGGATGAGAACAGGAAGCGCAGGATGCAGCATCAGGGATCGCGTCAGGGAGCGCAGCAACGCTTGAGGGTTGCGCCAAATCAGTTTTTCAGATTCCAGCTGCAGAATACAACAAGGACACCGTCACCAGCACCAAAACCCGTCAATCAGAACTATCAGACCCCAGCCCCAGCCAGAAATGTCGCTTTAGGCAGTCAACAAGGAACAGTGAGACGCTGCTACAACTGCAACGAGCCAGGGCACTTTGCCAACAGTTGTCCAAAGAAGACAGTAGGAGTGACCCCAGTTCGCTTCAATCTGGGATCCACACCAGCTAGGACGCCAGCACCAGGAGCAGCACCCTAGACCGTGGTGAGAGGCCGAGTCAACCATGTCACCACAGATGCACTTCAGAATGCCACGGATGTCGTACTGGGTAAGTTACTTGTCAACTCGCACTGCTTGATTTTGTTTGATTTCGGAGCTTCGCATTCGTTTGTTTCACAAGGCTTTGCTGCTAAAAATGATTTGGAGATTGCAAGACTTAAATGCATGCTTTTAGTTCAAACCCCTGGTTCCGAACTCTGAACGAAAGTAGGATGTTCTGGGGTGAGAATACTAATAGATGGGATAGAGTTCCTAGCGAACCTTATTATTTTGGAGACCCAGACCTTAGATATCATTTTGGGAATGGATTGGTTATCCAAGCACAAGGCCGTATTGGATTGTGGACGGAGGACTATCTCAGTTGAGAGCCCATGTGGAAAGAAAGTGGAATTTCAAGCTACCGCCGTTAGAGATGGATAGTTGATGGTTAACAGCACCAAGGCAATCAGCATAGAAGATGTCTCAGTAGTGAATGAGTACCCAGATGTTTTTCATGAAGATCTACCTGGTATGCCGCCAGACAGGGACATAGAGTTTGTGATAGAGCTTGTACCTGGTACAGCGCCGATAGCAAAGAGACCTTACCGGATGTCCACTGAAGAATTGGTAGAGATGAAGAAGCAACTCAAAGAGCTAATGGAGAAAGGATTTATCAGACCGAGTTCGTCGCCGTGGGGAGCGCCAGTTTTGTTTGTCAAGAAGAAGGACGGAAGTTTCAGGATGTGCATTGACTACCGTGCACTCAATGAAGTCACCGTGAAGAATAAGTACCCGCTACCCAGGATCGATGATCTGTTTGATCAGCTGAGAGGAGCCGGAGTTTTCTCCAAGATTGATCTAACATCGGGATACCATCAGTTGAATATCCGATCAGAGGATATTCCGAAGACCGCATTCTCGTCAAGATATGGACATTATGAGTTTACAGTTATGTACTTTGGTCTCGATTTAATGCGCCAAAGATATTTCATGAATAAGATGACTAAGGTCTTCATGGAATAATTGGACAAGTTTGTTGTTCTGTTCATAGATGATATCCTAATCTACTCCAAGGCAGAGGATGAACATGCCGAACACTTGAGGCGAGTTTTGGAAAAGGCGAGGAACGGCAACTCTTCGCCAAGTTCAAGAAGTGTGATTTTTGGAAGGACAAGGTGGAATTCCTCGGACATGTAATGACCGCAGTATGAGTCACCGTGAGATCCAAGCAAGGTAGAAGCTGTGTTATATTGGGAGCGTAGAAGGCGTGACCGTGATCCGAGTTTCCTTGGAATGGCAGGTTACTACCGCCGTTTCATTGAAGGCTTTTCGACAATTGCGAAACCTCTCACGCAATTGCTGAAAAAGGAGAAGAAGTTTGCATGGACGCCAGAGTGCGAGAAAGGTTTTCAAGAACTGAAGAAACGATTGACATCAGCGCCGGTGTTAGTTCTACTAGATGTTAATCAAAGCTTTGATATTTATTGTGATGCATCGCGTCAAGGACTTGGATGTGTGTTGATGCAGAACGGAAAGGTCGTCGCTTATGCATCAAGGCAGTTGAGGCCGCATGAGGAGAATTATCCAACGCATGACTTAGAGCCGGTCTTTGTAGTGCATGCTCTGAAGTTGTGGCATCACTATTTGATTGGAAACTGATGTGAAGTATACACGGACCATAAGAGTCTTAAGTACATCTTCACCCAATCAGACCTGAACATGAGGCAGAGGAGATGGTTAGAGTTAATCAAGGACTATAATGTTGGGATCCATTACCATCCAGGAAAGGCCAACGTGGTGGCCGATGCTCTGAGTTGGAAAAGCCATACTGTGAATATGTTGCTAGCCACAAGTCAGGATGAGCTATGCGAGGATTTCTAGAGAATGCAGATTGAAGTCGTACCAGAAGGATTCATGGCCGCATTGGAAGTGAAACCTACCCTAGAAGATCAGATCCGAGAAGGACAGAAGGATGATGACAAGATCCGCAGGATTAAGTCCATCATGGATGAAGGCAAGGCAGATGTAACACCCCAAAATTTTGCTTTCCTTAAATTCATGTGTGATGTGGCACTTTGGTGAATTTTTGGAATTTTCTGGAATTTATTTGGAATTATTTGGAATTTATTTGAATTTATTCCATTTTGAAATAATTAAAGAATTTAATTTTGCAAATAAATTTTTGTTGGAAATATTTTATTTGAGTCCAAAATGATCCAAAATATTTTCCAGAATTTTTCTGGAATTTTTCTGAGTCATTTGCTATTTTTAATGAATTAAATGAATTACTAGGAATTATTTTAAATATTAATTCGCTGGAAAATCCAACTCGGGTCAAATCTTGTTCAGCAACCGAAGTCGGACTCGAGTCCGACCGAGCGATTGACTCGACCGAACCCACTCCTAACCCTAATCAATCCCAACCGTTGGATCAAGATCCAACGGCCGAGATCCGCCCGACCAGGCGGCCGTGTCGGACGGACCGGTCGCGCCGCGCGATCGTGGCCGTTGGTTGTGCCACGTGGGCGGCCACGATTTCGTCGTCTTCACCGAGTCCGAAGCTGGACTCCGCCGCGCCCGCCGCCGTAGCAAGTTAGGTTTCCGTTTTACGCACGCAGGCGAGGCTATTTAATGCCCGGCATACCTCGAGACCGCCGTGATTCCGCGCCCTCCCTTCTCTACTTCACCGAGGCTAAGTCGCGCCCGTTTAGCCGTGGCGAGCTCGCCGTAGTTGCGCGCTGCTCCGCCACGGTCTTTGCCGTTCGCGCCGTCCGCCGTCCCTGCCGCGTTGACCTCGGATCCGGACTCACCGCGGCGAGGCGCACGAAGGACCCTTCATCTCGCCGAGCAACCCGAACGCCGTTGGGCTCGTCGTCGTCTTCAACTCCGGCAGCCGTGCGCCACCACGAAGCCATCGACCCTCGCGAAGCCTGCGTACCGTCGGATCGGATCGGACGGTTGAGGTGAGTTCACGTGTTCCAAACCCGATTAGATGCGGGCGTTGGATCAAGATCAGCGGTTCACACCGCCACGTGCCGTAGCAAAGGCGATTATAGGATTAGATCTGGACCGTCCGATCTAGATCGAACGGCCCACGAGCATCGAGTAGTTTCAACGTGTTAAACCCTGGATCCAATCCGCGCCGTTGATTTTCAAACCAACGGACGAGATTGCGCCACGTGTCGGGAAGTTGGACCGACGCGGTCAGCGCCGTCCACGCGCGCGTGCGTGTGACGCTGACACGCGGGGCCCGCGTGTCAGAGGGCCCGCATGTCAGTGGCTAACCCAGCCAAGCGCTGACGTCAGCGATGACGTCACCCGAGTGGGCCCACATGTCAGTCACGTGAGCCGTGGACCGAGTCCGCCGTGGACCCGAGCCGAGCGTGGACCGAGCCCATGGACCGGCTGACGTCAGCAGGCCAATCAGGAGCTGCCACGTGTCCATGCTGACGCAATAATTAATTTCCGAAAAAGAAAATGATTTATTAATTCGAATAATGATTTCAAATTTAGATTCAAACTTCAAACGCTTATAACTTTTGCGTTTCAACTCCGATTTGAGTGATTCAAATTTCTAAATTTGTATAAAATTAAGATCTACCTAAATATGAATTTTATTTAATTTTTGGACTAAAGTTTTTCTCTGTAAAATTATTTAATTGATTATTTAAACTTTAAATAATCATAACTTTATGCTTTAACTCCAAATTTGTGATTCCAGTTTCTAAAAATCCAGAAAATTATGTTCTCTCTGTTTATGGATTTTATTTGGAGTTTTGGGATCTTTTGCATAGTGTTTATTTGTGTATTTGCTATTTGCACGCTTTACGAGTAGACGTTGAAGTGCCGGAAGGATTCGAGGGAGAAGTGTTGACTCAGGATCCAACTCAAGACCAAGAGCAAGTACTTTTTGAAGGCAAGTTGTGCTTTGACCATATTGATCCCATTTCGAAATCTATTTTGATTTAAACTATTGCATGCTAGTTCAATTAGAAAGGTACTTTGTTTAAACATGGGGGTTAGATAAATACCAATTTGCTATATGACACCTTGATTACTTAAGTATGTGCCATGACCCTTTGTCACCCTAGTTGTGGTTTACTAGTTGGACATTATTAAATTGCCAACATGGGTTTAGATCGTTGTAGTATGTCGCTTAGACACGCTACGTGCTCATAACATGATTTTGGATAATCAAATGCTAATATGGACTTAATGATATATTGAACCTGTTTTGGAAAAGTATCATGTGAAGTTGATGGCACGTGGTGCATGGTAATCAAGCGGGTTTGATAAGCTGATTTTCGGGGCATGTGGCAAGAGTAATCAGGTGGGCGGTGTGGCAATCGGGATGATGATTTGGTTTTTCGGGTAGTCTTGCCCTGGTCACTCTAAGGACTTAACCTTGCAAGCCTTTGAACTGGGTCATACTTGCAACCACATGGCTGGAATGGGGCGGCCCTAGTTGACTAAGTCGCTAAGGACTCACTTGTGGAGCCTCAGGGTGTCGATTACACCTTTTGTGTGATTATGCGGGGAGCGTATCGTGGCTGTGGCCAGATACCCATCTAACGGTGTGTTGGTCCCATACTTCGCCTTGGCTAAGGGAAGGGATGGTGTAGAGCACGAACCGAGAGAGGACCACTGTGTTGTTTGAGGCTTAGAAAGGCTTTGTTACGGAACTTCGCCTTTGTGGTGTTTGACTTGTATCTTGTGGGTAAAGTGCATAACCTCTGCAGAGTGTAGAATCTATTTGAATAGCCGAGTCCATGATCTTGGACAATGCTCGGGAATTACAGTCAAGGGTTAGACTTTACGAAAATAACTTGGATTTGAAAAGTTGGGTTGGTTTAACAATGAAGATGATGGAAATGTGGTTTAGGATGGGAAAAATATTTGTTAAACTTCTTGAAAAGTTATTTATGCTTTACTTATTTCTACGCTTTCGAATCTACATTTATTACTTGTCAAAAGTCACATCGCAAATATACCTTGAGCTATTCCTTTGTACCAAGCCATGCATATAGTATATTAGCTTGCATTACATGCATGACTTGCTGAGTACCAAGTACTCACCCTTGCCTCAACACAATACCAGTTGAAGAGGAGACTACGCCCGGTTCGGAGGAGGATTTCCAAGAAGACCCGTCTACTTAGGGATGCGAGCCCGATCAGGTTGCTGTGGTATCTTGGATGGCGCCACTAAGTTTATTTGATTTTCATTTGCTTTGTTATTTCTTTTTTAATAAGTTTCGCCTTGCAAGGCATATATATTTGTATCTTGGCCATAAGGTCAAGTAACCCTTTATTAATAAAGTACTTTGATAGTATCGATTGGTATGATTGTGATATTTACCGATGTTAAGGCTGTGTGCACTAAGCGCGTTCTGGACTAGTGCTGAATACACAGAGGGTCCGGATTTGCAAATTCGGGGTCCCGACAGAGGTGGTATCAGAGCCATACTTGACTGTAGGCTCAACCCTAAGCTAGAATGGTCGTAGTGAGGATAAAACCTATTTTCTAAAGCTAAAAATTTGTGAAGACAAGAAATGACATCTCGACTTATCCCCTTCTCTCTTTTCTTGTCTCTTGCTGAAATTTTCCCTTACCTTGTCACAATTTAAAAATTCCGAGTTCTTACGTAAAGCACTCTTGTGACAGATGAAGGTTTTCTCGATGAGTGAGCATAGGTTCTATAGTGAGACTCCTTCGCCGAGTCGCGTCATAGAAGAAAGAGTCACCCTTTAGGCGTTAGACTCCAGAGTTAGTTCGATTTGGATTTTCATTGTTTGCTGAGTGTGCAGTATGTGTTGCAAGGCCCTTAGGCATTGTAAGCAGCCATACCAAGTTATTAATAATAAAGTTGGACCTTAAGGTTACACCTTTCGCCCCGCATAAGTTCCACATTACTTGTCTATTCTTGTTTCCCTCTCATCTCTAAACCTAGAGCAAATCGACAGATGGTGAACACCCGTGGGAACTTTGGAAGCAATGGGAGTGGATCTCGCCCAACAGAAAACCCCAATGATGGAGCACCAGCACCGCCACTAGATATGCAGAATTTCGGAGCGTTTCTTGCTGCCCAGACTCAGTTGATGCATGCTATGATGCAACAAATGCAGCACGTCACTGCTCAGGCCACTGCCAATCAAGTTAATCAGGGACCACGCCAGAATACAAGGCTGTCAGAGTTCATGAGGACTCACCCACCCACTTTCTCTGGAAATGCCAATCCATTGGAGGCCGATGATTGGTTAAGATCAATTGAGAGAAAGCTACACATAGCTCAATGCATAGGGAATGAGAAGGTACTTTACGCTTCTCATCAGTTGGAAGGAACAGCCGCTGAATGGTGGGAGAACTTCGTACCCACGCAGAGAACCCTCAAGATATCACTTGGGAAGAGTTCACGTGCATTCCGACAAGATCACGTGCCTGAAGGAATCATGGACCTTAAGAAGGAGGAGTTCAGAGCATCAAGCAAGGTAATCGGCCGGTGGTCGACTACCTGAACAAGTTCACACAGCTAGCACGCTACGCACTGAGGATGTAGCGACAGATAAAGCCGCAGTCCTCGCTTTTATGAAGGGACTTAACTCGGGATTGCAAGTAGGGTTGATCACCCACACCTTTCCAGATTTCCAAGAGTTGGTGAATAAGGCGCTTATTCTTGAGGACAAGCGCAAGGAACTGGATGAGAACAGAAGCGCAGGATGCAACAGCAAGGATCACGTCGTGAACGCAATAGCGCTTGAGAGTTGCACCAAATCAATTCTTGATTCCAACCGCAGAGTGCGACAAGGACACCATCCTCAAAGACCAAGACTCGTCGAGTAACTACGGACCCAGCCCCGCTAGAAACGCTTACTCGAGCAGTCAATAAGGAACAGTGAGACGCTGTTACAACCGCAACGAGCCAGGACACTTTGCCAACAGCTTGTCCAAAGAAGACAGCAGAGCGACCCGATTCGCTTCAACCTAGGAACCACCCAGCTAGGACGCCGGCACCAGGAGCCACACCCTGGCCGTGGTGAGAGGCCGAGTCAACCATGTCACCGCAGATGCACCTGCAGAATGCTACTGACGTCGTCTTGGGTAAGTTCTTTGGTTAACTCGATTACACTGATAGCTTTGTTTGACTCTGGAGCTTCGCATTCGTTTGTTTCGCAAGGCTTTGCTACTAGAAATGATTTAAGGATTGCAAGACTTAAGTGCATGCTTTTAGTTCAAACCCCTGGTTCCGAACTCCGAACGGAAGTAGGATGTTCCGGGGTGAGAATACTAATAGATGGAATAGAATTCCTAGCAAACCTTATAATTTTGGAGACCCAGACCTTAGACGGAATGGATTGGTTATCCAAGCACAAGGCTGTATTGGATTGTGGACGAAGGACTATCTCAGTTGAGAGCCCGTGTGGGAAGAAAGTGGAATTTCAAGCCACTGCGGTTAGAGATGGACAGTTGATGGTTAACAGTACCAAGGCAATCAGCATAGAGGATGTTCCGGTAGTGAATGAGTACACAGACGTTTTTCCCGAGGATCTACCTGGTATGCCGCCAGACAGGGACATAGAGTTTGTGATAGAGCTTGTACTGTGCACAAGACCGATAGCAAAGAGACCCTATCGGATGTCTACCGAGGAGTTGGTAGAGATGAAGAAACAAATTTGGAAGAGTTAATGGATAAAGGATTTATCGAGACCAAGTTCGTCGCCGTGGGGAGCACCGCTTTGTTTGTCAAGAAGAAGGACGGGAGTTTCAGGATGTGCATTGACTACCGTGCACTCAATGAAGTCACCGTGAAGAATAAGTATCCGCTACCCAGGATTGATGATTTGTTTGATCAGTTAAGAGGAGCCGGAGTTTTCTCCAAGATTGATCCGAGATCGGGATACCATCGATTGAAGATCCGATCGAGAGGATATTCAAGAATGCATTCTCGTCAAGATATGGACATTACGAGTTCTGATTATGTCCTTTGGGCCGAATTTAATGCGCCACTTATTTCATGAATATGATGAATAAGGTGTTCATGGAATATTTGGACAAGTTTGTCGTCGTGTTCATAGACGATATCCTGGTCTACTTCCAAGACAGGAGGATGAACATGCCGAACACTTGAGGCGAAGTTTTGGAAAAGCCGAGGAACAGCAACTTTTCGCCAAGTTCAGCAAGTGTGACTTTTGGAAGGACAAAGTGGAGTTTCTTGGACATGTAATGACCGCATGAAGGAGTCGCCGTGGATCCAAGCAAAGTAGAAGCGGTGTTACATTGGGAACAACCAAAGACGGTGACCCAGATTCGGAGTTTCCTTGGAATGGCAGGATACTACCGCCCGTTTCATCGAAGGCTTTTCGACGATTGCGAAACCCTTACGCAATTGCTGAAGAAGGAGAAGAAGTTTGCATGGACGCCTTGAGAATGTGAGAAAGGATTTCAGAGTCAAGAAGCGATTGACATCAAGACCGGTGTTAGTTCTACGGATGTTGCTCAAAGCTTCGATATTTATTGTGACGATCGCGCCAAGGACTTGGATGTGTCTTGATGCAGAATGGAAAGGTCGCCGCTTATGCATCAAGGCGATTGAGGCCGCATGAGGAAAATTATCCGACACATGACTTAGAGTTATTGCCGTAGTGCATGCTTTGAAGATATGGCGTCACTATCTGATTGGAAACAGTGTGAGGTATATACGGATCATAAGAGCCTTAAGTACATATTCACCGATCGAGATCTGAATATGAGGCAGAGGAGATGGTTGGAGTTAATCAAGGACTATAATGTTGGAATCCATTACCATCCGGGAAGGCCAACGTAGTAGCCGATGCTCGAGTCGGAAAAGCCATACCGTGAGTACATTGCTAGCCACAAGTCGGGATGAGTTATGTAAGGATTTTCAGAAAATGAAGATTGAGGTTGTACCTAGCGGATTCTTGGCCGTGACCGAAGTAAAGCCTACTTTAGAGGATCAGATCCGAGAAGGAGAAGGATGATGACAAGATCCGCAGGATTAAGTCCATCAAGGAGGAAGGCAAGGCAGAGGACTTCAAATTGGATGAGCAAGGCACGTTATGGATGAAGGATCGGATTTGTGTGCACGACAAGGAGGAGTTAAAGCGATCGATTTTGGAAGAAGCCCATGACTCCAAGTACTCGATTCATCCCGAAGCGCCAAGATGTATCAGGATCTCAAGGAGAGATTCTGGTGGCCGAGTATGAAACGTGAAGTTGCCGAGCATGTTGCATTGTGCGACGTATGCCAGAGAGTCAAGGCAATGCATCGAGACCACAGGATTGCTACAAATTACTGAAAATACCGAGTGGAAGTGGGAGGAAATCGGAATGGATTTCATTACCGGTTTGTCAAGACTCAAGGAGGTTATGACTCCATATGGGTTATAGTGGATCGCTTGACTAAAGTAGCCCATTTTATCCCGTGAAGACCACTTACTCGGAGATAAATTAGCGAATTGTACATGATCGGATTGTCTGTTTGCACGGAGTGCCAAAGAGGATTGTATCAGACAGAGGTACCCAATTTACCTCAAGGTTACGGAATAAGTTGCATGAAGCCATGGGAACCCGCTTGAACTTCAAGATGCGTATCATCCATGAGACGGATGGAGCCAGACCGAAAGAGTCAACCAGATTCTGGAGGATATGTTGAGAGCTTGTGCATTAGCTTATGCTACCTCTTGGGATAAGAGTTTGCCGTATGCCGAGTTTAGTTACAACAATAGTTATCAGGCTAGCTTACAGATGTCACCTTTTGAGGCCTTTGTATGGTCGACTCGCTGTCTGACGCCATTGAATTGGAATGAGACCGTGGCGCCGTGTCTTTGGGCCTGATATTCTTCAAGAAGTTTGAAGAACAGTCGCCATGATTAGGAAAGGTTGAAGATAGCCCAATCTCGGCAGAAGAGTTATCTTGACAATCGTCGCCGAGATTTGAGTTTTGAACCGTAAGACTTTGTATACCTCGAGTTACGCCTCTCGGGGAGTTAAGAGGTTCCATGCCAAAGGGAAACTTGCACCTGCTATGTTGGACCATTTAAGATTTTGAGCCGCAGAGGCGAAGTTGCTTATCAGCTGGAGTTGCCACAGTCGTTGGCAGGAGTACATGATGTATTCCATGTGTCCCAGTTAAAGAAGTGTCTCCGAGTTCCTAAGGAACAGACACCGTTAGAATCAATTGAGTTGCAAGAGGACTTGACTTATAAGGAGCATCCCGTGAGGATTCTAGACACAATGGATCGAGAAACTAGAAACAAGTCAACCCGTTTCTGTAGAGTTCAGTGGAGCAACCACGAAGAAAGTGAAGCGACTTGGGAGCGCGAAAAGGATTTGAAGAAAGAGTTTCCAAACCTATTCCTTTAGTAAGCCCTGAATCTCGGGGACGAGATTCTATTAAGGGGGGGAGGTTTGTAACACCCCAAAATTTTGCTTTCCTTAAATTCATGTGTGATGTGGCACTTTGGTGAATTTTTGGAATTTTCTGGAATTTATTTGGAATTATTTGGAATTTATTTGAATTTATTCCATTTTGAAATAATTAAAGAATTTAATTTTGCAAATAAATTTTTGTTGGAAATATTTTATTTGAGTCCAAAATGATCCAAAATATTTTCCAGAATTTTTCCGAATTTTTCTGAGTCATTTGCTATTTTTAATGAATTAAATGAATTACTAGGAATTATTTTAAATATTAATTCATTGGAAAATCCAACTCGGGTCAAATCTTGTTCAATCGACCGAGTCGGACTCGAGTCCGACCGAGCGATTGACTCGACCGAACCCACTCTAACCCTAATCAATCCCAACCGTTGGATCAAGATCCAACGGCCGAGATCCGCCCGACTCGACCCGAAGCCGTGTCCGATCGGACCGCCGCGCCGCGCGATCGTGGCCGTTGGTTGTGCCACGTGGACGGCCACGATTTCGTCGTCTTCACCGAGTCCGAGCTGGACTCCGCCGCCGCGCCGCCGCCGTAGCAAGTTAGGTTTCCGTTTTCTGCACGGACGCCGAGGCTATTTAATGCCCGGGGCATACCCCGAGGACCGCCGTGATCCCGCGCCCTCCCTTCTCTACTTCACCGAGGCTAAGTCGCCGCCGTTTAGCCGTCTTGGCTCGCCGTGAATTCTTGCGGCTGCTCCGCCACGGTCTTTGCCGTTCGCCGTCCGCCGTCCCCTGCCGCCGTTGACCTCAGATCCGGACTCACCGCGACGAGACGCACCCGAAGGGACCCTTCATCTCGCCGGAGCAACCCCGGAACGCCGTTGGGCTCGTCGTCGTCTTCAACTCCGGCAGCCGTGCGCCACCACGAAGCCATCAGCCCTCGCGAGCTCTGTGCACCGTCGGATCCAGATCGGACGGTTGAGGTGAGTTCACGTGTTCCAAACCCGATTAGATCTGGGCCGTTGGATCAAGATCCAACGGTTCACAATCGCCACGTGCCGTAGCAGTGCGATTATAGGATTAGATCTGGACCGTCCGATCTAGATCGAACGGCCCACGAGCATCGAGTAGTTTCAACGTGTTAAACCCTGGATCCAATCCGCGCCGTTGATTTTCAAACCAACGGACGAGATTGCGCCACGTGTCGGGAAGTTGGACCGACGCGGTCAGCGCCCACGCAGCGGCGTCGTGTGACGCTGACACGCGGGGCCCGCGTGTCAGAGGGCCCGCATGTCAGTGGCTAACCCAGCCAAGCGCTGACGTCAGCGATGACGTCACCCGAGTGGGCCCACATGTCAGTCACGTGAGCCGTGGACCGAGTCCGCCGTGGACCCGAGCCGAGCGTGGACCGAGCCCATGGATCGCCGACGCCAGCAGGCCAATCAGAGCTGCCACGTGTCCATGCCGACGCAATAATTAATTTCCAAAAGAAAATGATTTATTAATTCGAATAATGATTTCAAATTTAGATTCAAACTTCAAACGCTTATAACTTTTGCGTTTCAACTCCGATTTGAGTGATTCAAATTTCTAAATTTGTATAAAATTAAGATCTACCTAAATATGAATTTTATTTAATTTTTGGACTAAAGTTTTTCTCTGTAAAATTATTTAATTGATTATTTAAACTTTAAATAATCATAACTTTTGCGTTTTAACTCCAAATTTGACGATTCCAGTTTCTAAAAATCCAGAAAATTATGTTCTCTCTGTTTATGGATTTTATTTGGAGTTTTGGGATCTTTTTGCATAGTGTTTATTTGTGTATTTGCTATTTGCACGCTTTACGAGTAGACGTTGAAGTGCCGGAAGGATTCGAGGGAGAAGTGTTGACTCAGGATCCAACTCAAGACCAAGAGCAAGTACTTTTTGAAGGCAAGTTGTGCTTTGACCATATTGATCCCATTTCGAAATCTATTTTGATTTAAACTATTGCATGCTAGTTCAATTAGAAAGATACTTTGTTTAAACATGGGGGTTAGATAAATACCAATTTGCTATATGACACCTTGATTACTTAAGTATGTGCCATGACCCTTTGTCACCCTAGTTGTGGTTTACTAGTTGGACATTATTAAATTGCCAACATGGGTTTAGATCGTTGTAGTATGTCGCTTAGACACGCTACGTGCTCATAACATGATTTTGGATAATCAAATGCTAATATGGACTTAATGATATATTGAACCTGTTTTGGAAAAGTATCATGTGAAGTTGATGGCACGTGGTGCATGGTAATCAACTGGGGTTTGATAAACAGCTGATCGGGGCATGTGGCAAGAGTAATCAGGTGGGCAGTGTGGCAATCGGGATGATGATTTGGTTTTTCGGGTAGTCTTGCCCTGGTCACTCTAAGGACTTAACCTTGCAAGCCTTTGAACTGGGTCATACTTGCAACCACATGGCTGGAATGGGACGGCCCTAGTTGACTAAGTCGCTAAGGACTCACTTGTGGAGCCTCAGTGGTGTCGATTACACCTTTTGTGTGATTATGCGGGGAGCGTATCGTGGTCGTGGCCAGATACCCATCTAACGGTGTGTTGGTCCCATACTTCGCCTTGGCTAAGGGAAGGGATGGTGTAGAGCACGAACCGGAGAGGACCACCTGTGTTGTTTGAGGCTTCAGAAGGCTTTGTTACGAGGAACTCGCCTTTGTGGTGTTTGACTTTGTATCTTGTGGGTAAAGTGCATAACCTCTGCAGAGTGTAGAATCTATTTGAATAAGCCGAGTCCACGATCGGACAATGCTCGGGAATTACAGTCAAGGGTTAGACTTTACGAAAATAACTTGGATTTGAAAAGTTGGGTTGGTTTAACAATGAAGATGATGGAAATGTGGTTTAGGATGGGAAAAATATTTGTTAAACTTCTTGAAAAGTTATTTATGCTTTACTTATTTCTCGCTTTCGAATCTACATTTATTACTTGTCAAAAGCTGCATCGCAAATATACCTTGAGCTATTCCTTTGTACCAAGCCATGCATATAGTATATTAGCTTGCATTCTCATGCATGACTTCTTGAGTACCAAGTACTCACCCTTGCCTCAACACAATACCAGTTGAAGAGGAGACTACGCCCGGTTCGGAGGAGGATTTCCAAGAAGACCCGTCTACTTAGGGATGCGAGCCCGATCGGTTGCACTGTGGTATCTTGGATGGCGCCACTAAGTTTATTTGATTTTCATTTCTTTGTTATTTCTCTTTTAATAAGTTTCGCCTTGCAAGGCATATATATTTGTATCTTGGCCATAAGGTCAAGTAACCCTTTTATTAATAAAGTACTTTGATAGTATCGATTGGTATGATTGTGATATTTACCGATGTTAAGACTGTGTGCACTAGCGCGTTCCTGGACTAGTGCTGAATACACAGAGGGTCCGGATTTGCAAATTCGGGGTCCCGACAGCAGAGGACTTCAAGTTGGATGAGCAAGGCACGTTATGGATGAAGGATCGCATTTGTGTGCCGAACAAAAAGGAGCTGAAGCAGTTGATTCTAGAAGAAGCCCATGACTCCAAGTATTCAATTCACCCAGGAAGTGCCAATATGTATCAAGATTTGAAGGAGAGATTCTGGTGGCCGAGCATGAAGCGTGAAGTTGCCGAGCATGTTGCATTGTGCGACGTATGCTAGAGAGTCAAGGCAATGCATCAGAGACCAGCAGGATTGTTGCAGCCGCTGAAAATACCTGAGTGGAAGTGGGAGGAAATCGGAATGGATTTCATTACCGGTTTGCCTAAGACTCAAGGAGGTTATGACTCCATATGGGTTATAGTGGATCGCTTGACCAAGGTCGCCCATTTTATTCCTGTGAAGACAACCTACTCGGGAGATAAGTTAGCAGAGTTGTACATGATCAGGATCGTCTGTTTGCACGGAGTGCCAAAGAAGATCGTATCGGATAGAGGTACTCAGTTTACCTCGAGGTTCTGGAATAAGCTACATGAAGGCATGGGAACCCGTTTGAACTTCAGTACAGCTTATCATCCACAGACGGATGGCCAGACTGAAAGAGTCAATCAGATTCTGGAAGATATGTTAAAAGCGTGTGCATTGGCTTGTGCTACCTCTTGGGATAAGATTCTGCCGTATGCGGAGTTCAGTTACAACAACAGCTACCAAGCCAGTTTGCAAATGTTGCCATTTGAAGAACTATACGGTCGACCTTGTCGAACACCGTTGAATTGGAACGAGACGGGTGAACGTCGTGTCTTTGGACCGGATATTCTTCAAGAAGCTGAAGAACAAATTGCCATGATCAGGGAGAGATTGAAGATAGCACAGTCAAGACAGAAGAGTTATGCCGATAACCGTCGCCGAGACTTGAGTTTTGAACCAGAAGATTTCGTGTATCTCAGGGTCACCCCACTCAGAGGAGTTAAGAGATTCCATGCCAAAGGAAAACTCGCGCCGAGATTTGTTGGACCATTTAAGGTTCTCAGCCGCAGAGGTGAAGTTGCTTATCAGCTAGAGTTATCGCAATCCCTAGCAGGAGTGCATGATGTGTTCCATGTGTCCCAGTTGAAGAAGTGTCTCAGAGTACCTGAGGAGCAGACACCGCTAGAGTCAATTGAGCTGCAAGAAGATCTGACTTACAAGCAGCACCCCGTAAAGATTTTGGACACAATGGATCGAGAGACGAGGAACAAGTCAACCCGTTTCTGCAGAGTTCAATGGAGCAACCACGCGGAGAGTGAAGCAACTTGGGAGCGCGAAGGGGATTTGAGGAAAGAGTTTCCGAACCTATTCTTTAGTAAGCCCTGAATCTCGGGGACGAGATTCCGTTAAGGGGGGGAGGTTTGTAACACCCCAAAATTTTGCTTTTCTTAAATTCATGTGTGATTTGGTACTTTGGTGAATTTTTGGAATTTTCTGGAATTTATTTGGAATTTATTTGAATTTATTCCATTTTGAAATAATTAAAGAATTAAACTTTCCAAATAAAAATTTGTTGGAAATATTTTATTTGAGTCCAAAATGTTCCAAAATATTTTCCAAAATTTTTCTGGAATTTTTCTGAGTCTTTTGCTATTTTTTAATGATTTAATTGAATTTCTGAGAATTTAATTGGATTATTTAAATGCGAGTGGGTTTTACTGTTGCTCCGACCGGACCCGAGTCCGAGTCAGACTCGATTCCGACCCACGCCAGTTGGTCCAGCCGAACCCGCTCGGCCGAGCCCAAACCCGCGTGACCGTTGGATCTTGATCCAACGGCCACGATTGAGCCACGTCACCCGAGCCCGAGCCCGACCGAGCCAGCCAACTCGCCCGAGTCAGACCCGAACCCAAACCCACGCACCGTTGGATCTCGATCCAACGGCTATGCGCGTGCCACATCACCCTCTCCGTGTCACCGTCGGACTCCGCCGCCGCAACGGAGTGGGCCTCGGTTTCCGTGTGTTTCACGGACGCCGAGGGCCGTATTTAATGCGCCGCCACCCGTGCCGTGACGCCGACTTCCGTGCGCACCCGTAGCCCTAGACAACGTTGCCTGAGCCACCGCCGTCTAGCCGCAATCGCTCGCCGTTGTTGCCGTAGCGTTCATGCGGTTAAATCTTTATTCCGCCGCCCGTCCGCCGTCCTCCGCCGCCGATTAAGGTCGAATCCGGGCAGGAGGTCAAGCCGCGTCGGAGGAGACCTCTCGCACGGCGAGCACGCCCGTAGCGCCGTTGCCGTGGTCACCGTCCCCAGCTCCGGCCAGCCAGCGCCGCCGCACGCCATCACCGGGCCTCGAAGCTTCTCAGCCGTCCGATCAAGATCGCATGGTCCAGACCGCGCCACGTCACCCGCCGGTGAGATCC
Organism: Rhipidocladum racemiflorum; assembly: GCA_036346355.1. Classification (NCBI taxonomy): domain Eukaryota; kingdom Viridiplantae; phylum Streptophyta; class Magnoliopsida; order Poales; family Poaceae; genus Rhipidocladum; species Rhipidocladum racemiflorum. Next base: position 35,026,031 of record CM070579.1, read on the forward strand.
ACGTGCTAAACCCCTTATCCAATCTCAGCCATTAGATCTAGATTGTACGGTTAGTGTTAGCCGCGTTATACGCGTTAGATTGGATCTCAACCGTTGGATCTAGATCCAACGGTCCAGATTGACCACGTTCACCCCAAACGTGCGTCACCAGATCCAATCTGGGCCGTTGATTTTCGAATCAACGGTCGAGATCGTGCCACGCGTCCAGGAAGGCTGACCGTCGCGGTCAGCGCGGCCAACGCACCCACGTGCGTGTCGCTGACACGCCAGGCCCGCATGTCAGCGGCTCAGCCACAACCGCACCGTGACGTCAGAAAGGGCCCACCTGTCAGCGGCCACCCCAGCCGTGCGGTGACATCAGCGATGACATCACCAGTTGGTCCCACCTGTCAGCGCAACGGGCTGAGTCCCCGCTGACATCAGCAATGACGTCACCCCAGTGGGTCCCACCTGTCAGTCTCACGAGGAGCCGTCGACCGGGTCCACGGTAGACCCGAGCCAAACCATGGACCACGTCCATGAACCGGCTGACGTCAGCAGACCAATTAGAGGCTGCCACGTGTCCTCGCTGACGCAATAATTAATTTCCGAAAAACAAAATGATTTATTAATTCGAAATAATGATTTCAGATTTTGTTTCAAACTTCAAACGCTTATAACTTTTGCGTTTTAACTCCGATTTGAGTGATTCAAATTTCTAAATTTGTATAAAATTGAGATCTACCTAATTATGAATTTTATTTAATTTTTGGACTAAAGTTTTCCTCTGTAATATTATTTAATTGATTATTTAAACTTCAAAATGCTATAACTTTTGCATTTAAACTTCGAATTTGACGATTCCAGTTTCTAAAAATTCATAAAATTATGTTCTCTCTGTTTATGAACTTTATTTGGATGTTTGGATACTTTTTGTCTACTATTTTATTCATTTGTTGCTATTTGCACGCGTTACGAGTAGACGTTGAAGTGCCGGAAGGATTCAAAGGAGAAATATTGACCCAGGAGCCAGCTCAGGACCAAGAACAAGTGCTATTTGAAGGCAAGTTGTGCTTTGACCATGTTGATCCTATTTTGAAATCTATTTTGATTTAATTTATTGCATGCTAGTTCAATTAGAAAATACTTTATTTAAATATGGGAAATTAGATAAATGCCAAATTGCTGTATGACACCTTGATTAATTAAATATGTGCCATGACCCTTGTCACCCTAGTTGTGGTTTACTAGTTGGACATTATTAAGTTGCCAACATGGGAATTTAGACCGTTGTAGTATATTGCTTAGACCTGCTACGTGCTCATGACCAGGTTTAGGACAATCAAATGATAATATTGACTTAATGATATATTGAACCCGTTTTGGAAAGGTATCATGTGTTGTGGTGTTGATGGCACGTGGTGCATGGTAATTAACTGGGGTTTGATAAATAGTTTTCGACCGGGGCATGTGGCAAGAATGATCAGGTGGGCCAGTTGTGGCATTGGGAATGTTGGTTTGGTTCTTCGGGTAGTCTTGCCCTGGTCACCCTAAGGACTTAACCTTGCAAGCCTTTGAACTGAGTCAAGCGTGCAACCACATGTCTGTAATGGGACAGACCTAGTTGACTAAGTTGCTAATAACGTACCTGTGGGACCTCAGGATGTCAACTACACCCTTTGTGTAAGTTGAACGGGGGAGCGTACCGGGGCTGAGGCCAGGTACCCATCTAACGGTGGATTGACCTAAACTTCGCCTTTGCTAAGGGAAGGGTTAGTGTGCAACACCGGAGAGGACCACTTGTATTGTTAGAAGTTTCCAAAAGACTTTGTTACGGGAACTCGCCTTTGTGGTGTTTGACTGTATCTTGTGGGTAAAGTGCATAACCTCTGCAGAGTGTAAAATCTATTCGAATAGCCGTGTCCGCGGTATTGGACATCGCTCGGGAATTACAGTCAAGGGTTAGACTTTCTCAAAAATAACTTGGACTTGAAAGGTTGGGTTGGATTAATAATGATGTTGATGGAAATGTGGATTAGGATGGGAAAGATGTTTACTACACTCCTTGAAAAGTTATTTATGCTTTACTTGTTTCTACTGCTTTCGAATCTACTTATGATACTTGTTAAATGCTCCTACTGCAAATATACCTTGAGCCACTCCTTTGTATTAAGCCATGCATGTACTATATTAGCTGCATTCTGTGCATGACTTGCTGAGTACCAAGTACTCACCCTTGCCGCAATACAACACCAGTTGAGGAGGAGACTACACCAGCTTTGGAGGAAGAGCTCCAAGAGGAACCGTCTACTTAGGGAGCGAGCCCAGTCAGTTGCCTGTGGTATACTGGATGGCGCCACGATGTTATCTTATTTTTCCGCTGCTACTATTTCTCTCTTAATAAGTTTTGCCCTGCGAGGCGTATATTTGTAACTTGACCATAAGGTCGAGCAACCAGTTTGACTATTTAATTAAAGTACTGATTTAGCATCGAGTGGTATGATTGTGATATTTACCGATGTTAAGACTGTGTGCACTAGCGCGTTCCTGGACTAGTGCTGAATACACAGAGGGTCCGGATTTGCAAATTCTGGTCCCGACATAAACTAAGCAACCTCTAAATACCAAAATTACAAGTAAATTACAGCAAAGAAGCGAATGCTAATACCGAAAATTTTAGCAGCATCTCCTTTGTTTTTCCATGAATTGAAGCAACAATAATATTAACATGTCAAGATAGCATAATGAACGATAGCAATAACATGACCAATCAGAAATTCAACCTCCATACAACTAAAGATATAAGTCTATCTGTCACATGTCAAATATGGCCTAATCATTTACTCATGACAACCAACGAAGCATCAAAACCACAATTTAGTTCAGTGAATTAACCATCACAACTAAAGGAGAGAACATGTCATTGTTTATTTGTGTGATGCTAAGTGATGACGTGTGACTAGCTCCCTTTCCCGCATGCCGGTTTCATGGTACCTAAGAAAAACACAAAAACACAAGCGTGAGTTCATCATTCAGCAAGTATATTGCAATGGAACAAGAAAATACATTCCAATACCTTCATCACCACTTTTCACATACGACATCATACACATCTCATATTCATAGTGTAAGCATATCATTGACATCATCATATATCATCATCATTTAACATCATCATATAATGCAATGCGATGCACATATCTCCTGGAAACTAATACCGGTATGGTTGAGTACACACCCGTCGGTGTGCACCCTCTCCCCCTTCCATCCCGAAGATGGAGGGTGCCTACTCCTCGCTTCCATACACCGCGGTGGATGGAATCACGATGTAGGACTTACTCATTGGCTCTCCGGAATAGTCATAACTTTCTCACCAACCTTCCCCGAACTAGTTATGACTTTCTCACCGCCCGGGCCATGTATCATGCCATGTATGCAAACATGCCAACATCATAAATAACTTTGTACATTAACACATGGCATCATAACATAATAATCATATTCATCATATCAATGGCAAACATTTAAGCATGTCATGTGAACATATCATATATTCAACTTCAATCTCAACCAATCTAGAAAACTACAACCCGCTACCCATTCCAATACACTTGCCTCAACCACGGGCGACGGATTGGCGAGACGTAGAGGGCACCCCCGGGGTCACAACACCTGCACATAGGCACCACACACACAAAATCATGCCCACAAAACAATACGCAAACACTCTTCTACCCCGACTTCGCAAACTACCCGCACAACCCAAAAACAGAGGTTATGTCCTGTCGGGACAGCAGACTTGCAACTAGCATAACTCGGGTTCTACGACTCCGAATCGATTAAACGAGTACATCCTCGTGTAGCTTAGGAAATTTCCTAACTTTTTCTAAGTATATGGAAAAGCTGTTTCGGACTCTAAAGTTGTTTAATCTACAAAATACCGTGATCTGTTCCAATCACGTCACAGTTTTTAACACGTTCGGTAAAATGAGCATAACTTTCAAACGGCTTGGCAGAATTGGACGTTCTTTATACCCACTGAAAGGTATTGAAATTACCTACAACTTCTTCAATAGGCGGCCGACCAAAATCCAAATCTAAAATGGTGAAAACCTAAACCCTATGTCGACTGCTCAATCTGCCCGAAACAGAGAACATGGCAACTCTAGTTTTCTCCCAAATCTACCCATGGAAAGAACCACCACTTGATCTAAAAACATGAAATCGACCTCTAGAACAGCACCTAGACCCAACCCATAGATCACCCATGCCATACCTTCGCCCGACGAACGAAAACCCAACGGATCTCCTCCCAGTTCGCGCGATCTCCTTCCTTGCATCCAAATCTACCGGATCTCCTCGTCACGGAGCACTCCAATGGATGAGTCTGCGGGGTGGTGAGGTGGAGAACTCCCCTAGGGGCAGCAAGGGATGTGGAGAGGGGAGGAGAGGGGTGGTGGCGCCATGGGGGAAGATGGAGAGGCAGGGGAAAGGTGGAGGCGCATGGGGGGGCTAGGGGGTGGCGGCTAGGGTTGGGAGAGGGAGTTAGGGGCGCACCAGGGGGTGGGTGCAAGATTTTACTACCCAAAAGTCCCCCCCCTTGGGCCCAAACCCTTCCACCGGAGGCCCAACTCAACCCCTAAGGCCCAAAGTCCCCCGGAGAGGCCCAAACACCCGAAAACGGCCCAAAAAACGCTATAAACGGCATAACGTAAAGTTTTAACCTCCATTTTCACATTTTATAAAGTTTTTGTCCTCAACATTCACATTTTATAAGATACGACACTCCGTCGTGTCACAATCTACACCGAAAAAACCAAATTTCTCAGTTAATTTGGTTTGGTTTGTTTTTTTTTCGATGATATAATGCCTACCCCTAGATGCAAGGCTTAAAATCAATTTACCAATCCGTGTTAGTGTAAGGGGCAGCTTTCGATTGCCCTCGACCTCTATTGGGTTGGTTATTGTCGGGACCCGAATCTGCAAATCCGGACCTTCCATGTATTCTGTACTAGCCCAAGATCAGCTAGTACACACAGTTAACCAAGGTTGAATATCACATCCATACATAGCCGAAATATAAATAAGTACTTCAATAATTAAAATAAACTATTGCAAGACCTTAAGGTCACCTTACAATATTCAGCCACGCAGGGCTTACTCAAATAAAGACAAGTAAGCATAAGCAGCGGAAAATAAAAGTCTTGATAAGCTCCACAACTCCACAGGCATCTGACGAAGGTTGCCTCCTAGTTCTCCTGGTCCTCAACATACTCCTCCTCCCAAGCGGGTGCAAACTCTTCTTCTGATGTTTTGTTGATTGGCAAGGGTGAATATAGAACATACTCAGCAAGTCATGCACAGAGGTGCAATCCTACTACTATATGCATGGCTTCTTCCAGAGGAATGGCTTAATTGGTTCCTTTGCATTAAACAACATTTTGCTTTGATTGAATAACTATAATAGATTCAAAAAAACAGTGAAATCATATTATATTATATTAGGTTCACAATCTCATTTCATAAGCATGGCACAAAGCCTAAGTCAATTTATCATCATCTCTGGCACTCAGCCCACCTTCCACATTTTATTTTAGAAAATCTACCCCTTGACTGTAATCCCCAAGCTTTGTCAAGTACCGTGGACTCGGCTATTCGAATAGTTTTGACACACTCTGCAGAGGTTGTACACTTTACCCACATGATACAGTTGCACACCACAAGGCGATTGACCGCAATGAAGTTTTCATAAACCTCCATCTACACCTATGACCCTCTCCGGTATTGCCTTCACTACCACTTCCCCCACGAAGGATCGATGTGTAGGACTGACAATCACTATTGGATGGGCACTAGGCCGTAGCTTTGGTACGCTCCCCCACACAGTTACCCCGATGTAACTGTCACCCTGAGGTATCAAATGTAAGATTTCATAATCCTACTAAACAAAGACCGTCCCACTCCAGTCATGTGGTTGCACGAAAGGCCCAGTTCAAAGGCTTGCAAGGTGAAGTCCTTAACTGTCCAGGGAAAGACATCCTTCTCTCCAATTTTTGGCACAAAGTTCTCACATCACTCATCCCGTTGCCACAAAAGGCCCACCTGTTACGAAGCCATCTTGCCACTTGCCCCAGTCTAAATCCTTTCCCACCTGGGTTTGATTATTACGCAACACATGCCAACAATAATATCAATTACCATGTAGAACCACAAAGGTACCTACACTTCACATCATCACGTGGCAAGATTACACTATTTCCAAAATTCATTCCATATATCGTTAGTCAATATTAGTTTGCCATTTGAAACACATTTCACGTAAGCATAGCTAAGCGACTATTCACGGTCTAGCCTCCCGTGTTAGCACAATAATATCATCCAACTAAATTAAACCACTTAAGGTGTCAATGGAATACATAGCATAAAAATATTAATCATCAAGGGTGGAATTAACAACTAGGTTGATTAGCTAATTTACCCAAATTAATTTAGTTCATTTTAACAACATAGCATGCTTAATTTAAATCAAAATACATTTCATAAATTAGGAGCAAAATGGTCAAAGCACAACCTGCCGTCAAAAAGTGGTTGATCTTGGTCTAAGGCTTGAACTTGAGCTTCAACTTTCGCACTCTCGCACAGTTCAATGTCTACGCGTAGCAGATATCTGTCGACGATCGATTTCGCCGGCAATGAGATTTGTGATTCTAGGGGATTCGTGCGGGACCTTAGCTAGATGGTAACACAAGAGGCAAGGGCGATCTCTCTCTTTTAGACAGGTTCGGGCTCTCACGGTGGAGATAATACCCTAGTCCTGTGTTCTTGGATATATGAGCCTGTCTTCTTTTCTTTTTCCCCTTCCCCTTTTATACTAGGGGAAGGATATACCACCGAGCGGGCGCCACCTGGCCCTGAACATGGTGGCTTCATGAGTACATATTTTGTCTTGAATGAGTCGTTTGGCTTGTGGCCGAGTGGCACCCGCGCCCGTTTACGGTGCGCGGTGATCGGCTTGTAAAGCTCGACCGACCCACATGGGGCATACCGTGGTCTTTTGGCTCGTGGCCGAGTGGTACCCGCGCCCGTTTACTGCGGCGCTGCAACCGCTTGTTGCTCAGCTTGCCCTCATGGGGCGTACCGTAGTCTTTTGGCTGGTGGCCGAGTGGTACCCGCGCCCGTTTACGGTGCGCGGCGATCGGCTTGTAAAGCTCGACCGACCCACATGGGGCACATCGTGGTCTTTTGGCTCGTGGCCGAGTGGTACCCACGCCCGTTTACGGTGCGCGGCAACTAGCTTGTTGCTCAGCTTGCCCTCATGGGGCATACCGTAGTCTTTTGGCTCGTGGCCGAGTGGTACCCGCGCCCATTTACAGTGCGCGGCAACTGGCTTGTTGCTCAGCTTGCTCTCATGGGGCGTACCGTAGTCTTTTGGCTCGTGGCCGAGTGGTACCCGCGCCCTTTTACGGTATGCGGCAACCGGCTTGTGAAGCTCGATCGACCCTCATGGGGCATACCTTGGTCATATAGAGTAATGCCTGTGCCCATTGACGGCGCACTACTTCAGACTCTCATGGAGCGCATTCTCAGGACCGTGTTAGTAAAAATCCTCCCACGATACCCGATCCCGCTATACAGCAGCGACCGGCAATTGACCCCAAATTATGGGGCATACCGCTGGAGGATGTTCGGAAAGTGCCCGGCCCCAATCTTCCGCGGCGGTCGGCGTTCAGGCCCGTCATGGGGCGCACTTTGTCCCGAACCTCGAACCAGATTTGACACCTGGCCGCGTTTTGCGCGACACAGCTCCTGGCCCAACATGGGGCATGCCCTAGATCTGGCCCAGAATCGAGCACGGAAGCCCTTGCTTTTCCCACCGTCAGGCAAAAATTATGACTCATTTCTTATAAATGAGGGAAACCTTGCTGTGGTAAAGACATCTTTGCCCCTCCCCCACCGCGGCTGAGAAATCTTCAAATTTCCTTTGGCGATCTGGGCGACCTTGGGTTTCTAGTTTCGCGCCCAAGTTCTCGGCGATTGCTCCCACAGGGTCTCCTTCATCAAGATGTCTTCTTCTTCTTCTTCGTCATCGTCGGGGGATAGCGCCAGTCCGGCGGACGCGGGGTGGGAGACCTCCGTTACTACGGCGTCTCGCCTGGCGGAGCTGGTCGCGGCCGGCGTTATCCCTCCGCTGGAGTTGATCTCTGCCCGTCCTGCCGCAGGTGATCCTTATCCCCTTCCCCTGGAGAATGAAATCGTGGTCTTCGAGTCCTTCTTTTGGCGAGGATTTAGCGTTCCTGGGAGCGCCTTTTTCCGAGGGCTCCTTCACTTCTACGAGATCGAGCTGATCAATTTGAATCCCAACTCCATCCTTCACATTGCCCTCTTCGTTCAACTTTGCGAGGCGTATCTTGGGATACGTCCTCATTTTGACTTGTTCCGCTCCCTCTTCTTGCTCAAGCCTCATCCGAACCGGGCTGCTCCCAGCGTCATTGGGGGCGCCGGACTCCAGCTGCGAGAGGGCTTGAAGAAACATTACTTCGCCATCCCCCTCAAGACCTCCCTCAAAGGTTGGAGGCGGGAGTGGTTCTATTGTGCCAATGTTGACCCTTTTCTCGCCCCTTTCGCTGGCCGCGCCCCTAAAGCTTCCCGATGCTGGAGCGATGCCCTGGATGACGGCGGTTTGTAGGAATGGATATGGCGACTAGAGGGGGGTGAATAGACGCCGAATAAAAATTCAACCGACTTTTGCAAATTAACGAATTCAAACCCTCTTCGCAGCGGAAAGTCCTTCTACTAGTTCAATATGACTTTAATCACCTAGTAGAAGCACCAAAAAGAACCTACACAAAGCCTTAATCAAGGAACCAAAGTTTTTCCAAAAATTTCAGTCTCGAGCGGCACTACCGCGCTCTGGGGGCGGTACTACCGCAGGTCACGTGAACAGTAAAAATCAGCACGATTTCAAAAACGAAAAACATGCATAACTTTTGATCCATTGATCCAATTGATCCCAAATTTTGAACGTAGTTTCCTTAGACTATCTAGGTTCTATCCCAATCAAAGATTAAAGAAATTGGATGCAAAAAGATCACGAATTTCAGTTTGATCTACTAAGAGGTAAGAACCGAGCAAAACCCTAAAAACTGAAAATTCGATCAAACAGACCAAAAGAAAGGATCCAAATCAATCACGTGATGATCCTTGATGTTCTAGCAATCTAATTCAGGAATCACTTGAACTAGAACAACTCAAATCACAAGATTGAAAGAAACATCCAAAAGCAAGAAAGAAAATCAAGAGCAAACATGAATTGACATCGGAGATTGCCCAAAGTTTGATCCTTTACTCCTTTTGATGGATTACACAACCCTTCATAGAAGGAGGACAGCACCAAACCCTAACTCCTCAAAAGTTAGAACCCTAAAAACTTTCTCTTGTCAAAACCCTAAAAACCCTTAGGTTCTAAACCCCTAGAACCTCTTTATATAAGACCCACCAGCCTTGACCACATTACAAGGCCAACACACATCCGACTCGAGTCCGACTCGAGTCCAACACACACCCGACTCAACCGTCCAAGTCTTTATGCATCCGAACTCCTGTCGGACCACCTAGCTTGCGACCCGCATTGAATCGTCTCAACTCCATTCATTGATCATGCACCTTGATCCTCTTCAATGCATCTTCACGACATCATTACCGTCACGGACCTCACCTCCTCCCTGAGCCTAGTCCTGGTCGTCGCTGACCTACATCGAACCTGATCCTGCACATCAATAAACGAAAAACTTTTCCGAGCACAAGTCTTTCTCACTTGACTCACATTATCTCAAAAACATCATGATGCATCACATATGTTCATACCCTAACATTATGCATGCATCAAATAATCAAAATCAACAAATTCATCAAAACTCGACAAAACCGGCACTACCGCTTTTACACTTGCGGTACTGCCGCCCACCGGTACTGCCGCTTCACCGGCAGTACCGCATTTTAGCCGTCGGTACTGCCGGCCACCTGACACTTAGCCAAAATTCCAGACATCAACTTTTGCACCTCTCTGGAAAAAGCATCCGCTCTCACTAGTGGTACTACCGCTCATCCCGGCACTCTGGGACTCTAACCTCCAGATTGCCGCTTCCTCCAAGACTACCGGGATTTCAACTCCGGTACTACCGCTCAACTGGGACTTAGCCAAAATTCCAAAGATCAACTTTTGCACCTTTCTGGAAAAAAGCATCCGCTCTCACTAGCGGTACTACCGCTCATCCGGCACTACTGGGACTCTAACCTCCATCGTTGCCGCTCCTCGGCACTACCGGATTTCAACTCCAGATCGCCGCTTTCACATTTTCATCAACCAAAACTTATAAACTCAGTTTCAAATCAACATTTACTCAGCACCAAAAACTTTCCTTTGTCAATAACTTATCATAAACCAATGGGAGCACCACACATGGTCACTCAATCTCCCCCTTGATGAGTATATTGACAATCTTCGCACAAATTATAAGTTTTGTCGAAAAGTGAAAGCAAAAACAGTAATAGCCACAATAGAAAGAGCAATTGTTCATCAAAGGCTATTACACAATACAAAGATCAACAGAAAGACTCCTCTTTTCCCTTTTCAAACTTTCTCCCCCTGTTAGTATTTCTCCCCCTTTGGCAAAATAATCATCAAGGCTCCCTTTGAATGTATGCAAAAATATGAATGCAAAGCTAGCAAGCTTTAAAGATTATCTAAGATGTATAATCAAATTAACACATTATCGCGCATTGATTCACCTCACATATCATGCTTCATAGCCAATTAAAGGAACTGGTTTTGAATACAAAGACTCTAATCAAACAATAGTTTAGACACAAGCAAATTAGAACACAAAAGTAGAGTGTCATAAACTTATCTTGGCCAAAATTTTTTTTTTATAAAGAGCACTTAGAGAACCCAAACTCACTAATGTTTATCCAAAGCATTTGAACTTGTATATTTTTTTTTACTCCCCTTGTTGGATCATAACCAACTAGCTTCACAATTCCATAAAAATTTCAAAGAATAGCATTGTGACCACTTGTAGTTTCTTCTTTTGCATAAAACAAGGGATGACAAGTAACTGCACACTAGCCCATACTTGTGCATGGGTAGGTAGTTCTTTCTTGTATCTTATCAAATTAAATCCCTGACAAGTGACTTCACATTGTACTAAACTTGTGTTTAGACAAGTAGCCTTCTCTTGCATCTTGTCATATGATTCTACATGTAACTTAACAAGTTATGCAAAGGACTCATAATGATCATTTGAGTTACTGCAAAGGCTCACAGAAGCTTCAAAATAAAACACTAGCCGTTAAGTAGATGACACAAGACTTGTACATCTAGTTTCACAGTGTAAAAACCATAATAGATTAGTGACAAAGTATTCTTTACTAGCATCCCAAATTGAACTATTTCAGCTTTTCGATTGTGGGGTTTGAGTCTGAGAATATCATTAGCATTAACTTGACTATATAAACAAAGATAATCGGCAAAGCTTGAGCTACATGATGCAATTATGATACTGAGACACAAGTTATGGCAAAACTCCCCTCAAACCAACCCATAGGGAAAAATGACCCCTAGTTCACCGCCAAAAATGCAAATCGTGAAGAATCAAGCGGTTTAGTGAAAATATCAGCAAGTTGATGATTGGTATCCACAAATTGAAGTTCAATAGCACCTTTTTCAACATGATCTCAAGAAAATGATAACGAATGTCAATGTGTTTAGTCCTTGAATGTTGAACCGGATTTTTAGCAATATTGATTGCACTAGTATTGTCACAAAAAGTGGAACACTATCAAAATTAATGCCATAATCTTTAAGTGTAGAAGTGATCCAAAGAATCTGTGAGCAACAACTAGCAAAGACAACATATTCTCGCTTCAAAGATGGGTCGAGCAACAGAGGACTGTTTCCTTGAAGACCATGAGACAAGCGAAGTGCCAAGAAAATGACATGTGCCAGAAGTACTTTTTCTATCAACTCTACACCCCGCAAAATCAGCATCAGAATACCCTTGGAGTGTAAGCAAAGATGAACATGAATACCAAATACCAAATTCAAGAGTGGAACGCAAGTGCCTAAAAATTCTTTTAATCGCTTGCCGATGTGATTCTCGAGGAGAAGCTTGAAAGCGAGCACACAAGAACACAGCAAAATGAATGTCTGGTCTTGAAGCAGTCAAGTATAAAAGCGATCCAATCATGCTTCTGTACTCTTTTTGATCTACTTCAGCACCGTTTTCACCGGGATCCAAAATTGTTGTGGTGCTCATAGGCGTAGACACTGATTTTCCTTCTCCCATGTCAAATTTTTTCAGTAGCTCCTTTGTGTATTTTGATTGGTGCAAAAATGTTCCTTCTTTCATTTGCTTGATTTGAAATCCAAGAAAGTATGTCAATTCTCCCATCATGCTCATCTCGAATTCCCTGGACATCAACTCAGAAAAATGCGAAACAAGGGAGTGGGACGAACCTCCAAAGATTATATCGTCCACATAAATTTGCACCAATAAGAATTGATCATTGGAATGCTGAACAAACAATGTTTTATCCACTTTTCCCGTTTCAAAATTATGTTGAAGCAAAAACCCTTTTAACCTATCATACCATGCACGTGGAGCTTGTTTTAGACCATAAAGAGCTTTTGATAGATAATACACATGATTAGGAAATTTAGCATTTTCAAATCCAGGGGTTGTTTTACATAAACATCTTCTTCAATGAAACCATTCAGAAAGGCACTTTTCACATCCATTTGATAAAGTTTAAAGCCTTTTGATGCAGCAAATGCCAAAAGAATGCGAATAGCTTCTAAACGAGCAACAGGAGCAAAAGTTTCATCTAAATCAATACCTTCATGTTGTGAGAACCCCTGAGCTACAAGTCTAGCCTTGTTTCTAACAATGGTTCCATCCTCATTTAATTTGTTCTTGAAAACCCATCTAGTTCCAATTACATTTTGATCTTTAGGAAGTTCAACTAAAGACCAAACTTTATTACGTTCAAAATTTTCTAACTCTTCATGCATTGCATTAACCCAAGAACTATCAGATAAAGCATGGGATATATTCTTAGGTTCAAAGTTTGCAACAAAGGCAGAATGTAAGCATAAGAGAGTTTGAGAAGAACTAGAGCGAGTAACCCGTTCATGAAGATCTCCAATCATTAGCTCTGGGGGATGATTTTTCACAATCTGTTGGGGAGGTCCTGAGGATGCTCCAATAGTGACCTCTATCTCAGGAGAAACTGAGATAGGACCAGAGTCACCTGAAGCAGGAGAATCATCTGTAGGAGTGGATGTAGGAACCATGTCATCATTATCTTCATCAACTTCCTCAAATCTTTTGTCCAAGAAGATTGATTCTGAGTCCTCCTGTGAACCTGAAATGTCAGGTCTAGCACCAGGGCTAGCCTCATCAAAAGTAACATCGCATGTCTCTACCATTTTGTTAGTCGATAAATCAAGCACACGATATCCACGGGAGTGTAAAGGGTATCCAAGAAATATGCCATCTGTACTACGAGCTTCAAATTTATCAAGATTTCCATGTTTAAGAATAAAACATTTGCAACCAAATACTCGTAGATGTGAAACAGTTGGCTTACGTCCAAACCTCAATTCATATGAAGTTTTACCAATTAACGATCTGAGATACACCCTATTTGAAATATAGCAAGCAGAAGAGATTGCCTCAAATTTCAAAATTTCCTTGGTGTGCTATATTCATCTAGCATTGTTCTAGCCATTTGAATCAATGTTCTATTCTTTCTCTCTACAATACCATTCTGTGATGGAACATAAGGTGAAGAAAACTGATGTTCAATTCCATTAGTTTCACAAAAGGATTCAAAGCGAGAATTCTTAAATTCAGTTCCATTATCGATCCTTATGGCTTTCAATTGATTGGGTAAATCATTTTGCAATCGTTTGATGAAAACATGAAAGAGTCCAAATATCTCATCTTTGGTTGAAAGAAAATACACCCATGAGTATCTAGAATAATCATCAACAATTACCAGAATATACCATTTACCTCCAGCTGATTGAACTCTTGAAGGCCCTACTGTATCCATATGAATCAATTGACCAGGGGCGGTTGTCATAACAATGGTAACAGGAGCATGAGAAGCTCCAACCATCTTGCCATGACGACAGGGAGCACACACTATGTCATTGCATGATTTAAGTTTAGGCAACCCACGAATCAAATCTAGACCACTCAATCTAGACAAAAGATCAAAACCCATGTGGCCTAGTCGACGATGCCAGAAATAAAGATCTCTAGACTCAGAAGCAACAAAACAATGCATACCAGTTGAGTTACCAAAGTTTGCCTTGAAAATTTTACCAAGTCTAGTCATCTCAAAGATTAAATTTCCATTGACATCAAGAACTCTACAAGCATTTGGTTTAAAGCTTACTTCCAAATTCTCATCAAGCATTTGTGATACAGAAAGCAAATTGAATTTTAATCTTGTGACCAATGAAACATCTTTAAGAGTAAAGTGGTCATTTACCTTTACTGTACCTTTTGCAATCACACGTCCATTGATAGCATCTCCAAAAGTAATCTCTTCATTTCCAGATGCCCTTGTAAGCGAGGAGAACCAATTTGAGTTTCCAGTCATGTGTTGACAACATCCAGAATCTACAATCCACATGTTCTCCTTTCTTGCATGCACCACCTACATACCACAAGTAGAAAACATCGAGTACTCAGTACTGGGGTTAGTCAAATGAGATTTAGGTATCCAAAGATCGAATCACTTTCGATGAGTAGGTGATCGAACAAAGAACCTGTGAATGCAAAGAAGTAGTATTCTGAAAAATCCTATTTGCTCTCACAAATCTTGTCTTAAAATTGTTTCTAAAGCCAGTTGAATCAAAACAATCATCATATCTATGATAGGGAGTGAAAGACACTCTCTCAGTATATCCCAAGCCTGCTCTCTTTTGTCATATGATCTCAAATCCCCATTGCCAAATCTATGGTTCTCCAACTTGGATTTTTCAACAAACTTAATTTCACTAATCATTTTTGATTCTCTCATTCTTTATTTCTCTCATCCTTAGCCTTTCTATAGCAAAATCTCACTAGATGACCATCCTTATGACAAAAGGAACAATTATATTTAATTCGAGAGGTAATCGGCATCTAATGTTTGAGTTGTTGAGTTTTTTCCAGACAAACCAATCTAACCAGCAGATTTAAACTTTGATTCAATTGGTTTAGGAGGAAGAACTTCAATTTTACCAACGCCAAGTGTTTTCACAACCACAGTGGATTATTCTTCAAATCATTGACATGATCAAATCCAATTCCACTATTTTTCACACTCACTTTAGATTGATCAAGAATCATATTCAACTTCTTTTTACCACCTGCAAATCTCTCCAAAGATTGATTTCAAATAACCATTCTCTTTAGATAAAACTTGGCAATTCTGACATGAATCAATTGAAGGAATAATAGCTTTTCCTTTGGCTTGAATGGCTCTATCTCTAGCTAAAATAGCTCTCTCAGAATTATTCTTCTCAAAAGCAACATCTTTTTTTTAGAATTTCACACTTCATGCATTTACTAGAAGCAAAAGTAGAATGAGTCTTTCTAGCAGGAAGTGTAACATGCATCTTTTCCAAATTTTCCCTAGTGACAAACAGTTCTTGTAAAACAAATGAATGCATTATAGAACCAAAAGCTAGAGTTTGCTTGAAATCATCAATCTTATCTTTTAGCACATTTAGCTCTTTTATTTTACAAGAATGAGTGACTCTAAGTGATTCTAATTGCATTGAAATCCTAAACAATCATCACATGCATCATTGTTGGAACTTAAATTTCTAAGCTTAGAATTTTCAGTTTTCAAAGATATACAAATCATTCTCTAAATCTTTATTCTTATGCTTAGATTTCTTCAATGACTTTCTCATGATGACTAAAACTTCACAAAGTTCATTATAGGAAGGCATTACCTCATCGTAATCACTCACCGAGTCGTTATCGCTGAATCATCACTAGAGTTGCCTTTGGCCATGAAACACAATCCATCAAGTCCTTTCCATCCTGACTTTCCTTGTTGTTTGTGCTCATTGTCATCATCAGTTGAGTCATCAATGTCACTTAGGTCTAAGTGATCAATTGCAGCAAAGACTTTATTTAGCATCTTCTTTGTTCTTTGTCTAGTCTTGTCTTTGCCTTCCTTTGAGCGGAAAATCTTGGAAGTGGCATTCAGCTCCTTTTGCTCCTTATCCTTGTTCTTGAAACAATTTGCACGAATGTGACCAGTCTTACCACAATTGTAACAAGTAACAGGAGCTCCTCTCCTTTCCCTTGATCTCATATAAGCTGCATTTATACGCTTTGAAAGGAGGGCAAGAGTATCTTCTGGAATTTGATCTAGCTGTTCATCACTCAAGGCACTCAAAGAAGCAAAAGAATATGATGATGATGAACCAGTTGCATTATCAATAGCAGAAGAGTTAGCATTTAAAGCCATAGAGCCACCATTGGACATTTTTGAGACAACATCAATTTCAAAAGTTTTAAGACTAGAATAAAGCTTGTCCAATGTCATCTCGCTCATCTTATGTGCCTCACGAACAGCAGTAACTTTCATTTTCCAAACACTGAGATCAAGTGAAGATAAAAAGTGTCTAGCATTTTCAGAATTAGAATACTTAATATCCACTGCTCTAAGGTTGTTCAAGATTCTATTAAAGCGAGCAAAAATATCATCTAGAGATTCACCAGAACGCATCTCAAATTTGGTGTATTCTTTCTTAAATTGATCCTGGCGAGCTTCTTTAACAGAATCAGTACCCTCATGATAATCTTGCAAAGACTTCCAAATGCTATGAGCAGTAAGTAGATGACAAACACGATCAAACTCTTTCCTAGCAAGTCCTTGAAGCAAAATATTCCTAGCTCTGTTGTTATTCTCAACATCTTTTTCAAACTCAGGATTATCAATAACATCATTACCAGGAAGATCATAAGGATTTTTTACCTTTCGCCAAATTGCATTACCTTGTGCCTGTAGATAAGCAGTCATTCGAATCTTCCAATGAGGGAAGTCCGCATCAGTCGAAGATGGGAGGCTTTGTTGAGAACTTTTTCGTCGCCATGGTTTACCAACCTTGCTCTGATACCACTTGTAGGAACGGATATGGCGACTAGAGGGGGGGTGAATAGACGCCGAATAAAAATTCAACCGACTTTTGCAAATTAACGAATTCAAACCCTCTTCGCAGCGGAAAGTCCTTCTACTAGTTCAATATGACTTTAATCACCTAGTAGAAGCACCAAAAAGAACCTACACAAAGCCTTAATCAAGGAACCAAAGTTTTTCCAAAAATTTCAGTCTCGGGCGGCACTACCGCGCTCTTGGGGCGGTACTACCGCAGGTCACGTGAACAGTAAAAATCAGCACGATTTCAAAAACGAAAAACATGCATAACTTTTGATCCGTTGATCCAATTGATCCCAAATTTTGAACGTAGTTTCCTTAGACTATCTAGGTTCTATCCCAATCAAATATTAAAGAAATTGGATGCAAAAAGATCACGAATTTCAGTTTGATCTACTAAGAGGTAAGAACCGAGCAAAACCCTAAAAACTGAAAATTCGATCAAACAGACCAAAAGAAAGGATCCAAATCAATCACGTGATGATCCTTGATGTTCTAGCAATCTAATTCAGGAATCACTTGAACTAGAACAACTCAAATCACAAGATTGAAAGAAACATCCAAAAGCAAGAAAGAAAATCAAGAGCAAACATGAATTGACATCGGAGATTGCCCAAAGTTTGATCCTTTACTCCTTTTGATGGATTACACAACCCTTCATAGAAGGAGGACAGCACCAAACCCTAACTCCTCAAAAGTTAGAACCCTAAAAACTTTCTCTCTTGTCAAAACCCTAAAAACCCTTAGTTTCTAAACCCTAGAACCTCTTTATATAAGACTCCACCAGCCTTGACCACATTACAAGGCCAACACACATCCGACTCGAGTCCGACTCGAGTCCAACACACACCCGACTCAACCGCCCAAGTCTTTATGCATCCGAACTCTGTCGGACCACCTAGCTTGCGACCCGCATTGAATTGTCTCAACTCCATTCATTGATCATGCACCTTGATCCTCTTCAATGCATCCTCACGACATCATTACCGTCACGGACCTCACCTCCTCCCTGAGCCTAGTCCTGGTCGTCACTGACCTACATCGAACCTGATCCTGCACATCAATAAACGAAAAACTTTTCCGAGCACAAGTCTTTCTCACTTGACTCACATTATCTCAAAAACATCATGATGCATCACATATGTTCATACCCTAACATTATGCATGCATCAAATAATCAAAATCAACAAATTCATCAAAACTCGACAAAACCGGCACTACCGCTTTTACACTTGTGATCGCGCCCACCGGTACTGCTGCTTCACCGGCAGTACCGCATTTTTGCCGTCGGTACTGCCGGCCACCTGACACTTAGCCAAAATTCCAGACATCAACTTTTTGCACCTCTCTGGAAAAAAGCATCCGCTCTCACTAGCGGTACTACCGCTCATCCGGCACTACCGGACTCTAACCTCCGGTACTGCCGCTCCTCCGTTACTACCGGGATTTCAACTCCGGTACTACCGCTCAACTGGGACTTAGCCAAAATTCCAAAGATCAACTTTTTGCACCTTTCTGGAAAAAAGCATCCGCTCTCACTAGCGGTACTACCGCTCATCCGGCACTACCGGACTCTAACCTCTGGTACTGTCGCTCCTCCGGCACTACCGGGATTTCAACTCCGGTACTGCCGCTTTCACATTTTCATCAACCAAAACTTGTAAACTCAGTTTCAAATCAACATTTACTCAGCATCAAAAACTTTCCTTTGTCAATAACTTATCATAAACCAATGGGAGCACCACACATGGTCACTCACGGTTTGAACCAAGTCACCGAGCTTCTGGCATGGATTAACGATTTTAAGAACCGGGGGCTGACAGGCCCCGGGATCGCGATCAGCTTTGTGCAGCGCCGGGTGCAACCCTTAAAGTAGAGAATCCACTTGGGGTTCCAGTACGGCGGGTCTCGGGATCCCACCCGGGAGACAGGCACGTCCCTATCGAAAGATGCGTTGGCGGCGCGGGTGGTTGACCTCTTCGTGCCTGGCACTGTGATTAGCAATAGGGGCTGCCCTCACAAGTTTTCGGCGGTGAACCATCCTCCTCCTGTGTCCCACTCTCGAGAAGCTGTCTCATGACTTTTGCCTGATGTGTGATTCTGATAACATGTGATCGTTCCTCTTTCTGGAACGTGGGTCCTTCGTTTCTGACACTCCGGTCGTCGGCCTCTCTCGGCTAAGGAATGTTCAGGCCAAACGAGGGGCTGACACCTCGGCCGATGAGCCGCGCCAGCAATCGGCGGAGGAGGTTGCTGATCCCTCGCCGATCGGGCCTTCGACTTCCAGTGTCCCCGGGTCACAAGGCGCAGAGCCGCAGCCTCCTGTCTCAGGGGCAGCCCCGATTGCCGGTGCCGGGTCAGGCTCTTCTCCGAGTGGTGCTGGGACTCGGATGAAGCCTGGGATGAAGTTTAAAAAGTCCAGGAGGTATTCTTTCAGGCAATCCTGGTCCTTTTGTTATTACCAGTGCTGAGATGTTTTCCTTTTTTACCGTTTCAGGACTCCTACCATGGATGTCCCAGTGGAAGGCTCTCCTGAAAAGGAGCCCCCAGAACCGGCTTCCCCAAGGGGGGCCTCCCCCTCATCGGCTAAGCCACCGTCTCCCT
The DNA here is from genome assembly GCA_036346355.1 of Rhipidocladum racemiflorum. Classification (NCBI taxonomy): domain Eukaryota; kingdom Viridiplantae; phylum Streptophyta; class Magnoliopsida; order Poales; family Poaceae; genus Rhipidocladum; species Rhipidocladum racemiflorum. The sequence continues at coordinate 35,045,843 of CM070579.1, forward strand.
CGGCAGCTGGGGCGTCGCCACCTCGTGCTGCTGGCCCGACCGCTGAGCCGTTGAGTGGCCCGGCAGTCGACGAGCTTGACCCGGCTCCGCCTCCCGAAGTGGAGGAGGTGCATCGAGAGCCACCGCCACTCGGTCCTCTGTCGAAGCCCCCGAATCGGACCGTGTGGAGCGAGGGGGGTTCCGACTGGAAAGGGATGGAGGAGGACGAGGAAGCGGAGGTAGCCGCTCGGATGGAGCTTTACGAGCTCACCGTCAGGTGTAGCACGCTCGTCAGGGTGAGTTTCTTGTCTTTCTTCAGTCTGTTATCATTTGGGAATGCTGGCCTCCACCTGAGACTCTGCCCTGCTGCCTAGGACATGGGGAGCGCTCGGAGCAGAGGTCGCAGTTTTTTTGGAAGGTGCTCCCTAAGCTCAAGGAGCACCAAAAGTATCAGGACAAGGTCAACAAGATCAGCAGCGACAGATGGAAAGAGGTCCACGGGCTAGAGACCCAGTGTATGACGCTCCGAGAGGCAAAGGCGGGGCTTGAGCATACGCTCGAAGGTGAGATCCCTTCCTGGGCTTTTCGTGGACATTTTCTTAAGTAGCTGAGAAAGATGACAGCGACCTCGTGTCTCAGAACGCGACTTGACCATCGCTGAGTTGAGGGCGCGACTGGAGGCTTCGGAGCGCTCTAACCTCGAAACTCGGGCTGGCTTGGAGAGGACACAGCGGGAGCTGGAGGGTAAATTCCTTTGACTTGGATTGAACGTGCTTGGCGCCGGGTATGTTTTCCGATGTCAGTTTGGCTTTGGTGCAGAGTGCAAAGAGAAGATGACCGCTGCCGAAGGGAGTCGCGCCGAGCTGCGCATCGCCTGCGAGCCAGTTCTGCACCTTCTGCGTATCGAAGGAACTGAACCAGGCCAGGGAGACGACGCCATTCCGCTTCTCTCGGGAGGAGCTGACAGGATCAGGGCTTACGCCAAGGAGTCCGCGACCATGAGTGCGAACCAGGCTTTGGCGGTGGTCAAGTCTCACTATCCGAGAGTTGACCTTGAAGCTGTCAAAGAGGGTTTTGCTTGTGACGAAGACAGGGCTAACGCGCTGCTCGAAGAGGTCTCCAGTACATCGCAGTCCTTGCTGGAGAATCTTGAATTCTGAGTTTGATGTGACCTTTGTCTGAGGCATTGCCCAAAGTTTTTATATGACTAGCCTCATTTGCACTTCGTTGTGTTGAATTGCGCTTGTTGCCCATCTGGCTGAGTGGTTTGGCCTTGGAACGTTGGGACTTTAAGCAGCACCCGGGGTAGTATTTGCCACCCTTCTGGCTGAGTGGTTCAGCCCTCGAGCGTCGGGACTTAGTTCGTAGCCTTCTTGCCCCAGACACGCTTTTCTGAGTGGCTGGTGTCCGAAACGTCCTCATTCTCGAGCGTCGGGACCCACATTGCGGCTCATTGGCCGAGTAGTTTAGGCCCCAAGCTCATGTGGTCTCCTTCCCGCTTAGCTGGGCCTAATCCGCGGGAAGGCCCACTTAACTTGAACCGCCCCTGACCCGCGCCTGGCGATGCGTCTCTTTGTTCCGTTCAGATTACATCGGAACGGGGCTTGACACAAGTTGATCTTCTTCGTACTTCGAGTAAATTGGCGGCCTTGCGGCGTCGCTTCGTCTTCTACGTTTTTAAATGGCGTCGCCTCGGCTCTGGAGCCACGCACAACTTATAAATGGGACGTCACCACCCTTGAGCGATCGTCTCTTTCTTCTTCCTCTTCTTCCTCTTTTCCCTCCCAGCCTTCCTCCATGTCTAATATGAGGAGGTTCGTTGGCCCCTACGCGGCCTTCTTTTGCCAGCGGTGCTTCGGTCTGCTCTACAGTTGGGAGGAAGCTGAGCTCTGGGAGGAGCACGATTTGGCCCTTTTGAGGGCCGAAGAAGAGGAAGGGGCCGCCAGGGATGCCGACGCTGTGGCCGCCTTGTTGGAGGTGGCACCGGGGCTCCATGAGGTGGCCGAGATCATCACTGATATGGTTGGCCGCGAACGCCGCAACGACTTAGCCGCCAGGTCCCTCGTCCGCCTTATACCACCCCTTTGGGTGGTTGAGGACGAGATCCTGGCGGCTCTGGGTCGCGCGCGCCGCGTCTGACCTCAACGATCCCACCCCTAGGCCTCCCAGTGGCGGCACTCCACAAAGGCTGAAGAAGATCAAGAATAAGCAGACGGCGAAGAAGAAGAAGACGTCTCCCCCTCTTCTTTTTTTTGCGAGAGGAAAATGAAAAAAAAAAGAAAAAAAGAAGATCAGCAATGTAAATTACTGCCTATTATGAAATATAAATAAGTACGCTTTAACTCTTCTGAGTTTGACTGTTTTTCTTTGAGTCGTTTACACCAGTCAACGGCCCCAGCTCCTGCAGCGAGGTGCTGGAGGGCTGAATTTTCATCGACTGTAGTTTAGTGACCCCGATTTCTGTTCAACGAACTCCCTGGGGTACCGATCGTTATTCCCGAGTGGTTGGTAGCTTCTTTTAGCTTAGTCTTTTCTAACTCGTGCACTAGTACAGGCGTTCAGATATTGCCGATTGATGCGATATCGTATTGAACATGCATCTTCGTGCATTCTGTATCGGCACGGCTCAGACGATATGCTAGTAGGGTGATAACCACTCGGGATCAATCGGGTCGTGGGTCATTAGTCGAAACTCATCAAAGTACTAGACAATCGGAAGCTTTATTTAATGCATGGGAGCAAGATACATAACTTATGCATAGAAGCGACGTAGCTCTTCGGCGTTCCAAGTATTCGCTAGGACCTCGCCATCTTCCCGCCTGAGTCGATAGGCACCTGGCCGGATCGTCTCCTCCACAATGTACGGGCCTTCCCATATTGGAGAGAGCTTGTGCTCACTTTTCTGGTTCCTCCTGAGGACCAGATCTCCTTTTGAAAAGACTCTACTTCTGACATTGCGAGAATGGTAACGCCGAAGTCCCTGGAGGTACTTAACCGACTGGATGGCTGCAACGTTCCGAGCCTCCTCGAGTTGATCAAGCTCCACCATTTGGCTCCTCTCGGACTCCGCTTCCTTGTAATTCCGAACCCTCGTGGATTCGAATCCTAGTTCGGTCGGCAGAACCGCCTCTGCATCGTAAACTAGGAAAAAGGGGGTTTGGCCAGTTGCCCGGCTGGGAGTGGTTCTGAGTCCCCAGAGCACCGACGGTAATTCTTTCACCCATCGGGCAGCATATGGTTTGAGGCGATCGAAGATCCTAGCCTTAAGGCCCTGGAGGACTAGGCCATTAGCCCGCTCCACCTGCCCGTTGCTTCGTGGATGAGCTACCGAGGCGAAGCAAATCTTGGTCCCAACGCCTTCACACCATTCTTGAAATTCTTCACTCCTGAATTGGGTACCATTGTCTGTAATGATCCAGTTGGGAACTTCGAATCTGACCACGATATCCTGGAAGAACTCCTTGGCCTTGACCGCAGTGATTGTGGCGACTGGTTTAGCTTCGATCCACTTGGTGAACTTGTCGATGGCTACGAAGAGGTATGCGAATCCGCCTTGCACCTTCTTGAGTGGGCCGACTAAGTCGAGCCCCCAGACCGCAAAGGGCCAAGAGATGGGGATAGTTTGCAGCTCCTGTGTCGGCAAGTGTGTCTGCCTTGCATAGAACTGGCAGCCTTCGCAAGTTCGAACGATCTCCTTGGCATCCATCACCGCGGTGGGCCAAAAGAAGCCCTGGCGGTAGGCTTTCCCGACCAAGACGCTTGAAGCCGCGTGATGGCCGCACATCCCCGAGTGGATTTCTTTGAGCAAGTCTCTTCCCACTTGTTCTGAAATGCACCGCCTGAGGACACCTGAGGTGCTCTTGCGAAAGAGCTCCTCGCCAACCACCACATAGGATTTGGCTTGTCGGGAGATGCGCTCGGCCAGAGCGGTTGCTTCTGGAAGTTTGTCCTTCAGGAGATAATCAAGGTATGGGGCCGTCCAGTCGGGGTTAATGAGCAGGACTCCGACCTCAGGGTCTTTACTTGGCTCCCGTCGTTTTGCAACGGTTGGTTCGTAAAGATCCTGGACGAAGATACCACTCGGGACCTCGACCCGAGTGGCTCCCATTTTAGCCAACTCGTCAGCTGCCTCATTATTGCAGCGGAGGACATGGACCAGCCTGCCGTCACAAACTTGCCTTCCAATTCTCGGACTTGCTGGCAGTACGCCGTCATAGTCTGATCGACGCACGACCAATCCTTCTGTACTTGGCTCACCACCAACTGGGAGTCACCGCGAACCGCCAGTCATCGGATTCCGAGCGATGTGGCGATGCGGAGACCATGGATGAGCGCCTCGTACTCTGCGGCATTGTTCGAGGCCGGGAAGTGAATCCGAAGGACGTACTTCAACCTGTCGCCCTCCGGCGAGACGAGGAGAATTCCCGCCCCGGCTCCACCAAGCATGAGAGATCCATCGAAATGCATGGTCCAATACTCCGGCTCTTCTTCCATGCGGGGAACTTGGGATTCAGTCCACTTGGCCGTAAAGTCGGCCAAAGCCTGGGACTCGACGGCGGTGCGCGGCTTGAACGAGATGTCGAAGGCTCCAAGCTCGGCCGCCCACTTTGAAATTCTTCCGGTGGCTTCTCGATTATGGAGGACCTCTCCCACGGGGAAAGAAGTCACTACTGAAATCGAGTGCCCTTGGAAGTAATGCTTTAGCTTCCGCGACGAGATCAAAATCGCGTACAGCAGCTTCTGAACTTGAGGATATCGCGTCTTGGATTCGCCCAGTACTTCGCTGACAAAATAAACCGGGCGTTGTACGCCGTAGCGGTGTCCAGATTCTTCCCGCTCCACAACTTGAGTTCTTCGAAGGCTTGCTGTGCCTCTACCGTCCATTCAAAATGGTCCTGCCTCTTGAGGAGCTTGAAGAAAGGCATCCCCCGAACTCCCAACCGGGAGATAAACTTGCCAAGTGCTACCATGCAGCCAGTAAGCTTTTGAACATCTTTCTGGCTGGTAGGCGGGGCCATCCTCATGATGGCCCCGATTTTCTCCGGGTTTGGCTTGATCCCGCGATGAGAGATAATGAACCCGAGTAGCTTCTCGGAAGAAACTCCGAAAACGCACTTCTCCGAGTTTAGCCTCATCTGGAATGCCCTTAGACTTGCAAACGTCTCGGCCAGGTCGGAGGTGAGGGTGTCCTTGGTCTGCGTTTTCACCACTACATCATCCACATATGCTTCTACGTTGCGTCCAAGCTGATGGTGAAAACACCATTGTATCGCTACCGATAAGTTGCGCCAGCATTCTTCAGCCCGAACGGCATGGTGACGTAGCAATATGCTCCGAATGGGGTGATAAACGAAGTCTTCTCACAATCCTCCTCTTGAAGCCGGATTTGGTGATAGCCTGAATAGGCGTCCAGGAAACTGAGTAGTTGAGATCCAGCGGTGGAGTCCACCACTTGATCGATGCGGGGCAGACCAAAGGGATCCTTCGGGCAAGCCTTGTTGAGGTCGGTATAGTCAACACACATGCGCCAACTTTTATTCTTCTTTTGAACGACTACAGGGTTTGCCAACCAGTCGGGATGGTACACTTCTTTGATGAAGCCTGCGGCTAGCAGCTTTGTGATCTCCTCCCTGATGGCTTCTCGGCGGTCTTGGGCAAACCGTCGTAGCCTTTGCTTGACCGGCCTGGCCGATTCGTTTACATTCAGCGCGTGATCGATCACCTCCCTGGGGACTTCGGGCATGTCCGACGGCTTCTAGGCAAAGACGTCTTTGTTTGCCCGTAGAAAGGTGACGAGCGCGTCCTCCTATTTCTCCCCGAGCCCTGTCCCGATCAAGGCCGTTTGAGATAAATCGGATGGGTCGAGGGTAATCCTCTTGGTATCTTCCCTGGGACCCATCCCAGGGTTTGGCGTCTTGCGAGCAGGGACACTTCCTTCCGGCTTGTCGGAATCCGCCTCTCGCCGAATCCTCTCCCGACCCGCTCGCGCCTCTAGGGACTCGGCCATCTCGCAACTCTCCTTGTCACAGGAAAAAGACTACCTTATGTCACCGCGTAAAGTGATAATACCACTCGGCCCTAGCATTTCAAATGTCAGGTACGCGTAGTGGGGCACTGCCATGAACTTGGCCAGCGCCGGTCTCCCCAAGATGGCATGATACGTTGTCGCGAAATCAGCCATCAGGAAGCCAAGGTTCTCTGTCCGGTAATTTTCCCTCGCACCGAAAGTGACCGGCAGAGTGATTTGTCCGAGTGGTGTCACAGAAGTTCCGGGTATGACACCGTGGAAAGGCGACGATCCGCGCTTTAGCTCCGACCGCGAAATCCCCATATCGTCAAGGGTTTTAATAAAGAGGACATTGAGCCCGCTCCCACCGTCAATCAATACCCACTTGAGCTTGATGCCGCGGACAACGGGCGGCAAGACTAGCGGATATCTGCCGGGGAATGGGACTCGATCTGGGTGATCCAAGCAGTCGTAGGTTATCACGACCTCGGACCAGCGTACATACTGGGGGGTCTCCGGCTCTATCGCGTTGACATCTCGGGCGGCAAGCTTTTGCTTCCGCTTGGACTTGTACGCAGCCGAACCCCCGAATATGTAATTTAGCTCGAGATCGACTTCCTGATAGTCCTCCTCGGCTTCAGGAGGAGGCGGCTTGGTGGCATGACCACTCGGACCTTGCCCGGCCTGCTTCTTGCTTTCCCGGGCAAATCTCTTCAAAGTGAAGCAGTCCTTGGCGGAATGTCTCCCCTTTGGATGGAAGGGGCAAAGCGAGTTCATCACCTTGTCATACCCATCCTCTTTGAGGGTGCGAGGGGGGTAGGTTCAGCGACTGCCACTAGCTCTTCGCCCTTGCGCATCTTTTCCTTCCGCCGGGGGGGCTCGGGCTGATCCTTCCGCTCGTCATGCCGTTCCGCCAAGGCCTCGGAGGCTGAAGCGTAGCGGTCCGCCAGGGTGAAGAGCTCACGAACCGACGTTGGTGGCTTCCGAGACATCTTCTTGATGAGATCAGGGTCGCTGACTCCCTTTTGGAAGGCAGCTATCACAACCGCATCCGTGACATCCCGAATAGTGCTTTTCCTATGCATGAAGCGCTTGATGAACTCCTGGAGGGACTCGTTTCTTTTTTGGTGCAGCTGATAGAGGTCCCAGGGGGTGCCCGGGCGCTCGTACGTGCCTTAGAAGTTTGAAATGAATTGCTCACACAGATCTCCCCAGGAATCTATAGAGTTCGCTGGGAGTCCAGTGAGCCAGGCTTGGCCTAGGGGCGAGAGGGTAACCGGTAAGTAATTTGCCATTACCTTCTGATCCCCCCGGCAGCCCTGACTGCCAGACCATAGACCTGTAGCCAAGCCTCCGGGTCCCTCTCACCGTCAAACCTAGTGATGCCTTTGGGATTAAACCCATCAGGCCAAACCACTCGGCGTAGGTGAGGGGTAAATGCGCGAACCCCTTCTATGACTCCACGGCCACCTCCAGGCGGTGATCGACGTGGAGGGGATCGCGCTTGGCGTGCTGTAACACCCGTGTTTGTAATTAAGCTTAATTAGGCTAGCTAAGTGTGGATTAGTGCTCTGTAAAGTTTCCAGTTTGAATTTGGAGTTATTTGCCCTTGAATTCGGTTTTGTCGTTTCGTTTGATCGTTTTCCCCGATTGGAGTCTCAGAATCAGAAATCGGGTGAAATTTAAAATCGTGAGAGCTAGATCCCAAACCTAAGTTTTAAAACCTTTATTAGGACCCCTCGAACCTATTCCAATAGTCCTCAAGTTAGTTGATTGGAGAACCATCGCGAAAACTGTAAAATTCCCGAGTTTTCTGCTGCCGGGCGGCAGTACCGCACTTTTGCCTGCGGTACTACCGGCCGCGCGACAGGTTTTGGTCCTGTGCTCGTGTTTATCTCTTTGCCTCGGTATGCGTGCACGTCCCAGCTCTTATACACCAGGGAGCACCTCCTCTCCTCTCTCATTTCTCCTCCTCTCCTCCTCCATCTTCCTCTCCTCTCCTTCCTCTCTCTCCATTGGAGCTTCCTCCTCCTCCTGGCCATCTCCAGCCGGTTGAAGCTCCAGGAGGCTGTGTGGGAGCAGGAGCAAGGGTGGAGAAGCGTCTCTAAGCTGTCAAGGAACTCCACAAGAGGTAGGGCTTGAAGCTAAACCTAAAGCCTAGGTGCAGATGCAAACCCTAGCTCTTCCTTGGCTTGTAATCGTTCTTTACGTCCTAGTTAAACTCTAGAAACCCTAGTTTTTGTGTTGCATAGTCGTTTTCCAAATAGTTAAACCTAGGTCAAGGGTAGAAGAATCCTACCGCGTGTTCGAGTAGTTTCTGTAACCCTGATCTACGCTTCGTTGGACTCATTCGCTGCAAGAAGCCATTTCTCGAATTCTCGAAGCCCTTTCCTTTCGAAACCCTAACTCCAGGAAGTCGGGGAATTGACCTGCGGATGTTTTCTTAGAGCCTCGTAAGTCGTTTCTTGTGGGAGAATCAAGTTTGAACTTGATTCGGGACGAAAGTTGGATTCGGAAAGTATATTTAGGTTTTCGGGTAGTAGAAGTCGAATAGCGTATTTCGGAGGTTCTAGTCGGTAGTTAGATCACGTAGGATCTTAGTGATCTAGCGGGCCTAGTGCGCGTGTTGCGAAATCCGTTTTCCGTAGGATTTGCAAAAGTTGCACTTTGGGCATTCGGAGCGATTCCGTGTTCCGAAGTCCCAAAGCTCACAAGTTTAGCGCGCGTAAGTCCCTGATGCCGTAGAGAACCCGTTGCCGCGAGGAAACTCAAGTTTCGACACCTTCTGTGTCGAAATCCATTTTCGCGTCTTTTTCGGGAGAGAAATGATCCGAAAAGTGAGATTTTGAGCAAACGAACTCGAAACTTGATGAAACCTGCGTGAATAGGTCCCATGGGTCCCCAGGAACCTATCCATACATGTACGTCAAAGTTCCGGGGTTTATTGCGCGAAATCTCATTTTTGGAATTTTGGACTCGGGGAGAGCGGCACTACCGCTGGTGTGAAGGCGGTACTGCCGGAGGGTCCGGCACTACCGGGTTTAGAACGCCGGTAGTTATTTTCCAGAGAGCAACCCTTTTCGATTCCCGGCCAGCGGCACTACTGCTTGGCCAAAGAGCTTGATCGCCGCCGAGAGCGGCACTATCACTTCCGACAATGCAGATCGCCTCTGGGAGAAAGTTTAGAATCTCTTTTTCGTATAGGTTCTCATTTTCTGTTTTCGCTTCTTTTTGGATTTTGATTGCTTCCTTGCCTATTTTGATCGATGATTTTGGTCTCGTTGCTTTTTGTGTAGACGTAGACACTTCGAACGTTGCCGACGATCCCGACTACGTCCCGGAGACCGATTTCACCGAAGAGCAAACAGGCAAGCACCTCCTTGACCATTTTGAATCCCATATTTGCAAATTCTTATTTTTGATTGCCAAAACTATTATGCATGCTCATAAGTTTATTAAAAGTGATAATTTGTGGGAAGCAGTAGTTAAACCAGAAATTGTTGGATTACCTCAACTTAATCCGAATATGCAATCCTTGATAAACTTAGGAATAACTTAGACACGTTAGTAAGTGTCAGAGGGTATTAAAGAATAATAGTCGCATATGCTTAGCTCAGCAGTAGAATTGGTTGCAGGAGATCATGATGTTCTTATTCATAAACTCCTGGAACTATTAGGATAGGTGATTGGTGTCAGGTTGGAATCAGTGGATATGGGGTTTTGTGGAAAAAGGGGAATGGTTGCGTGAGTAAAATGGAAAAACTTGGAGAGTTTAGACCGGGCGAGATGTTTGGTGGTTCGGAGTTGGTGGTATTTGGCTGGGCAGTGTTTCCGGTTGGTAGGCTGGTTTCAGGTTCGGATCGGTTGTCAGGCCGTTGGCTGGTTTGGAGTGGTTTGGTCTCAGTGGGTCCCTTGCTATGGGGACGTTGAAGGCTAGTGTGTGCTCGGCGGGGCCGCTAGAGTCGATCCTCTGTGGCCATAGCAAGTGGGTTTGGAAGATCTCGCCTGAGTCACCCTAAGGACCGAACTTGGTGCTATTTACTGTGTGTAATAAGTGCAACCACATGTGCCAGTGTGGGATGGCCTCAGCCTAGTACGGGGAAAAGGGATCTGACCCTGCATTATTGGAGGGCAAAGAGGGTTGGATGCACTTGTGGTGTCGGTGCATTCTAGGGACTTTCTTGTCGAGGCATCGAAGGAAAGTTTACCCAATACAACGGTAATGCCTACTACAGGGAGGTCGTGGGCTAGTGGGTGTCTATGGGAACCACTGGCGGCCTCTGTGGCTGTAGTTAGGAATGCACGTTCAGGGCAGTGCAGGATTAGAACTCCAATCTCTCGAAAGGTTCCGTCACTGTCTAGCAAATCGGGTACTTCGGTATCGCGAGGCATGGATGACATGATTGCTAGAACGTGTCATGTGGGTACAGTGTACAGTCTCTGCAGAGATAAATAAAGTAATCGATTAGCCGTGCTCACGGTCACGAGCAGCTTGGAATGTATTATCAAGTATAGATGTTGGGTCTGGGTTGACTTCTGGGAAAATGGGTTTCGAGGTTAGACTGTGTTGGTCGGGTGTGTGTTTGGATCTTGGGTTCGGATAAAGTGCAGGTGGTTGGTTGTTTTGGTAAAAGGAATGGTTGGATGGTTGATTTGGTTAATGGTTTATTTATTATTAATTGTTTGAAATGTTTTCTTCAGTTTCTTTTGTAAAAATGCGAATGTGAATCTATTATCATATTGCAAGCAAAATCTGATTTGTGCTCAAAAGACTAGTGTAGTAACCTATTATTCATTGATTTAACCTGCATTTTATACGTATACATTCCATACACTAAAGTCTTGCGAGTACATACGTGTACTCACCGTTTGCTCTAACGGACTTTGGTCAGAAGGAGAAGAAGCAGGTAATGATGCAGATGTTCTGCACGTCGCGATTCGTCATTGGCGCTGACGCCGATTTATCTACCGGGCTTAGCTAGGTTTCCTTCGATCGATTGCCTGAGGGTGGAGGCACACTGCGTGTTTTTCTTTTGGAGTTTCCGCTGGCGTTGGATGATTCTTTTGGACTTGTGCCGGCTGTAGGCCGAGACTTGTAAAGTTAAACTATTGTAATAACGTTACCTTTCATGTGTAATATAATTACTCTTGCATAGTTGAGACCTGTCTTGTATGACAACGCGTGGGTACTGGGCTACTGATCCAGGGAACCAGTACAATGCATGCGGTTGCGGGAAGCTCGAGTTGGGATCAATCAGTTGGCATGTACACTCCTCACGAGTTTTGCCGATTAATTGGCCCCAATCCGAGTACGGAGTTGGTTTAGCGGTCAGGAGACGTTACGGGTTGCATAAATCTTCTGACCGATGCAACAGTAATGACCTGCAACGCTAATCTGATTCCGGAGCCCCCACAAGAGGTGGTATCAGAGCTATGCTAAAACTGAAAGGATAAATTAGATCACTAGATAATAGAACTTAGGAATGAGTTTTCCCAGGTGAGTTATTTTAACTTAGTATTCTTAATTGTGAAACGGTAGAATGCTAGCCTTTTCCCCTCTATAGCTTCTTTTTCTGATTTCGAATCTTCAATGTGAATTTCCTCTTAGCTGATTTTCAAACCTGGTTTTCTGGGACAGGAGTGAAGTAGGAAAATGGGATTCATTCTATTCCCTTCTCACTCAAAACCTAGAGATAGAGTTTGGGGAAGTCTTACCTATTCAACAATTAGTTACTCGTTGTATAAGGACAAGATTAAGGCTTCGGGCTGTGGCTTTTGCAGTTGTTTTGTGTGGTAGTTGCTTGGTTTCCTCTCTTTTGGTTTGTCTCCGTTAAGGTTTTGCTAACTAGCTCTTTTCTTGCTTTTAGATGTCGGGACGCTGGGAACCTCGTTTCTACACGCGTGCTATCCTAGAGGGTTCTGTTCAGGCCACCCTTTGGGAGATGATGCGCCGTGTTGGGTTCACTGAGCCACCAGAGTTCATGATCTCAAGCGCTGGACTTAGCCCAACATCCTCTCTCTATGTGGCAGAGGTCACCATTCGAGGTCGTCTTGCAGGAGAGCAGACACGTCTCTACTATGGCACAGCTCCGAGTCCTCTCGCAGCGTTGCTAGATGGGGCGTATGTGGCAATCCTTCGACTCCGTTTTGACCTTCCCGAGCTGTCGCAGATGTTTCCAAGTTGTCCCTCTCGTGAGCCGGATGGCCAGGTAAACCTCTACGCACAGGTGAATCCATTGATGGATTTAGTGGAAGCTTGGCAGGTTGGGTACGTGCAAGCTGTTGACAGGTACTTGCTTCGCCTTCGGGATGAGCTCCTGGTCGCTCGCCGCTCTATTTCTGAGCTAGAGAGCCATATGGCACCGTTTGTCAACCATGGCTTATTCACTACCGAGATGATCTACGGGGAGCACGATGAGCTTGAGCCGGCAGAGGAGCTTCCTCGCCCTTATGGATCCTACCGTCGGGTCTCCCGCAATGCCAGGATGTCCGTGCGAGGCAGCAGCCGCCGTCGCGTCTCAGCTGTGCGCCCTGGAGCCTCGTCAAGTGCAGCACCGGGTCGTAACCTCGTCTTTGGCGGTCGTGAGTACGAGCTGATGTACCCGGTGGAGTCGTCTACTTCTTCTGCAGCTCCAGGCCCTTCCGATGCTCCGGCCGAGAATGGTGGGGATGTGTAGACCTGGATCTTAGGAGTCTTCTGTGTAATAAGTAGTACTGAAGCTCGCTTTTGTCGTAGATACGAGCTGGCTGGTGATGTACTTTTGCTGTACAGAGGTTAGGTGGGAACTTTTGTTAAGTAGGAGTAATGATGTAATATGAATCAGCTGTAGCGCGCAAGGACGTGCTTTGTCGCCATCCTTAAATCTATCGTGTATGCAATCCTTTCGCTGCAATGCGTGCTTCATTGTCTTGTGTTGCTGCGAATCTTATTAAATGCATATGAATCCTGCAGTAATCCCGTTGTGTCGTCTCATTTCTCGTATGGCACCTGTTGTTCACGTTGTTGAACCTTGTGTTAGACAGGATGCCGAGGAGACGGCCAGTCCGTGCGATTACGGCCGAGGGTACGGCGCGAGATGATCCAAACCCCTCACTTCGTGATCCACCGCAGCAGGGATCCCATAGCCATGTTTCGCGGCATTCTAATGATCGATGGCGTCGCCAAGACATGGACGTCGAGAAGCGCAGAGTGAGGAATTACCTCCTCCTCCGTCCATGGCCCAAATGCGGTGATGCACTTCGTTTACTCGAGAGATTGGTGCAGAATTCGGAGAATCTGGGTGCTGTTGCCTTTGGCGGTGTGGCAGCGATGCAACCCCAGACTCGGCTGGCAGAGTTCCAACGGACTCGCCCACCGAATTTCTCCATGGTCACTGATCCTTTGGACGCGGACGACTGGCTCCGCGACATTGAAGATAAACTTGAGTTGGCTAGATGCACGGATGACGAGAAAGTCCAGTATGCTGCACATTATCTCCAAGGAGCGGCAAAGACATGGTGGAAACGATTTTAAGACTATTCGCCTGTTGGACAAGTTACCACTTGGGCAGATTTCAAAGAAGCTTTTAAATGCGATCCATATTCCCTCCAGCTTGATGGAGATAAAGAAGAGGGAATTTTATAATTTGAAGCAAGGGTCCATGTCCGTTATGGACTATCTGCATAAGTTCAATTACCTGACTCGATATGTCGCTGATGAGATTTCGAGTGAGGCCCGGAAAACTGCTTGGTTCCGGGAGCATTTGAATGATGAAGTTAAGCATTCGCTCGTAGCTCTTGATTTCCCTAACCTCCAGGAGTTAGTGGATAAGGCGATTCGGGTGGAAGATAGTGCGAAGGCAGTTGCAGAAAATCAAAAACTGAAGTGGCTGGCCCAAAAAGCAGCCGGTGCGGGCCCGTCAAGGTCTCGCCCTGGGAAGGCTGTCAGTGTTCAGTCAATCACTTCTCTTCCAAAACCTCAACGACCTGTTCCTCGTGCCTCTCAATCTGCGGTTCAATCCTATAACCGCGGTGGGCAGATGCAAGGAGGACAACAAAGGGGGACGCCGCTTTCATGCTTTGCATGTGGACAGGTTGGCCATTTTGCCAATGTTTGCCCTCATCGTCGACCCCTACCGACTCGCCCTTCAGCTCAAAGCGCTCCGGTTCGTCCTGAAGCTCCTGTTAGTGGACGTGGTGGTCATCAAGTTGGCCGAGCGGGTTCTCATTCTGCGCAGAGTCCTGCTCAGGGTCGTCTTAATTTGGTAACAGCGGAGGAAGCAAGTAATGCACCAGATGTGGTCCTCGGTATGTTTCTTGTGCATTCAGCTCCTACTGTGGTTTTGTTTGATTCGGGAGCTTCCCATTCCTTTGTGTCTTCAAGGTTCGTTAAGGATCAAGGGATTAAGACTAGTTTGCTAGGCAATTACATGTTAGTTCATTCCCCTGGCTCAGTCCTTCGGGCTCAGTGTATTTGCCTAGGAGTCCCGATTGAGATTGAAGGAGTGCGATTTAGTGGAGATCTGATTCAGATCGATACACCTGGACTTAATGTAATCCTAGGGATGGATTGGTTATCTAAGAACCAAGGACGCATCGATTGTGCCGAACGTTCCATTTCCTTGGTGAATCCAGATGGCATCCAAGTCAAATTTAACTCCAGCCCATTATCGGTGCAAAAGCCCTCTCTTCATTCCTTGTCTATTCTTGAGATGGGACAAGTACCGGTTGTCTGCGAGTATCCCGATGTTTTTCCTGAAGAATTGCCGGGATTGCCTCCAGACAGAGACTTGGAGTTCGTTATAGATTTGCTACCTGGAATAGCACCAATATCCAAGCGCCCTTACCGGATGCCCTCGGATGAGTTGATCGAACTCAAGAAGCAACTCAAGGAGCAGCTAGCAAAGGGTTTTATCTGTCCTAGCTCTTCGCCATGGGGTAGTCCAGTGCTCTTCGTTAAGAAAAAGGATGGTAGTCTTCGCATGTGCGTCAACTATCGTTCGTTGAACGAAATCACCATTAAGAATAAGTATCCCCTTCCGCGGATCGATGATCTGTTTGATCAACTGAGCGGGGCTCAGATCTTTTCCAAAATCGATTTGAGGCTTGGGTACTTCCAACTCAAAATCCGACCGGAGGACATTCAGAAAACTGCGTTTACTACTCGTTATGATTATGCAGTATACAGTGGTTTCCTTTGGTCTTACCAATGCCCCTGCCACTTTCATGAACCTCATGAACAGGGTATTCATGGAATACCTGGACAAATTCGTGGTGGTGTTCATTGATGACATCCTCATATACTCCAGAAGTGAAGAAACGCATGAGCTCCATCTGCGGTTAGTGCTCGACAAACTCCGCGAGCACCAGCTTTACGCAAAATTCAGCAAATGTGAGTTCTGGCTCAAAGAAGTTGCATTCTTAGGGCATGTTCTTTCTGGAGGTGGAGTTGCAGTTGATCCAAGTAAGGTGCAGGATGTGATTGCTTGGGAGCAGCCACGGACTGTTCCTGAAATCCGAAGTTTCCTCGGTCTTGCCGGTTACTACCGACGGTTCATCGAGAACTTCTCCAAAATCGCTAAACCGTTGACAGAACTACTCAAAAAAGAAGAGAAATTTGAGTGGTCATCAACTCGTGAGGCAAGTTTCCAAGAATTGAAGCGAAGACTTACCTCTGCCCCAATTCTTGTTTTGCCAGACATACATAAGAGCTTTGACATTTACTGTGATGCTTCGCGTCAGGGTCTCGGTTGTGTGTTGATGCAAGACGGCAAGGTGGTAGCTTATGCTTCACGATAACTGAAACCTCACGAAGCCAACTATCCAACCCACGATTTGGAATTGGCAGCAGTCATTCATGCTCTAAAACTGTGGCGTCATTATCTCATTGGAAACAGATGTGAGATATTTACCGATCACAAGAGCATGAAATATTTCTTTACCCAACCAGATCTGAACTTGAGGCAGCGCAGATGGTTGGAGCTGATCAAGGATTATGATCTGGGAATCCATTATCATCCAGGCAAAGCTAATGTGGTTGCAGATGCCCTCAGTCGCAAACGGCACACTATTAGTGCATCGACTTTTGTTAGTCAACCTCAACTGATGGATGAGTTTCGGAGGCTCAACCTAGAAGTGGTTCAAGAAGGGTTTGTGGCAGCCCTAACCTTAGAGCCCACTCTTGAGTCCCAAATTTTAGCCACGCAAATCGTTGATGAGAAAGTGGCTGAAATTAAGCGCTGCTTGAAGGAAAGCGCGCCTTCGGAGTTTTTGGAAAGAGCGGATGGGATGGTCATGCGTGGATGGCGATTGTACGTTCTGAATGACCAGGAGATCAAACAATTGATCTTAAAGGAAGCTCACAATACTCCTCTTTTGATCCACCCTGGAAGTACGAAAATGTACCAGGATATCCGTGTAAGTTTCTGGTGGCCTGGTATGAAAAAGGAGATCGCTGAATTTGTCGCTAATTGCGATGTGTGTCAGCGAGTGAAGGCAGAGCATCAACGCCCTGCGGGATTGCTCCAGCCTTTAAAAATTCCAGAGTGGAAATGGGATGAAGTTGGCATGGATTTTATCACTGGTCTGCCGAAATCATCAGGTGGACATGATTCTATCTGGGTAATCGTGGATCGATTGTCCAAAGTGGCTCATTTTATTCCAGTCCATACCACCTATAATGGGCCTAAACTTGCAGAACTTTACCTGAATCACATAGTCCGACTGCATGGTGTTCCTAAGGTCATTGTGTTAGACCGTGGGACCCAATTCACGTCACGATTCTGGAAAAATCTGCATGAACTCCTTGGTACTAAGTTGTTTTTCAGCACAGCGTACCATCCTCAGACCGATGGCCAAACTGAAAGAACTAACCAAGTCTTGGAGGATATGCTGAGAGCTTGTGCGTTAGCTTACAACGCAGAGTGGGAAAAATGTTTAGCTTTCGCTGAATTCTCCTACAACAACAGCTATCAGGCAAGTCTCCAGATGTCGCCGTTCAAAGCACTTTACGGAAGAAAGTGCAGGATACCTATGTTCTGGTCTGAAGTCGGCGAAAGACAATTCTTCGGTCCTGATGTAATCCAAGAAGCCGAAGATCATGTCAAGTTGATTCGAGACCGACTAAAGGAAGCTCAGTCGAGGCAGAAAAGTTATGCTGATACTCGTCGCCGCGAGCTAAGTTTTGATGTAGACGATTTCGTCTATCTCAAAGTGTCGCCGCTACGTGGCACTCATCGTTTTCAAGTTCGTGGGAAATTAGCGCCGCGTTACGTCGGACCGTACCGCATTCTTGCGAGGAAAGGTGAAGTTGCTTATCAGATTGAACTTCCCCCTCAGCTTTTCGAGGTACACGATGTATTCCACGTATCACAGCTGAAGAAATGTCTTCGGAAGCCCACATAACTTACCCCATTGGAAACGATTGATCTTCAGCCTGATCTATCGTATCTCGAGCATCCGATCCAAGTACTTGAAGAAGCTGAGCGCCTTACTCGCAATCAAGTCATCAGAATGCTCAAGGTCCAGTGGAGTAATCATACCCAAGACGAAGCTACTTGGGAACGAGAAGATCGTCTTAGAATTGAGTTTCCCTCTTTCTTCGCAGAATCTATCTAATCTCGAGGATGAGATTATTCCAAGGGGGGTAGGATTGTAACGCCCGTGTTTGTAATTAAGCTTAATTAGGCTAGCTAAGTGTGGATTAGTGCTCTGTAAAGTTTCTAGTTTGAATTTGGAGTTATTTGCCCTTGAATTCGGTTTTGTCGTTTCGTTTGATCGTTTTCCCCAATTGGAGTCTCAGAATCCGAAATCGGGTGAAATTTAAAATCGTGAGAGCTAGATCCCAAACCTAAGTTTTAAAACCTTTATTAGGACCCCTCGAACCTATTCCAACAGTCCTCAAGTTAGTTGATTGGAGAACCATCGCGAAAACTGTAAAATTCCTGAGTTTTCTGCTGCCGGGCGGTAGTACCGCACTTTTGCCTGCGGTACTACCGGCCGAAGCGGCAAGATCTGGCCGCTCGGGCAGACTGCTGGCCGAGTGACTGGTTTTGGTCCTGTGCTCGTGTTAATCTCTTTGCCTCGGTATGCGTGCACGTCCCAGCTCTCTTATACACCAGGTAGCACCTCCTCTCCCTCTCCTCTCTCATTTCTCCTCCTCTCCTCCTCCTTCTTCCTCTCCTCTCCTTCCTCTCTCTCCATTGGAGCTTCCTCCTCCTCCTGGCCATCTCCAGCCGGTTGAAGCTCCAGGAGGCTGTGTGGGAGCAGGAGCAAGGGTGGAGAAGCGTCTCTAAGCTGTCAAGGAACTCCACAAGAGGTAGGGCTTGAAGCTAAACCTAAACCCTAGGTGCAGATGCAAACCCTAGCTCTTCCTTGGCTTGTAATCGTTCTTTACGTCCTAGTTAAACTCTAGAAACCCTAGTTTTTGTGGTGCATAGTCGTTTTCCAAGTAGTTAAACCTAGGTCAAGGGTAGAAGAATCCTACCGCGTGTTCGAGTAGTTTCTGTAACCCTGATCTACGCTTCGTTGGACTCATTCGCTGCAAGAAGCCATTTCTCGAATTCTCGGAGTCCTTTCCTTTCGAAACACTAACTCCGGGAAGTCGGGGAATTGACCTGCGGATGTTTTCTTAGAGCCTCGTAAGTCGTTTCTTGTGGGAGAATCGAGTTTGAACTTGATTCGGGACGAAAGTTGTATTCGGAAAGTATATTTAGGTTTTCGGGTAGTAGAAGTCGAATAGCGTATTTCGGAGGTTCCAGTCAGTAGTTAGATCATGTAGGATCTTAGTGATCTAGCGGGCCTAGTGCGTGTGTTGCGAAATCCGTTTTCCGTAGGATTTGCAAAAGTTGCACTTTGGGCATTCGGAGCGATTCCGTGTTCCGAAGTCCCAAAGCTCACAAGTTTAGCGCGCGTAAGTCCCTGATGCCGAAGAGAACCCGTTGCCGCGAGGAAACTCGAGTTTCGACACCTTCTGTGTCGAAATCCATTTTCGCGTCTTTTTCGGGAGAGAAATGATCCGAAAAGTGAGATTTTGAGCAAATGAACTCGACACTTGATGAAACCTGCGTGAATAGGTCCCATGGGTCCCCAGGAACCTATCCATACATGTACGTCGAAGTTCCGGGGTTTGTTGCGCGAAATCTCATTTTTGGGATTTTGGACTCGGGGAGAGCGGCACTACCCCTGGTGTGAAGGCGGTACTGCCGGAGGGTCCGGCACTACCGGGTTTAGAACGCCGGTAGTTATTTTCCAGAGAGCAACCCTTTTCGATTCCCGGCCAGCGGCACTACCGCGCTACAGTAGCCGGTACTGCCGGCCAGAGAGCGGCACTACCGCCCCCCCGACAGCGGTACTGCCGGCCTCTGGGAGAAAGTTTAGAATCTCTTTTCCGTCTAGGTTCTCGTTTTCCGTTTTCGCTTCTTTTTGGATTTTGATTGCTTCCTTGCCTATTTTGATCGATGATTTTGGTCTCGTTGCTTTTTGTGTAGACGTAGACACTTCGAACGTTGCCGACGATCCCGACTACGTCCCGGAGACCGATTTCACCGAAGAGCAAACAGGCAAGCACCTCCTTGACCATTTTGAATCCCATATTTGCAAATTCTTATTTTTGATTGCCAAAACTATTATGCATGATCATAAGTTTATTAAAAGTGATAATTTGTGGGAAGCAGTAGTTAAACCAGAAATTGTTGGATTACCTCAACTTAATCCGAATATGCAATCCTTGATAAACTTAGGAATAACATAGACACGTTAGTAAGTGTCAGAGGGTATTAAAGAATAATAGTCGCATATGCTTAGCTCAGCAGTAGAATTGGTTGCAGGAGATCATGACGTTCTTATTCATAAACTCCTGGAACTATTAGGATAGGTGATTGGTGTCAGGTTGGAATCAGTGGATATGGGGTTTTGTGGAAAAAGGGGAATGGTTGCGTGAGTAAAATGGAAAAACTTGGAGAGTTTAGACCGGGCGAGATGTTTGGTGGTTCGGAGTTGGTGGTATTTGGCTGGGCAGTGGTTCCGGTTGGTAGGCTGGTTTCAGGTTCGGATCGGTTGTCAGGCCGTTGGCTGGTTTGGAGTGGTTTGGTCTCAGTGGGTCCCTTGCTATGGGGACGTTGAAGGCTAGTGTGTGCTCGGCGGGGCCGCTAGAGTCGATCCTCTGTGGCCATAGCAAGTGGGTTTGGAAGATCTCGCCTGAGTCACCCTAAGGACCGAACTTGGTGCTATTTACTGTGTGTAATACGTGCAACCACATGTGCCAGTGTGGGATGGCCTCAGCCTAGTACGGGGAAAAGGGATCTGACCCTGCATTATTGGAGGGCAAAGAGGGTTGGATGCACTTGTGGTGTCGGTGCATTCTAGGGACTTTCTTATCGAGGCATCGAAGGAAAGTTTACCCAATACAACGGTAATGCCTACTACAGGGAGGTCGTGGGCTAGTGGGTGTCTATGGGAACCACTAGCGGCCTCTGTGGCTGTAGTTAGGAATGCACGTTACCGGGCCGGTGCAGGATTAGAACTCCAATCTCTCGAAAGGTTCCGTCACTGTCTAGCAAATCGGGTACTTCGGTATCGCGAGGCATGGATGACATGATTGCTAGAACGTGTCATGTGGGTACGATGTCTGATCTCTGCAGAGATAAATAAAGTAATCGATTAGCCGTGCTCACGGTCACGAGCAGCTTGGAATGTATTATCAAGTATAGATGTTGGGTCTGGGTTGACTTCTGGGAAAATGGGTTTCGAGGTTAGACTGTGTTGGTCGGGTGTGTGTTTGGATCTTGGGTTCGGATAAGGTGCAGGTGGTTGGTTGTTTTGGTGAAAGGAATGGTTTGATGGTTGATTTGGTTAATGGTTTATTTATTTTTAATTGTTTGAAATGTTTTCTTCAGTTTCTTTTGTAAAAATGCGAATGTGAATCTATTATCATATTGCAAGCAAAATCTGCTTTGTGCTCAAAAGACTAGTGTAGTAACCTATTATTCATTGATTTAACCTGCATTTTATACGTATACATTCCATACACTAAAGTCTTGCGAGTACATACGTGTACTCACCGTTTGCTCTAACGGACTTTGGTCAGAAGGAGAAGCAGGTAATGATGCAGATGTTCCAGACGAGTCGCGATTATTTGTGTGGCCAGCGATTCCGCTTAGGCTTAGCTGGGTTTCCTTCGGTCGATTGCACGAGGGTGGAGGCACACTGCGTGTTTTTCTTTTGGAGTTTCCGCTGGTGTTGGATGATTCTTTTGGACTTGTGCCGGCTGTAGGCTGAGACTTGTAAAGTTAAACTATTGTAATAACGTTACCTTTCATGTGTAATATAATTACTCTTGCATAGTTGAGACCTGTCTTGTATGACAACGCGTGGGTACTGGGCTACTGATCCAGGGAACAAGTACAATGCATGCGGTTGCGGGAAGCTCGAGTTGGGATCAATCAGTTGGCATGTACACTCCTCACGAGTTTTGTCGATTAATTGGCCCCAATCCAAGTACGGAGTTGGTTTAGCGGTCAGGAGACGTTACGGGTTGCATAAATCTTCTGACCGATGCAACAGTAATGACCTGCAACGCTAATCTGATTCCGGAGCCCCCACAAGTGCTTCGTGATCTTGTGGAAGGATGCCGTAACGTTCATACTCATCGACATGGCGACGTTGCTCCTCTCTTTCTCGATCGCGGCGCCTGGCGTCGAGGTCGGAACGGAGATCGTGGTTGATGCTGTGTCGCATGTCGTCTCCGCGGGGTGGGACATGATGTGTCTGGCGGGGGGCTTCCCGACCTGACCGGCTGTTGGCCGTTTGGGTCCTCGCCGGACCGCGTGACGGCTCCTTTGCCGGCTGGTCGATGCGAGTCTTTGAATAGCTGCCGCCGTCACCATGGCCTTTACTTGGGCCACGATCGGGGCTACTGGATCACCCGCCCCCAGCATAGGGCTCAAGGTATCTAGGAGTGTCTTGGAGGCGACGATATTCTGCTGTGGATTACGGAAGACCGCTTGGTCCCCCATGTTGGCTTGCAGAATGTCTTCGTTGACAACACGGGCGCTGATCCCCTTGAGCAGCGCCCGCAGCGTCGATTCTGCTGCTCGGCCACCTTCCAGGTCAGCGGCCGAAGTGTCAAGGCGCTGCTGCGAATCCGCCCGCGAGCCCTCGATTATGCAGACTCTACGGAAATTCCAGCGACTCTCTAGGCTTCCTTCTGACTCGGCCGGTGAGGTGGGCGAGCCTGAAGAGGATAGCTCCAGGCGCGCGGAGGTGCCGTGTGGTTTGGCGGTGAGAACCCCCACCATTCGTGCCTCAGCGCCGATGGGTCCGACTCCCTGGCCGGACCGGACCTTCGGTCCCCTACTCGGCGCTTTAGAGCGCGAGACAGGGGGACCCTCCGATCGGCGCGGAAGTCGCGACGCTGGCTCGCCGAAAACCTCACTGCGCTGCAGTGCGGTCCCCTCAGAGAGGGAAAGGTTCCCGAGGCCGTCGAAGATGAAGGTCAGGCTTCCGAAACGAAAAACCTGACCCGGGGAGAAGACTGTGGAGACTCCACTCGTCGCAGCCATCAAGCTTGAGGAAGATCTTTGACACAAGCCCCTACCTGGCGCGCCAACTATCTACGATCGATTTCGCTGGCAATGAGATTTGTGATTCTAGGGGATTCGTGTGGGACCTTAGCTAGATGGTAACACAGGAGGCAAGGGCGATCTCTCTCTTTTAGACAGGTTCGGGCTCTCACGGTGGAGATAATACCCTAGTCCTGTGTTCTTGGATATATGAGCCTGTCTTCTTTTCTTTTTCCCCTTCCCCTTTTATACTAGGGGAAGGATATAACACCGAGCGGGCGCCACCTGGCCCTGAACATGGTGGCTTCATGAGTACATATTTTGTCTCTTATCGGCTTGGCCCCACTACGTCTTGGAGGGGTAGTTGTGCTTTCCCCGACCCGCACCTGACACGCCGTCAGGTTCCGGCGCCTGCAGGCTTTGCAGGTTTCCGGCCGCATGCTTCGCTTTCGACAGGTTGTCTGGGCATGGCACGAAGCTTCGCTGAAGGATCGACGAGCTGCCTTGGGGAACAAGTTGAGACATCCCCCGGGCGCATCGTGGCGCTTCCGAGCTCTGGGCCTGCTGTTCCGCCTTCGGCCCAGTCGGGTGTAGGCCCTACTTGCGGGGCCCCTATCTCAGACATCCCACAATATCCAAATAAACACACATTCAGAAAATACTACAAATCAAACTAGTTAATAATTTCACAAAAACTTCTAGATAACTAGTTTAGCATTTTCCAAAATTTATAAAATTTATTTCGGTATTTTTGGACGTATAGTTTAGAAGTTGCAAAATTCGTAAGTTTGGACATTCCGCGAATAATTTAACATTACAAATTTATTTATAAAATTTCATAAAAATTACTGTAGAAAGGTATTAATTTGTACTAATTAACAAAATTTCTTGCAAGCGATTTGGAGTTAGAACGAATCTATAACGAAAAGGAAAAAATTCACAAATCCTAAAAATCAATACATACAAACTCTCTAGTTTCTTTGCAAGGTACTGTTCAGGCGAAAGCACAACCTCATGAATGTGCATACCTGCACGTAAATTCATACATGCGCATACAACATATATATAGCTATATATACGTATACATGTATTCACGTGCACAGCCGAGTATATGTATATATACAGATCCGACGAATATATCCAGATGTATACACATATTGTCGGGGATCGGATAGTTCACGAAGACCAGGCTGATTCCGACCTCATGGGTCCCGAAGGTCGGTCCCTAGACGGGCTCCCGGCCAAGTCTAGGGCGAACTGGCTTCCCGGGCTACCTCCAAGCATACCGCTCGAATGACATGCTCGTGTTAAGGCGGTCCTTGCTCGGGCCTAGCTCACGCTCGAGCAGGCATGGTCGGGCGGTCACGGCCAATGGTTACGACCAGAATAGCGATAATCATGCCACTCTGAAAGATCGTGACGCTCACGACGCGGACGTGGAGCGGATCTCGGATTCCATTGTAACCGCATCGGACAAGGTCAAATATACACGACGCGGGTAGAGATCAACGATACACCCTTGTAATTTATAAGTACCTCTGGTCCGATAAAAAGAGGGGACACAGACACACACACACACACACAGCGAGACAGCAATAGACATCACATTGGAGTAGGGTTATTATCTCCCTCGTGAGAGGCCCGAACCAGGATAAAGCTCCATGTCCTTCTTTGAGTGTGTTTAATCCGGTGGAACCACGCATCCGTTCGAAGTCGCCCTTCATGCAAGAAGGGGACGGAGTTGATCCCCTAATCAACCAAGTAAGCTTGGCGGGGGACTTGCTCCCCAATCACCGATAGCTGGCGTCGTTGTAACACCCCAAAATTTTGCTTCTCTTAAATTCATGTGTGATTTGGCACTTTGGTGAATTTTTGGAATTTTTTGGAATTTATTTGGATTTATTTGAATTTATTCCATTTTGAAATAATTAAAGAATTTAATTTTGCAAATAAAATTTTGTTGGAAATATTTTATTTGAGTCCAAAATGATCCAAAATATTTTCCAGAATTTTTCTGAGTCATTTGCTATTTTTAATGAATTAAATGAATTACTGGGAATTATTTTAAATATTAAATCGCTGGAAATCCAACTCGGGTCGAAATCTTGTTCATCCGATCGAAGTGAACCCGAGTCGGACTCGAGTTCGACCCGAGCCAGTTGACTCGATCAAACCAGCTCAAAACCCTAATCAATCCCAACCGTTGGATCAAAATCCAACGGCTGAGATCCGCCCGTACCGGTTCGAGCCGTATCCGGCCCGGATCCGATCGCGCCCGTGCGATCGTGGCCGTTGATCGTGCCACGTGGACGGCTGAGCGTCATCGTCTCCGCCGAGTCCGAGCCGGACTCCGCCGCCGCGCCCGCCGCCGTGTAGAATTAGGTTTCCGTCTCGGGCACGAACGCCGAGGCTATTTAAAGCCACAGTCACGCCCGAGGTTGCCCTCATCCTTGCGCACCCGTTCCCAAAGCCATCTACTTTGAGCTGTCGCCGTTTGCCGTGCGAGCTCGCCGTAGTTGAGCGCCACTTCGCCGCGGTTTTTGCTCGATTCCGCCGCCGTCCGTCGTCTTCCGCCGAGAAGGAGCCCAGATCCGGAATCTCCGTGACGAGACGCACCCGAAGGGAGGACTCATCTCGCCGGAGCAACCCGAAACGCCATCGGGCTCGTCGTCGTTCTCGTCTCCGGTGGCTGCAGCACCGCCGCGTCGCCATCACCCTCGCGAGCTCTGTGGACCGTCCGATCTTGATCGTGCGGTTGAGGTGAGTTCACGTGTTCCAAACCCGGTTAGATCTGGACCGTTGGATCAAGATCCAACGGTTCACAATCGCCACGTGCCGTAGTAGTGATTATTATAGGATTAGATCTGGACCGTCCGATCTAGATCGAGCGGCCACGATCATCGAGTAGATTCAACGCGTTAACCCTGGATCTAATCGCGGCCGCTGAATTTCAAATCAACGGCCGGGATTGCGCCACGTGTCGGGAAGCCTGGCCGCCGTGGTGGTCGGGCCCAATCGCAGCAGCGCGTCGCGTGTGGCCCGACACGCAGGGCCCGCGTGTCGAAGGGCCGCATGTCGGTGGCTAATCCAGCCAGCGGCGTCACCCATGACGTCACAGTGGGTCCCACATGTCAGCACCGTGGTGAGTCCCCGTGACGTCGGCCGATGACGCGTCACCGAGTGGGCCCACATGTCAGCGACACGTAGAGTCGTGGACCTAGTCCACGGTTGACCGAGCCGAGCGTGGACAAAGTCCATGGACCGGTGGCGTCGGCCGCCCAATCGAAGGCTGCCACGTGTCTAGGTCGACGCAATAATTAATTTCGAAAAGAAAATGATTTATTAATTCGAAATAATGATTTGATTTTGTTTCAAACTTCAAACGCTTATAACTTTTGCGTTTCAACTCCGATTTGAGTGATTCAAATTTCTAAATTTGTATAAAATTAAGATCTACTTAAATATAAATTTTATTTAATTTTTGGACTAAAGTTTTTCTCTGTAAAATTATTTAATTGAATATTTAAACTTTAAATAATCATAACTTTTGCGTCTTAACTCCAAATTTGTTGATTCCAGTTTCTAATAATCCATAAAATTATGTTCTTTCTTTTTATGGATTTTATTTGGATGTTTGGACAGTTTTTGCCTATTGTTTATTTGTGTATTTGCTATTTGCACGCTTTTACGAGTAGACGTTGAAGTGCAGGAAGGATTCGAAGGAGAAGTATTGACTCAGGATCCAACTCAAGACCAAGAGCAAGTACTTTTTGAAGGCAAGTTGTGCTTTGACCATGTTGATCCTATTTCGAAATCTATTTTGATTTAAACTATTGCATGCTAGTTCAATTAGAAAAATACTTTGTTTAAACATGGGGTTAGATAAGTACCAATTTGCTTTGTATGACACCTTGATTATTTAAGTATGTGCCATGACCCTTGTCACCCTAGTTGTGGATTACTAGTTGGACATTATTAAATTGCCAACATGGGTTATAGACCGTTGTAGTATCTGCTTAGACACGCTACGTGCTCATGACATGGTTTTGGACAATCAAATGTTAATATTGACTTAATGATATATTGAACCTGTTTTGGGAAAAGTATCATGTGATGTTGATGGCACGTGGTGCATGGTAATCAAGCGGGGTTTGATAAACGGTTTTCGGCCAGGGGCATGTGGCAAGAGTAATCGTGGGCCGGTTGTGGCATCGGGGATGTTGATTTGGTTCTTGGGTAGTCTTGCCCTGGTCACCCTAAGGACTTAACCTTGCAAGCCTTTGAACTGGGTCTAACGTGCAACCACATGTGCAGTAATGGGACGGACCTAGTTGACTAAGTTGCTAATAACGCACTGTGGGACCTCGGGAGGTCAACTACACCCTTTGTGTAAGTTATGCGGGAGCGTCTGGAGTGAGGCCAGGTACCCATCTAGCAGTTGATTGGCCTAGACTTCGCCTTAGCGAAGGGAAGGGTTAGTGCCAATAACCGGGAGGACCACTTGTATTGTTAGAGGTTTCCGAAAGACTTTATTCTGGAACTCGCCTTTGTGGTGTTTGATTGTATCTTGTGGGTAAAGTGCATAACCTCTGCAGAGTTTAGAATCTATTTAAATAAGCCGAGTCCGCAGTCTTGGACATCGCTCGGGATTCTGATCAAGGGTTAGACTTTACGAAAATAATTTGGATTTGAAAGGTTGGTTTGGTTTAATAATGAAGATGATGAAAATGTGGTTTAGGATGGGGAAAAATGTTTACTAAACTTCTTGAAAAGTTATTTACGCTTTACTTATTTCTACCGCTTTGAATCTACTTATATTACTTGTCAAAAGTCATTTCTGCAAATATACCTTGAGCTATTCCTTTGTACCAAGCCATGCATATAGTATATTAGCACATTCGTGCATTGCATGACTTGCTGAGTACCAAGTACTCACCCTTGCCTCAACACAATACCAGTTGAAGAGGAGACTACGCCCGGCCGGAGGAGGAATTCCAAGAGGATCCGTCTACCTAGGAAGCGAGCCCGGTCGGTTACTGTGGTATCTTGGATGGCGCCACGAAGTTATTTGATTTTCATTGCTATTATCTCTCTTTTAATAAGTTTTGCCTTGCGAGGCATATATTTGTAACTTGGCCATAAGGTCGAGTAACTTGATTTAGTTATTTAAATAAAGTACTTGATAACATCGAATGGTATGATTGTGATATTTACCGATGTTAAGACTGTGTGCACTAGCGCGTTCCTGGACTAGTGCTGAATACACAGAGGGTCCGGATTTGCAAATTCGGGGTCCCGACAGTCGTCCATGGGGACATGTTGCGACGACAGTTCCTTTCGTGAGGTATCCCAGAGGATGACAAACTCTCAGGACCAGAAAGATCCCTACACCTTCGTTAAGGTCGGGGATGAAGATTTATGCTACGCCAGCAGCGGGGTCATCGGCGTCGCCGACCCCGAGGGTCATACCGAGCCCGGGAGCCCTTCCCCGGCAGCCGCCGCACGAGAGCAATTCTTTCGCTCTCAACGCGATGCTCTCTCGGATGACGAATGTGACGGACTCTATGACGGCCTGTATATTCCAAATCGTCCTGAGCCCAATCAAGAGACCGCGTCACGAGGAGACACTGTAATGTCACCCTCACAACCCTCTCAATCTCCACAGTCCTGCAACGTCAATATGGCGTGGGGAGACGGGGTTCCCGAGGATGAACTCGCGGGAGACGCCCGCCTCCAACGCTATGAGGCGGCCCGGAGCTATCTGGAGACGTCCCTAAACCGGACCCTGGCGAGCTTGCGCCAACAGGTCCACAATAGTCCAAGCACGAGGTTGGGCGCTGTCGGGACCCCGAATTTGCAAATCCGGACCCTCTGTGTATTCAGCACTAGTCCAGGAACGCGCTAGTGCACACAGTCTTAACATCGGTATATATCACAATCATACCAAACGATACTATCAAAGTACTTTATTTAAATAACCAAAGGTTTACTCGACCTTATGGCCAAGTTACAAATATATGCCTTGCAAGGCAGAACTTATTAAAAGAGAAATAACAAGAATGAAAATCAAATAAACTGCGTGGCGCCATCCAAGATACCACAGGCAACCGATCGGGCTCGCATCCCTAAGTAGACGGGTCCTCTTGGAACTCCTCCTCCGAACCGGCGTAGTCTCCTCTTCAACTGGTTTTGTGTTGAGGCAAGGGTGAGTACTTGGTACTCAGCAAGTCATGCACAGAATGCAAGCTAATATACTATATGCATGGCTTGGTACAAAGGAATAGCTCAAGGTATATTTGCAGTAAACAGCTTTTGACAAGTAAATAAAGTAGATTCGAAAGCAGTAGAAATAAGTAGAGCATAAATAACTTTTTAAGAAGTTTAACAAACATTTTTCCCATCCTACACCATATTTCCATCATCTTCCTTGTTAAACCAACCCATCTTTTCAAAACCAAGTTATTTTCAGAAAATCTAACCCTTGACTGTAATTCCCGAGCATTGTCGATGCAGTGGACTCGGCTATTCAAATAGATTCTACACTCTGCAGAGGTTATGCACTTTACCCACAAGATACAATCCACTCACCACGTCAGCCGTGAATCGCCATACAAGAGTATGCGAATGAGCGATCATAACAAAGCCTTTCGGAAGCCTCAAACAACACAGGTGGTCCTCTCCGGTACGTGCTCTACACCATCCCTTCCCTTAGCTAAGGCGAAGTATGGGACCAACACACCGTTAGATGGGTACACGGCCACGACCACGATACGCTCCCCGTACAATCACACAAAAGGTGTAATCGACACCACTGAGGCTCCACAAGTGAGTCCTTAGCGACTTAGTCAACTAGGGCCGTCCCATTCCAGCCATGTGGTTGCAAGTATGACCAGTTCAAAGGCTTGCAAGGTTAAGTCCTTAGAGTGACCAGGGCAAGACTACGAAAAACCAAATCATCATCCCCAATGCCACACCGCCCACTGATTACTCTTGCCACATGCCCGGCCGAAATCGTTTATCAAACCCGATTGATTACCATGCACCACGTGCCATCAACATCACATGATACTTTTCCAAAACAGGTTCAATATATCATTAAGTCAATATTAGCATTTGATTATCCAAAATCATGTCATGAGCACGTAGCAGGTCTAAGCAGTATACTACAACGATCTAAACCCATGTTGGCAATTTAATAATGTCCAACTAGTAAACCACAACTAGGGTGACAAAAGGGTCATGGCACATACTTAAGTAATCAAGGTGTCATATAGCAAATTGGTATTTATCTAACCCCCATGTTTAAACAAAGTATCTTTCTAATTGAACTAGCATGCAATAGTTTAAATCAAAATAGATTTCGAAATAGGATCAATATGGTCAAAGCACAACTTGCCTTCAAAAAGCACTTGCTCTTGGTCTTGAGTTGGATCCTGAGTCAATACTTCTCCTTCGAATCCCTCCCAAGACTTCAACGCCTACTCGTAAAGCGTGCAAATAGCAAATACACAAATAAACACTATGCAAAAGATCCCAAAACTCCAAATAAAATCCATAAACAGAGAGAACATAATTTTCTGGATTTTTAGAAACTGAATAAATCAAATTTGGAGTTAAAACGCAAAAGTTATGATTATTTAAAGTTTAAATAATCAATTAAATAATATTACAGAGAAAAACTTTAGTCCAAAAATTAAATAAAATTCATATTTAGGTAGATCTTAATTTTATACAAATTTAGAAATTTGAATCGCTCAAATCGGAGTTGAAACGCAAAAGTTATAAGCGTTTGAAGTTTGAATCTAAATTTGAAATCATTATTCGAATTAATAAATCATTTTCTTTCGAAATTAATTATTGCGTCGGCATGGACACGTGGCAGCTCCTGATTGGCTTGCTGGCGTCGGCCGTCCATGGGCTCGATCCACGCTTCGGCTCCGGGTCCACGGTGGACTCGGTCCGCGGCTCCCGCGTGAGGCGACATGTGGGCCCACTCGGGTGGCGTCATCGCCGACGTCGGCGGCTCGGCCCATGGTGGCGGCAGTGGGGTCCATCGTGGCGTCATGGGTGACGTCGGCGCTGGCTGGGTTAGCCAGCGACATGCGGGCCCTCCGACACGCGGGCCCGCGTGTCGTGACACGCGCCACACGCTGCGGCGCCGACGCGCGTCGGTCCATCTCCTCGACACGTGGCGCCAATCGCGGCCGTTGGTTTGAAAATCAGCGGCGCGGATTAGATCCAGGGTTAACACGTTAAACTACTTGATGATCGTGGGCCGCTCGATCTAGATCGGACGGTCCAGATCTAATCCTAAAATCGCCTTTGCTACTGACGCGTGGTGAATGTGAACCGTTAGATCTTGATCCAGCGGTCCAGATCTAATCGGGTTTGGAACACGTGATCTCACCTCAACCGTCCGATCTGGATCTCGACGGTCCTCCGAGCTTCGCTGACGGCGATGGTTTCACGCGGCGGCTTGGCCGGAGACGGACGACGCGACCAAGGGCGCGGCGCTACGGGGCTTCTCCGGCGAGATGAAACCTCCTTCGGAGTGCGTCTCGTCGCGGACTCGGATCTGGGCTCCTTCTCGGCGGAAGACGACTGACGACGGCGGAAAACGGCGCAAACGCGGCGGAGGAGAGACAACTCCGGCGATTGCGGCTCAACGGCGGCGGCTCAGGCGAGATGGCTCGGGAAACGGAGTGCGCAAGGATGAGGGCAACCTCGGGGGCGTCTCACGCTTTAAATAGCCTCGGCGTTCGTGCCCTGAGCGGAAACCTAGTTCGATTCTGGCCCGGTAGCGGCGGCGAGTCGGCTTCGGACTCGGCGAAGACGACAATCGTGGCCGTCCACGTGGCACGATCGGCGGCCACGATCGCCGGGCGCGATCGGATCCGGCCGGATCTGGCTCGAGCCGTCTGGTGATCTCGGCCGTTGGATCTTGATCCAACGGTTGGGATTGATTAGGGTTAGGAGTGGGTTCGGTCGAGTCAATCGGCTCGGTCGGACTCGAGTCCGACTTCGGTCGGATGAACAAGATTTGACCCGAGTTGGATTTTCCAGTAATTAATATTTAAAATAATTCGATAATTCATTTAATTCATTAAAAATAGCAAATGACTCAGAAAAATTCGAAAAATTCTGGAAAATATTTTGGATCATTTTGGACTCAAATAAAATATTTCCAACAAAAATTTATTTGCAAATTTAAATTCTTTAATTATTTCAAAATGGAATAAATTCAAATAAATTCCAAATAAATCCAAATAAATTCCAGAAAATTCCAAAAATTCACCAAAGTGCCAAATCACACATGAATTTAAGAAAAGCAAAATTTTGGGATGTTACAAACCTCCCTTAATAGAATCTAGTCCCGAGATTCAGGGCTTACTAAAGGAATAGGTTTGGAAATTCTTTCTTCAAATCCTCTTCGCGCTCCCAAGTCGCTTCACTTTCTTCATGGTTGCTCCACTTGAACTCTGAGAATCGGGTTGACTTGTTTCTAGTTTCTCGATCCATTGTGTCTAGAATCCTCACGGGATGCTCCTTATAAGTCAAATCCTCTTGCAACTCAATTGACTCTAGCGGTGTGCATTCCTCGGGAACTCGGAGACACTTCTTCAAGCTAGGACACATGGAATACATCATGTACTCACGCTAACGATTGTGGCAACTCTAGGCGATAAGCAACTCGCCTCTGCGGCTCAAAATCTTAAATGGTCCAACATAGCAGGGTGCAAGTTTCCCTTTTGCATGGAACCTCTTAACTCCCCGAGAGGCGTAACTCGAGGTATACAAAGTCTTACGGTTCAAAACTCAAATCTCGGCGACGATTGTCAAGATAACTCTTACATCGAGATTGGGCTATCTTCAACCTTTCCCTAATTATGGCGACCGCTCTTGACCTCTTGAAGAATATCAGGCCCAAAGACACGGCGCTCGTGGTCTCATTCCAATTCAATGGTGTCCAGCGAGTCGACCATACAGTGCCTCAAAAGGTGACATCTGTAAACTAGCCTGATAACTATTGTTGTAACTAAACTCGGCATACGGCAAACTCTTATCCCAAGAGGTAGCATAAGCTAATGCACAAGCTCTTAACATATCCTCCAGAATCTGGTTGACTCTTTCGGTCTGCCCATCCGTCTGTGGATGATAAGCTGTACTGAAGTTCAAACGGGTTCCCATGGCTTCATGCAACTTATTCCAGAACCTTGAGGTAAATTGGGTACCTCTGTCCGATACAATCCTCTTTGGCACTCCGTGCAAACAAACAATCCTGATCATGTACAACTCTGCTAATTTATCTCCCGAGTAAGTGGTCTTCACGGGGATAAAATGGGCTACTTTAGTCAAGCGATCCACTATAACCCATATGGAGTCATAACCTCCTTGAGTCTTCGGCAAACCGGTAATGAAATCCATTCCGATTTCCTCCCACTTCCACTCAGGTATTTTCAGCGGCTGTAGCAATCCTGCTGGTCTCTGATGCATTGCCTTGACTCTCTGGCATACGTCGCACAATGCAACATGCTCGGCAACTTCACGTTTCATACTCGGCCACCAGAATCTCTCCTTGAGATCTGATACATCTTGGCGCTTCCAGGGTGAATCGAGTACTTAGAGTCATGGGCTTCTTCCAAAATCAGTTGCTTTAACTCCTTTTTGTTAGGCACACAAATGCGATCCTTCATCCACAACGTGCCTTGCTCATCCAATTTGAAGTCCTCTCGCCTGCCTTCCTCCTTGATGGACTTAATCCTGCGGATCTGTCATCATCCTTCGTCCTTCTCGGATCTGATCCTCTAGGGTAGGCTTTACTTCCAATGCGGCCAAGAATCCGCTAGGTACAACCTCAATCTTCATTTTACGAAAATCCTCACAGAACTCATCGACTTGTGGCTAGCAACGTACTCACGGTATGGCTCTTCCGACTCAGAGCATCGGCTACTACGTTGGCCTTCCCCGGGATGGTAATGGATTCCAACATTATAGTCCTTGATCAACTCTAGCCATCTCCTTTGCCTCATATTCGAGATCCGATTGGGTGAATATGTACTTAAGGCTCTTATGATCCGTATATACTTCACATCTGTTTCCAATCGAGATAGTGACGCCATATCTTCAAGGCATGCACTACGGCAGCTAACTCTAGGTCATGTGTCGGATAATTTTCCTCATGCGGCCTCAATCGCCTTGATGCATACGCGGCGACCTTTCCATTACGCATCGACACATCCAAGTCCTTGGCGCGTGCGTCACAATAAATATCGAAGCTTTGAGCAACATCAGGTAGAACTAACACCGGTCTTGATGTCAATCGCTTCTTGACTCTGAAATCCTTTCTCACATTAAAGCGTCCATGCAAACTTCTTTTCCTTCTTCAGCAATTGCGTAAGAGGTTTCGCAATTGTCGAAAAGCCTTCGATGAAACGGCGGTAATATCTGCCATTCCAAGGAAACTCCGAATAAGGTCACAGTCTTGGTGCTCCCAATGTAACACAGCTTCTACTTTGCTTGGATCTACTGGCGACTCCTTCTGCGGTCATTACATGTCCAAGAAACTCCACCTTGTCCTTCCAAAAATCACACTTCTTGAACTTGGCGAAAAGTTGCTTTGTTCCTCGGCTTTTCCAAAACTCGCCTTAAGTGTTCGGCATGTTCATCCTCTGTCTTGGAGTAGATTAGGATATCGTCTATGAACACGACGACAAACTTGTCCAAATATTCCATGAACACCTTATTCATCATATTCATGAAATAAGTGGCGCGTTAAATCGACCCAAAGGACATAACTGTAAACTCGTAATGTCCATATCTTGACGAGAATGCAGTCTTCGGAATATCTTCTGATCGGATCTTCAACTGATGGTATCCCGATCTGTAACACCCCAAAATTTTGCTTTTCTTAAATTCATGTGTGATTTGGCACTTTGGTGAATTTTTGGAATTTTCTGGAATTTATTTGGATTTATTTGGAATTTATTTGAATTTATTCCATTTTGAAATAATTAAAGAATTTAAATTTGCAAATAAATTTTTGTTGGAAATATTTTATTTGAGTCCAAAATGATCCAAAATATTTTCCAGAATTTTTCTGGAATTTTTCTGGAATTTTTCTGAGTCATTTGCTATTTTTAATGAATTAAATGAATTACTGGGAATTATTTTAAATATTAATTCGCTGGAAAATCCAACTCGGGTCAAGTACTGTTCATCCGACCGAAGTCGGACTCAGTCCGACCGAGCCGATTGACTCGACCGAACCCACTCCTAACCCTAATCGATCCCAACCGTTGGATCAAGATCCAACGGTGAGATCCGCGGAAACCCGACCGAAGCCGTGTCGGACCGGACCGATCGCGCCCGTCGATCGTGGCCGTTGAGCGCGACACGTGGGCGGCCACGATTCGTCGTCTTCCGTAATCGAAGCTTTGGACTCGCCGCGCGTAGCCGCGCGTCCGATTAGGTTTCCGCAGTGTGCACGCCGAGGCTATTTAAGGCGTGGGTTATCGCGAGGATCGCCGTTCGTGTCGCGCCTATTGCCCTAGTTTCCAACGCCCAAGCGCCGCCGTCGCCTCGCGATTTCGCGAAGTTTGGGGAGTGCCGCCACGGTTTTCTTCGTTCCGGCGCCGTTCGTCATCCTCGCCGCCTTCAAGCCGGATCACGAGAACCTTGCGTCGGCGCACTAAGTGCACTCACTTGGCGGAGACGCCCAAGCGCCGTTAGGGTGGTCGCCGTCCTCGGCGCCGGCAGGCGCAACGCCGCCGCAAGCCATCGTCGCCGCGAAGCTTCGGTGCACCGTTGGATCAAGATCCAACGCGACGAGGTGAGGCCACGTCGCCTGCTATCGCTTGTTTCCGTTCTTGATTAGGTTTCAACCGTTAGATTTAGATAAATGCGGTTGTGGTTAGTTGCGTTGTAGCGATAGGGTTAGATCTGGACCGTCCGATCTAGATCGAGCGGCCGGATCAACCGTGTAGTTTTGAGCGTGAGGTCTAGATCCAATACGGGCCGTTGATTTTCAAATCAGCGGCCGAGATTGTGCCACGTGTGCTTTCGGCCGCGCCACGGCGTGGGGCGTGTCTCGACACGCAGCGGGACCCTTGGTCGAGAGGCCACGTGTCACCGCAGCCACGATCAGCGTGCGTGAAACCCGGCCGGCGGTGGGGCCCACATGTCGATCTCACGTGGAAGCCGTGGACCGAGTCCACCGTGGACCCGAGCCGGCGTGGACCGAGCCCATGGACGGTGGCGTCGGCAAGCCAATCGAGGAGCTGCCACGTGTCCATCTTTGGCAATAATTAATTTCGAAAAGAAAATGATTTATTAATTCGAATAATGATTTCAAATTTAGATTCAAACTTCAAACGCTTATAACTTTTGCGTTTCAACTCCAATTTGAGTGATTCAAATTTCTAAATTTGTATAAAATTAAGATCTACCTAAATATAAATTTTATTTAATTTTTGGACTAAAGTTTTTCTCTGTAATATTATTTAATTGATTATTTAAACTTTAATAAATCATAACTTTTGCATTTTAACTCCGATTTGAACGATTCCAGTTTCTAAAAATCCAGAAAATTATGTTCTCTCTGTTTATGGATTTTATTTGGAGTTTTGGGATCTTTTTGCATAGTGTTTATTTGTGTATTTGCTATTTGCACGCTTTACGAGTAGACGTTGAAGTCTGGGAGGGATTCGAAGGAGAAGTATTGACTCAGGATCCAACTCAAGACCAAGAGCAAGTGCTTTTTGAAGGCAAGTTGTGCTTTGACCATATTGATCCTATTTCGAAATCTATTTTGATTTAAACTATTGCATGCTAGTTCAAGTAGAAAGATACTTTGTTTAAACATGGGGGTTAGATAAATACCAATTTGCTATATGACACCTTGATTACTTAAGTATGTGCCATGACCCTTTGTCACCCTAGTTGTGGTTTACTAGTTGGACATTATTAAATTGCCAACATGGGTTTAGATCGTTGTAGTATACTGCTTAGACACGCTCGTGCTCATGACATGATTTTGGATAATCAAATGCTAATATTGACTTAATGATATATTGAACCTGTTTTGGAAAAGTATCATGTGATGTTGATGGCACGTGGTGCATGGTAATCAAGCGGGGTTTGATAAACGATTTCGGCCAGGGCATGTGGCAAGAGTAATCAGGTGGGCCAGTGTGGCATTGGGAGTGTTGATTTGGTTTTTCGGGTAGTCTTGCCCTGGTCACTCTAAGGACTTAACCTTGCAAGCCTTTGAACTGGGTCATACTTGCAACCACATGGCTGGAATGGGACGGCCCTAGTTGACTAAGTCGCTAAGGACTCACTTGTGGAGCCTCGGGGTGTCGATTACACCTTTTGTGTGATTATGCGGGGGCGTATCGTGGGCGTGGCCAGTACCCATCTAACGGTGTGTTGGTCCCATACTTCGCCTTGGCTAAGGGAAGGGATGGTGTAGAAACCTGAGCAGGAGAGGACCACTGTGTTGTTTGAGGCTTAGAAAGGCTTTGTTATGATCGCTCATTCGCATACTCTTGTATGGCGATTCACGGCTGACGTGGTGAGTGGATTGTATCTTGTGGGTAAAGTGCATAACCTCTGCAGAGTGTAGAATCTATTTGAATAGCCGAGTCCACGGTACTGGACAATGCTCGGGAATTACAGTCAAGGGTTAGATTTTCTGAAAATAACTTGGTTTTGAAAAGATGGGTTGGTTTAACAAGGAAGATGATGGAAATATGGTTTAGGATGGGAAAAATGTTTATTAAACTTCTTGAAAAGTTATTTATGCTTTACTTATTTCTACTGCTTTCGAATCTACTTATATTACTTGTCAAAAGCTGTTTACTGCAAATATACCCTGAGCTATTCCTTTGTACTAAGCCATGCATATAGTATATTAGCTTGCATTCTGTGCATGACTTGCTGAGTACCAAGTACTCACCCTTGCCTCAACACAATACCAGTTGAAGAGGAGACTACGCCAGTTTCGGAGGAGGAACTCCAAGAGGACCCGGCTACTTAGGGATGCGAGCCCAGTCAGTTGCCTGTGGTATACTGGATGGCGCCACGAAGTTTATTTGATTTTCCGCTGCTATTATTTCTCTTTTAATAAGTTTCGCCTTGCAAGGCATATATTTGTAACTTGGCCATAAGGTCGAGTAACCCTTTGATTATTTAAATAAAGTACTTTGATAGTATCGTTTGGTATGATTGTGATATATACCGATGTTAAGACTGTGCACTAGCGGCGTTCTGGACTAGTGCTGAATACACAGAGGGTCCGGATTTGCAAATTCGGGGTCCCGACAGAGGTGGTATCGAGCCATACTTATTTGTAGGCTCAACCCTAAGTTAGAATGGTCGTAGTGAGGATAAAACCTATTTTCTAAAGCTAAAAATTTGTCAAGATAAGAAATGACATCTCGACTTATCCCTTCTCTCTTTTCTTGTCTCTTGCTAAAATTTCTCCTTACCTTGTCACAATTCAAAAATTCCGAGTTCTTACGTAAAGCACTCTTGTGACAGATGGAGGAAGAGTTCAACTACGTTGATCTAGGAGTTAGTCACGCCAGCGGAACTTTGGCACATGCTACAAACTCTCGGAGATTTTGAGAAGCCCCAATACCAAGTGGAAGTGATCGGACAAGCGGGATTGATCAAGGCTTGTGGCGTGAGGATTGAGGTACTGTCGGGAAGAGGGCCAGGCAATCGCCCGATACACTTTGCCTTTGCTAGAAGATCTACAATGCGAGATGGGTATCCAAGAAGTTTCACGACGAGCAATGCGGCACATTACGAGTATCCACGCCAGGAGAGTTGGAAAGCACGGTGTTCCGTTATCATCCGGCAGCGATAACCTTCTTGACCGAAGGCGATTCAGGATGAGAATGCCACGGTTACACAGTTGGCACGATTAAATCGTCGCCAGGAAGATGTACTAGATAATACAAGCAAGGAGCTGCTGAAGGCCCGCAAGGAGATCACGGCGAGAGAAGAACAGATGGCGGAAGCTCAAGAGTATGTGGCACACCTTCTACGAAGGATTGGCGAGTTGGAGATGACTTTGTGCGGACTGCACCCGAGCCAAGATTCGAGCTACACGAGCGGATCGGAGGAGTCGGATCTCGATGAGGACACCGCTTCTTCGACTACCACAGATGACATAGTCATTTGGACATGGCGATCGTTTCGGCGCCTATGCCGCGACATCCGCACCCAGGCCGTGGAGGTTTTCTCGATGAGTGAGCATAGGTTCTATAGTGAGACTCCTTCGCCGAGTCGCGTCATAAAATAAAGAGTCACCCTTTAGGCGTTAGACTCGGAGTTAGTTCGATTTGGATTTGCTTTGTTTCTTTGAGTGTGCATTATGTGTTGCAAGGCCCTTAGGCATTGTAAGCACCATACCAAGTTATTAATAATAAAGATGGACCTTAAAGTTACCCCTTTAGCCCGCATAAGTTCCAAATTACTTGTCTATTCTTGTTTCCCTCTCATCTCTAAACCTAGAGCAAATCAACAGATGGTGAACACCCGTGGGAACTTTGGAAGCAATGGGAGTGGATCTCGCCCAGAAAACCCCAATGATGGAGCACCGGCACCGCCCTTTGGATGTGCAGAATTTTGGAGCATTTCTTGCTGCTCAGACCCAGTTGATGCATGCTATGATGCAACAAATGCAGCACGTCACCGCTCAGGCCACTTTGCTAATCAAGTTAATCGGGGACCACGCTTGAGAATACAAGGTGTCGAGTTCATGAGGACTCACCCACCCACTTTCTCTGGGAATGCCAATCCGTTGGAGGCCGACGATTGGTTAAGATCAATTGAGAGGAAGCTACACATAGCTCAATGCATAGGGAATGAGAAGGTACTTTACGCTTCTCATCGGTTGGAAGGAACATTGGCCGAATGGTGGGAGAACTTACGTGCCACGCAGAGAACCCTCAAGATATCACTTGGGAGGAGTTCACGGTGCATTAAGCAGTATCACGTGCTGAAGGAATTATGGACCTTAAGAAGGAGGAGTTGAGCGAAGCAAGGTAATCGGCGATGGCCGACTACGAACAAGTTCACCACGATTAGCACGCTACACACTGAGGATGTAGCGGCAGATAAATCCAGGCAGTCTCGTTTCATGAAGGGACTTAACTTCGGGATTGCAAGTAGGGTTGATCACCCACACCTTTCAGATTTCCAAGAGTTGGTGAATAAGGCGCTTATTCTTGAGGACAAGCGCAAGGAAGCTGGATGAGAACAGGAAGCGCAGGATGCAACGACAAGGATCACGTCGAGGAACGCATAGCGCTGAGAGTTGCACCAAATCAATTCTTGATTCCAACCACGAGAATGCAACAAGGACACCATCCCCAGCACCAAGACCTGCCAATCAAAACTACTGGACCCAGCCCCCGCTAGAAACGCTACCCCGTGCAAACGAGGAGCAGTGAGACGCTACAAGCGCAACGAGCCAGTGACACTTTGCCATGATTGTCCAAAGAAGACAGCAGGAGCGACCCGATTCGCTTCAATCTAGGAACCACCCAGTGGGGCGCCCGACACCGAGAGCCATACCCCAGGACCGTGGTGAGAGGCCGAGTCAACCATGTCACCGCAAATGCCTTTGCAAAATGCTCTGAGGCGTCGTCTTGGGTAAGTTACTTGTTAACTCGATTACACCTGCTTGATTTTGTTTGACTCACGGAGCTTCGCATTCGTTTGTTTCGCAAGGCTTTGCTACTAGAAATGACTTGAGAATTGCAAGACTTAAGTGCATGCTTTTAGTTCAAACCCACAGTTCGAACTCCGAGCGGAAGTAGGATGTTCGGGTGAGAATACTAATAGATGGAATAGAGTTCCTAGCAAACCTTATAATTTTGGAGACCGGACCTTAGATGTTATATTGGGAATGGATTGGTTATCCAAGCACAAGGCTGTATTGGATTGTGGACGAAGAACTATCTCGATTGAGAGCAGTATGGGAAGAAAGTGGAATTTCAAGCCACTGCGATTAGAGATGGGCGATTGATGGTTAACAGTACCAAGGCAATCAGCATAGAGGATGTTCGGTAGTGAGTGAGTACCCGATGTTTTCCCGAAGATCTACAGTATGCCGCGAGACGAGGGACATAGAGTTTGTGATAGAGCTTGTACTGCAGTACAGACCGATAGCAAAGAGACCCTATCGGATGTCTACCGAGGAGTTGGTAGAGATGAAGAAAGCAATTTGGAAGAGTTAATGGAGAAAGGATTTATCGAGACCAAGTTAGTCGCCGTAGGGAGCACGATTTTGTTTGTCAAGAAGAAGGGCGGGAGTTTCAGGATGTGCATTGACTACAGTGCACTCAATGAAGTCACCGTGAAGAATAAGTATCCGCTACCAGGATTGATGATTTGTTTGATCAGTTAAGAGGAGCCGGAGTTTTCTCCAAGATTGATCTGAGATCGGGATACCATCGATTGAAGATCCGATCGAGAAGATATTCAGAAGGCTGCATTCTCGTCAAGATATGGACATTACGAGTTCTGATTATGTCCTTTGGGTAACGAATGCGCCACTTATTTCATGAATATGATGAATAAGGTGTTCATGGAATATTTGGACAAGTTTGTCGTCGTGTTCATAGACGATATCCTAGTCTACTCCAAGGCAGGAGGATGAACATGCCAGAACACTTAAGGCGAGTTTTGGAAAGGCGAGGAGCGACAACTTTTCGCCAAGTTCAGCAAGTGTGATTTTTGGAAGGACAAGGTGGAGTTTCTTGGACATGTAATGACCCTTGAAGGAGTCGCCAGTAGATCCAAGCAAAGTAGAAGGCGTGTTACATTGGGAGCGGTAGAAGGCTGTGACCCAGTTCGGAGTTTCCTTGGAATGGCAGGGTATTACCGCCCGTTTCATCGAAGGCTTTTCGACAATTGCGAAACCTCTTACGCAATTCTTTGAAGAAGGAAAAGAAGTTTGCATGGGCCTTGAGAATGTGAGGAAGGATTTGAGAGTGAAGAAGCGATTGACATCGGCACCGGTGTTAGTTCTCTAGGATGTTGCTCAAAGCTTCGATATTTATTGTGACGCATCGCGCCAAGGACTTGGATGTGTCTTTGTCTGAGAATGGAAAGGTAAACGCTTATGCATCAAGGCGATTGAGGCCGCATGAGGAAAATTATCCGACACATGACCTAGAGTTAGCGCCGTAGTGCATGCTTTGAAGATATGGCGTCACTATCGATTGGAAGCAGATGTGAAGTATATACGGATCATAAGAGCCTTAAGTACATATTCACCCAGTCGGATCTGAATATGAGGCAAAGGAGATGGCTAGAGTTGATCAAGGACTATAATGTTGGAATCCATTACCATCCGGGAAGGCCAGCGTAGTAGCCGATGCCACTGAGTCGGAAAAGCCATACAGTGAGTGCGTTGCTAGCCACAAGTCGAGGATGAGTTATGTGAGGATTTTGAAAGATGAAGATTGAGGTTGTACCTAGCGGATTCTTGGCCGCATTGGAAGTAAAGCCTACCCTAGAGGATCAGATCCGAGAAGGACGAAGGATGATGGCGGGATCCGCGAGATTAAGTCCATCAAGGAGGAAGGCGAGGCGAGAGGACTTCAAATTGGATGAACAAGGCACGTTGTGGATGAAGGATCGCATTTGTGTGCCTAACAAAAGGAGTTAAAGCAAGCGATTCGGAAGAAGCCCATGACTCAAGTACTCGATTCATCCCGAAGCGCCAAGATGTATCGAGGATGCGAAGGAGAGATTACGGTGGCGAGTATGAAGCGTGAAGTTGCCGACCATGTTGCATTGTGCGGCGTATGCGAGAGAGTCAAGGCAATGCATCGAGAGACCAGCGAGATTGCTACGGCCGCTGAAAATACGAGTGGAAGTGGGAGGAAATCGGAATGGATTTCATTACCGGTTCTTAGAAGACTCAAGGAGGTTATGACTCCATATGGGTTATAGTGGATCGCTTGACTAAAGTAGCCCATTTTATCCCGTGAAGACCACTTACTCGGGAGATAAATTAGCGGAATTATACATGATCGAGATTGTTTGTTTGCACGGAGTGCCAAAGAGGATTGTATCGGACGAGGTACCCAATTTACCTCAAGGTTACGGAATAAGTTGCATGAAGCTATGGGAACCCGTTTAAACTTGATCTGACTTATCATCCACAGACGGATGGACAGGCCAGAAAGGGTCAACCGCAGTCTGGAGGATATGTTAAGAGCTTGTGCATTGGCTTATGCTACCTCTTGGGATAAAAGTTTGCCGTATGCCGAGTTTAGTTACAACAATAGTTATCAGGCTAGTTCTGAGATGTCACCTTTTGAGGCCTTTGTATGGTCGACCACTGTCGGACACCATTGAATTGGAATGAGGCCGTGGCGCCGTGTCTTTGGGCTGATATTCTTCAAGAGGTGAAGAAGCGGTCGCCATAATTAGGAAAGGCTGAAGATAGCCCAATCTCGATGAAGAGTTATCTTGACAATCGTCGCGAGATTTGAGTTTTGAACCGGAAGACTTTGTATACCTCGAGTTCGCCTCTCGGGGAGTTAAGAGGTTCCATGCCAAAGGGAAACTTGCACCCGTTATGTTGGACCATTTAAGATTTTGAGCATGAGGCGAAGTTGCTTATCATTTGGAGTTGCCACGATCGTTGGCGGGAGTACATGATGTATTCCATGTGTCCCGATTAAAGAAGTGTCTCCGAGTTCTGAGGAGCAGACACCGCTAGAGTCAATTGAGTTGCATGAGGACTTGACTTATAAGGAGCACCCTGTGAGGATTCTAGACACAATGGATCGAGAAACTAGAAACAAGTC
Organism: Rhipidocladum racemiflorum; assembly: GCA_036346355.1. Lineage (NCBI taxonomy): Eukaryota > Viridiplantae > Streptophyta > Magnoliopsida > Poales > Poaceae > Rhipidocladum > Rhipidocladum racemiflorum. The sequence goes on from CM070579.1 coordinate 35,089,204, forward strand.
AACCCGTTTCTGTAGAGTTCAGTGGAGCAACCATGAAGAAAGTGAAGCGACTTGGGAGCGCGAAGAGGATTTGAAGAAAGAATTTCCAAACCTATTCTTTTAGTGAGCCACTGAATCTCGGGACGAGATTCTATTAAGGGGAGGTTTGTAACACCCCAAAATTTTGCTTTTCTTAAATTCATGTGTGATTTGGCACTTTGGTGAATTTTTTGGAATTTTCTGGAATTTATTTGGATTTATTTGGAATTTATTTGAATTTATTCCATTTTGAAATAATTAAAGAATTTAAATTTGCAAATAAATTTTTGTTGGAAATATTTTATTTGAGTCCAAAATGATCCAAAATATTTTCGAATTTTTGGAATTTTAACGAGTCATTTGCTATTTTTAATGAATTAAATGAATTATCGGGAATTATTTTAAATATTAATTCGCTGGAAAATCCAACTCGGGTCAAATCTTGTTCATCCGACCGAGTCGGACTCGAGTCCGACCGAGCAGTTGACTCGGCCGAACCCACTCCTAACCCTAATCGATCCCAACCGTTGGATCAAGATCCAACGGTGAGATCCGAGACTCGAAAGCCGCGTGTCCGACCGGACCGATCGCGCCGTGCGATCGTGGCGTTGAGCGCGACACGTGGGCGGCCACGATTTCGTCGTCTTCCGAATCGAAGTGGACTCGCCGCCGCGTAGCCGCGTCCGATTAGGTTTCCGCCAGTGCACGCTGCCGAGGCTATTTAAGGCGTGGGTTATCGCCGAGATCGCCGTTCGTGTCTTGGCGCCTATTGCCCTAGTTTCCAACGCCCAAGCGCCGCCGTCGCCTCGCGATTTCGCCGAAGTTTGGGGAGTGCCGCCACAGGTTTTCTTCGTTTCGGCGCCGATTCGTCATCCTCCGCGCCTTCAAGCCGGATCGAGAACCTTGCGTCGGCGCACTGTAAGTGCACTCACTTGGCCGAGACGCCCGAGCGCCGTTAGGGTGGTCGCCGATCCTCGGCGCCCGGCGGCCGCGCCGCCGCAAGCCATCGTCGCCGCGAGCTTCGGTGCACCGTTGGATCAAGATCCAACGCCGCGAGGTGAGCCACGTCGCGTTCTTGTTTAGTTCTTGATTAGGTTTCAACCGTTAGATTTAGATAAATGCGGTTGTGGTTAGTTGCGTTGTAGCGATAGGGTTAGATCTGGACCGTCCGATCTAGATCGAGCGGCCGGATCAACCGTGTAGTTTTGAGCGTGAGGTCTAGATCCAATCCGGGCCGTTGATTTTCAAATCAGCGGTCGAGATTGTGCCACGTGTGCTTTCGGTGCGCCCGCAGCGTGGGGAGCGTGTCTCGACACGCGGGACCCGCGAGTCGAGAGGAGCCCACGTGTCGGTACTTGATCCGCAGCGTCGCGTGAAACCCGGCTGGCGGTGGGGCCCACATGTCGATCTCACGTGGAAGTAGTGGGCCAGGAGTCCACCGTGGACGGCCGGCGTGGGCCGAGCCCATGGACCGTGGCGTCGACAAGCCAATCGGAGCTGCCACGTGTCCATGCTTTGGCGTAATAATTAATTTCCGAAAAGAAAATGATTTATTAATTCGAATAATGATTTCAAATTTAGATTCAAACTTCAAGCGCTTATAACTTTTGCGTTTCAACTCCGATTTGAGTGATTCAAATTTCTAAATTTGTATAAAATTAAGATCTACCTAAATATAAATTTTATTTAATTTTGGACTAAAGTTTTTCTCTGTAATATTATTTAATTGATTATTTAAACTTTAATAAATCATAACTTTTGCATTTTAACTCCGATTTGAGCGATTCAGTTTCTAAAAATCCAGAAAATTATGTTCTCTCTGTTTATGGATTTTATTTGGAGTTTTGGGATCTTTTTGCATAGTGTTTATTTGTGTATTTGCTATTTGCACGCTTTACGAGTAGGCGTTGAAGTCTTGGAGGGATTCGAAGGAGAAGTATTGACTCAGGATCAACTCAAGACCAAGAGCAAGTGCTTTTTGAAGGCAAGTTGTGCTTTGACCATATTGATCCTATTTGAAATCTATTTTGATTTAAACTATTGCATGCTAGTTCAAGTAGAAAGATACTTTGTTTAAACATGGGGTTAGATAAATACCAATTTGCTATATGACACCTTGATTACTTAAGTATGTGCCATGACCCTTTGTCACCTAGTTGTGGTTTACTAGTTGGACATTATTAAATTGCCAACATGGGTTTAGATCGTTGTAGTATCTTTGCTTAGACACACTTTCGTGCTCATGACATGATTTTGGATAATCAAATGCTAATATTGACTTAATGATATATTGAACCTGTTTTGGAAAAGTATCATGTGATGTTGATGGCACGTGGTGCATGGTAATCAAGCGGGGTTTGATAAGCGATTTCGGCCAGGGCATGTGGCAAGAGTAATCAGGTGGGCAGTGTGGCATTGGGAGTGTTGATTTGGTTTCGGGTAGTCTTGCCCTGGTCACTCTAAGGACTTAACCTTGCAAGCCTTTGAACTGGGTCATACTTGCAACCACATGGCTGGAATGGGGCGGCCCTAGTTGACTAAGTCGCTAAGGACTCACTTGTGGAGCCTCAGGGTGTCGATTACACCTTTTGTGTGATTATGCGGGGGGCGTATCGTGGGCGTGGCAGGTACCCATCTAACGGTGTGTTGGTCCCATACTTCGCCTTGGCTAAGGGAAGGGATGGTGTAGAGCACGAGCAGGAGAGGACCACTGTGTTGTTTGAGGCTTAGAAGGCTTTGTTATGATCGCTCATTCGCATACTCTTGTATGGCGATTCACGGTGACGTGGTGAGTGGATTGTATCTTGTGGGTAAAGTGCATAACCTCTGCAGAGTGTAGAATCTATTTGAATAGCCAGGAGTCCACGGTCTTTGGACAATGCTCGGGAATTACAGTCAAGGGTTAGATTTTACGAAAATAACTTGGTTTTGAAAAGATGGGTTGGTTTAACAAGGAAGATGATGGAAATATGGTTTAGGATGGGAAAAATGTTTATTAAACTTCTTGAAAAGTTATTTATGCTTTACTTATTTCTCTTTGCTTTGAATCTACTTATATTACTTGTCAAAAGCTGTTTCTTTGCAAATATACCACTGAGCTATTCCTTTGTACTAAGCCATGCATATAGTATATTAGCTTGCATTCTGCATGACTTCTTTGAGTACCAAGTACTCACCCTTGCCTCAACACAATACAGTTGAAGAGGAGACTACGCCGATTCGGAGGAGGAACTCCAAGAGGACCCGGCTACTTAGGGATGCGAGCGATCGATTTACTGTGGTATCTTGGATGGCGCCACGAAGTTTATTTGATTTTCCGCTGCTATTATTTCTCTTTTAATAAGTTACGCCTTGCAAGGCATATATTTGTAACTTGGCCATAAGGTCGAGTAACCCTTTGATTATTTAAATAAAGTACTTTGATAGTATCGTTTGGTATGATTGTGATATATACCGATGTTAAGGCTGTGTGCACTAGCGCGTTCTGGACTAGTGCTGAATACACAGAGGGTCGGATTTGCAAATTCGGGTCCCGACAGAGGTGGTATCGAGCCATACTTGATTGTATGAGCTCAACCCTAAGTTAGAATGGTCGTAGTGAGGATAAAACCTATTTTCTAAAGCTAAAAATTTGTCAAGATAAGAAATGACATCTCGACTTATCCCCTTCTCTCTTTTCTTGTCTCTTGCTAAAATTTCTCCTTACCTTGTCACAATTCAAAAATTAGAGTTCTTACGTAAAGCACTCTTGTGACAGATGGAGGAAGAGTTCAACTACGTTGATCTAGGAGTTAGGTCACGCCCAGCGGAACTTTGGCACATGCTACAAACTCTCGGAGATTTTGAGAAGCCCCAATACCAAGTGGAAGTGATCGGACAAGCGGGATTGATCAAGGCTTGTGGCGTGAGGATTGAGGTACTGTCGGAAGAGGGCCAGGCAATGCGCGATACCTTTGCCCGCTAGAAGATCTACAATGCGGATGGGTATCCAAGAAGTTTCACGACGAGCAATGCGGCACATTACGGTATCCACGCGGAGAGTTGGAAAGCCGCGGTGTTCGTTATCATCAGCGCCAGCGATAACCTTCTTGACCGAAGGCGATTCAGGATGAGAATGCCACGCAGTTACACGGTTGGCACGATTAAAGTCGTCGCCAGGAAGATGTACTAGATAATACAAGCAAGGAGCTACGAAGGCCCGCAAGGAGATCACGGCAGAGAAGAGCAGATGGCGGGAAGCTCAAGAGTATGTGGCACACCTTCTACGAAGGATTGGCGAGTTGGAGATGACTTTGTACGGACCGGACCGAGCGATGCTCGAGCTACGAGCCAGATCGGAGGAGTCGGATCTCGATGAGGACAACGCTTCTTCGACTACCACGAGATGACATAGTCATTTGGACATGGCGATCGTTTCGCGCCTATGCGCGACATCCGCACCAGCCGTGGAGGTTTTCGATGAGTGAGCATAGGTTCTATAGTGAGACTCCTTCGCCGAGTCGCGTCATAAAATAAAGAGTCACCCTTTAGGCGTTAGACTCGAGTTAGTTCGATTTGGATTTGCTTTGTTTCTTTGAGTGTGCATTATGTGTTGCAAGGCCCTTAGGCATTGTAAGCAGCCATACCAAGTTATTAATAATAAAGATGGACCTTAAAGTTACCCCTTTCGCCGCATAAGTTCCAAATTACTTGTCTATTCTTGTTTCCCTCTCATCTCTAAACCTAGAGCAAATCAGCAGATGGTGAACACAGTAGGAACTTTGGAAGCAATGGGAGTGGATCTCGCCCAGAAAACCCCAATGATGGAGCACCCACCGCCCTTTGGATGTGCAGAATTTTGGAGCATTTCTTCTTTGCTCAGACCAGTTGATGCATGCTATGATGCAACAAATGCAGCACGTCACCGCTTCGAGCCCACTTTGCTAATCAAGTTAATCGGGGACCACGCTTGAGAATACAAAGTGTCGAGTTCATGAGGACTCACCCACCCACTTTCTCTGGGAATGCCAATCCGTTGGAGGCCGACGATTGGTTAAGATCAATTGAGAGGAAGCTACACATAGCTCAATGCATAGGGAATGAGAAGGTACTTTACGCTTCTCATCGATTGGAAGGAACGACCGCCAGAATGGTGGGAGAACCACGTGCCACGCTTGAGAGAACCCTCAAGATATCACTTGGGAGGAGTTCATTTGCATTAAGGCGATATCACGTGCCTGAAGGAATTATGGACCTTAAGAAGGAGGAGTTGAGCACTGAAGCAAGGTAATCGGCCCGATGGCCGAGCTACGAACAAGTTCACATGATTAGCACGCTACGCTTTTTGAGGATGTAGCGGCGGATAAATCCAGGCAGTCTCGTTTCATGAAGGGACTTAACTCAGGATTGCAAGTAGGGTTGATCACCCACACCTTTCAGATTTCCAAGAGTTGGTGAATAAGGCGCTTATTCTTGAGGACAAGCGCAAGGAATCGGATGAGAACAGGAAAGCGCAGGATGCAGCAGCCAAGGATCACGTCGAGGAGCATAGCGGCGCTGAAGTTGCACCAAATCAATTCTTGATTCCAACCACGAGAATGCAACAAGGACACCATCCCAGCACCAAGACACGCCAATCAAAACTACGAGACCCGACCCCGCTTCGCTACGAGCGATCGGCGAGGAGCAGTGAGCATTGCTACAAGCGCAACGAGCGAGACACTTTGCCATGATTGTCCAAAGAAGACAGCGAAGCGACCCGATTCGCTTCAATCTAGGAACCACCCGGTGGGACGCCCGGCACAGGAGCCATACCCAGGCCGTGGTGAGAGGCCGAGTCAACCATGTCACCGCAAATGCCGCAAAATGCTACGAGGCGTCGTCTTGGGTAAGTTACTTGTTAACTCGATTACACCTGCTTGATTTTGTTTGACTACGGAGCTTCGCATTCGTTTGTTTCGCAAGGCTTTGCTACTAGAAATGACTTGAGAATTGCAAGACTTAAGTGCATGCTTTTAGTTCAAACCCTGGTTCGAACTCGAGCGAAGTAGGATGTTAAAGGTGAGAATACTAATAGATGGAATAGAGTTCCTAGCAAACCTTATAATTTTGGAGACCCGGACCTTAGATGTTATATTGGGAATGGATTGGTTATCCAAGCACAAATTTGTATTGGATTGTGGGCGAAGAACTATCTCAGTTGAGAGCAGTATGGGAAGAAAGTGGAATTTCAAGCCCACTGCGATTAGAGATGGGCAGTTGATGGTTAGCAGTACCAAGGCAATCAGCATAGAGGATGTTCGGTAGTGAGTGAGTACCCGATGTTTTCCCGAAGATCTACGGTATGCCTTGAGACGAGGACATAGAGTTTGTGATAGAGCTTGTACAGTACAAGACCGATAGCAAAGAGACCCTATCGGATGTCTACGAGGAGTTGGTAGAGATGAAGAAGCAATTTGGAAGAGTTAATGGAGAAAGGATTTATCGAGACCAAGTTAGTCGCCGTGGGGAGCACGGTTTTGTTTGTCAAGAAGAAGGGCGGGAGTTTCGGGATGTGCATTGACTACCGTGCACTCAATGAAGTCACCGTGAAGAATAAGTATCCGCTACCAGGATTGATGATTTGTTTGATCGATTAAGAGGAGCCGGAGTTTTCTCCAAGATTGATTCGAGATCGGGATACCATCGATTGAAGATCCGATCGGAAGATATTCGAAGACCGCATTCTCGTCAAGATATGGACATTACGAGTTCTGATTATGTCCTTTGGGTAACCGAATGCGCCATGTGTCGGATAATTTTCCTCATCTTGATGAGAATGCGATCTTGAATATCTTACGATCGGATCTTCAATCGATGGTATCGATCTCGAGATCAATCTTGGAGAAAACTCGGCTCCTCTTAAGCGATCAAACAAATCATCAATCCTGGGTAGCGGATACTTATTCTTCACGGTGACTTCGTTGAGTGCACGGTAGTCAATGCACATCCTGAAACTCCGTCCTTCTTCTTGACAAACAAAGCTGGTGCTCCCCACGGCGACTAACTTGGTCTGATAAATCCTTTCTCCATTAACTCTTCCATTTGTTTCTTCATCTCTACCAACTCCTCGGTAGACATCCGATAGGGTCTCTTTGCTATCGGTCTTTCGCAGTACAAGCTCTATCACAAACTCTATGTCCTCGTCGCGGCATACCGTAGATCTTCGGGAAAACATCGGGTACTCACTCACTACCGAACATCCTCTATGCCGATTGCCTTGGTACTGTTAACCATCAACTGTCCATCTCTAGCTGCAGTGGCTTGAAATTCCACTTTCTTCCCATACGGGCTCTCAATCGAGATAGTTCTTCGTCCACAATCCAATACAGCCTTGTGCTTGGATAACCAATCCATTCCCAATATAACATCTAAGGTCCGGGTCTCCAAAATTATAAGGTTTGCTAGGAACTCTATTCCATCTATTAGTATTCTCACCGGAACATCCTACTTCCGTTCGGAGTTCGGAACTGTGGGTTTGAACTAACGACATGCACTTAAGTCTTGCAATTCTCAAGTCATTTCTAGTAGCAAAGCCTTGCGAAACAAGCGAATGCGAAGCTCGAGTCAAACAAAATCAAGGTGTATCGAGTTAACAAGTAACTTACCCAAGCGACGTCCGTAGCATTCTGCGTGCATCTGCGGTGACATGGTTGACTCGGCCTCTCACCACGGCCTGGGGTGTGGCTCTGGTCTGGCGTCCTAGCTGGGTGGTTCCTAGATTGAAGCGAATCGGGTCGCTCTGCTTGTCTTCTTTGGACAAGCTGTTGGCAAAGTGTCCTGGCTCGTTGCGATTGTAGCGTCTCACTGTTCCTTCTGGCCGGCTGCCTGGGTAGCGTTTCTAGCGGGCTGGGTCCAGTAGTTCGATTGGCAGGTCTTGGTGCCGCGATGGTGTCCTTGTTGCATGCGTGGTTGGAATCTGAAGAATTGATTTGGTGCAACTCTCAAGCGCTATTGCGTTCACTGGCGTGATCCTTCTTTGTTGCATCCTGCGCTTCTGTTCTCATCCAGTTCCTTGCGCTTGTCCTCAAGAATAAGCGCCTTATTCACCAACTCTTGGAAATCTGGAAAGGTGTGGGTGATCAACCCTACTTGCAATCTGAGTTAAGTCCCTTCATAAAGCGAGGCTGCCTGGATTTATCTGTCGCTACATCCTCAGTGCGTAGCGTGCTAGCTGTGTGAACTTGTTCGGTAGTCGCCACCGTGATTACCTTGCTTCAGTGCTCGAACTCCTCCTTCTTAAGGTCCATGATTCCTTCAGGCACGTGATCTTGTCGAAATGCACCGTGAACTCCTCCCAAGTGATATCTTGAGGGTTCTCTGCGTGGCAATGAAGTTCTCCCACCATTCGGCGTTTCCTTCCAAGCGATGAGAAGCGTAAAGTACCTTCTCATTCCTATGCATTGAGCTATGTGTAGCTTCCTCTCAATTGATCTTAACCAATCGTCGGCCTCCAACGGATTGGCATTCCCGAAGAAAGTGGGTGGGTGAGTCCTCATGAACTCGACGACCTTGTATTCTGGCGTGGTCACTTATTAACTTGATTAGCAGTGGGCTGAGCGGTGACGTGCTGCATTTGTTTCATCATATCATGCATCATCTGATTCTGAGCAGCAAGATTTGCTCCATAATTCTGCACTTCGATGGCGGCCGGTGCTCCATCATTGGGGTTTTCTGTTGGGCGAGATCCACTCCCATTGCTTCCAAAGTTCCCACGGTGTTCACCATCTGCTGATTGCTCTAGGTTTAGAGATGAGGGGGAAACAAGAATAGACAAGTAATATGGAACTTATGCGAGGCGTAAAGGGGTAACTTTAAGGTCCATCTTTATTATTAATAACTTGGTATGGCTGCTTACAATGCCTAAGGGCCTTGCAACACATAATGCACACTCAAGAAACAAAGCAAATCCAAATCGAACTAACTCTGAGTCTAACGCCTAAAGGGTGACTCTTTATTTTATGACGCGACTCGGCGAAGGAGTCTCACTATAGAACCTAAGCTCACTCATCGAAAACCTCCACGGCACTGGTACGGTGCTGCGGCATAGGCGAAGTGATCGCCATGTCCAGCGACTATGTCATCTGTGGTAGTCGAAGAAGCGATGTCCTCATCGAGATCCGACTCTCCGGATCTGGCTCGTGTAGCTATCATCGGCTCGGAGTCTGAAGTCCGCATACAAGGTCATCTCCAACTCGTCAATCCTTCGTAGAAGGTGTGCCACATACTCCTGAGCTTCCCGCCATCTGTTCTTCTCTGTCGTGATTTCCTTGCGGGCCTTCTGTAGCTCCTTGCTTGTATTATCTAGTACATCTTCCTGGGCGACGACGAATCGTGCCAACTGTGTAACCGTGGCATTCTCATCCTGAATCGTCTTCGGGTCAAGAAGGTTATCGCTGCGCGGATGATAACGGAACACCGTGCTTTCCAACTCTCTGGCGTAGATACTGGTAATGTGCCGCATTGCTCGTCGTGAAACTTCTTGGATACCCATCTGCATTGTAGACCTTCTAGCAGTGCAGTGTATCGGGCGATTGCCTGGGCCCTTTTTCCTAGCAGGTACCTCAATCCTCACGTCACAAGCCTTGATCAATCCCGCTTGTCTGATCACTTCCACTTGATATTGGGGCTTCTCAAAATCTCCGAGAGTCTGTAGCATATGCCAAAGTTCTGCGGCGTGACCAACTCCCAGATCAACGTAGTTGAACTCTTCCTCCATCTGTCACAAGAGTGCTTTACGTAAGAACTCGGAATTTTCGAATTGTGACAAGGTAAGGGAAAATTTCAGCAAGAGACAAGAAAAGAGTGAAGGGGATAAGTCAAGATGTCATTTCTTATCTTTCACAAATTTTTAGCTTTAGAAAATAGGTTTTATCCTCACTACGACCATTCTAACTTAGGGTTGAGCCTACAGTCAAGTATGGCTCTGATACCACCTCTGTCGGGACCCCGAATTTGCAAATCCGGACCCTCTGTGTATTCAGCACTAGTCCAGGAACGCGCTAGTGCACACAGTCTTAACATCGGTATATATCACAATCATACCAAACGATACTATCAAAGTACTTTATTTAAATAACCAAAGGTTTACTCGACCTTATGGCCAAGTTACAAATATATGCCTTGCAAGGCAGAACTTATTAAAAGAGAAATAACAGCAGCGGAAAATCAAATAAACTTCGTGGCGCCATCCAGTATACCACAGGCAACTGACTGGGCTCGCATCCCTAAGTAGACGGGTCCTCTTGGAACTCCTCCTCCGAAACTGGCGTAGTCTCCTCTTCAACTGGTATTGTGTTGAGGCAAGGGTGAGTACTTGGTACTCAGCAAGTCATGCACAGAATGCAAGCTAATATACTATATGCATGGCTTGGTACAAAGGAATAGCTCAAGGTATATTTGCAGTAAACAGCTTTTGACAAGTAAATAAAGTAGATTCGAAAGCAGTAGAAATAAGTAGAGCATAAATAACTTTTTAAGAAGTTTAACAAACATTTTTCCCATCCTACACCATATTTCCATCATCTTCCTTGTTAAACCAACCCATCTTTTCAAAACCAAGTTATTTTCAGAAAATCTAACCCTTGACTGTAATTCCCGAGCATTGTCGATGCGTGGACTCGGCTATTCAAATAGATTCTACACTCTGCAGAGGTTATGCACTTTACCCACAAGATACAATCCACTCACCACGTCGGTAGTGAATCGCCATACAAGAGTATGCGAATGAGCGATCATAACAAAGCCTTCGGAAGCCTCAAACAACACAGGTGGTCCTCTCCAGACGTGCTCTACACCATCCCTTCCCTTAGCTAAGGCGAAGTATGGGACCAACACACCGTTAGATGGGTACCTGGCCACACCACGATACGCTCCCCGCACAATCACACAAAAGGTGTAATCGACACCCTGAGGCTCCACAAGTGAGTCCTTAGCGACTTAGTCAACTAGGGCCGTCCCATTCGACCATGTGGTTGCAAGTATGACCGAGTTCAAAGGCTTGCAAGGTTAAGTCCTTAGAGTGACCAGGGCAAGACTACCCGAAAACCAAATCATCATCCCCAATGCCACACGGCCCACCTCGATTACTCTTGCCACATGCCCCTGGCCGAAAATCGTTTATCAAACCCGATTGATTACCATGCACCACGTGCCATCAACATCACATGATACTTTTCCAAAACAGGTTCAATATATCATTAAGTCAATATTAGCATTTGATTATCCAAAATCATGTCATGAGCACGTAGTGTGTCTAAGCGATACTACAACGATCTAAACCCATGTTGGCAATTTAATAATGTCCAACTAGTAAACCACAACTAGGGTGACAAAAGGGTCATGGCACATACTTAAGTAATCAAGGTGTCATATAGCAAATTGGTATTTATCTAACCCCATGTTTAAACAAAGTATCTTTCTAATTGAACTAGCATGCAATAGTTTAAATCAAAATAGATTTCAAATAGGATCAATATGGTCAAAGCACAACTTGCCTTCAAAAAGCACTTGCTCTTGGTCTTGAGTTGGATCTGAGTCAATACTTCTCCTTGAATCCCTCCCACACTTCAACGTCTACTCGTAAAGCGTGCAAATAGCAAATACACAAATAAACACTATGCAAAAGATCCCAAAACTCCAAATAAAATCCATAAACAGAGAGAACATAATTTTCTGGATTTTTAGAAACTGGAATCACAAATTTGGAGTTAAAGCATAAAAGTTATGATTATTTAAAGTTTAAATAATCAATTAAATAATATTACAGAGAAAAACTTTAGTCCAAAAATTAAATAAAATTCATATTTAGGTAGATCTTAATTTTATACAAATTTAGAAATTTGAATCGCTCAAATCGGAGTTGAAACGCAAAAGTTATAAGCGTTTGAAGTTTGAATCTAAATTTGAAATCATTATTCGAATTAATAAATCATTTTCTTTTTCGAAATTAATTATTGCGTCGGCATGGACACGTGGCAGCTCCTGATTGGCTTGCTGACGTCAGCGGTCCATGGGCTCGGTCCACGCCGGCTCGGGTCCACGGTGGACTCGGTCCGCGGCTTCCACGTGAGATCGACATGTGGGCCCACTCGGTGACGTCATCGCCGACGCCCGGGCTCGGCCCATGGTGGCGGCAGTGGGGTCCATCGTGACGTCATGGGTGACGTCGGCGCTTGGCTGGGTTAGCCAGCGACATGCGGGCCCTCGACACGCGGGCCGCGTGTCGTGGACACGCGCCACACGCCAGCGGCCGACGCCAGCGTCGGTCCATCTCCTCGACACGTGGCGCAATCGCGACCGTTGGTTTGAAAATCAGCAGCGCGGATTAGATCCAGGGTTAACACGTTAAACTACTTGATGATCGTGGGCCGTTCGATCTAGATCGGACGGTCGAGATCTAATCCTAAAATCGCCTTTGCTACAAAGACGTGGTGAATGTGAACCGTTAGATCTTGATCCAGCGGTCCCGGATCTAATCGGGTTTGGAACACGTGATCTCACCTCAACCGTCCGATCTGGATCGGCGGTCCTCCGAGCTTCGCGGACGGCGATGGTTTCACGGCGGCGCTGGCTTGAGGAGACGGGACGGCGACCAAGGGCGCGGCGCTACGGGGCTTCTCGGCGAGATGAAACCTCCTTCGGTGCGTCTCGTCGCGGGGACTCGGATCACAGGCTCCTTCTCGGCGGAAGACGACGGACGACGGCGGAAACGGCGCAAACCGCGGCGGAGGAGAGACAACTCCGGCGGCGATTGCGGCTCAACGCGGCGGCTTTCGGCGAGATGGCTCCGAGGAAGCGGAGTGCGCAAGGATGAGGGCAACCTCGGGGGCGTCTCACGCTTTAAATAGCCTCGGCGTTCGTGCCTAAGCGGAAACCTAGTTCGTTACTGGCGGCGGCGGCGGCGAGTCGGCTTCGGACTCGGCGAAGACGACGAAATCGTGGCCGTCCCACGTGGCACGATCGACGGCCACGATCGCGACGGGCGCGATCGGATCCGGGCGGATCTGGCTCGAGCCGTGCTGGTGATCTCGGCCGTTGGATCTTGATCCAGCGGTTGGGATTGATTAGGGTTAGGAGTGGGTTCGGTCGAGTCAATCGGCTCGGTCGGACTCGAGTCCGACTTCGGTCGGATGAAACGATACTTGACCCGAGTTGGATTTTCCAGTAATTAATATTTAAAATAATTCCCAGTAATTCATTTAATTCATTAAAAATAGCAAATGACTCAGAAAAATTCCAGAAAAATTCTGGAAAATATTTTGGATCATTTTGGACTCAAATAAAATATTTCCAACAAAAATTTATTTGCAAATTTAAATTCTTTAATTATTTCAAAATGGAATAAATTCAAATAAATTCCAAATAAATCCAAATAAATTCCAGAAAATTCCAAAAATTCACCAAAGTGCCAAATCACACATGAATTTAAGAAAAGCAAAATTTTGGGATGTTACAGGCGCCAAGGCTCATGAGATTTCCCACGAATACAGCACCCCGGAACCCATGCGCCATCATCCGAGCTCATCGCCCCTCGCTCTCCCAAGCGAGGAGCGTCTTCGAGCCTTGGCCACATCGTACGTAATATCAAAGAATTCCCCTAGCAGGTAGACCTGGAAACCATGGGAGCTTTGGTGGCGGACGATCTCGAAAAGATCGTTGCTGATTTGAAAGCAGCGGATGTGACCCGCGAAAAGAGAACCTAGAGCGATTCTCGGGAACATTATCTACGCGCCCCCACTCGCTCTCGCCTTGACGACCCTCGTGACGACCGACGGGAATGCGACCCGTACCGTGAGGGCGCTCGGAGCGCCTCCCGAATGGCCCTGCGCGAGCACGCGGATGCTCGGCACGCGGATCCTCGGGCTACTCTCCCTCCCTTCGACCTCGAGAAGTTTTTTCTCGGTTGGGTCCGCGGGTCAGGGGGCCGAGCAGCGAAGATCATCACGACCGTCGCAACCAATGCGAACGCCACGATAGCCCCATCTTCAGATGCCGCGCGTTCGCCGCACCCCTTCGACGGGTGACGTGGCTGAGCAAGTTCAAGCCCGGCCACAACGAGAGGTTCAACGGGACGCAGAATCTCGAGGAGTTCCTTTTGATCTACACCACGCCATCCTAGCCGCGGGCGGAAATGAGGGGGTCATGGCCAAATTCCTGCCCACGGTACTAGACGGTCCGGCTTGAACATGGCTATTCAATCAAAAAGAAGGGTCCATCCGATCCTGGGGACAGCTAAGCAACGCCCTCCGGGCAAATTTCCAGAGTTGTCCGCCCGGGCAAGGAATGTGATCTCAAGCGCTTAATCCAGACAGAAGATGAAACACTACGCCAGTTCGTTCAGCGATTCATGCAAGTTCGGAATTCCATCCCTAGCATCTCGGACGAGGCGGTTGTCCGAGCCTTTAAGTTCGGGGTCCGCGACGTCCGCTTCACACAGGACCTCAAGATCCACGCGGACATAACGGCCAACAAACTGTTCCGTTTGGCCGACCGGTACGCCAACGCCGACGAGGCGGTCTAGTGGAAGAAGATGCTGGACGAAGGCAAGCTCCCACCGCCACCCGGTTTGGAAGGATCCACAAGCAGGAAGAGCGTAAGCTCAATCGAAAAGAAGATCAAGAAGAAGAAGAAAAGATCCTCCGTGTCAAACCTGGTCGCGGCCGTCGAGCAGCGTCAGCGGCCAGTCGCGTAGACACAAGTGCGCAAGGGCTCGAGCACGAAGTCCAAATACCGGCCAACCCGGCGTAATAGCGACCGAGCGCAAGACGAACAAGATCGCGGTGATCGGCGCGGCCGCCCGAGCAACTACTTTTTCCCTCTCCATCAAATGCACGGACATGACCTTCGCAACTGTCGAACATGGACCTATTGTATGGAACAGTTCTACAGCGGCAAGGGTCCTATGCCCACGCTCCCGAAGCATGGCGAAAGCAACAAGGGCAAATAGCCCACCGATGAGGATTAAGACATGGAGTACCAGGAGCCCAAAAACCACATTGCTATGATATTCGGGGGCTCCTCGGCCTACAGGTCCCGTCGCAAATTGAAGGAGGCGGCCCAAGAGATGCACCACATCACCCACGGCAAACCTCCCATCCAGCAGCTCAGATGGTCCGAGCTGCCTATCACGTTCTCCAAAGACGACTGCCCAACAGGGATGACAAAACCCCAGAAGCTCCCAATGGTCATGAGCCCCACGATCAGCAACACCGTGGTGGGGCGAGTGCTCGTTGACTGCGGGAGCTCCCTGGACCTCATATCCGCCAGGGCCTTGGACGAGATGCAGATCCCCAGGTTCAAAATCAAGAGCATTGTAATCCCGTTTTATGGGATAATACCGGGCACATCGATCAAGCCGCTCGGACAAATCGTTTTGCCTGTGATGTTTGGCAGTCCGAGCAATTTTCGGATGGAATTGATCACGTTCGAAGTGATCGACTTCGAGTCTGCCTACAATGCCATTCTAGCCCGACCGGTGCTCGCTAAGTTCACGGCCGCCACACACCACAGATACCAGTGCCTGAAGGTACCTGGGCCCGCCAGTATAATCTCGGTAAAGGGAAACCATAAAGCGGCCTTGAACTGGGACGAAATAACGCTGCACATGGTCGGGCAACTGCCCCAGCGCGGGCCCAAACAAGAGGTGAAGAATTCCCGACCAAAGACCACCCTCCAGCCTGGGGGGGAGACGAAGGCGGTCCCGCTGCGCGACACAGAACCAATGAAGGTCATGCACCTGGGGACCTCTTTGGACCCCAAATAGGAACTCAACCTCGTGACCTTCCTCCGGAAGAACGCAAACGTGTTCGCCTGGGAACCGTTCGACATGCCTGGAGTCCCAAGGGAGGTCGTCGAGCACAAGCTAGCGGTCCGGCCTGATAAGAGACCTGTGCGGCAGAAGCTCAGGCGCTTTTCCTTGGAAAAACAAGCTATCATCCGGGAAGAACTGAACAAGCTCCTCAAGGCCGGCTTCATACGAGAAGTCGACCACTCGGAATGGCTGGCCAACCCAGTCATCATGAAGAAGAAGGGGGGAAGTGGCGCATGTGCGTCGACCATACTGGTCTGAATGCCGCATGCCCCAAGGACAATTTTTCGCTACCTCGCATAGATCAGCTGGTCGACGCGACGGCGGGCTCCCAGGTGATGAGCTTTTTGGACGCCTATTCAGGCTACCATCAGATCAGCATATCTCCTGAGGACGAAGAGAAGACCTCTTTCATCACGCCGTTTGGCACTTTCTGCTACACGACCATGTCTTTCGGTCTTACAAACACCGGAGCAACTTTTCAACGCCTCATGCAGAAGGCTTTCTCGGACCAAATAGGTCGAAACCTAGAGGTCTACGTAGACGACATAGTAGTCAAGAGCAAACTAGCCTCGGGGCATGTGCTCGACCTAGAGGAAACCTTCTGTAACCTCAATAAATACCGAATAAAGCTAAATCCGGAGAAATGCGTGTTCGGCGTGAGAGTAGGGAAAGTCCTCGGCTACATGATCGAGGCCATTGAGGGCATTGAAAAAGATCAAGGCCATTGAGGGCATGCGACCACCCACATGTACATGGGAGGTCCAGTCTCTGACTGGGAGAATGGCGGCCCTTAGCCGTTTCATTTCCCAGCTCGGTGAGTGTGGTCTGCCCTTCTTCAAAGCGCTTCGCAAGCACGACGGGTTCATTTGGACGGAGGAAGCCAACAAGTCCTTCGAAGAGTTGAAACAATACCTATCGAAGTCTCCGATCGTAACCGTGCCAAGACCAGGTGAAGGCTTTCTACTATACTTGGCCGCAACCCCCCAGGCGGTAAGCACGGTGCTAAAAGTGGAAAGGGACGGGACGCAACGACCAATCTATTACATAATTGAAGTCTTGCACGGACCAAAGGAGCGATACCCAGAGGTCCAAAAGCTCTTGTACTCACTGCTTGTAGTCTCCAAGAAGTTGCGACACTATTTCCAGGCCCACAAAATTAGGGTTTCGACCAACTTCCCGCTACGAGAAATCCTAGGGAACCAAGATGCCAGCGGCCGGATAGCAAAATGGGCAATGGAGCTAGCCGAGTTCGAGATCGAGTTCTCGGCCCGCACAGCGATCAAATCCCAGGTCCTGGCAGACTTCCTGGCGGAATGGACGAACCCTGCTCTGCCTCCGACGGACCCCGACCAATCCGGTAAGGATCGCTGGGTCATGTACTTCGATGGGTCCCGGGCTTACGAGCGCTCGGGGGCTGGAGTAGTCCTAATATCGCCACAAGGGGAGCAGATCCAGTATGCCCTCCAGGTAGAATATGAAGGCCTTCTGGCCGGGTTACGAGCATGCAGATCGCTTGGGGTCCAACGGATCACCGCCAAAGGTGACTCTCTGTTTGTCGTCAACCAGGTTAACAAGGAGTATCAGTGTTCTGATGACTCGATGGCGCTTTACCTGGTTGAAGTCAGGAAGATGGAGAAGTATTTCAAGAATTTCGAGGTACTCTACGTCCCCAGGAAGGAAAATTCCCTGGCCGACCACCTATCAAAAGTCAGTTCCGCCCAAATCCCTGTTCCTGCTGGAGTGCTCGTGGAGCATTTAGATAAGCCCTCCATTTCCTCTGTAGAGGCGGCACCAGAGACGCACGGTAACGTCTCCTTCCTCGAGCAGGTTGTGAACTGGATGACGCCATTCGTCCAGTACCTCGCACACGGGACACTGCCCGAAGAAGAAGCTGAGCGCCCCCGGCTTATAAGATGATCCTCTCCCTATAGGTTGGTCGAAGGTGTCTTGTACCGCAAAGGGGCACTCGGAGTCCTCTCCAAATGCATCGCCCGGGAAGAAGGTGAATACCTCCTCAAAGACATCCATGAAGGCATGTGCGGAGCTCACTCATCTTTCAGGACGCTAGTGAGCAAACCCTTCAGATTGGGTTAATACTGGCCGACGGCCTTAGCCGATGCCTGCTCGATAGTAACCTCATGTCGAGCATGCCAGTTCCATGCCCGCAAGATCCACTAGCTGGCCTATGCGCTCCAAACCATTCCCTTGACATGGTCGTTTTCGGTCTGGGGGGTCGATATACTCGGACCCTTTCCCCGAGGGCGGAAGGGCTGCAAGTACCTGCTCATGGCAATTGACACCTTCACCAAGTGGATTGAGGCGGAACTAGTGTCAACCATCTCGGCCCAAGCGGCCACGAGATTTTTTCGCAATAACGTGGTAACACGCTTTGGCATACCAAACCGTCTTATCATGGACAACGACACCCAGTTCACAAGCAAACTGTTTCAAGCCTATTGTGAAGACATCGGAACCAAGCTATGCTTTGCATCTGTAGCCCACCCGCAAAGCAATGGAGTGGCCGAACGAGCAAACGGGCAAATCGACCAAGGAATCAAGAAGAGAGTCTTCAAGAACCTCGATCAGCACGGGCAGGCTTGGGTGGACGAACTCCCTCCCGTCCTATGGTCGGTTCGAACTACAACGAGTCGAGCTACGGGGGAAACCCCCTTCCAACTCATCTATGGAGCAGAAGCCATCTTGCCCGCTGAAATCGCGTTGGGGTCCCCGAGAGTACGCCTGGTCGAAGAAGTCGACCAAGAGGGTGAGCGCCTTCTTGACCTTGACCTCGCAGAAGCAACACGCAAACGGGCCCTACTACGATCCGCGGTTTACCTGCAGACCCTTCGCAAGAATGCGGCCAAATTGGTTCAGCCAAGGACCCTAAAAGTTGGCGACCTCATCCTCCGACGAGTTCAAGATCTGTCAAGAGCGAACAAGCTAACCCCCAGATGGGAGGGTCCTTACACGGTCGTCTCAACAGCCCGCCAGGGGGTTGTCCGCCTTGTGATGGAAGACGGACGGGAGCTCGCCAGCACCTGGAACATCGACCAGCTATGCAAGTTCTTTGTTTAATTTTGTTTCCACAACTCCTGTAGCTTTCTTCTTTCCAATAAAGATCTGATTCTCTCGCCCATCCTACCACTCGCAAGGGGTTATCTGTGCCAATCCCTCCAGCTCAGCAGGGAGTTACGCACGACCTACCAGGGACATTAACGACCAGCGACAGACCATTTAACTTGCCTTCGGAGGTTTCAGTCCACTTAAGCCGATTGATCCTTCGCGGTAGTTCTTCGCTGCAAGACACAATCGCACGGACACCCTCTCGGACGGCCCAGAGATCTGATGGATCTGCATACGCTCGACCGTTGCGCACCTAGCCACTGCTTGTGGTTCAGCGAGAATCAGTGATCGATAAGTGAAGGTCGTGCGATTTCTCTTTCTTTCACTAACTCTCCTGCCAACGAGATCGTGCCCTCAACTTGGGAGCACGACCTTCGTTAACAGTAGGGGGCCCAGTAGGTAGCGAGATACCACGGAGATATCGCGACTTCGCATTGAAAATACCGACCATACTTCCATTCACGCTCGATTAAAGCACTACGTACCCGAAATTGCTCGTTGCTGCTCTTGTTCGTTTTCCCTCGTTCATTTTCAGGTCGGCCATCGGCCAGAAACATAGGAGTAAAAGATAGAAAAAAGAGAAAAAGCGTCCAAGGATGGGAAGGAATCTTTACTCTCATTAAAAGGCCTATGTTCCTATACAATTGCGCATTCAGGTGGAGAAAGAGAAGAGTCAAAATAGTCTGGCACGCTTCTCGTCCTGCAGCGTGGCAAGCTCTTTTTTCACGGAGTCGAGCTCGGCCAACTCGTTGGCACTGAGCGCGGAGCGGCGCAGCGCCTCCACCGCATCCTCCAGGTTCGCCCTCGCCTGCTCACTTTGCTCAAGGCGTTCCTTGAGAACGAGGATGGACTCCTCGGCCTTGAGTCGGATCTCCACCTCTGAAGATTTCAGCCCGTCCAACGAACGCTCGAGCTCCGTGATCTTAGCGTCTTGCTCGGCGTTATGCTTGGCGAAGACTTTGGGTGGGACGGTCGCTATGAAGTCCTTCATGGTGACCTCGAGCACTTACGCACGAAGGCATGTCAGGTCATCTCAATGAGTAAAACTAAGCTAAAGCGGTTCATGCTTACCCAGCGAAGGTGCTCCCGAAGGCCTTCCTAGAAGAGCTCGGCTGGGTCCTCCGGAAGGGGATCCACCCGAGCACCCTCCCCCCGATAAGGCGTTGTGCTCGGGGGCTCTTCCTCCTCCTCGGAACTGGCCTCTGCGATGTTCGGGAGGCCAACGTCCTGCGCCGGCGGAATGGCTACCACCAGGGCGAGATCGACCCGAGGGCGGCCTTCCTCTGGGACCATGGGGCTCGGCGTCAAGGGTCGCGCCTCGTTCGAAGGCGGGTCTTGATCGCCCGCCGAGCTTTGGCCCGCTGCCACGACCAGCAATTCCCCTAGCCCCGGACTGCCGTTCGGGGTCGGGACCTGGGCTCGCGGGGAGGTTCCCCCAATCTCCTGGAGGGTCTCAGCGATGACGTCTTGGGCCGCGGCCTCCCCAAGGTCCTCGGCCTCCTCGCCCTGGTCAACCTCTAGGTCGCCTTTCGCCTCCCCGGAGTCCTCGCCAACCTCAATGATGAGGTGAGGGATTCCTTCGCTCGCTGCTCGGGCGTCCGCAGCCGCAATAAGGTCGGTCACGACTGCGACTTGGTCAGGCGCAGTTGCAATTTGGTCGACCGCAGCCCCCTCGGACGACATTGCGTCCGCGATTCGCCCGAGCTCCCTCTCTATTACATAATTGAGCATGTCATCAGCCATGGCTTCGAAATCCCATGGCTCCCTACTAGCTACGACACGCACTATAAACAGTATGGCGTCAGCAAGGTGTCCGAAAAAGAGACGAATTAATGTGGAGGAGACGAGACTTACCTTGCATGGCCTGAGCTACGGAAGCTCGGGCCTATACCAAGAGGTTGGCCATGTCCTCACGGGCCTTATCGGCTCTGGCCACTGCAGGGTCGACCTACTCTAGGCTGACCTCCTCTAAGGTCGGCGGTGGAAGCACCTGCTGCACGCCCAATGATCTCCGGCTCCTTGTGGTCAAGGGCGCCAGGTCCTCCTCTTCCTCCTCCTCGGGCTCGGGCACCGAGCTCGAACTCACCCACGCAAGTTCAACTTGGAGGGCGGCGATCCTATGCTCCAGCTCCTCCCTCTTCGCTCATTTGGCGAGCTGGTGCAAACGAGCCATCAGCTCTGGATTCTTCTTAGTGTGCTCGATCATCCACAGCCTGGGGTCGCTTACCTCCCTCCGGTCGGCATACTCCAAGTGTGGTCGGGGAGAAGGACCGCTCGAGCCGGACTACCTCCTCGAATGCGGGGGGGACAGCATAAACGACACCGATCTGTCGCGCCGTTTGCACCCCGCCAGCTTCTTGGTCCTGCGACCACGGGTCGCAACGCCGAGGTCTTCCGACAATGGCTTCAGCTTCACCACCGCGGCCTCGAGGGCGATTTTCTCCTTCCAGATGAGAACAAGCAAGTCAGGGATATGATCAAAAGAGGACCCCTAGCATGACGCTCCCGAGGCGGGGAACTTCGAACGCGTCTTGCCTGGGTCGTGGCATCAGAAGATAGCTGAATGAGCTCTTACCACTTCGGTTCGCCCGAGCAAATTGTTCGGGACTTGGCAGCCGGCGTCGATCTCCTTACCCCTGGGGGTGCCGAACATCTTGGCCACCCTCATGTCCACCCAGTCCTCGCGCAGGGTTGCAGACCAGAAAGGACGTGAGCACAACCGGCACTGTCTACGAAAGAGAAAGGCTGGGGGCAAGAGGACCTACTTGAGCTCGCCTCCCGGGTGAGGTCTTGCCATCCGACGATCTCGAAGAAGGGGTGTTCCCTCCTCCTGAGGGGTGACACCCGGTTCCGAACAAAGTCCTAGTCAATGTCTAGACCGGTGAGCCCCGTGTAGGTGAGCTCACTGATCATCATGAGCACCTTCTCCTCCTCGGGCTGCACTGGCGGTTGAGGCGTTTCCACACAAGGAACGCTCGCCCCGATGTAGTGGAGGGAGCTCCCCTCCATCTTTTTCAGGTAGAACCAGGACTCGGCCCATCCGGCCACCGAGTCCTTGAGCGAGAAGACCGAGTACTCGTATGGTCGGTTGGGTCGGAGGCTGGGGTAATAGCAACCGACCGGAGAGGCCGGGCCGGTGCGGAATATGGTATAGAAGTGAAAAAAGAGGCTGGGTGTGGGCAAGACGCCCACGTACCCCTCGCAGAGATGAGCAAAAATGGCAAGAATGAGGATGGAGTAAGCATGGAGATGGGTGATCTCGCATTGGCAGAAAGCAAGCACCGCCTCGACGAACTCGCTTTCGGGCATTCGAAGCCCATCGATGGAATAGAGCTCGCAAGGGACGATCTCTCCCTCCTGCTGCTGTGGCTCCTCCTCATCATCTGGCGCTCTCCATGACCCCGCATCGAGGTACTCGGCCCATTGGAGTATCTCGAGCTTTTCCTTAGTGAGCTTGCTCGCAGCGAACTTGGCCATTAGGACAAGGAAAATGGAGGAAAAGAGAGGCGAAAGCTGGATCAGAAGAACCGCGGAATGACAAAGTAAACAATGAAAGGTCGGGCGGCTGCTCAAATACCCGATCCTGGGGAAGGCGAAAGGATTTCCCGCCGTTGCGTTCGAAGAAGCCCTAAGGGCGCGAGGGCAGTTGGGGGATTCACCATTCCCGGCCCGACACGTGGATGTACGGTACCCGAAA
The DNA here is from genome assembly GCA_036346355.1 of Rhipidocladum racemiflorum. Lineage (NCBI taxonomy): Eukaryota > Viridiplantae > Streptophyta > Magnoliopsida > Poales > Poaceae > Rhipidocladum > Rhipidocladum racemiflorum. The sequence continues at coordinate 35,111,871 of CM070579.1, forward strand.
CTGTCCCGTCGTGGGCGGTTCCCAAAGAAAACGGTTCATGTAATAGCCAACTAGCTTCTCCAATAAGGAACCAAAACAACTACTCGCATTCATCCGCCCGATCGCATCGTGGTCGTGAATCCAGCGCGTTTGCACGTTCCCAGGAGTGGCGCCCGGATGCGGCAGTGACGATTCGCTACAAGGTTTCCAATCCCCCCACCTTGAATGGGTAGGCTCAAGAGGAAGATCTCTTCGGGCAATTTGTCCGCTTGAGCCTCGGGGGCTAGCTGTCGGGGATCGGATAGTTCACGTAGACCGGGCTTATTCCGACCTCATGGGTCCCGAAGGTCGGTCCCGGGATGGACTCCCGGCCAAGTCTAGGGCAGACTGGCTTCCTGGGCTAACTCCGAGCATACCGCTCGAATGACATGCTCGGGTTAAGGCGGTCCTTGCTCGGGCCTGGCTCACGCTCGAGCAGGCATGGTCGGGTGGTCGCGGCCAACGGTTATGACCAGAATAGCGATATTCATGCCACTCTGAAAGATCGTGAAGCTCACGACGTGGACGTGGAGCGGATCTCGGATTCCGTTGTAACCGCATTGGACACGGTGAAATATACACGACGCGGGTAGTGATCAATGATACACCCTTGTAATTTATAAGTACCTCTGGTCCGATAAAAAGAGGGGACACAGACATACACAGACACACACACACAGCGAGACAGCAATAGACATCACACTGGAGTAGGGTTATTATCTCCCTCGTGAGAGGCCCGAACCAGGATAAATCTCCGTGTCCTTCTCTGAGTGTGTTTAATCCGATGGAACCACGCATCCGTTCGAAGTCGCCCTTCACGCAAGAACGGGACGGAGTTGATCCCCTAATCAACCAAGTAAGCTCGGCGGGGGGCCTGCTCCCCAATCGCCGACACGTATATATATGTATTCATGCCACAACTAAACATTCATGCGTCCTAGTCTAATATACATATATACTTGAAACCTAAGGTATACATGCACATACAGGTTACGGCTACATTAAACTCATGCATGCACCTAGTATAAACCTACACATACTAGCATATATATATATATATATATAAACACACGCACCCACACAACCTAACATATACTTTAGTATACTCATCCGTTTAGTAAATAAATATATATATATACGTATATATATACCTACGCAAATATACAAACGAGATAAAAACAGAAATAGAGCGCGCACGCGCGAAAGAAAAGAAATACTACCGATTGACAGTAGCAGTGACGGCGGCGTCGCAGGGGAAGGTGACGGCGACGACAGCGGCGGTGACGACGGCAGCGGTGACGTAACCAGCGGCGACGGCGGCGGCTTCAACGGCGGCGGTGACGATGTCAGGAGAAAAGGCAGTGGAAATGCTGTGGTGACTAGAACGTTGTAATGAGGCAATGGAGAGGCTGTATATAACTTGCTAAGGCTTGGAGAGATGGAAACTAGAAATGTGCATGCACAGAGGCTATGGCTAGAAACGGCTGGAGAGGAAACATATAGGAAAATGAAGGAAAGTCATGCAGGCGCAGTGAGAAGTCGCTTAAAGGATTATTTGGAACCTAACAGTTACTAGTTTTCACGTCCATGCTAATGAGGCCAGTTACTAGTGTTCAATATGCAGGGCAATAGGAAACGGTTGGAGTAAATTCCAAGGCATGCATGCATGGCAGCTTGAATGGGTAGACTGGAGAGAAACGTTCTGGTATCCATGCATTACATGTAAAATTATGCATACACGTGGGTATAGGCTGAACACTTACGTATATATGCATACACATATACACATATACCTTCACAAAACATGTTGAGAGAGAAAAAAAACAGAGAGGTTCTAAAAATCTGAAAAATTCCTCCAAAATACTAGGAATTATTTGGAACTTAACAAAGTTGGTTTCGCGATTTTTCAACGTATAGATTTTTCGTAAAAAATTCTTTTAGTGAATCAGGCACCTGTACAGATTTTTGTAAAATCAACGTCTTAAGTTATATAACATGTTTTTCGAAAATGTTTGAAAGAAACACTCTCGTCTTCCAAGTATATTTATTATAAACAAAATTTTAGATGTTATGCTTATACAAAAATGCATGCTCTTTATTTAATACGATTAGTCCACTAAACTTGAATTCAAATTACTCGCGAGGATTCCAAGTAAATTTCAGAAAATTACAATTAATCCCAGAAACACACTAAATACATTAAAAGAATTTTTGGGATGTTACAAACCTTCCCCCTAACAGAATCTCGTCCCCGAGATTCAGAGCTGGCTAGAGAACAAGTTGGGAAACTCCTTCAAATCTTCTTCCCGCTCCCAATTCGCTTCGCTTTCCGAGTGGTTGCTCTATTGGACTTTGCAAAAGCGGGTTGATTTGTTCCTGGTCTCATGATCCATGTGTAACACCCCGGCATTTAATATGCCCGAATGCTACCAAATAGTAAGCTAAACAACGTCTAAATACCACATTTAAACATAAATTCCAGCAAAGGTACATATGCTAAAAACCGATATCTCGGCAGCATCTCCTTTGCTTTTCCATGAGTTAACACAATAACACAATCATGGCAAGATATAACATGGCACACGACATCTATAACATCAACATAAATGGACATAACATCAAATTACGCCAAAAAATACTACGCTCAACTACTTCATAAACTATAACGAAGCAAATAAGGAATCACTAGCATGCTAAATTAAACCATACGTTAAGTTTAAGGCACAACTCTTAATATCATGTCTCCAAGTGATTAATTATGGACTATGATGGTGGAGCTACGTGTAGAAGTGTAGCTAGACCCCTTTTTCCCGCATGCCGATCTCAAAGTACCTAAAAACAACGTAAAACACAAGCGTGAGTTCGAAAAACTCAGCAAGCATATTGTAATGGACAACAAGATCATTTACAAGACAATAATACCTTACATCACATATAACATCTCATACTTGAGCACATAACAACATCATCATCATTAAATATGTATTGCAATGCAATGCAATGTTATGCTCATATCTCCTTGGAAACTCATACCGGTATGGTTGAGTACACACCCGTCGGTGTGCACCCTTTTCCCCTTCCATCCCGAAGATGGATGGTGCCTACTCCTCGCTTCCATTCACCACGTGGATGGAATCACGATGTAGGTCTTACTCAATGGCGTTCCGGACTAGTCATAACTTTCTCACCGACCTTCCCCGGACTAGTTATGACTTTCTCACCGCCCTCGCCCCATCTCATGACATGCATGCAACTATGCCAATTATCATATCTCATTTGTACATAAACATATGGCATCATGTCATAGTACACATAAACACATGGCATCGAATCATGATAAGTATAGACACATAGCATCATATCATGATAATCATACTCAATATATCATTGGAAAACAGCAAGCATGGCAAGTGATCATAGCAAGTATTCAATCTTTCATCTAATCTCCACAAGCAACCTACGATTCCGCTATACATTACAACACACTTGCCTCAACCGCGGGCGGCAATTTGTGGGAAGTCGAGGGCACTCCGGTGTCACACCACCTGCACATAGGCATCACACACTCACAATCATGCCCACAAAACAGTCACGCAAAAACCCCATCTAACCCGACATTGCCCACTACTCGCAAAACCTAAAAACAGAGGTTCTGTCCCGACGGGACAGCAGCCTTGCAAAAAGCATAACTTGAGTTCTGGGACTCCGAATCAATTAAACGAGTACATCCTCGCGTAGCTTAGGAAATTTCCCAACTTTCTCTAGGTATATGGAAAGACTGATTCGGACTCTAAAGTCGTCTAATCTACAGATTACCGTGATCTGTTCCAATTACGTCACAGATTTTAACACGCTCGGTAAAACAGCCATAACATTCAAACGGCTGATCGGAATTTAACGTGCTTTATGTCAACGGAAAGATAATTAAATTATCTACAACTTATTCAACATCCGTACGGACAGACTCGGATTCTAAATCGACGAAAACGAGAACCCTAGCCCAACTGCTCATGTTGTCCCAAAACAGTAACGTGGCAACATCTAGATCTAATCCAAATTACTCCAATCCAGCACCACCAATTGATCTAAAAACTTGATAAACTCCCTAATAACAGTACCTAGCTCATCTCCGAGGAGCCCCATGATCATACCTTTGCCCGACGCACGAAAACTCCAATCGATCTCCTCGCTCCTCGCACCTCGCTCATCGCTCCTCGGATGGATCCATGAGGATGAAGGGGTGGGGAGGTCACCCTAGGGCAGCAAGGGGGGTGGAGGAGAGGTGGTGTGCAATGGGGAGCAATGGGGGCGCCATGGGGGCAAGAGATGGGGCGGCTAGGAGGTGGAGGGAGGAGGAAGGGTGGCGGCTAAGGTTAGGGGCACATGGGGCAGGGGTGGACGCCCCAAGGGCTGGTGGGGAGCCCTTGTACCAGCCCCCACACCCAAACCTAGTCCGTTACGGAGACCTACTCCATCCCACCAAAGCCTACCAAAGCCCAAACTCCCCCGTGAAGGCCCAAAACCCCGGAAACGGCCCGGAAAAGCTATTAACCTCCATATCCTATAGTTTTAACCTTAATTCCACATCTCATAATGTTATTAACCTTATCATGCACGTTAAATAAGGTTATGACACTCCGTGGTGTCACAACACTTCAAAAGGCCCAAAAACGCGAGTAAACCTCTAGCCGCAAGATTTTCTTCTCTAATTTCGCAATTTGTAATGTCACACCAAAACGTAGTGTCACACCATGGTATCTAGAATCTTCACTGGATGCTCTTTGTATGTCAAATCTTCTTGTAGATCGATGGCTTCCAGTGGTGCTTGTTCTTCAGGTACTCGTAGACATTTCTTCAGCTGTGAAACATGAAATACATCATGTACTCCTGCTAGTGATTGCGGCAACTTCAGCTAATAAGCTACTTCACCTCTTCGTCTTAGGATCTTGAATGGCCCAACATATCTTGGAGCGAGCTTCCCTTTGGTGTGAAACCTTCTGACTCCTTTGAGGGGTGTAACTCTGAGATATACATAATCCTCTGGCTCAAAGCTTAAATCTCTACGTCGATTGTCAGCATGGCTCTTCTGCCTGGACTGAGCAATCTTTAATTTTTCTCTGATCACAGCTATGCTCTCTTCAGCTTCTTGTAATATATCTGGTCCAAATACTCGTCATTCACCAGTCTCATTCCAATTTAACGGTGTTCGACAAGGTCTTCCATATAACGCTTCAAAAGGTGACATTTGCAAACTAGCTTGGTAGCTGTTGTTATAGCTAAACTCTGCATAAGGTAAGCACTTGTCCCATGAAGTAGTATATGCCAATGCACAAGCTCTAAACATATCTTCAAGAATTTAGTTGACTGTTTCAGTCTGACCATCTGTTTGTGGGTGGTAGACTGTACCGAAATTTAATCGAGTTCCCAACGCCTCATGCAGCTTACCCCAAAATCTTGAGGTAAATTGGGTAACCCTGTCTAAGACAATTTTCTTCAGTACTCCATGTAGGCAAACAATTCTTGACATGTACAGTTCTGCTAGGCGATCTCCTGAGTAAGTTGTCTTCACGGGTATGAAATGCGTAACTTTGGTTAAACGATCCACTATGACCCATATTGAATCGTAACCAGCTTGTGTCCTGGGCACATCGGTTATGAAATGTCCTGGGCAAACCGGTTATGAAGTACATACCGATCTCCTCCCACTTACACTCTGGAATTTTTAGAGGTTGTAGCAGTCCTGTCGGTCTCTGATGCATAGCCTTGACTCTCTGGCACACGTCGCACAAGGCAACATGCTCAGCTACTTCCCTTTTTGTAACACCCAGGCATCGAGTATGCCCTCGATGTCAACAAACATGATAGACATAGCATCTAAATGGCACAAATAAAGGTAAATTACAGCAAAGGAGCAAATGCTAAAACCAAAAATTTCGGCAGCATCTCCTTTGTTTTTCCATGATTTGAAGCAACAGCAATAATATGGCAATGTATAACATAATATGAGACATCTAAAACAGCAATAACAATTAATATGGCAACATCTTACGTCTAAAATAATGAATTGAAGTACTCCACAAATTATAACGAAGCAAAAGATGAACTTAAGCACACAATCAAGCCATACTCCAAGTTTCATGGCACTAAACTTATTATCATGTCTCCAAATGATAAAAACTGTCTATATGTGAGAAGCTACGTGTAGAAGTGTAGCTAAACCCCTTTCCCGCATGCCGGTTTCATGGTACCTAAAAACAACATAAGACACAAGCGTGAGTTCATCACTCAGCAAGTATATTGCAATGGAACAAAAAGGACAATTCAATGCTAATTTCATTACATATCATGCTTAACATCTAACCATGTTCAAATCTCATCGTGCACATCTCATTATCATCATAATGAATGCAATGCACATGTCTCCTCGAAGCACATACTGGTATTGCCGAGTGCACACCCGTCGCCGTGCACCCTCTTTCCCCTTCCATCCCGTAGATGGAGGGTGCCTACTCCTCTCTTCCATTCACAACTATGGATGGAATCACGAGGTAGGTCTTATTCAATGGTGCTCCGGATTAGTCATAACTTTCTCACCGACCTTACTGGACTAGTTATGACTTTCTCACCGACCTGGCCAGTTCTCATGCCATGTATGCAAATATGTCTTAAACATAAACAACTTGCATATAAACTCAACTAATCGTTGCGTAGCTTCATAATAAACCATTTTCATCATGTCACAAGAAAAGGTCAATCATGGCATCATATGATAAAACATGTGTAAACCATCTCATTATCAAATATTACGCCCTAAGCCGCTACCACTACAATACACTTGCCTTCAACCGCGGGCGACGGATTGGCTAGAGGATGAGGGCACTCTCGGGGTCACACCACCTGCACATATATGTTTTCCACTCAATATCATACCACCCAAGCATGTACAAAACTCAGAACACAATGATTCTACCCGAAACCTCGAAAACCTGAAAAACAGACCAATCTGTCTATCGGGACAACAGGCTTCCAACAATCATAACTTGAGTTCTAAGACTCCAAATTAAGTAAACGAGTACATTTTCTCGAAGCTTAGGAAATTTTCTAGCTTTTTCTAAGTATATGCGAAGACTGATTTGGCCTCTAAAATTTCCTAATCTATAGAACAACACGTTCTGTCCCAATCACGTCACAATTTTTAACATGTTCGGTAAAACAGCCATAACTTTCAAATGGCTGGGTGGAATTTAACATTCTTGATGTCCAATTAAAGTTAATTCAATTACCTACAACTTCTTCAACAGTCGTACGACCAAATTCCGAATCTAAAATTGCGAAAACTCAAACCCTAGGTCGGACGGCCAATCTGCCTGAAACAGATTGCCACCACAATTCTAGTTTTCATCAAATCTAACCCATGGCAGCACAACCTTTTGATCTAATGGCACCAAAACCTCCTCTATCACAACACCTATTCCACCCCAAAGATTTCCCATCACCATACCTTAGCCCGACGAACGAAAAACCGACGAACACTACTCCCGATCGCCCGATCTTCCTCCGCGCGCCAATCCCGCCGGATCTTCTCGTGGTGGAGCTCCCCAATGGTGAGGGAAACAACGTGGATGAGTGTGGCAGCAAGGGGTGGGGTGGAGCTCGCCTAGGGCCGGCTAGAGGTTGTGGGAGGGAGGAGGAACAAGGGGGGCAAGGGGAGGTGCAAGGGATGGAGGGGGGAGGCGGCTAGGGTTGTGTGGGAGGGGGGTGGCGCACAAGGGGCAAGGGGATGGTGCAAGGGCCTCTTAGGCAGAAAATTCCCCCCACTTGGGCCCCAAAAACTCCCCCACAAAAGCCCACTTCATCCCCCTAAGGCCCAACTAGCTCCTGCTAGGCCCAAACTTCCCCGGAAGGCCCAAATTCTCCCCTGGAAAGGCCCAAACTCACGGGGAAGGCCCAAAAACATGATACTAAAGTCGTACCATCATGCCGACATCGGAAATGACTCACACCGTCGATCCGTAGTGTCACACTTTTCATACTCGGCCACCAGAACCCTTCTTTCAAATCTTGGTACATCTTCGCGCTTCCTGGATGAAGTGAATACTTGGAATCATGAGCTTCCTCTAGTATCAACTGCTTAAGCTCCTTCTTGTTAGGTACACATATACGCTCCTTCATCCACATGATACCTTGGTCATCCAACCTGAAATCTTTGGCTATGCCTTCCTCCATCTTGGATTTGATTTGCTTGATCTTCTCGTCATCCCTTTGACCTTACTTGATCTGATCTTCTAAAGTAGGCTTTACTTCCAGAGCAGCTAAGAATCCTTCTGGCACAACCTATAGATTCAATTTCTTAAAATCCTTGCATAACTCCGCTTGACTGATTTCCATTAACATATTTACACTACGGCTCTTTCGGCTCAAGGCATCAGCCACCACATTAGCCTTGCCTGGGTGATAATGAATTTCCACATTATAATCTTTGATTAACTCCAACCACCTTCTTTGTCTCATATTCAAGTCTAGCTGGGAGAAAATATACTTAAGACTCTTGTGATCAGTATATATTTCACATCTATTACCAATAAGGTAATGATGCCACAACTTTAGAGCATGCACGATAGATGCTAATTCCATGTCATGCATTGGATAGTTTTCCTCATGTGGCCTTAACTGCCTCGACGCATAAGCAACTACCTTTCCATTCTGCATAAACACACATTCGAGTCCTTGACGTGACGCATCACAGTAAATGTCAAAACTCTAGTGAACATCAGGTAGAACCAATACTGATGCCGATGTCAGCCTCTTCTTTAACTTCTGGAAGCTCTTCTCACATTCAGGTGTCCAAGTAAACATCTTTTCCTTTTTCAACAACTGCGTGAGAGGTCTAGGAATTGTGGAGAAACCTTCTATAAACCGATGGTAATAGCCTGCCATTCCAAGGAAACTCCGGACCTGAGTCACCATCTTCGGTTGCTCCCAATGTAATACTGCTTCAACTTTACTTGGATCTACTACAACTCCCTCGACAGTCATGATGTGTCTGAGGAATTCAACTTTACTTTTCCAGAAATCATATTTGCTAAACTTAGCAAATAGCTGCTATTCTCTTAGCTTTTCCAACACTAGCCTAAGATGTTCAGCATGTTCCTCTCTGGTTTTGGAATATACCAGAATATCATCTATGAACACCACTACAAACTTATGAAGGTATTCCATGAAAACCTTATTCATCAAATTCATGAAGTATGCGGGTGCATTTGTCAATCCGAATGACATAACTGTAAACTCATAATGTCCATATCTTGATAAGAATGCAGTCTTTGATATGTCTTCCGATCTGATCTTCAGTTGATGATAACTCGATCGAAGGTCGATCTTAGAGAATACTCCTGCACCTCTTAGCTGATCAAACAAGTCATCTATTCTGGGTAGTGGATACTTGTTCTTTATCGTCACATCATTAAGTGCGCGATAGTCTATACACATCCGAAAACTTCCATCTTTCTTCTTGACAAACAGCACTGGTGCTCCCCAAGGCGACGAACTTGGTCTTATAAACCCTTTTCCAATAACTCCTCGATCTGCTTCTTCATCTCTATCAGCTTGTCAGTGGACATCCGATAGGGTCTCTTGGCTATCGGTGCAGTTCCAAGTACCAGTTCAATGATGAACTCGGTGTCTCTATCCAGTGGCATTCCTGGTAGATCATCTGGAAATACGTCTGGATACTCTCTCACCACTGGCACATCTTACAGGTTAGTTGTCTTCAAGCTGTTGACCATCAGTTGACCGTCTCGTATAGCGGTTGCTTGAAACTCTACCTTTCTACCATCTGGGCTTTCAACTGATACTACCCTTCGTCCACAGTCTAATACCACTTTATGTTTGGATAACCAATCCATCCCTAATATAATATCTAGGGTCTGGGTATCCAATATAACCAAGTTCGCTAGGAACTCTACTCCATTTATTATTAGTTTCACTCCAGAACATCCTACCTTGGATCGGAGTTCTGATCCAAGGGATTGAATCAAGAGCGTACACTTAAGATTCACAACAGGCAAATCATTCTGAACAGCAAATTCTCGAGAAACAAATGAATACGATGCTCCTGAATCAAATAAAACTGTAGTAGGTACGGAGTTGACCAGAAACGTACCTAACACAACATCCGTAGCTTCTTGCACTCCTTCAGCAGTGACATGATTGACCCGGCCTCTTGTAGCTGACTTGGTCTGATTTCCAGTTTGGACACCGCTGTGGTTCGCATTTTGAGCCGGTGTCTTCATAGGAGTGTTTCCCATGTTGAGACGTACCGGTGTCACTCCTCCTTTCTTAGGACAGTTATTGGCAAAATGTCCTATCTCATGATAGTGGTAGCAACATCTTCCTGTCATCTGTGAACTGCCTTCGGCTTGGTTTCCCGCTGGTGCAGGGGTTTGGAAATTCTGTCCTGCTGGATGCGGTGCTGGTACTGGTGCACGGACAGTGTTTCTGGGATGGAACCTTGCAACATGTTGTGGTGCCACCCTAGCTCTCTACTGTCCTGAGCGTCCACTCTACTGCGCCATCCTGCGTTTGCGATTGTCATCCAGCTCACGTCTCTTGTCCTCCAGAATCAGGGCTTTGTTGACCAGCTCCTGGAAATCCGGAAATGTGTGGGTTATCTATCCCACCTGTAATCCTGTGTTCAATCCCTTCAGGAAGCGGGATTGTCTAGCCTTATCCGTGGTCATGTCCTCCAGAGCATAACGTGCCAACTGAGTAAACTTATTTAAGTAATCAGCCACAGACTGGCCCCCTTGCTTCAATGATCTGAACTCTTCTTTCTTCGGATCCATGATACCCTCCGGCACATGGTATTGGCGAAAAGCAGCGGTAAACTCCTCCCAAGTTATCTCCTGGAGATTTTCCTGTGTAGCACAGTAATTCTCCCACCATTCTGCTGCTGTGCCCTCTAGCTGATGAGAGGCATAAAGTACCCACTCATTTCCATTGCATTAGGTAATATGCAACTTCCTCTCGATTAACCTAAGACAATCATCTGCCTCTAGTGGGTTAACATTGCCTGAAAATGTAGGCGGCCGAGTTCTCATGAATTCTGACAGTCTGGTGTGATGTTGTGGCCCCTGGTTGCCTGGTTGATTAGCAATGTTGGCGACCGCTTGATTAGCGATCTGCTGCATAGTGTCCGTGTTTAGAGCACCGGCAATACGATTTTTTGGTCTAGGGGGGTCGCGTGTTCCCTCTCCTCGAATGGCCTGGCTCAAGGGAGCCCAAAGTGTATACTGGTTCGGGCTAAATATCCCTACTCCAGTTTGTTCGCTGTGTATATTCCTTTCTGAGGTATTACAATCACTACTTCCAGGGGGAAGTTGGGGTTTGTTCGTTGTCCAAGTGTTCTCTCAAAATGTTCTCACTCTCCCCCTCCTCAAACCCCCTGTTCTCCCTTATATAGATGGGAGCGGCGGGTTACATGGGAGCTCCTCTAAAGAAAGGAAAAAAGAAGGAGAAGGGGTGTCTTGTCTCGGGGTTTGATCTTCGGCCTTGGCATCTGACCGGCCTACACCTCCCCGCGTGCTTGGTCGGTAGGCTTGCAGTGGAAGGAAGGTTTCGTCCTGTCGGGGGGACGTGACGCGCCATCCCGCATGCTTGTCAGGTGGCTGGTTTTAATGGCGAATGACCCTTGAGGCCTTGGGAGGGGACGTTCCCTCCTGTTGCGTGTTAGAGCGATGGAACCGGAGCCTGATTTCGCAGGCGGCTCCCCTGACATCTTGGGAAGGAGCCACCTACCCTGACACGGACGTGCCAGTACGTCGCGTTTGCCAGGGCGGGTACTCGAGTGCCGTAACGCTCAACCGGGGGGCTCTCCGACCCGGGCGGTCGGAGAAGGTTGGACGGGGTGTTCGAGCTGGAGCCTGGTCAGGGACCGAGCTTGTCTGCGGCCCACAGGTCTCCGGCTGGAGCTGGGCCTTGAAGGCAGCCCGCTCGAGGTTCCAGGCTACTAGGAATACCCATGGTATAAGTATTCGTCACATAGTCTGCATCATAGTTTGCATTAGCTGTGTCTGAGCAGCAAGGAAAGCTCCCAGATTCTGCATGTCCACGGGCGGTGCATTTGTGCATCGTTTTGGTTGCCTCCCTAACGCAATCCACTTCCTCCAGCTCCAACATTGCCACGAGTGATCACCATCCGCTGTTTGCTCCAACAATTAGAGAAAAGAGGGAAAAAGAATAGACAAGTAGAAAGGATCTTATGCGGGGGAAACAGGTGTAACTTCAAACCAAAAAGCTTTTGTAATAATATTAGTATGGTTGCTTACAAGTGCCTAAGGGCAATGCAACGCATACCAACATAAGCAAACATTACACCGGACAAACAGACACAAGACAAATTCAACTTCACAAGGACTCACGCCTAAGGCCGACTCTTGGAATGTAAAGACGCAACTCTAACAGCTGAGTCTCAAAATGACGCAACAACACACTCACTCATCGATGATTCCTGGCTGTGGTCCTCCTGGTGGATAGACCGGTGGATGAGCTGGCATCGGAGCAAACTGATCCCCATGCCCAACTATCATCGGGAGAAACGACCCAACTGACTCATTGAGTCCCGAGACAGCCAGCTCCTGGACCGGTGGCTCTGGCTCCTGTGCGGGTGCTTCCTGCACTGGTGCCTCCTCCTGAGCTGGTGCCTCCTACACCTCTTCCGGCTCCTTTGGATCTGGCTCGTGCAGCTCCAAAACTGGCTCTGGTCCTTGTCCATACAGAGCCTCCTCCAGCTCATGAACCCTCGTAAGGGAGTGAGCTGCGAGCTCCCGGGCCTCCCGCAGTTGAGTCTTCAAAGCCTTGACCTCATCTCCAGTCCTCTGAATCTCCTCCACCGTCTCATCCAGGGCCTCCTCCTGGGCAATCACAAACCTAGCCAGGTGAGTAACAGTGACATCTTCATCCTCAATCGGCCTCCGGTTTGCACGGGTATCTCGGCGTAGGTGATGGCGAAAGACCGTGCCCTCCAGCTCCCTAGAGTACATGCGAGCAATCCTCCTCATCGCCAGACGCGATGTCTCCTGGATCCCAGACTCAAATGTAGATATGCTGACGTTGAAGTACATGGGACGACTCGCCCTTACCCCATCTCGTGCATAGACCATCAGCCTGGTCTTCCACACTTGAACCTGTCCTGCCTCAACGATGGTGGTTCCTGTGTAGATCGGACGGTCATAGCCCCCCAGCACTTGCATCATGCGCCACATCTCAGCGGCATGCCCTCCAGAGCGCTCTCCATTGGTGTTGTACATCCTCATCTGCCAACAACGAAACTCGTAAGAACACAACATTTTATAAACAAAGTGAGAACAAAGAAAATTTAGCATAAGACACGAATTAGAAGAGAGGGGATAAGTCAAGAGTTCGTTTATTTCCTTGGCGAATTTTAACTTTAGAAAAATAGTTTTGTCCTGCTAACGGCCATTCTAAACTAAGGGCAATCCTACAGTCAGTATGGCTCTGATACCACCTCTGTCAGGACCCAAATCTGCAAATCCGGACCCTCCGTGTATTCTGTACTAGCCTAAGATCATGTTAGTACACACAGTTAAGCAGGGTTGAATATCACATCCATACACAACGGAAATATAAATAAGTATTTCAATAATTAAAATAAACTGTTGCAAGACCTTAAGGTCACCTTACAATATTCAGCCACGCAGGTCTTACTCAAATAAAGACAAGTAAACATAAGCAGCGGACAATAAAAGTCTTGATAAGCTCCACAACTCCATAGGCATCTGACGATGGTTGCCTCCTAGTTTTCCTGGTCCTCAACATACTCCTCCTCCCAAGCGGGTGTAGACTCTTCTTCCGATGTTTTGTTGATTGGCAAGGGTGAGTATACAACATACTCAGCAAGTCATGCACAGAGGTGCAATCCTACTACTATATGCATGGCTTCTTCCAAAGGAATGGCTTAATTGGTTCCTTTGCATTAAACAACATTTTGCTTTGATTGAATAACTATAATGGATTCAAAAAAACAATGAAGTTCACAATCTCATTTCATAAGCATGGCACAAAGCCTAAGTCAATTTATCATCATCTTTGGCACTCAGCCCACCTTTCCACATTTTATTTTCGAAAATCTACCCCTTGACTGTAATCCCCGAGCTTTGTCCACTACTGTGGACTCGGCTATTCAAATAGTTTTGACACACTCTGTAGAGGTTGTACACTTTACCCACATGATACAGTCGCACACCACAAAGGCGATTGACCGTAACGAAGTTTTTCAGAAACCTCTATCAACTCCTATGACCCTCTCCGGTATTGCCTTCACTACCACTTCCCCCACGAAGGATCGAAGTGTAGGACCGACAATCACTGTTGGATGGGCACCAGGCCATAGCTCTGGTACGCTCCCCCACGCTGTTACCCCGATGTAACTGTCACCCTGAGGTATCAAAGGTAAGATTTCATAATCCCACTAAACTAAGACCGTCCCACTCCAGTCATGTGATTGCACGAAAGGCCCAGTTCAAAGGCTTGCAAGGTGAAGTCCTTAACTGTCCAGGGCAAGACATCCTTCTCTCCAGTTTTTGGCACAAAGCCCTCACATCACTCATCCCGTTGCACGAATGCCCACCTGGCACGAAGCCATCTTGCCACTTGCCCCAGTCTAAATCCTTTCCCACCCGGGTTTGATTATTGCGCAACACATGGCAACAATAATATCAATTACCATGTAGAACCACAAAGTTACCTACACTTCACGTCATCACGTGGCAAGAATACACTATTTCAAAAATTCATTCCATATATCGTTAGTCAATATTATTTTGCCGTTTGAAACACATTTCACGTAAGCATAGCTAAGCGACTATTCACGGTCTAGCCTCCCGTGTTGGCACAATAATATCATCCACTAAATTAACCAACTTAAGGTGTCAATGGAATACATGGCATACAAATATTAATCATCAAGGGTGGAATTAACAACTAGGTTGATTATCTAATTTAACCAAATTAATTTAGTTCATTTTAACAACATAGCATGCAAATTTAAATCAAAATACATTTCAGAAATTAGGTGCAAAATGGTCAAAGCACAACTTGCCTTCGAAAAGTGGTTGATCTTGGTCTAAGGCTTGAACTTGAGCTTCAACTTCCGCACTTTCGCATAGTTCAACGTTTACGCGTAGCAGATAACCAAATAAACACATATTCGGAAAATACTACAAATCATCTAGTCAATAATTTCACAAAAACTTCCAGATAACTATTTTAGCATTTTCCAAGATTTATAAAATTTATTTCGGTATTTTTGGACGTATAGTTTAGAAGCTACAAAATTCGTAAGTTTGGACTTTCCGCGAATAATTTATCAGTACAAATTTATTTATAAAATTTCATAAAAATTACTTTAGAAAGCTATTAATTTGTACTAATTAAAAAAATTTGTTGCAAGCGATTTGGACTTAGAACGAATTTATAGAGAAAAGGACAAAATTTGTAAATCCTGAAAATCAATACATACAAACTCTCTAGTTTCTTTGCAGGGTATTGTTCAGGCGAAAGCACAACCTCATGCATGCGCATACCTGCACGTAAATTCATACATGCGCATAAAACATATATATAGCTAGATATACGTATACATGTATTCACGTGCAGAGCTGAGTATATGTATATATACAGATCCGACGAATATATCCACATGTGTACATATATATATATATATATATATATATATATTCATGCCACAACTAAGCATTCATGCATCCTAGTCTAGTATACATATATACTCGCAACCTGAGGTATACATGCATATACAGGTCACGGCTACTTTAAACTCATGCATGCACCTAGTATAAACCTACACATACTTGCATATATATATAAACACACGCACCCACACAACCTAACATATACTTTCTTATACTCATGCATTTAGTAAATAAATATATATACCTACGCAAATATACAAATGAGATAAAAACAGAAACGGAGCGCGCACGCACGAAAGAAAAGAAATACTACCGATCGGCAGTTTCAGCGACGGCGGCGACGTAGGGGAAGACGACGATGACAAAGGCGGCTTCAACGGCGGTGGCGACGACGTCATGAGAAAAGCAGTAGAAATGGCGTGGTGACTAGAATGTTGGAATGAGGCAGTGGAGAGGCTGTATATAACTTGCTAAGACTTGGAGAGATGGAAACAAGAAACGTACATGCACAGAGGCTATGGCTAGAAATGGCTGGAGAGGAAACATACAGGAAAATAAAGGAAAGTCCATGCAGGCGCAATGAGAAGTCGCTTAAAGGATTATTTGGAATCTAAGAGTTACTAGTGTAACACCCCGGCATCTAGCATGCCTGAATGCTACCAAACATAGGCTAAACAACATCTAAATACCATAAATTAAGATGAATTACAGCAAGGGAGTAAATGCTAAAACCGAAAATTTCGGCAGCATGTCCTTTGTTTTTCTATGGTACGGAGCATCATCAACAATAATATCACAAGATATGTCACAATGGGAAGCATCTAAACAATGATAACCGGTGACATAGCAGCAATTTAAGTCTAGCATATCAAATTTAGCCATACTATGATCTAAAACGAAGTAATGGATGTAAACAAGCACACAAGTAAGGCATACTCCAAGTTCTCAACGCATTAACTTATAATCACAACTACGAATGGCAAAAATATGTAAGTCTTAATGAGTGAAACTTTGTGAAGATGTGCCACAAAGCCCCTTTCTCGCATTCCAATTTCATGGTACCTAAAAACAACATAAAACACAAGCGTGAGTTCATCACTCAGCAAGTATATTGCAATGGGTCATACAGAACAATTCAATATTATCATCACTACATAACAACTTAACATCATGTTTAAGTCATACTTCATATGCAACATCATATTCATATCTCCACCTCATTGAAATCATTTCATCATCATCATAATGTATGCAATGCAATGCAATGCACATGTCTCCTCGACGCAAATACCGGTATTGCCGAGTGCACACCCAACGGCGTGCACCCACGTCCCTCTTCCATCCCGTAGATGGAGGGTGCCTACTCCTCGCTTCCACTCACTGCGTGGGTGGAATCACGAGGTAGGTCTTACATCCATGGCGCTCTGGATTAGTCATAACTTTCTCACCGACCTTACCGGAATAGTTATGACGTTCTCACCGATCGGGCTAAGTTTCCTGCCATGTATGCAACATATGCCATAATCATTAACCATAAACCATTGCATAGCATCTTAAAATACCCTTTTTATCATGTCATGGCAAACACTAAGCATGGCAAGATAGCATAACATGGAAACAATTGCATCAAGTCAAGACAAGCAAATAAACCACATGCTACCAATCCCAATACACTTGCCTTAACCTCGGGCGACGGATTGGCGGGATGAAGAGGGCACTCCTGGGGTCACACCACCTGCACATAGATGCCACACAATCACAACGTGCCCACAAAATAGTATGCCATCGCCCATCTTGTAACACCCCGGCATTTAATATGCCTGAATGCTACCAAACATAAGCTAAACAACATCTAAATACCACATTTAACATAAAATTCCAGCAAAGATGCATAGGCTAAAAACCGAGATTTCGGCAGCACCTCCTTTGTTTTAACATGGATTTAAGGAGCAACAACAGTATAGCATTATAAGGCAATATAAGAGACATCTAAAACAGCAATAAATAGAGTCTTAACGACAATATAAGACTAACATCAAGCACTTAAAGTCTCCAAGTGTCAAACGAACAATAAAACTCTCATAAAGAAAACTAAGCCTTAAATCGATGATCATCACACGCAATTTATTATCAAACTAATAGAATGACTTGGGGAAACAATATGGTGAAGCTACGTGTGGGCGTGTGACTATTCCCCTTTCCTGCATGCCGTTCTCATGGTACCTAAAACAATAAGAAAACACAAGCGTGAGTTCGAAACTCAGCAAGCATATTGCAATGGACAACAAGAACAACAATATGGCAATAGCATCTCCCTTCATGTAAATCATCTTATTCATAAACACTTAACATTGTCATCATCAATATGTATGCGATGTAATGCAATGCTCATGTCTCCTTGGAAACTCATACCGGTATGGTTGAGTACACACCCGTCGGTGTGCACCCTCTCCCCCCTTCCATCTCGAAGATGGAGGGTGCCTACTCCTCGCTTCCACAACCCACGGTAGATGGAATCACGATGTAGGACTTACTCTATTGGCTCTCCGGATTAGTCATAACTTTCTCACCGACCTTCCCGGATTAGTTAATGACTTTCTGACCGCCCGGGCCATGTAACATGTCATTTATGCAAGCATGCCAACATCATATAAAACTCATGTATTAACACATGGCATCATAACATCTTAAACATGCTCATCATATCATAGCAATCATTAAAAAAATGGCAAGTGGACATATATCATGTAGACAATTCCATCTAGTCTCAACATGCAACCTACAACTCGCTATCCATCACAACACACTTGCCTCAACCACGTGCAACGGATTGGCGGGAAGTAGAGGGCACTCCCGGGGTCGCACCACCTGCACATAGGTATCACACACTCACAATCATAACCACAAAACAGTACGCAAACCCTCATCTACCCCGACATTGCCATCTACTCGCAAAACCTAAAAACAGAGGTTCTGTCCCGGTGGGACAGCAGCCTTGCAAAAGGCATAACTTGGGCTCTGGGACTCCGAATCAATTAAACGGGTACACCCTCGTGTAGCTTAGGAAATTTCCCAACTTTCTCTAGGTATAAGGAAAGACTGATTCGGCCTCTAAAGTTGTTTAATCTACAGATTACCGAGATCTGTTCCAATCGCGTCACAGATTTTAATACGCTCGGTAAAATAGTCATAACATTCAAACGGCTGGGCGGAATTTAACGTTCTTTATATGCACAGAAAGATAATACAATTATCTACAACTTCTTAAAAGTCTGTACTGTCAGATTCGAACTCTAAATTAGCGAAAACAGGAACCCTAGGTCGACTGCTCATGCTATCCCAAAACAGAAACGTGGCAACGTCTAGATCTAACCCAAATTACTCCAATCCAGCACCACCAATTGATCTAAAAACTTGATAATCACCCTAAGAACAGTACCTAGATCAACCCCAGGGAACCCCATGATCATACCTTTGCCCGACGAACGAAACTCGAAAAGATCTCCCCGCGGATCGCTCCTCGCTCCACGCTCCTCACTCCAATGGATGGATCCACGAGGTTTCAGGGGTGGGGAGGCCACCCTAGGGAAGAAAGGGGGTGGAGGAGAGGTGGGGAGGTGGAGAGGTGGAGGGCAAGGGGGCGCACGGCTAGGGGGGGAGAGGGGGCGCAAGAGGGGAGGTGGGAGAGCAATTGGGGGGAGGTGGGGCGCAAGGAGGGGGTGGGGGCGCACAAAAAGGGCAGGGGGAGCCCTCCCACCAGCCCACAACACGGACTCCGTGTCCGAGAAGGTTTCCTAAACCATCCCACCAAAGCCCACAACCCCTCTTTAAGGCCCAAAAACCCCCCGGAAAGGCCCAAAACCCCGGAAACGGCCCGAAAACGTTAATAACCTCCAATCCATATGGTTTTAACCTTATTACCACATCTCATACCATTTTTGACCAAATCATGCACATTAATTAAGGTTACGACACTCCGTGGTGTCACATTCTTCCCCCCTTCAACAGGATTCGACCTCGAATCTAAACGCACCAACACGCAAACCCAGCCAAACCGGAGATAGCTAGGTTTTCACATCACATACCTGAGGCGAAAAGCTCGGGATACTTCTCGCGCATGCGACACTCCAGCTCCCAAGTCGCTTCTCTCTCGGTCTGATGTGACCACAATACTTTAACAAACTTGAGCGTCCGGTTCTTCATCACTCGCTCCGAAGTCCCCAGATTTGCCACAGGACGGGACTCGAAGGTGAGGTCCTGCTCAAGCACTAATGGTCCCAACGGAACCACCAACTCCGGATCATGCAAGTATTTCCTCAACATCGAGACATGGAACAGATTATGCACACCTTGCATGGATTCCGGTAGCTCCAGACGATAGGCCAGCCTACCAACTCGGGCGATGATAGGAAAAGGCCCAACATACCTCGGACTGAGCTTTCCTTTGGTGCCAAAACGCACCACACCCTTGGTGGGAGATACTCGCAAGAGTACGCTATCACCCACCTCAAACTCCAAGTCTCGCCGCCTCACATCAGCATAGCTCTTACATGCGCTCTGCTATTGTGAGAAGGTTCTGCCGTACCTCCGCCACGCGATCAACAGTCTGCTGAACCCAATCCGGTCCAAGAACTGCTCTCTCGCCCACTGCATCCCAACAAAGTGGCGATCTGCACTTCCGGCCATATAGTACCTCATAAGGAGCAGCCCAGATGCTAGAATGATAGCTGTTATTGTAAGCAAACTCCGCAAGAGGAAAATGATCCTCCCAGCTACCTTTCCAAGCCATCACACAGGCCCTGAGCATGTCTTCCAAAGTCTGGATGGTACGCTCAGACTGCCCATCCGTCTGAGGGTGAAAAGCGGTACTAAGGCGAAGCTGCGTACCCAAAGCACTCTGCAAACTCTCCCAGAACTTGGAGACGAACTTCGCATCCCGATCAGAAATAATGGTCTTAGGTACACCATGCAGTCTCACAATCTCCCGCACATAGACGGGAGCCAACTCGCTTCATGAATTGGTCGATGCGGATAGGAATGAAATGCGCAGACTTCTTGAGACGGTCCACCACAACCCAAACAGCATCCTTCCTCGTGGAGAACGAGGTAGACCAACCACAAAATCCATGGAGATGTCATCCCATGGCCACACGAGAATCTCCAATGGTTTGCAGCAGGCCGTGGACGCTTATGCTCGGCTTTGATCTTCTCACAGATCCCACAAGATGCCACATACTTGGCAATATCCACTCTCATCCTTTTCCACGAAATTCTTCTTCAAGTCCCTGTACATCTTGGTCTCACCAGGATGGACCGTGTCTGAGGTGCGATGAGCTTCTTTGAATGTCTTCTTTCACTTGAGATTTACGAGGCACGCCTGACGGCCACGAAACCTCAAAACTCCCGCATCATCAGCGGTAAAGTCTCGGACTTGCCATCCTCAAGGCGTTTCCTGCTGCCGAGCAAACGGTCATCTTTGATGTGCCTCCCGCTGCACGCTCGGGAATCGGCCGACTCAAGAATCAATCGAGTTTCAGCTTGCACGGTCCCATAAAGCGATGGGAGACCCCAAACGCTCAAAATCAGCAACAAGACAATCAACAATAGGGGCATTGTCTTGCATCGAGAGCGTCGGCCACCACATTTGCCTTCCCCGGATGATACTGGATAGTAAGGTCATAATCCTTTATCAATTCTAGCCACCTCCTCTGCCTCAAGTTCAAATCTTTCTGAGTAAAGATGTACTTGAGGCTCTTGTGATCAGTGAAAATGTCACAAGACTCGCCGTACAGGTAATGCCTCCATATCTTCAATGCAAACACCACGGCGACTAGCTCAAGATCATGCGTGGGATAGTTCTGCTCGTGCTTTTTCAACTGCCTCGACGCATAAGAAATCACCTTGCCCTCTTGCATGAGCACACACCCAAGTCCCAACCGAGAAGCATTAGAATACACCGTGAAGTGCTTCCCCGGCTCGGGAAGGGTAAGAACAGGAGCAGTCACTAACTTCTCCTTCAAAGTGCAGAAACTGTGCTCACACTCTGTAGTCCACTGGAATTTCATCCCCTTCTGAGTCAGCTGCGAAAGTGGCTTGGCAATGATAAAGAAATCCTGCACGAAATGCCGATAGTAGCCAGCCAACCCAAGGAAACTACGCACCTCTTTGACATTGGAAGGCCTCTTCCAATCCAAAACTGCTGAGACTTTGCTAGGATCTACAGATATGCCCTCTGGATTGATGATGTGGCCAAGAAAACCCACTGAAATCGAACTCGCACTTTTTCCGACAGCAAAGAACTGATTTTCCCTCAAGGTGCTCGGCACAAGCCTCGAGATGTCGCTCATGCTCCTCTTACGATTTAGAGTAAACCAGAATGTCATCGATGAACACTACCACAAACTCATCAAGATACTTGTGTAGCATCTTGTTCATCGCCTCCATAAAGACAGCGAGGAGCATTAGTTAGTCCAAAAGACATAACTTTAAATTCATAATGCCCATACCTAGTGGAGAAAGCAGTCTTCTCAATGTCTGCTCCCTCACACGGATCTGATTGTACCCCAGCGAAGATCAATCTTGGAGAACACCTTTGCTCCCTTGATTGGTCAAGCGGATCCTCGATGCGAGGCAAAGGATACTTGTTCTTGATTGTCACTTGATTAAGAGCACGATAATCAATGCACATACGCCAACTTCCATCCTTCTTCGAGGCGAAGAGGACGGGTGCTCCCCATGGCGAAAGCGCTATGCCGAATAAAGCCCTTGGCCATGATCCTCCAAGCTGCTTCTTCAACTCGTCTTGAAAAGGACGAGCTAAGCGGTATGGAGAGATAGAAATAGGTCGAGTGCCAGGAACAAGATCAATCTGAAACTCCACATTCCTCACGGGAGGTAGACCAGGCAACTCGTCGGGAACACATCAACGAACTCCTTCACGGCGGGAATCTCCTCAATGGAAATCGAAGAAGATGGCTTTTCCGACAAAGCCATGAGAAACCCAAATGCCTCAAGCGGCGACGAAAAGCAGCCTAGTCAAACCAAAGACGGAGCTGGAAGGTATACCACCCTGAAAGGTCAACTCTACCCCTGACGGGGCCTGCAAGGCAACCGCTTTCCAGAAACAACAGATCTTGGCATGGTACTGATGCAGCCAGTCCATGCCCAAAATGACATCAAAAGGAGCCAACTGGATCACCATAAGATTGGCAAAGAAAACCTCATCATCAATGGCAATGGTGCAACCGGGCAAACCAAAGAGCTAGCAATCAAACCCCAGGAGAAGCGACTAACACGGACTCGTAAATCCGCTGAACTCCCAACTTAGCTCTACTAGTAAACTCCGACGACACAAAAGAATAGGATGCTCGAGAATCAAGCAGAACAAAGGCATCAACGGAATCCACGAGCAGAGTACACAAACCACCTCTGCATGCCCGGTGACTCGGCGGTCGGCAAAGCGTACACTCTGGTGGCGGCGGGGACGAAGAGCCCCGACTCGGTGATGCCCCATCAAGGCTGGGGCGGAGGAGGCAAGCGAGGAGGAGCAGACGGCTGCGGGCACGATGCGCCACTAGTGGCGCCCACACAAAGGGCGGTGAGAAGCAGAGCAGCCATCATGTGCACCGATCCTCTTGAAGGCGTCATTTGGAGTGGGAGGAGAAGGCACCGTCGACCACTTGATGATGCTCTTGGGATTCATCTGGCGGACTCGTCCCATGTAGCCGGGCTTGCCCACGGTGGTTGCAACTCGGTCCAACCACACTCTGAAGCACGGTGCTCACCACCGCACTTGAAACACTTCATGCCTGCTGGGCACAGGGCGAACAACCGCTCGTGAAGAAGGCAGTAGGGCGGCCCCATCTTAGCCACGAGGAGGAGCCCTGTCCCCACTTGAACTTCTTGAAGGTGGGTCGAGAAGACCCACCTCCTCCACCAAAGGTCCTCTTCGGCCCCGCTGGGCCGCAGGAACCCTGAACCGCCGGTTTTGCTTATCCGGGAGAGCTCCAACTCGAGCTCCATGCCCTTCGCTGCTCCACCACGGAGCGAGAAGTCACGAGGACGCCCCCATGACAACTCTGAACTCCTGGTTGAGGCCCCTCACGGAACCTCCTCGCCTTCTCCCTCGTCGTGGCCGCCACGGCCAGACAAAGCGCACCACGCTCTTTGAACTCCACCTCATACTCTGCCCGCAGGCCTCTTTCCTGGGAAAGAGTCGTCGAAGTATGCTCCATCCTCTCAAGAAAAGACTCGGGTAGAACTTGGCTCGGAGGCGAGCCACAAAGTCCTCCCGGTGGCCCCGGACCAAGATCGGGGCTCTAGCAGCCGTAACCCTTCCCACCAGATATCGGCTTGGCCTTTCACTAAAAGGCCACAAGCGAGCCCTCTGGACCGAGGTCAACTCTAGGACCTCAAACTGCCTCTCCATGTACCGCAGCCAATCTGCGTTGGATCGGCGTGCCGCTCCGTCAAAAGTGTCAAGACGGAGGGACATCCACTCCGGAGACTCATCCTCGGCCGGCGCGGCGAGGCAACAAGCGGGGCCAGCTGCAGGGGAGGCACAACGGCGGGGGCTGCCATGGCTACTGGCGCAGCTCCTGAATCTCCCTCTGCAGAGCCTGAACTAAATCATCATTGGCGGCGGGCACCCCCGCCCCCGACTGTGCAGCTGGAAGCTCCTCCTGAGCTGGCCCACGAGCATTGAGCGAAACGCTACCCTCAGCAACAGACTCCTCAACTCCCTGGGAGCCTCGCCCCTGGCCTCCACGGCCACGGCGTCCACGGCCTCTACCCCTCGGCATGGCTGCTTCAGACAGACAACCATCCAAACACAAAAACATAAACACAACATCACACAACCAAGAACATAGATCAAACATCATCATAGACATATTCTTTATCACATAATCAAGCGCGATGCAATGATGAACCAAAACCCCATCCTACTGTGCAACCAAGTGTGTCAAATTTTAGATTAGTTATACCACTTTTGCAAGTTTTAATGTTGCTATCCTATAACAAAGTTTTAGTTAGAACCTAAGCCATGTTTCTAAGTTATTCCACATCATATTTTAGTTGCAACTTAAGGTATGACACTAAAAATACATATTCCAAGGACCTACAGCCCGCTCCGATACCAACTGTAACACCCCGGCATTTAATATGCCTGAATGCTACCAAACATAAGCTAAACAACATCTAAATACCACATTTAACATAAAATTCCAGCAAAGATGCATAGGCTAAAAACCGAGATTTCGGCAGCACCTCCTTTGTTTTAACATGGATTTAAGGAGCAACAACAGTATAGCATTATAAGGCAATATAAGAGACATCTAAAACAGCAATAAATAGAGTCTTAACGACAATATAAGACTAACATCAAGCACTTAAAGTCTCCAAGTGTCAAACGAACAATAAAACTCTCATAAACAAAACTAAGCCTTAAATCGATGATCATCACACGCAATTTATTATCAAACTAATAGAATGACTTGGGGAAACAATATGGTGAAGCTACGTGTGGGCGTGTGACTATTCCCCTTTCCCGCATGCCGTTCTCATGGTACCTAAAACAATAAGAAAACACAAGCGTGAGTTCGAAACTCAGCAAGCATATTGCAATGGACAACAAGAACAACAATATGGCAATAGCATCTCCCTTCATGTAAATCATCTTATTCATAAACACTTAACATTGTCATCATCAATATGTATGCGATGTAATGCAATGCTCATGTCTCCTTGGAAACTCATACCGGTATGGTTGAGTACACACCCGTCGATGTGCACCCTCTCCCCCCTTCCATCCCGAAGATGGAGGGTGCCTACTCCTCGCTTCCACAACCCACGGTAGATGGAATCACGATGTAGGACTTACTCTATTGGCTCTCCGGATTAGTCATAACTTTCTCACCGACCTTCCCGGATTAGTTAATGACTTTCTCACCGCCCGGGCCATGTAACATGTCATGTATGCAAGCATGCCAACATCATATAAAACTCATGTATTAACACATGGCATCATAACATCTTAAACATGCTCATCATATCATAGCAATCATTAAAACATGGCAAGTGGACATATATCATGTAGACAATTCCATCTAGTCTCAACATGCAACCTACAACTCGCTATCCATCACAACACACTTGCCTCAACCACGTGCAACGGATTGGCGGGAAGTAGAGGGCACTCCCGGGGTCGCACCACCTGCACATAGGTATCACACACTCACAATCATAACCACAAAACAGTACGCAAACCCTCATCTACCCCGACATTGCCATCTACTCGCAAAACCTAAAAATAGAGGTTCTGTCCCGGCGGGACAGCAGCCTTGCAAAAGGCATAACTTGGGCTCTAGGACTCCGAATCAATTAAACGAGTACACCCTCGCGTAGCTTAGGAAATTTCTCAACTTTCTCTAGGTATAAGGAAAGACTGATTCGGCCTCTAAAGTTGTTTAATCTACAGATTACCGAGATCTGTTCCAATCGCGTCACAGATTTTAATACGCTCGGTAAAACAGTCATAACTTTCAAACGGCTGGGCGGAATTTAACGTTCTTTATATGCACGGAAAGATAATACAATTATATACAACTTCTTAAAAGTCCGTACAGTCAGATTCGAACTCTAAATTGGCGAAAATAGGAACCCTAGGTCGACTGCTCATGCTGTCCCAAAACAGAAACGTGGCAACGTCTAGATCTAACCCAAATTACTCCAATCCAGCACCACCAATTGATCTAAAAACTTGATAATCACCCTAAGAACAGTACCTAGATCAACCCCAGGGAACCCCATGATCATACCTTTGCTCGACGAACGAAACTCCAAAAGATCTCCCCACGGATCGCTCCTCGCTCCAATGGATGGATCCACGAGGTTGCAGGGGTGGGGAGGCCACCCTAGGGCAGCAAGGGGGTGGAGGAGAGGTGGGGAGGTGGAGAGGTGGAGGGCAAGGGGGCGCACGGCTAGGGGGGGGAGAGGGGGCGCAAGAGGGGAGGTGGGGGAGCAATTGGGGGGAGGTGGGGCGCAAGGAGGGGGTGGGGGCGGACAAAAAGGGCAGGGGGAGCCCTCCCACCAGCCCACAACACGGACTCCGTGTCCGAGAAGGTTTCCTAAACCATCCCACCAAAGCCCACAACCCCTCTTTAAGGCCCAAAAACCCCCCGGAAAGGCCCAAAACCCCGGAAACGTTAATAACCTCCAATCCCTATTGTTTTAACCTTATTACCACATCTCATACCGTTTTAGACCATATCATGCACATTAATTAAGGTTACGACACTCCGTGGTGTCACACATCTACCCCGATTTCGTAAACTACTCCTGAAAACGAAAAACAGAGAATCTGTCCCCCCTAGGACAACAGACTTCAATCTAGCATAACTTTACTTCTAGGACTCCGAATCGATTAAACGAGTACATCATCATGAATCTTAGGAAATTTCCTAGCTTTCTCTAAGTATTTGGAAAAGCTGATTCGGCTTCTAACATTGTCTAATCTACAAAACACTACGTTCTGTCCCAACTACGTCACACATTTGAACATGCTCGGTAAATCGAGCATAACTTTCAAACGGCTAGGCGGAATTGGACGTTCTTTATGTCTACTGAAAGGTATTGAAGTTACCTACAACTTTCGCAACAGGCAGCTGACCAAATTCCGAATCTATGGTCGCGAAAACTCAAACCCTAAGTCAACTGCACAATCTGCCCGAAGCAGAGAACGTGGCAAACTCTAGTTTTCATCTAATCTACCCAATCACAGCAGCACCACTTGATCTAAAAGCATCAAAACGACCTATAGAACAATACCTTGACCAACCCCAAGGATCACCCAAATCATACCTCTTCTCGAAGAATGACGAACACCGAAATCCTTCCTCCCGAGCTCCCCGATTGTCCTCCTCGCACCGGAACCGCCGGATCTCCTCGTCGCGGGGCTTCCCGATGGAGGGGACAGCGAGGTGGCGCAGTGGGGAACTCCCCTAGGGCAGCAAGGGAGGTGGAGAGGGGAGGTGGAGGTGGAGGCACAAGATGGGGGAGGAGGGGAGTGTGGCGGCAAGGGTTAGGGAGGGGAGTGGTTTGG
Source organism: Rhipidocladum racemiflorum (assembly GCA_036346355.1). Taxonomy (NCBI): domain Eukaryota; kingdom Viridiplantae; phylum Streptophyta; class Magnoliopsida; order Poales; family Poaceae; genus Rhipidocladum; species Rhipidocladum racemiflorum. The sequence continues at coordinate 35,139,717 of CM070579.1, forward strand.
GGCGCAAGGAGGGCTAGGGTGGGCAGAAATTGTAGAAATCTCCCCCCATGGGCCCAAAAACTCCCCACTGAAGGCCCATGACTCAACCCCCTAGGCCCAACTCCTCCCGGAGAGGCCCAAACCCTCCTGGAAAGGCCCAAATCCTCCTGGAAAGACCTAAAACTTCTGGAATCTCAAAAAACATGTCAAAAATTCATATCGTAATGTCATATTCTCTCCCCCTTAGCAGGATTCGACATCGAATCTGAAGAACACCAAGAACAAAAACAAAGCCCCTACGGGACAAGTTTTCTTTGCAACACAAAACATTCACACAAAGACTCAAACCGGAACAAACGACAAACAAATTTTCAAAACCAACACTTAGCGAGAAAGTGTTGATTTAGCTCAACTAAGTGCAACCTCTCACGGTTCCACCTTCATTTCAATTCCCAATAATATTAACAGAAGTCAACCGAAGTTCTCGATTTCACCCACTAAAAGGGCTTAATCAAATTATTACACCCGAATCCTCACGTCAAACCCTTCATACTACTATCACAACCAACCTGATGAACTCAGAACAACTTCTCTTTTCAACTTCATTCACAAAACCTTAATTTCATTTCTCAACCTGTCTACCACATCTCATTAATCTTAAGATGACACAATCAAAGCGAATCACATCTCTTTTAACAACCTCTCTACCAACAAATCACCAACGGTGTCTTATTAATAACTAGGGTTCTAAACGAGAACCTCCAAAGAATCAATTACACAAAATCCCATCTCTTCCAATTACTTGACCTTTTTCACAAAGAAACACAATTAACCAATCTCATTTACATACATAGTCCACATCGACAATAATTTCCTTTCCAAACACAAACCATGCTATTTTTTTTCTATCAACTTCCGTGCATTTCTCATACCCAAGGACACTAGTTAAGACAATGTTCATGACAGAACATTTTTCATTACAATTTCTATAACCTTCACTACCACCAAACGGTACTCTCAACAAAATTTAAACCACGACATCTATAACCTCCATCATAACCACCTTTTAAACCACAACCAAAGTTCTACGCCTAGCCAGAGCTAGGGCTGAAAATTATTACCAAACCACCATTGGTTATTTTCCTAAGAGGGTCTCGCCCTCACATATTCACATTCAAAAACAATCAAGCTCATGAGTATATTTCTCCAATATACTTAATAGTTCCATAAGCATTTCTATTCATATCTCAAACGAGAATGCCAACAAAAGCAACTCCCTTTAGCCGGATGAACCACATTCATCAACTTGAACCCAAAGCGCTACAAATCACTTTGGAACAAAGATTCGACAACATCCAAAGAGCACACATTTTATTTTCCTAAGCCAAAATCGCAAAGAAAACTTGAATCTCTTACACCAGAGCCAAAACACCAGAGATTAATCACCCTTTCTTTTCATACAAGAAAACAATGGAAATCTCGATTCATGACATGAATGCATACTTTTCAAGAGCACTCCGGATTAGTCATATATCCATATATGACTTTCTCACCGACGTGGCTCATCGACTCTTTTATCATTAAACATCTATAAATGATGTCATGTTTCCTTTTCACCATTCATTCATCATGCAACAACAATACCGAATGGTCATTCACCAAAAGACTTCTTTCTCGGCATCACCATATTGAAACACAAATAACATCTATGATTGCGCTAAATCATATAAACTATGACGGTAGCATAGTTAACAGTAAAACACCACGTCGCAACACAACCCAACATCAATTGAAAGCTAAACTTGCAAAACAACGCATTTCAACCAAAATCAACATTTTCGAAGAGAACATCATAATCTCAAGTCAAGCATCTGCACCTACAACCACAACAATTTATCTCAAAGAGAAAGGGAAGCTCACTCCAAAAAGAACACTTTACCAACAAAATCACTAATGAAACATCCATGAAATCCACCTTTTGAAGCACACGCAAACACTAGACACATTTTCCAAATAACTCCAACTCTAGCCAAATAGAGTTGCACATCAAGGGCTTAAGTCAAAAGTTTCCAACACAACCCATTATGACCATCTGCTTCCTTTTAAGCATTTATTCCAAAGGTAATTCAGTGTGAACGCGAAGGAGCGCGATCCACTCAAAGACTGTTGGGTGTAAAACCATACTCATAGCATAAACTAAATAAATTAGCCAAAACCAAAGATTGGCACCAATCACTACAAGTTTAGGGAAACTCTGAAATACAACATAAGGAATTCCTTGCCCGAAAGCATTCAACCAAACTAGCAAACAACCAAACCAGTCCAAAAAGGTTTTAAACACCAGCTTAGCATAAATACAACCATCTCTAGTGTTCCACTACGCTTTCCATTAAAGACTTCAAAATTCACTGCTTACTCATTAAGAAGGTCCAACCGGATTTAACAAAATTTACATAACAAATTCTTTCTCTAGTTACCATTTCCAACGCTTTTAATTAAAGTTTACGATGCTTATCAAAAAGACACCCAACCAAGACTACATCGACATGATCCCCACGGATCATCATATCATAATATATCTTATTCTAAATTTGAAACATAGTACTTCAACAAATCTTTCAGCATGATCAACCTATAAATTCCATACCACCTATATGTCAACGTCTCGACAATCGAAACTTGTACAGTTAACAAACGACTTCAACATGTAAATATTATCTCCATAGGGTAGAATTCGTAAGTGAGACTCTAAATTATACATTCATTAAGGATAAAATCATTCATCATGTTAATTATCCAAAGTTCACTCCATCACAACATGTTACAAATTCCTCTATTTTAACCATGGTTTTCAACAAGTAATCTAAACAATTATCACCACTACTAGGTTATCAATAACAACAAACGGGCATAATCATCAAACGACAACATTACTTTTAGCTACCCTATACATGGGTTATAACAAAATTGCCACTACACCACATACTCCAACTAGTTAAAATAAATTTAATAAGTTAGACCATCACGATGCTTTTACAACATCATCAAACAACAAAACCTATATTCTTCCAATTGACGTCAATACTAGCATTTCAGGAACACATCTGCGTACTTCCAATTATGCTAATAGTTTGCAACATCATAAATAACAACTCTAATCAACTTCCAAGTTAAGGTCACAAACCAACACGGTTAAATTTCTGTACTAACATATTAAATTAGAACATCTTTAAACAATCAACCCAGTTTGGGGCATAGGAAGGGGAGTGGTTTGGGGCGGAGGGAGGGCTAGGGTGGGCAGAAATTGCAGGAATTTCCCCCCCATGGGCCCAAAAACCCCCCACTGAAGGCCCATGACTCAACCCCCTAGGCCCAACTCCTCCCGGAGAGGCCCAAACCCTCCCGGAAAGGCCCAAATCCTCCCGGAAAGACCTAAAACTCCTGGAATCACAAAAACATGTCAAAAATTCATAGCGTAATGTCACAACTAGTGTTCACGTCCATGCTAATGAGGCCAGTTACTAGTGTTCAATATGCAGGGCAATAGGAAACGATTGGAGTAAATTCCAAGGCATGCTTGCATGGCAGCTTGAATGGGTAGACTGGAGAGAGACGTTCAGGTATCCATGCATTACATGTACAATTATGCATATAAGTGGGTATAGGCTGAACACAAACATATATATGCGTACACATATACCTTCTCAAGACATGTTGAGAGAGAAAAAAATAGAGAGGTTCTAAAAATCTGAAAAATTCCTCGAAAATACTTGGAACTATTTGGAACTTAACAAGGTTGGTTTCGCGATTTTTCAACGTATAGATTTTTCATAAAACTTCTTTTAGTGAATCAGGCACCTGTACAGATTTTTGTAAAATCAACGTCTTAAGCTATATAACATGTTTTTTGAAAATGTTTGAAAGAAACACTCTCGTCTTCCAAGTATCTTTATTATAAATGAAATTTTAGATGTTATGCTTATACAAAAATGCATGCTCTTTATTTAATACGATTAGTCCACTAAACTTGAATTCAAATTACTTGCAAGGATTCCAAGTAAATTTTAGAAAATTACAATTAATCCCAGAAACACACTAAATACATTAAAAGAATTTTTGGGATGTAACAGTTATTAGCTTTGTTTAAAGGGTAGATATTAGTGTAAATTATTTTTATCATCTAAACTTCATAAAAATTATATGTATAAGTTCAAAAAAAATTTCAAACAATTACCATACAAAGAGATGCGAGCTTCTACAACTCTGTAAAATTTGAAGATCAAAATCAACCGTATTTGAAAGTTATGAAAAAGAAATAAGCCTAAATAGTAATTTTCACTGATCAACTCTATTCATCTCGCTGCTTGTTAATTTTATATCTTCAAATAAAATTGAGTTTAGTCTCTTACAGGGTTATAGAAGCTCATCTCTCTCTCGCCATCAACAATAATAAAATTGTGATAGTAGATCTATGATGTTGGGTCGGGCTTAGACTGTAAATCGACATACTTGAGAATACTGCAAAAGTTTTCTTTTTAATTTTCTTTCCCCCCTTTTCCCACCTTTTTTCCTTCCCCTTTTCCCCTTTCCTCCCTTTTTCCCTGAACCCCCTTCTGCCCCCTCTCTCTCTCTTTATATATATATATATATATATATATATATATATATATATGGACACATGAGGTTACACACAAGCATGTCAATCAAAAGCACTCACATTCTCCCCTTCCATCACGGTGTCCTCGCTTCCCCCTACCGCCCTTTACCCCCCCCCCCCGACCGGTGCCTTACCTCCCCCACTGCCATGCCCCACATCCGCCTGATCGACTCCTTTGGCCCTTCGCCCCCCTTCGGCCATGGTGTGGGCGTGCGGCCACGGTGCGGGCATGCGGCCACGGTGATGCAGGCAAGTTGGGGCACAGGTGATAGCAAAACAGGCAAGGTGGGGCATGGGCAACAGCGACGTGGGCCACGGCAACATGGACCACAATGTGCGCGAGCGACGGCAACACATGCAAGGTGTGGCATGGGCAACGGTGATGCGGACAAGGTTGGGCGCGGCCTACAGTGATGAGGGCGAGCTAGCCGGGCGCACGCCGATGACGGCAGTGTGGGCAGCCTGGCACGTGGGGACTGTGTCGGACTGGCACATCTCGAGCACAACCTAGACTGGTTTGCTGTGACGTGCTGTCAACCGCACCTGGTTTGCAGGTCTAGCACAGCATGGTCAACCATGCCGTGTCGAACGGCCCATACGTCTTCTTGCCTGGTTAGGCTTTGGGGTGTGCCATGCCCTCTATGCCTCGGGCTAGCCCAAAAAAGTCTAGCCTGATGCCCACCTCTAATAGCGACCACAATGAGTGTGTGTCACTTCTGCGCAAATGCGGTGTAGGGCCATTGTGCAGTCATTCTCACGACATAAATCTAGTAGTATGCCCATAACAATCCGCCAGGCAATTGATAAGGATAGAACCTAGTAAAGCTCATCGGCAAAGTCCCCGAATTATGTGGTATACAAACTATCGTTGAGGTTCTTTGTCTCTTCACCTACTGAATATCAACAATATCAAGATTGAGTACTTTTGTACTTAGCAAGACTTGTAGTATTTTGCAAAGTTATTAGAATATACAGACTATGTGTAACACCCCGGCATCTAGTATGCCGGGGTGTTACAGTTGGTATCAGAGCGGGCTGTAGGTCCCTGGAATGTGTATTTTTAGTGTCATGCTATAGGGTACAACTAAAATGTGATGTGGAATAACTTAGAAACATGGTTTAGGATAACAACATTAAAACTTGCAAAAGTGGTATAATTAATCTAAAATTTGACACACATGGATGCATAGTAGGAAGGGTATGGGTATCATTGTTTACGCTTAAAATGTTGTATTTAAGCTTCGATGTTGAATGCTTCATTTGATAATGCATGTTGCTATGTTTATGAGATAAAAGATTGAATTGTGCTTGTTGTGGTGATAAAGTGGGGTTGTGGTGCCGAAGGGTTTCGGTCACCACTTTTGTTCATAGTAAGGGTGTGGTTTGACGGTATGGCCGGTTAAAGCCATCACCGAAGAACTATTAACCCCTTGTGGGGAAAGAGTGCTTACATTTTCTATCGTAGATCGGGTAGTTGACTGGAGGCAAATAGAAGAGTTTGGTGGTGGATTCCTTCGGATCTTCTTTATCGTTCTGTGGTCGATCTTGGTTGGTTTTCTTGGTTTTAGTTGACTGAAACCAAAAGAAAAGTGTTTGGCATTGGACTTTTTCGTGGATTGTTCCGTATGCGGTGTGTGGTTTTGTCTTCCTTGGTTGAAGGCGAAGAAGAAGAGTCTAGTGTTGCGCTTCTTTTGGGCGCTTTTCCAGCTTTGATGCTTAGTTTGTTGATTGCTTTATGGGGGAGAAGCTTTCAATCTATTCCTGTGTTTGTCTTTCTCCGAGGTCAAAAGAGTTATTGCGGCATTATGCCAGACCTGGTTGTCAGGGCTGAAGTCCTGTGGCTTTGTAGGAGTAGGTGGTGTTTGATTTCGTCATTTTTACTGGTTTAAGAAATCATCTTTGAAAACCCTTCTTGTTTCGTGAAAGTTTGGGGTTTGGTGATAAGGTTTTATTTGAAAAGGATTACTTGATCGCTTGGTTCCCTTTTAAGAAAATTGTCTTTCAACCATTTTCCTCTATGGGAGTCTTGAGATTGAAAAGTGCTTTGGAGAATTTCCATTTGCATGACCAAGTTTGGGTTTGTCTCATTACAAATTTGAGAGTCAAGTTGCTTTGTGAATTTGGGTTGAGTTTTAAAACTAAAATGCTGCAAACAAAGTAAGTAGTCTTCTGACTAAAATCGTTTGTCACTAGTGAGAATTGTTGTTTAGCATGTTATGAAGTTTGTACCAATGTGGTTTATGGAATGACGTATTGCTAAGTTGATTTGTGAGTTGAATCAATTCAATGCGATTGTTATCTTTAGCTCGAAACTAAATAGACTGTTAGTGTTGTATATTACTTTATAGCGAGAATGATTAAAAGTGTTAATGTACATGCTTAAAATATGTTGCTTTGCTTTAAAAGTGCTTATGACCCCCGATTATGTTTAAAGTTTTAAACCCTGATGCATAGTTGAAATATTAAGATGATGTGGACTGCTGTTATTATTAAAGAAACTTTGCTGGTTGTTTAAAGATGCTCTAATCTAATGGATTAATAGAGAAATTTAATCGTGTTGCCTAGTGACTTTAATTTGGAAGTTGATTAGAGTTGCTATTTACGTTGTTGCTGTGACACTACGGTATGGTGTGACATTATAGAATGTGAAATTAGAGAATAAAACCTTTCGGCTTGAGGTTTACTCGCGTTTTTGGGCCGTTTGAAGTGATGTGTCACCACGGAGTGTCGTAACCTTTTAAATGGTGAATGTTAAGGTCAAAAATTTTATGAAATATGGTATGGTAGGTTAAAACCATAAGGTATGGAGGTTAATAACGTTTCTGGGCCGTTTCCGGGCCGTTTTCGGGGTTTTGGGCCTTCCCGGGGGAGTTTGGGCCTTAAGTGGGCTTTGGTGGGATGGAGTAGGTCTCCGTAACGGACTAGGATTGGGTGTGGGGGCTGGTAAAAGGGCTCCCCACCAGCCCTTGGATGTTCACCCCTGCCCCTTGTGCTCCCTTCCCCCCACTTGCCCTTTTCCTAGCCGCCTCCCTCCTCCCTTGGCCGTGCGCCTCCCCCTCCCTTTGCCCCATTGCTCCCCAACTCTCCACCACCTCTCCTCCACCCCCTTGCTGCCCTAGGGTGGTCTCCACACCTCTGCACCTTGTGGATCCATCCGTTGGAGCGAGGAGCGAGGAGCGATTAGCGAGGAGCGAGGAGCGTGGAGCGAGGAGCGATGCGCGAGGAGATCTATTGGAGATTCGTTCGTTGGGCAAAGGTATGATCATGGGGATCCTTGGGTTTGATATAGGTACTGTTCTTAGGGTATTTATGAAGTTTTTAGATCAATTGGTGGTGCTGGGTTGGAGTTCTTTGGGTTAGATCTAGACGTTGCCACGTTTCTGTTTTCGGGCAGATTGAGCAGTCGGGCTAGGGTTCGAGTTTTCGTCGATTTAGAATCCGAATCTGTCCGTACGGACTTAAAAGAAGTTGTAGATAATTTAATTATCTTTCTGTGGACATAAAGCACGTTAAACTCCGATCAGCCGTTTGAAAGTTATGGCCGTTTTACCGAGCGTGTTAAAATCTGTGACGCGATTGGAACAGATCGTAGTAATCTGTAGATTAAACAATTTTAGAGTCCGAATAAGTCTTTCCGTATAACTAGAAAAAGGTAGGAAATTTCCTAAGCTTCACGATGGTGTACTCGTTTAATCGATTTGGAGTCCCAGAACTCAAGTTATGGCCTTTGCAAGGCTGCTGTCCCGCCGAGACAGAACCTCTGTTTTTAGGTTTGCAAGTAGTGGGCAATGTCGGGTTAGATGGGGATTTGTGTACTGTTTTGTGGGCATGATTGTGAGTGTGTGATGCATATGTGCAGGTGGTGTGACACCGGGAGAGCCCTCGACTTCCCACAAATCCGTCGCCCGCGGTTGAGGCAAGTGTGTTGTAATGTATAGCGGATTGTAGGTTGCTTGTTGATATTGGATGAAAGATTGAATACTTGCTATGATCACTTGCCTTGCTTGCTGTTTTCCAATGATATATTGAGTATGATTATCATGATATGATGCTATGTGTCTATACTTATCATGATTCGACGCCATGTGTAATATTTGTCATGATGAGATGCCATATGTTTATGTACATGTGAAATATGATAATTGGCATAGTTGCATGCATGACATGAGATAGGGCGAGGGCGGTGAGAAAGTCATAACTAGTCCGGCAAGGTCGGTGAGAAAGTTATGACTAGTCCGGAACGCCATTGAGTAAGACCTACATCGTGATTCCATCCACGTGGTGAATGGAAGCGAGGAGTAGGCACCCTCCATCTTCGGGATGGAAGGGGGGAAAAGGGTGCACACCGACGGGTGTGTACTCAACCATACCGGTATGAGTTTCCAAGGAGATATGAGCATAACATACAAGGAGGTATGAGATGTTATATGTGATGTAAGGTATTATTGTCTTGTAAATGATCTTGTTGTCCATTACAATATGCTTGCTGAGTTTTCGAACTCACGCTTGTGTTTTATGTTGTTTTTAGGTACTTTGAGATCGGCATGCGGGAAAAAGGGGTCTA